>JAWZYV010011708.1:0-724462 GCA_038373885.1 Cheiracanthium punctorium | reverse complement strand
TGTAACACAAAATGTTACTATAAGCTGCCCTCGCCAGGCTCTGGTTCATTAAAATCAGATTATGCAATTTAAAGTATGAAATGAACAAAAGTTCAGATGTGTCTAAAATGCACTATCTCATCGAAAATGTTTTTGTTTTTTTTCCTCCTTTGGATTTTTTACTTTGCTTCTATTTTTAACTTATAAGATGGTAGGAAGATACTAACATGGATACTTACCTTACATTGGTGTAGAATTCTATGGACCCATAGCGATCGAGCGCCTCCAATAATTTACATTTATATATAGTAAGTCACAGCTGCCAACTACTACGGAATATAACTAACAACTTTTTGTAAACAGTATATTTTTTAATCATTTTTTTCAAAATAGTAACCAGCTCGCGCGCGCATCACAAAAATTTTGCTATATTTTAAGCCGAAAATCATGTAGAAAAAGTGGTTAATTATATTCCGTAGTAGTTCACAACTATGAGTAAGTTATATGTACGTGAATCAGTGGCGTAGCCAGAAATTTTTCATGGAGGGGGGGGGGAGGGGGTTACGACTTTTGCAACTCACATATATGTATATACGTCACTGACGTGAATATATGTGGTTGTGGGGCCCGGCCCCCCCAATAATTTTGAAAACTTTACGCTTATGCGTTCCGCCCAGCGAAGCTGTAGAATCAGTGAATGATTGTATAGGGGGGAGAGCAACTCAAGTCAAAACAGGTGATTCTTGCATTTCGGAGGTCGAAAAAGAGAGCGCAGATAATGAATCGGAGATAGATGGACATCGGGACGAAATCAGTCACAGTGAAAGCTCATCTTTTCTGCATCAGCAAAGAGAGTGTGAAAAGCTTGTTAGGCAATGGGAGTTAGGAAGAAGGGCAATTTTTATGTATCTGACGGATATCTCTTTCACACGGAAAAAATTCTTGGGGAGAATTGTGCTCAATTGGTTTTGCCCGAAAGGCGGAGGGCTGAAGTTTTAAGATTAGCTCATGAATCTCCTTTTGCTGGACACATGGGGGAAAGGAAAACAGCAGAAAGAATACGATACTCTTTTTATTGGGAAGGTTTAAAGAGGGATGTCCATGATTTTGTTAGCAGTTGTCACGAATGTCAGTTGACAAAACCAGTAAAAGTAAAAGATAGAACCCCCATTACTCCTGTTACGAGACCTGAATTGCCATTCCAGGTCATAAATGTAGATTTAATAGGACCCATTGAGCCGATGAGCTCTAAAGGTCACCAATTTATTCTTTGTCTTGTAGATGTCCATAGTCGTTGGGCAGAGGCGGTTGCAATTACTAATTTATCAGCTAAGACAACCTGTGAAGCGTTGTTAGAAATTTTCTCTAGGACGGTGATCCCGAATGTTATTGCTTCAGATAACGGGGCGAATTTCAAGGCGGAATTAATTCAGGAATTTGAAAAGCGGCGAGGAGTTAGTCCCAGATTTTCCACACCCCAATACCCCCAGAGCAATGGATTAGTGGATAACTCTATCCTTAAACGGATGTTACATCACGTTATAAGGAGCGAAGGGAAAAAGTGGCATTTATTTTTGCCTTATGTGTTGTGGGCGTATCGAGAAATACCAAACAGTACTACTGGGGTGGCGCCTTTCCAACTTTTGTATGGAAGACCTCGGCGAGGTCCTTTATCAATTTTAAAGGACACTTGGACAGGAGAACACAAGGGATTGCAACTAAGCACGACTCCTGTTTCTAAATATTTGCAGGAGTTGAAAGCAAAACTCGAATATGCGGCAGAGCAGGCAAAGTTAATAGCTGGTGTCCAACAACAAAGGACGGCCCGATATTATAATTTACGATCGAGCGATAGGAAATTTAAAATAGGGGACAGAGTAATTGTATTAATTCCCGACTCATCGAATACTACGCAAGATGGCAAGGTCGGGCGATTATTGAAGAACAAAAGGGTCTTCATTCTTTTATAGTTAAGATGGAGGACGGGTCTAGAAAACATGTCCATCAAAACAAAATTAGACAATATGTTGTAAGATCTAATGCAATTAATATGATTTTTGAAGGTGAGGAAGAATTTGGGGAGGTAGAAAACGTACCTTATAAACAGAAAATTCCAGAAATTTTTAGTACCACTTTGGATAATTTAAAATTGCCAGAACTGAAAGGGGAGGAGTCAAACATTTTATGAAAAATTATTCTTAAATATAAAAATTTATTTACCAGAGAAGTACAGCCAGCTAAGGTTGGGGTGCATAAAATAGAATTAATAGAAGGGGTGAGTAGGAAGAAGCCTCACTGTTATCCAATACCAATGGCATATCGTAAAGAGGTAGATAAACAGCTAAAGGAATTACTGTGTTTGGGTTTAATTGAACCTTCAGACGCAGAAATTGCCTATCCAGTTGTCTGTGTCGCAAAGAAAGATGCAACGACTCGGTTATGTGTGGATTTCAGAGGGTTAAATGCGGTAACTACCCTACTAGCAATTTTGCTCGGGCCATCATCGGCTGGCTACGTGGCCAGTAGTGGTAAAAGGACAGTTCTGCCCATGGGGTGCCATGTTAATTATGGGGTGCATCGTATAACTGCTTTCCCTAGGCTGAGCGGGGAAGGGGGCGTGGTCGGACCGGATGTGGGGAGCGGATGCTAAGACCGGAAGTTCGAAGGGTTGATAAGAATTTTTTTCCTTTTTTTCAAATAAGGGGACTTGTAATTTTTTCAGACTTTAAGATATTTTTGAAATAAGGAGACTTGTAATTTTTTCAGACTTTAACAATTTTCTCAAATAAGAGGACTTGGAAAAAATTTTCAGACTGTGATGCATTCTCTCATGAAAAATAAGGGACTTTAACATTTAGTATCAAAATAAGAGACTTTGACATAATTTTAAATAAGCTATACTTTATGAATTAAACCTGAAATAAAAAATATTATTATAAAATGAGGACCCACCAGCCGCCCGGTAGAACTCGTCTACCGCCTCATTTCAAATAAAATTTTTTACTGTGCCTTTCCCCATCACGCTAGCCTCGCATGAATGGAGACAGGGCGTAGCACAGAGGATGCGTTGTTGTTTTTGTTTCTTTAAATAATAATTAACTATGTGGAGCAAAGAAATGAACAACATCCCCAGGAGGATTTAGTTTTCTTTACCATGTAGTAATAGAACCAATGCAAATTGAATAAATGCTGCTTAATACATACTTCTAATTTTTGTATACCGTTTAAGATTATAGCATATATTTAATAAGTAACAGTTTACTAGAATATTAAAGTAGGGTTTAGGATACCCATACATTTTCTACAAATTTCTTCTACTGTTAGGGAAGTGAGAAAATTATACCATAGAACGATTTTAGTACCTAAAGTTTTTACAAATAATGATTTAGATAGTGTATGAACATTTTTATCTAAACATTTTTTTTTCTTAAGAGATTTTTACCCAAGTTTTAATTTTAAGTTAAATAAGTAATTTTACAACAAATATTTTTTTAACCAAGAGTTTTAATTTTAAGTTAAATAAGTAATTTTACTACAAATATTTTTTTAATCAAGAGTTAATTAATTTTTATTTTATTTTTTTTAACCATGAGTTTTAATTTTAAGTTAAATAATTTTACAACAAAATTTTTTTTAATCAAGAGTTAATTAATTTTTATTTTTTAACCAAGTTTTAATTTTAAGTTATATAATTTTACTACAAATATTTTTTTAATCAAATGTTTTTAATTTATCAAGAAAAAATTTTAATCAAGTGTTTTTAATTTATCAAGAAAAAAAAATTTAATCAAGAGTTTTAATTTTTTGTATACCGTATTTTTGTTAAGTAGCAGTTTAACATTAAAGTAGAATATCAATACATTTAATCTACTGTTAGGGAAGTGAGAAAATTACACCATAGAAAGATTTTTACAAACACGGATTTATTGAAACATTTTTTCTTACCAACACATTTTTGATAGATTTTAGACAGCGATTTAGACTAGCTTATACTTTCTATAGATCAATTCAATAGATTCTACAGATCTATGAAAGCATAATTTTATACATGAATCAACCTTTTTAGAGGTCTTTTATTGATGCACTTAGCATATTTTATAGAAAGGTGAGCATAACTAGCACAAACTTTTAGAGTGGATAATATTATTGTTAGAAAGTTGAACTATTGAAGATAAAAATTGAAGATTCGTTTTAGCACAGTTTTATACCGCATGTACATAAAATATCTTTCAATACTTAGATAAAATGATAGTTTTAATCGCAAATCATTACTTGAACTAAAAAAAAAAAAAAAAAAAATACAAGGATTTTACTTACGTGAAGCCACATCTTGCGAAATCTTCTAGTCTCTGGACAAAGTACCAACATCTATACGGCTAGCAAGACCGGAAAATCGAGTAATGATTTAAAATACATTATCCCTAATTCCTGGTCCAACTAGCACATGTTCATTACTTCTTTTTGTCTTCATATGCTGAAATAGGTATATTATTTTGACACTAAAAACAAAACACATTTGAAGATATTAAACGCTTTAAACGTAATTTTTTTTCTTATAACAATTTACCAGATTCACAATACTATTTTATGTAGGATAAAATTAGTTAGCAAGCGAAAATTTAATCTTAGTTAGAATTTACTGAAATATAGATACCATGCATGCCTTATTTTCTATTAGGAGAAAGCCCTCAAACCCCAGTTTTCGTATACAAACTGCTTAAAGTACTTCTACCGATAATGCCTATTGCTATAAATTACACTGGATTACCAACTTAAAATTTTGCAAAACACCAAAATACAGAAAAACATGCATTAACAAAAAAAAAAAAAAAATCACACTTAAAAGTACAACACATCAAAAGTGCAAACTATAAGAACCACATAATTATTTTCAATTAGAATTACGGTATCAACTTATATGTAACTAAAATAATAGAAAATATTACACTTACCCTGTACTTGTACACGCGAGAGGCGAAAATAATAAAAATATTTAAATAATTCGCAAATATATCCACAGCATAAGTAGAGCACATGTATGTGATATCCCTAGTACAGCTGATAAGAAATTTAGAGATAAGAAAGTGCCTTGAGGCTCTACAGAGCCGGTACAATAATAATAGGCCAGTTTGCCGATAAGATAAACTCATGGAGGCTGTTAGGGGTATGCAATTGGGGACACGTGTTTCATTCTACGTTCAAAAATGGGGACTTATGGATTAAGATGTTTACTACTTAAAAACATGATCTAATTTTTACAAACGCATTGGAACTTTGTATAGGATATCTATTGAACACGTATTAAATACATTATGATTATTCTTCTGATCGACATTATATCCTAAATTAAAATATCAAAGTTAAGCTGCAACGATTAATATATTTTATATAGTTTATGAAAATAATGAATCATTAAATTAATTTCTGTGAAACAATTAGCAAAGATCATTATACTAAAGCAAATTATTTTTGTTAAGTTTTGATAAATAACAGTAATAAATTACAGGCATTGCAGATGAATGAGTATTCACGTATAAAATAGGTATTTACTATTAAAAAACAGGATCTAATTTTAACAAATGCATTGGAATTTTGTATAGGATATCTATTGAACACGTATTAAATACATTATGATTATTCTAATATGAAAAACGGGGTTAAGATTCTTTACTTGCGATGAAAGGCTCTCAATTTTTTTATATACTTAAATTTTACATAGACATCCTTTCAATAAATGCATAAACTAAACTTATTGTTTAAAACAATTTTTACAATAATAAACTAAAATTTTTATTTAATAAAGTCATAAACTAAAATTATTAATGAAAACTTGTTAATAAATTAAACATATCAAAATTTTTACACTCAGTTTTTTTATATACTTAAATTTTACAAAGATATCCTTTTAATAAATTCATAAACTAAAACAATTTTTACAATAATAAACTAAAATATTTATTTAATAAAGTCATAAACTGAAATTATTAATGAAAACCTGTTAATAAATTAAACTGATTACTCTAAAAGATAGCTAATCACAACATATATCAGAAAAAATATAAGCAATTATAATACCTGAAAAATACCGGACAACACTCTTGTTGCATGCGGACAAAACATCTGTTTGCACGGCTAAAGAATTCTTAGGTATCCGTTGCAGGAGACCTTACCTACGCCCAACCTACAAACTCTACAAATTTAACGGCAAACTGGTTTTCTCTTATCAGGTATCACAGATCAGATAAGAGATAAGGAAGTGACATGCGCAGAAGACACGTGATAGTGACGTGTGCAAATCTGTGTTGATTTAATATCCGCTAGGTTCGGTGGCAGGATGTGCTATTTACATTGAGTGGCAACTCTCTGTAACAGGCTAAGATAAGTTAGATGATGCAATATCTACAGGGTTGAGGAAGGTAGAGGGCGCTTGGGTAATCGCATGATTTTTTAAAGAACCAGTATAGAGACATTTTAGTTAGATAAAGTGGTCAGGTGTGTGTTGCGAGATTCCCTTCACACTGTGTGCGCCTATACTTAAGACGTGTGTTTTAATTGATTTTTCGCCGAGTTTCAAAAATGTCTTTGCTTGAATCAATTGAAAATAACTTTAACATTCAATACACCCCCGAGTTTTATACCCAAAGTGATGCAGATGTGTTGCTGCAAGAAATAATACAATTGCCTTTAGATGTAAAGCCTCTGCAAAGTATTGAAAAGAAAATTTCCCCCGAGTTTTATACTGAAAGTGATGTTGACGTATTACAGCAAGAATTGTTTGAATTACCCCTGCAAAGTAGTGAAAAGAAAATTTCCTCGGCCCGTAAAGTAATTACTTTTGCTGATTAAGGAATCGATTACAGTTTACCTGGAGCAACAGTCTCTGTTTACTCTTGGATACCCATTTTGCAAAAAATATGTGAAGATCTACAGAAAGTGACAAATTATGAATTTAATATGGTGCAAGTGAACTTTGGCTCTGAGAACAACCTAAAATTGAAGACGGCAACTACGAAGATTTTAATCTAGACCTATCATCAGGTGTATGCATTCTAAGTTTTGGATCTAAACGAACTTTGGATTTTAAACCAGCGAACTGTGAAACCACTACCATTAAATTAGAACATGGTTCAATGTGTAAGATATATCCCCCAACCAACAAACTTTTAACGCATGGTATTCCTTGTGAACCTTATGCGACAGACCCGCACATTAACCTTACATTTGCCAAAATGTACATTTATGAGCCTTCCCCGAAAAGGGCAAAGTTGGACAATTGGACGGACGATCATTACCATAGCTTATATGCTTCTGTAAATAGTACATGGCACTTGGAAAGACTTATCTACGTTTCACTTCACGATGAAAGAACTGACTTGAAGATACATATTAGACAATTTATTCAGAATGCCCAATTAGACTATATACCAACCGGTCAGGGAGTCGTGATGAACCCTTCCACATGGATCGAATTTATTGTAAAACTATTAGATTTTAATATAGGTCATAGCAATAGCTCTTTTATTTGTAATAATCAATTATCTGTATTTAATGATGATGGAAAATGCATCTTACAACAAATTTACAAAACCGGAGATTCATTCACGTTAAATCCAATTTCCTTAATACTTTTAAATGATCAAGTATTAAAACTTTGTAAAATGAGAAATGAAATATTGGAATGCATTTTAAAAACGCTATATACGACGACCCTACCTCATTTAATTTTAAAATTAAAGCCGCAAAAATGTAACCGTGAACCCCATTGTAATTATGATGAGGCTAAACAACAATTAATGGATATAGCACATCAGGTAATTTTAATAAACATAGGCCGAGTTCATGATCATTCTTCGCAAAGGATACATGCCTGTTCGAATAGAACACATATTGATGAGCGAGAGGGTCTTATAAGTAGTAAAGCATGGTTTACGGTTGACATGCCGTATATTGCAAGAGAGATATGCGAGAACAAATGCACTTGTCATTATGACGGAGAATTTTTTTCAAACATTTTCATTGAAGACTATATGAAGTATCTTCAAAATGAGCTATTTAATACATTTTTTCAACCGTTTTCATATTTTGCTAATTACAAGGATGACAAAACATGTGTAATTATGTGATGTTATTGGTGTATAACTAGTATTGCGATTGT
The DNA here is from genome assembly GCA_038373885.1 of Cheiracanthium punctorium. Classification (NCBI taxonomy): domain Eukaryota; kingdom Metazoa; phylum Arthropoda; class Arachnida; order Araneae; family Cheiracanthiidae; genus Cheiracanthium; species Cheiracanthium punctorium. Next base: position 716,328 of record JAWZYV010011708.1, on the reverse strand, counting down.
AAAAAATATATTAAAACCATTGTGATTATGTAGAAAAGGCATGCTTGCTTCTACAACAGTAAGATTTTACTGACTTGTGCATGACGAACTGTTGTGAAGTGACGAACTTTGGTATTTTTAGAATGTTACGAACTTGATACATTTTTTCTGAAATGCACTAAGTTGAATAATTCAATGTTTCTAAAAAGACAATTTCACATACCTAGCACTTCAGAAAAAACGTATCAAGTTCGTAACATTCTAAAAATACCAAAGTTCGTCACTTCTATAAAATTTTCAAAGTACAGATATGTTAGTTTATTTCAAGAACATATTCAACGACTTATCAGAACATAAAATATACCAATGTGCAAAACTTCTAAAAGAAAAAATTACAACTTACAATCTATTAATGCAGTTTACTAAGTATTTTGTAAAACCCTTTACTTGATAATTCTGAAAAATAGTTTAAGTCCCTCACTTTGTATAGACATAAATTATATTACTTTTAATTAGTTATGGTTTACATAAAGATAAGTTTATACATCTATGCTAAAATAACTGATTATTTCTATACCAAATTTAAATCCATTTCATCAAAAACATGTTAAGGATACTACTTCTACAAAATTTACAAAGTTCTAATAGCTAAGTTCCTTTCGAGAAATAATTTCATAACTTATGAGAACTCATAAACGTATACAAATCAAAAGTACACTTAGTTTGAACAAGTAACATGTATAAAAGTAAGAGCATATTTATTTAAAATTTGTAAGCATAACCATCTTAATCAGTAAATTGTGTAATATGTGCACTTAGTTGATATTTCTTATAAAAATATTCAAGCCCATTACTTAATAAAAATTATAAAAATATGCTAAGTTAATACTCTGATGTTTTAAAAACATAGTGTCTGATTTAAAATATTCTGTTACTTCAAGTACAATGTGGTAAGATCTTTACATTAAAGAACACCTAAAAAATCTTTATTTAAAAATACATAATCACAATGGTTTTAATATATTTTTTACAATCGCAATACTAGTTATACACCAATAACATCACATAATTACACATGTTTTGTCATCCTTGGAATTAGCAAAATATGAAAACGGTTGAAAAAATGTATTAAATAGCTCATTTTGAAGATACTTCATATAGTCTTCAATGAAAATGTTTGAAAAAAATTCTCCGTCATAATGACAAGTGCATTTGTTCTCGCACATCTCTCTTGCAATATACGGCATGTCAACCGTAAACCATGCTTTACTACTTATAAGACCCTCTCGCTCATCAATATGTGTTCTATTCGAACAGGCATGTATCCTTTGCGAAGAATGATCATGAACTCGGCCTAAGTTTTTAAAAATTACCTGATGTACTATATCCATTAATTGTTGTTTAGCCTCATCATAATTACAATGGGGTTCACGGTTACATTTTTGCGGCTTTAATTTTAAAATTAAATGAAGTAGGGTCGTCGTATATAGCGTTTTTAAAATGCATTCCAATATTTCATTTCTCATTTTACAAAGTTTTAATACTTGATCATTTAAAAGTATTAAGGAAATTGGATTTAACGTGAATGAATCTCCGGTTTTGTAAATTTGTTGTAAGATGCATTTTCCATCATCATTAAATACAGATAATTGATTATTACAAATAAAAGAGCTATTGCTATGACCTATATTAAAATCTAATAGTTTTACAATAAATTCGATCCATGTGGAAGGGTTCATCACGACTCCCTGACCGGTTGGTATATAGTCTAATTGGGCATTCTGAATAAATTGTCTAATATGTATCTTCAAGTCAGTTCTTTCATCGTGAAGTGAAACGTAGATAAGTCTTTCCAAGTGCCATGTACTATTTACAGAAGCATATAAGCTATGGTAAAGATCGTCCGTCCAATTGTCGAACTTTGTCCTTTTCGGGGAAGGCTCATAAATGTACATTTTGGCAAATGTAAGGTTAATGTGCGGGTCTGTCACATAAGGTTCAGAAGGAATACCATGCGTTAAAAGTTTGTTGGTTGGGGGATATATCTTACACATTGAACCATGTTCTAATTTAATGGTAGTGGTTTCACAGTTCGCTGGTTTAAAATCCAAAGTTCGTTTAGATCCAAAACTTAGAATGCATACACCTGATGATAGGTCTAGATTAAAATCTTCGTAGTTGCCGTCTTCAATTTTAGGTTGTTCTTCAGAGCCAAAGTTCACTTGCACCATATTAAATTCATAATTTGTCACTTTCTGTAGATCTTCACATATTTTTTGCAAAATGGGTATCCAAGAGTAAACAGAGACTGTTGCTCCAGGTAAACTGTAATCGATTCCTTAATCAGCAAAAGTAATTACTTTACGGGCCGAGGAAATTTTCTTTTCACTACTTTGCAGGGGTAATTCAAACAATTCTTGCTGTAATACATCAACATCACTTTCAGTATAAAACTCGGGGGAAATTTTCTTTTCAATACTTTGCAGAGGCTTTACATCTAAAGGCAATTGTATTATTTCTTGCAGCAACACATCTGCATCACTTTGGGTATAAAACTCGGGGGTGTATTGAATGTTAAAGTTATTTTCAATTGATTCAAGCAAAGACATTTTTGAAACTCGGCGAAAAATCAATTAAAACACACGTCTTAAGTATAGGCGCACACAGTGTGAAGGGAATCTCGCAACACACACCTGACCACTTTATCTAACTAAAATGTCTCTATACTGGTTCTTTAAAAAATCATGCGATTACCCAAGCGCCCTCTACCTTCCTCAACCCTGTAGATATTGCATCATCTAACTTATCTTAGCCTGTTACAGAGAGTTGCCACTCAATGTAAATAGCACATCCTGCCACCGAACCTAGCGGATATTAAATCAACACAGATTTGCACACGTCACTATCACGTGTCTTCTGCGCATGTCACTTCCTTATCTCTTATCTGATCTGTGATACCTGATAAGAGAAAACCAGTTTGCCGTTAAATTTGTAGAGTTTGTAGGTTGGGCGTAGGTAAGGTCTCCTGCAACGGATACCTAAGAATTCTTTAGCCGTGCAAACAGATGTTTTGTCCGCATGCAACAAGAGTGTTGTCCGGTATTTTTCAGGTATTATAATTGCTTATATTTTTTCTGATATATGTTGTGATTAGCTATCTTTTAGAGTAATCAGTTTAATTTATTAACAGGTTTTCATTAATAATTTCAGTTTATGACTTTATTAAATAAATATTTTAGTTTATTATTGTAAAAATTGTTTTAGTTTATGAATTTATTAAAAGGATATCTTTGTAAAATTTAAGTATATAAAAAAACTGAGTGTAAAAATTTTGATATGTTTAATTTATTAACAAGTTTTCATTAATAATTTTAGTTTATGACTTTATTAAATAAAAATTTTAGTTTATTATTGTAAAAATTGTTTTAAACAATAAGTTTAGTTTATGCATTTATTGAAAGGATGTCTATGTAAAATTTAAGTATATATAAAAAATTGAGAGCCTTTCATCGCAAGTAAAGAATCTTAACCCCGTTTTTCATATTAGAATAATCATAATGTATTTAATACGTGTTCAATAGATATCCTATACAAAATTCCAATGCATTTGTTAAAATTAGATCCTGTTTTTTAATAGTAAATACCTATTTTATACGTGAATACTCATTCATCTGCAATGCCTGTAATTTATTACTGTTATTTATCAAAACTTAACAAAAATAATTTGCTTTAGTATAATGATCTTTGCTAATTGTTTCACAGAAATTAATTTAATGATTCATTATTTTCATAAACTATATAAAATATATTAATCGTTGCAGCTTAACTTTGATATTTTAATTTAGGATATAATGTCGATCAGAAGAATAATCATAATGTATTTAATACGTGTTCAATAGATATCCTATACAAAGTTCCAATGCGTTTGTAAAAATTAGATCATGTTTTTAAGTAGTAAACATCTTAATCCATAAGTCCCCATTTTTGAACGTAGAATGAAACACGTGTCCCCAATTGCATACCCCTAACAGCCTCCATGAGTTTATCTTATCGGCAAACTGGCCTATTGTTATTGTACCGGCTCTGTAGGGCCTCAAGGCATTTTCTTATCTCTAAATTTCTTATCAGCTGTACTAGGGATATCACATGCATGTGCTCTACTTATGCTGTGGATATATTTGCGAATTATTTAAATATTTTTATTATTTTCGCCTCTCGCGTGTACAAGTACAGGGTAAGTGTAATATTTTCTATTATTTTAGTTACATATAGGAGGATACCGTAATTCTAATTGAAAATAATTATGTGGTTCTTATAGTTTGCACTTTTGATGTGTTGTACTTTTAAGTGTGATTTTTTTTTTTTTTTTGTTAATGCATGTTTTTCTGTATTTTGGTGTTTAGCGAAATTTTAAGTTGGTAATCCAGTGCAATTAATAGCAATAGGCATTATCGGTAGAAGTACTTTAAGCAGTTTGTATACAAAAACTGGGGTTTGAGGGCTTTCTCCTAATAGAAAATAAGGCATGCATGGTATCTGTATTTCAGTAAATTCTAACTAAGATTAAATTTTCGCTTGCTAACTAATTTTATCCTACATAAAATAGTATTGTGAATCTGATAAATTGTTATAAGAAAAAAAAATTACTTTTAAAGCGTTTAATATCTTCAAATGTGCTTTTGTTTTTAGTGTCAAAATATTATGCCTATTTCAGCATATGAGGACAAAAAGAAGTAATGAACATGTGCTAGTTGGACGGGAATTAGAGATAATGTATTTTAAATCATTACTCGATTTTCCGTACTTGCTAGCCGTATAGATGTTGGTACTTTGTCCAGAGACTAGAAGATTTCACAAGATGTGGCTTCACGTAAGTAAAAACCTTGTATTTTTTTAGTTCAAGTAATGATTTGCGATTAAAACTATCATTTTATCTAAGTATTGAAAGATACTTTATGTACATGCGGTATAAAACTGTGCTAAAACGAATCTTCAATTTTTATCTTCAATAGTTCAACTTTCTAACAATAATATTATCCACTCTAAAAGTTTATGCTAGTTATGCTCACCTTTCTATAAAATATGTTAAGTGCATCAATAAAGACCTCTAAAAAGGTTGATTCATGTATAAAATTATGCTTTCATAGATCTATAGAATCTATTGAATTGATCTATAGAAAATATAAGCTAGTATAATCGCTGTCTAAAATCTATCAAAAATGTGTTGGTAAGAAAAAATGTTTCGATAAATCCGTGTTTGTAAAAATCTTTCTATGGTGTAATTTTCTCACTTCCCTAACAGTAGATTAAATGTATTGATATTCTACTTTAATGTTAAACGGCTACTTAACAAAAATACGGTATACAAAAAATTAAAACTCTTGATTAAATTTTTTTTTTCTTGATAAATTAAAAAACATTTGATTAAAAAAATATTTGTAGTAAAATTATATAACTTAAAATTAAAACTTGGTTAAAAAATAAAAATTAATTAACTCTTGATTAAAAAAATATTTGTTGTAAAATTATTTAACTTAAAATTAAAACTCATGGTTAAAAAAAATAAAATAAAAATTAATTAACTCTTGATTAAAAAAATATTTGTTGTAAAATAACTTATTTAACTTAAAATTAAAACTCTTGGTTAAAAAAATATTTGTTGTAAAATTACTTATTTAACTTAAAATTAAAACTTGGGTAAAAATCTCTTAAGAAAAAAAAATGTTTAGATAAAAATGTTCATACACTATCTAAATCATTATTTGTAAAAACTCTAGGTACTAAAATCGTTCTATGGTATAATTTTCTCACTTCCCTAACAGTAGAAGAAATTTGTAGAAAATGTATGGGTATCCTAAACCCTACTTTAATATTCTAGTAAACTGTTACTTATTAAATATATGCTATAATCTTAAACGGTATACAAAAATTAGAAGTATGTATTAAGCAGCATTTATTCAATTTGCATTGGTTCTATTACTAAATGGTAAAGAAAACTAAATCCTCCTGGGGATGTTGTTCATTTCTTTGCTCCACATAGTTAATTATTATTTAAAGAAACAAAAACAACAACGCGTCCTCTGTGCTACGCCCTGTCTCCATTCATGCGAGGCTAGCGTGACGTGGAAAGGCACAGTAAAAATTTTTATTTGAAATGAGGCGGTAGACGAGTTCTACCGGGCGGCTGGTGGGTCCTCATTTTATAATAATATTTTTTATTTCAGGTTTAATTCATAAAGTATAGCTATTTAAATTATGTCAAAGTCTTATTTGATATAACTGTAAAGTCCCTTATTTTTCATGAGAGAATGCATCACAGTCTGAAAATTTTTTCCAAGTCCCTCTTATTTGAGAAAATATCTTAAAGTCTGAAAAAATTACAAGTCTCCTTATTTCAAAAATATCTTAAAGTCTGAAAAAATTACAAGTCCCCTTATTTGAAAAAAGGAAAAAAATTCTTATCAACCCTTCGAACTTCCGGTCTTAGCATCCGCTCCTCACATCCGGTCCGACCACGCCCCCTTCGCCGCTCAGCCCAGGGAAACGCACGTGTACGAGCACCGCAGAATTAACATGGCACCCCATGGGCAGAACTGTCCTTTTACCACTACTGTGGCCGGTGGTCGCCCGAGCAAAATTGCTAGTAGGGTAAGGTCCCCAGCTTTCCCATGAAAGATCGGGAAGAGTTAATTTATGTTGCAGGGTCAGCTAAATGGTTAACAAGCATAGATCTCTTAAGAGGGTACTGGCAGATCCCCATGGAAGAAAAGAGCAAACCATTAACAAGTTTTACCACACATTCAGGACAGTGGCAATTTAAAACTATGCCTTACGGTTTATCAGGCGCGGCCGGCACATTTCAAAGGGAAATGAATTTAGCTTTACAAGAGCACAGTGAGTACGCGCAGGCCTACATCGATTATGTTATCATATTTTCAGAAACTTTCGCTGACTATATGAAACACATTGAAAATGTTTTCAGTCATCTGGAAAAATTAGGATTTTCCGTTCGGTTAGAAAAATGTACTTTTGCGGCGACGGAGATAAAATATTTAGGACATCGAATTGGAGGGGGAAAACACGCCCCAGATGAAGAAAAAGTTGCTGTTATTAAAAATTTAAAACAACCAACTACCAAAAAGGAAGTTAGGTCAGTGTTAGGTCTTATGTGTTTTTATCGAGCATATATCCCTAATTTTGCTCAGATTTCGGTACCTTTAACCAATTTGACCAAGAAAAATTCACCGAGTACCAATATTCCATGGAAAGGAGAGCATGAGGAAGCTTTTCAAAAGCTAAAGAAATTGTGTGGGGTTACTGCTTTGGCGACACCTAATTTTTCAGAACCATTTCAGGTGCATGCCGATAGTTCCAATTTAGCTGTTGGGTGTTGTCTGACACAAAAGGACGAGAATGGGGAGTATAAACCCATAGCTTTTGCCAGCCAAAAGTTAACTGAAACTCAGCAAAATTGGGCGAGTATTGAAAAAGAAGCTTGGGCAGTACTTTTTGCACTCAATAAATTTGATAAGTAGATTCACGGGGAGACGGTGGAGATCATCACTGATCATAATCCGCTAACATATTTAAATGAAGTGACCCCCAGAAGCTCAAAGCTCACAGGCTGGGCATTGGCGCTTCAAAGATGGAAATATGTAATCACCCACAGGCCAGGTAAAAATCATAAAGCGGCTGATGCCATTTCAAGACTAAAGCAGGATGAGTAAAATTAATTTCTGTTTGATTTGTAATTTATCAGGTAATATTTTTTTTTGTTTGTTTAGGTGTATTTTAGTTTATTATTTTTGTATGTGTTTTTTGAGTTACTATAATGTTTTTTAATCAAAGTGAAAGTTTAAAAAAAAAAAATCCCTGTATCTTACTTTGTAAGGATAGGTCATTCATAGATCACCTGTGAGACTATTTCGTATATATTATATAATTGGAGGAAATCAGCCTTTAAGGGCAAATTTCGCTCTTAGGTGGGGGCGTAATGTCGCGCCCTTGGAAACCCGTGTTCTCACACAGTATTATTCTATCTATGTGCTTTCACCAGGGAGGGTCGATGCTGACCCCTGACCCTAGTTGACGTCACCCCCGACTCAGCAAGGTCCCGCTTGGACAAGGGGGCGAGAGAAAAAAGAAGGGTCAGTTTCGAACGGATGCAGAGAGGGAGAGAGGAAAATGGGTCTCTCCTCTCGATGGAAACAAATGTTTTACTTACTTATCGATCTCTCTATGATGGGATATTTGCCTCATTTTGTACATAGTTCTCTGTAAATATTAAAAATTATGTTAATCCAGAAAACTTGATTGTGATCTATTGAGTATGTTTTCTTATATCGCAAGTGGATCGAGAACAAGCAAAACGCCTCAGAATAATAAAATACCCGCTCGGAAACAGACGATCTACCATTCGCAATTCCACGGTCACGAGAGTTGTGACATCTTCCTTTATATAGAGAGATTATATTAATTAATATTCAAAGCGATTTATTAAACTCGAGAAAAATAATTGCCTCGTACTCCAACATTAATTCGTCAACTGCATAATCTTACTTCATGTTTAAACGCGTGATATCAAAATGACGTCAATCTCACATGCAATAACTAACCTGAGTTATTGAAAGCAAAAGAATAAAACTCGGCTGTTCGAGCCTTGTCAGGGAGAGACACTCCTGAATTCCCTTAATTTTTTAGTTTCATTATTGCCATATTAATTGAATATGTCATTTTATCTCTCATCTTTCGTGTATTTCGCCTGGCAACCCTATGTTGAAATTTTTATGATTGTAACCTATTTATAGAAAAATACACGTGATGCATATTCTACAGCTTACGAAATATCGTAACAATAGATTAAAGCTATTGTGAACTAATAGTATTTAAATATAAATGCAACCATACGGAGCTTATAGAAATCGGTGGTTTAGGTAACACATACTAGCATTTTATTTTATCTACACATTGTTGTCACATTCTCATATAACATTTACAAAACGGATGAAATTTTTAGGCAATCATTTTATCAAATAAATGCAACCTTATGGAGCTTATAGAAATCGATGGTTTACGTAACACATACTATCATTTTCAGCGGACATTTATTCTTACTTTTATGTCGCATTTTCGTATCTCATTTTTATGTCACATTTTCAATAAGAGGGTGAGAGATAAAATGACATAGTCATTAAAATCTCTCGTTATTCACTGATCCACTTTTATCAAACATTGATGAATATTATTATTTCACTCGTGGTGCAAATTTATATCTAAGCCTATTAACCTGAATGGGTTTCTTAAATATTTCTAAATTACATTGTCATTTTCATTCATTGACATCAGAATGACGTCAATCTCACTTGAATTTTCAAAGTAATAAATAAATAAATCTAACTTTGTTATATATGCTCACTAACTGAAACCGTCCGGAAAGCGCCATCTGTCGGTGCTATGTAAGATAAAAACTTACTCGGAACTTTTTAATATTTTTTGGGTGGTAAAAGGTAGTTTTTTTTTTTATATTATAGGAACAGTTTTTTTTCGCTCGATAAAAAGTAGAGTATTGCTCAATCCAGGACTTTAACTGTCTTTATTCCAAATCTCATCGAAATCCGCCTAACCGTTTCGGTGTGAAAGAGTAACAAACATACATACAAACATTGACATTTATGTATTAGTATGAAGATTGTTTTGTTTTATTCTTTTCTGTTCACCCTGTTATTTCCCCTTATTTTACTTGAACATTTCTTTTCTTTTGTATGGCAGCATTCTGTTTCCGTAAGTTTATGTTTGGTATTTGCTTTCCTGTTTTTCAGCGGTATTCAATATTGTGCTCCTGTAGAAGGGGGAATCATTGTGTCTCTTGAAACAAAATTAAAGTTTTTTTAAGATTGTGTGTATTTTATTCGAAGTTAGAATTAATAAAAAAATATTTAGAAAAATTATTGATACTTTAAATTGTATTTAAATCATACCTGTTTCTCCCCCCCCCTTAATCTGTGGTTTAATTAATTTCTTGTTTTCATTGATAGCCCTCCCTGAATCCCGAAGATCAAAAATCGAATGATTACGTTCTTCTTAATAAATGGGCCATGAGAAATTACGAAATCTCCCATGGGGATATTGTGGCCTTAACGTGAGTAACAATTTTCTTCTCATTGTTGTGCATGAACTATTTTGATAAAATTGTGTTAATCCTTTATGAGAGAAATGGGAACCCGAAAATGTTTCAGTAGAGAGCCTGTTAAATATGGGGAAGCATTTTATCTGATTGCATAGAATTTTCCCACAGATGTGTATAATGATTTTTAAATGCCTTCCAAAAGTAGTGTTTATGATTTCTTTTTGTGTGTCTGTCTGTCCGTGGTTATAAATATAATGCTAATCTTTATATTTAATCTGAAACAGATTAAACTTGGGAGCAATGGTGGGTTAAACCAATGCCTCCTAGATATAGAAAACCTTACAACTTTTACTTCACCAAACTTTGACGTCATCTTTGGGCCTACTTTTAAAAGCTTAATTTTGATGAAATAAAATCATTAAAAATTTCTAGTGAATTTACCCATGAATAGCCATATTTTAATAATTTAAGATAAAAAATATAATTTTACGACAAATGGCAATTTTTAACCATGACCAATTAGATAATACGATAAGGAAATAGATCATAATGAATAATTTTGTAAGAGAAAGGTATTTTAATTTTAATGTTTAATTTAAGATATTTTCTGATATTTGTATAGCATTCACCAGAAATTTTAAATAGTTTTACTTTGTGAAATTAAAACTGTGATGATGTCACTTTCGTAGACCTAGTGATGACGTTAAAGCTTGATGCGTAGGAGTTGTAAGGCTTACTATATCTGGGAGGCATTGGTTAAACTCTCTGGTAACGCAGCAAATTTTACGGTTCAAGTGTGCTCAGAACCTATCTCCGTCTTGTCATTGTACGGATCTTCAATTTGTCTCTTTTTTGGTTTCATACAAATTAAAAACTAAATAAATTTAGATTTTTGCAAAATTGCCTTAGAACTCCTTCCTGATTAATAATTATCAGGGTTGGAAATCCTTCATTCTCCCCCCCCCTAAAAAAACAAACAAACCAGGGTTTTTTGGTTTAACCTTTTTTTTTTTTGTTTAAACCAGGTGTTTTTTTTTTAAATCCTTTTATAATTACATGTTACATATTTATAAATAAAATTATCTGTAAACTATTCAAATAAAAATTAATATTCCTTCTGAAAATAATTAAAAGAAAGTAAATTAACAATTGTTGCTGTACTTATGTGGACATTAAAATCATTCAATTTTAGGGTATTATTTAGAGATACAGTTTTTCATATTTAGTATATAATATAATACAATAGTAATTGTTTATTACATTTTACATGGAACATTGCTCTTAGATTCATCAGTAATAATGGGGATAAATTGTTCAAAATGATATTTTTAAGGTTTAGAAACAAGTTGTTAATACACAAAACCTCTATTTTAGAAACAAATTAAAAATGCAGCCTATAATTTAAGTTTAATTAATAATTTTTAATAATTATAAAACAATAAAGATTGGACCTTTCCCGGTGAGACAGCAAGGCCTTAACCCTTTTTTGTTCAGAGTCAGACAACTCTTCTATTAGACGATCTTTCAGGGTTTTGTACAGCTCTTGTGCGGTGCGGGAGGGCTTTTTCAATGTCACTAACATAGGTTAAGGTTTCAGATTTAAGGGCGGCCACCACTGCATAGTATGTCGTTGTATCTTGCGTGATACCTGCTAACATGAACTGAGCTTCAATATTGATGAACGAAAGTTCTGGTTCCTTTTCCCAAAATGGAAGTTATAATGCTACCCGGCCGAGTTCCGCTACATTTACAACTCCAGCTTGTTCAGGGTGTTCGTTTGCCGTGTGTTCCTGTGAGTGTAAAATTATGTGTGAAAAGTGTTTAAGCTTTGGTTTGACAGAGCGAAGGGCAAAAAAATTACTCCCCTTACCGGGTTATCATGCACTTTCATGTGATATATCCGAGGCCGATGACTTGAGCTTCAAAACTTCCGTATGTCCAGGAACGCCGGGTCACCACTGAAGGTAGCGTGCGCTTGTCTGGTCAATAATCCACTTCGATATTGACATAAACTCTTTATTAACTGAATAACTAATTCAACTAATTAACGCAAACAAGGAACTTAAAACATGGAACTTCCATAACTCGTAGTAAATATGACAATTGACGACGATCAGGCAGATTGACATCAGCACGCAGAATTTGAGGGAGAGATCCACTAGGGTGCTTGGCATCAGAACCAGGAAGCAGGCAGGGCTCCACTAGGCAGCTTGGCATCAGAACCAGAAAATAGCAGGCAGGGCTCCACTAGGCAGCTTGGCATCAGAACCAGGAAATAGCAGACAGGGCTCCACTAGGCAGCTTGGCATCAGAACCAGGAAATAGCAGACATGGCTTCACTAGGCAGCTTGGCATCAGAACCAGGAAATAGCAGGTAGGGCTCCACTAGGCAGCTTGGCATCAGACAGAGGTTGCGGCTTGAAAAGCAGGCGGCGAACAGCAGCATGCCCGTTGCTATGACTGCCGACAGTGTCCTTAAACGAGAACTTGTCTGGCCTTTTATCTTTGTCCGCCTCGCGCACATTTGCATTTAGCGGCTACCGTTTGCGCTCATTTCAGTTTAGTGGTCCGACCGCAAAAGCGGTATGCAGCTCTTCTTGCTCACATCCTCGCGGCTACCGGTCCCCCAGTTGGTATCGAACCTTCGAGCGCCGTAACCGAGGAAAGGGTGCGCGAGCCTAGAGGCGGCGCCTGCCTATCTATTAGATTGATATAAAAACTTATTGTTGATACTTATATAAGGATAATTTAAAAATATATCAGAACGTATTCTATCTGTAGTATTCGTAATTGTAACTTATTCTTAAAAAAAAAAAAAAAAGCCATTTGGTTTAAACCATGGTTTAAACCGTGGTTAAACCAGTCGGTAAACAAGGGATGCAACGGATATCCTCCAAACATACTGCATCCAGCCTATCCGGCCATTATGCCGGATAGTTACAAAAATCCGGCAGTACATCCGGCCTAAAATTATATGCTGAGAAATAACATTAATAAACGTAATAAATGAAAAAAAATTATAAAAACTGCAACAATAAAAAATGAGAAAAAACAAAGTTTTGTGAAAATATTTTGTTTTCAATACTTTTTAGAATGTATTTTTTAGGGATGTAACGGATATTGATTTTGCCGGATACCGGATATCCGAAGCTCCTTTGGTTGCTGGATACAGATATCCGGCCGGATATCCGACATTAAACCTGTATTTAGTTATTCAGTGCGTTTTTCATTTTTTTTTAAATATAATGACATCAGAACAATAAATTGTAAACATGTTTAACACATCATTTAAGTATTTTTTAATAATTGACTTATAATTTACAAAAACTAAATGTCTTTACATACATGTGCATAAAAAATGTTACTTCAAATGTAACAGTTAAAATATTCTTTTTATGTATACAGTGCTGGCAGAAGGAAATAAATTTAACCATGACACATTTATTAAAATAACTGTAATTGTAAATTATTTTCACAAAAAATTCATACTTTTATTTAAGAATAAGATATCTATTTTGATAAGATAACTTTGATAGATGAGTTATTTTTTTCCAAACATGGGTTTAATGCTTTCTTTTCTGTTTTATTCTTTAATATTAATTTACATTACGTTATTTTTAGTTTTATTTTAAGTTAAATTAGTTTTAGAGATTGATAAGTAAAAAGTAAATCCCTTTTAAATATCTATAAAACAGAATTTTTCAGGTTATGCATTAAATTTCTTTAATAAAAAAAACTACAACTTTAAAAACAAAAATAGATCTGTTTAATTGTTTAGCTTCTAAAATACGTGAGCATTCTTTCACAGTACTAAAACTTATATGGCACCAAATTCATAAAAAAAAAGAAAAAAAAAATCTCGCTGCCACTGTAAATAAATTTGAAGACAGAATAACAGAATAATCAGGGTTTTTTGTTAATTATCAGATTTCTGGAGCAAATAAAAAATATTGGAGAAATTTCATGGGGAGAGAGTGTAAAATTACATTATTACATCACTTTTAGTATTAAAATCAGAGAAACTGTGTGTACTGAATGCACATATTTTTCAAATGATACTACACAGTTCTTGTCATTAAACTTCCCCTATAAACAGAAGTCTACAGCTGAAAAGGATGAGAAGATTACCTCCAAATTTGCACATTGACACTATATGAGATGTGTTTAAGTTTTTTTTTTTTTTTTTTTTCAGAAAATGTCCGCTTAGCAGTACTTTGCAGCATGAAATCAGCTCTAAATATGAGTCTAACTAGTTATAAATGTGCTCAATAACTACTGAACAAATGTTGAAATTGTGTGTTTATTTTGAATGATCCCTTTCCAGTGTTGAATTTGCTGTTTTTTCATGTTTAATAGCAACTCAACATTTTTAACTTGAGCTTTTTAATCAAAATTCCCTAAGCACTTCTCATGTATCTATATCTATCTCTCTCTCTATATATAAATGAATGTTTGTGGGTGGGTGCGAGTGTATGACGATGAAAAACTCCACAACCGTTTGACCGATCACCATGAAATTTGGTACACTTAAGTCTTTTGTCATGGAGAAGATTTTTATGCTATCCATTTTTCTCTAGCTCGCCGCTAAGTGGCGCTGCAGAACGTCGAATTCTATTTAACCGCTTGCTATGAAAATACCATTTAAACTACTGAACAAATGTTGAAATTAGGGATGGACGCGAGACGAAAAATAAGCGTCTCGCGTCTCGCAAAATAGCCTAAAAGCTTGTCTCGTCTCGCAAAAATCCCTATATCGTAATGTTAAAAATGTGTGTCTCGTCTCGCAAAAAAGCTGTAAATCTCTGTCTCGTCTCGCAAAAAAGTCGTCTCGCGTCCATCCCTAGTTGAAATTGTGTGTTTATTTTGAATAACCCCTTTCCAGTGCCTAAATTTGCTGTTTTTTCATGTTTAATAGCAACTTGAACATTTTAAACCCTAACTTTTCTCTCTATTCTAAAAAAAAGTAACGACCGCAGCCGCCGCTGTCAAGACCTTGTTGGACTATCTTCTCCTAAACCGAAGGGATTTGAATTTCGAGAAACATGTCCACGGATTTGGAAAATTCTGAGGAACCTGATAAGCTGACTTAAATTTCGAAACTCGAATTATTTTACAAGATATTAATAAAAAACTGAAAAAATAAAACATAATGGTTGCCAGATTCGGCATAAAATCATTCATTCCTTTGCAACAAGGCAATTAAAAGTATGTAGAATCGCGTGAAATTCACAAACATGAATTAGAATTACACCAATTTTACGCCAAATAAAAAAGTATATGAAATAAATAACTCAAAGTGCGTTACACAAAGTTGGCAATTTTCAAATAGTAAGTTTGCTTAGACAACAGGAGCTTAGAATTAGCGACTATTCGTTTTTCCAAAACAGGATAACTAATTGTAATTGATTTTAAAATCGCCATCTTAGCGTTAGGAATGATCAGGCAAAATAGTATCTCTTAGAGCAGGGTTAATCTAAACTTCGAGTTCCAGAATGTTAGAACCCAGTATCTTGTAAATGAAAAATGATTAAAATGCAGATCATTTTAATCATTTTAAAGCCGGTTTGGTCCAGCTGGAATATTTGCTACCAATAGACATATTTGGTGGCGTTAACTATGCCATTATAGCAGTTATAGTACACTTTGGATATTTGCCAGTGCGATGAGATGATATAATTCGTCGTGCTAAATACGCCAATCTGCAAAGGATTATGCATATGAAAATATGGATAACGGTTTTCTGAGAACCTTACATGAGCAGTAATTATAGGTTGTGAGCATGTGTAAATCGCCAAATAATGAAAAGTCGCCATGGGTGACAAGCTATCCTGGCTGTTCCGTAGTTTGTATCAAAGAAAACATATGAAGTACTGTTTTCTTAAATGATTATTAATTATAAACTAATTATTAACTATACATATACACAAGTCGCCAAATAATGAAAAATCGCCGTGGGGTGGCAAATACGCAAGGTGTCCAATAGGTTTTACATAACTAAAAGTACAGCTGAAACAGATGTTCTGATTTTATTACGCTTTAGCTCCTAATATAACTTTTGAATGGCAACATTAAATATCATTGTTTTCCTGAGGAGTGCAAATAATTTTTCCAGCGATTATACACGGAGTCAGCACTCCAGGTGGAGTATAGCTCAGGACCCAGTACAGCACAAATTCCTATAACAAAATATCTACCGTGTTATGGGGGGTCTACTGTAGTGTGAAATTTAAATTTTTATGTACTAATGAACATGCAAGAACCAAACAATGTGTAGCTCAGTAACATTCTGTCGGATCCAATCTTTGGGTTTTGTCTGTCGAAATTAAGTCTTTTTTACGAATAAGCCTTATTAGGGGCCGAATGCCTCATACGAAAAGCGAGCGTAGCGAGTCTAGGGGCCTTGGCCCCTAGTTAATCAAAATTTCCAAGCACTTTTCATTTATAGTCTATAGAACAAATTTGGTTACTATCTGTTCACCCGTTTTTGTAGTAGAACCCTATTCAGGGGAAGTTCAATTATTACTATCTTGTACATTACATTAAATTTTTAACTGTATCATTGCCACTAAATATTATTGATATAATTTTGAGTCTAATTTTTTCATGTTTAGTGAGGAAAGTAGCATTAAATTGCAGATTAAATAATACTTAGTTGTGTGGTCAAAATAAATTAATTATAGTATATACTTTCCAATTTAATGTTTACATGATAGATACTGAGCTGAAAAAAAATATATACATTTAAAAAAAAAACAAAAAACGAATGTAACACAATAAGATGCACACACCCACATAAAAAAAACAACCTTCAGAAAAAACTATTTCCCCCCAAAAAATGCATGGAGGTTTTTAAGCATTCTTATTTCTACTCATATGAAAACATGAAACATAATAGAGTACTTATTATGTTTCATGTTTTGCATGATGAACCAAAGTTTTTCAGCATTATGTGGAGCCAAACGATTTCTATTATCTGTATAAATTCTTTTTACCATCTTTCTGTAATATTTTAGGTGGTTCGTCAGCAGTTCGTTTCCGTCGTTCTTTTTTATTTTTATTTTTTTATTTATTTATTTTTTTAACTAGAATGTTCAACATTTTTCAAATTCCCATAGATATAAGGACGTTTAAATTGTAGATGGTTCCACAACGGTTTGGTAGACTGACATTTCAAAGATTTCCCACACATAATTGGTTTCTGTGCTGATTCAGAAAAGCACAATAGACATATTGCTTTATTTATGTCTGTTTTACTAACTCTAAAATAATCCCAAATTGGCGATTTAAGATTAGCCATATTGTAGTAACTCAAACTAGTATTAACAAGTGGTTTATTTATTTATTTATTTTTTTTTTTTTTTTATAAAGCGTCATGAATCAGGCTATGCGCATCTTAGAACTGATTATGAACAAAAAAAGCCTGGCATTTGAAACTCCTGGTGATATTAAAATAAGGTTTTACTTATGATTTGGAAGAAAAACTACTGTTTTGATTGGTTGAAACTGGAGGGATGGTTTTAGTGCTGATTCCCCCTCAGTAAATTCAAACCAAAACTGCTATTCTCATTCGTTGTGATGTATAGCTCCAAAGAAAATCGCAATGGAATATATTTTTTCAAAACTTTAACTGTATATCATGATAATATTTAAGAAAATATTAATAAGTAACTTTTACGAAAAAAGGTTTTTTTATTCTCTCCTTTTAAAGCAATTAATAGATTAAAAAATTATATTTCCTCCAGAGAGTAAGTTGAATCTCAACAATATTTTCTAAATATAATTGTAGTAGTGGTTTTGCTTTCTCTGGAGGAAAGAAAATGTTTCTTTAATCTGCTATTTACAATCCCCACTAATGTTTTACTAGTAAAAAAATTACTTAAATTTTTATTTTTAATAAATTACTCAATGTTAAGAATTTTATTAAGAAACACATTAATAGTATTTGAGATAAGAATCTATAAAACTTAATTTTTGTATTGTGTAAAATATTGACATAAAATTGTATGCTATCCAGAATTGTCAGTCATAATGATATTGCACAGACCTGTAGTAACGTGTGCGCCTACAAGGTACATAACCACCCCACTTCAGAATTCCGTACCCAACTTGCCTCTAATACATGCAAGATGAATTCAAAAAATTAAAATAGTTGCAGTTTACTTTCCTTTGGCTGCCTTGAAACTACAATGAATGGGTTACATTTTTTCTCAATGAATTATTGTTATAGTCGATGAGTTAAACTATAGTTTTCCTTTACTTTTATTTTAGTCTAAAGCTCTTTGAAAGATATAGATTTTTTTCAAAAATAGTGTCTACCCAGGTTATTTTCAGCCCCACCCACTGATAAAATCTTGGATAGAAACCTGATATTGCAAATCAATTTGATTGCATGATAAGACATCAATCAAAAAATATATCCATCTGTCTTATGTATCACTTTACCAAGATTTTTCATCCTGTCCCATGCATATTATAGATAGAACTTCAGTAGTATATAGCCGGATATCTGCCAGAGAAGCCGGATATCAGAGCCGGATATCCGGTAGCTATGAGTCGGATATCCGACGGTATTTCGGATATTGAAAAATCAGCTGGATAGGCCGGATACCGGATACTTGTCGGATATCCGTTACATCCCTAATTTTGAAAGGTAATTATTTTACTCTTGAAAAATAATTGATTCACCATTGATAATGTTATCTGCATCAACTTTGATTGTAGTGATACAATTTTTGATTTCATGGAAACAATGCTGAAAATTTTTTCGGTTTTTGTATTAAATGATTTGAAAAAAAAAAACTACTTCTAAATATTTTAGCAAAACTAATAGCAATAAAACTGAAAAAGAAGAAAGCATACTGCTGCCGAATAACCCCATATTCGGTTGAAATTTTGGCCGAACATTTAGTATCATGTAGAACGGCAGTTTCTACGAGTGACGCAGCCAGCCTAACCAACCAACCGTAAAACTTCGCGGCACTAATATATACAGCTAACTTTTCTATTTTCAAAAGTGTCTCATCTGGATCTCGGATTCCGCTCTAACGAATTTTTTACAATTAATATATGATTTTAATCGGTGCCAAATTCGATGAGTGACGTCGCCGGTTAAGCTAGGAAAACTCGTTTTTATTATTTAATCCAGTTGAAAGAGGGAACTATTTAATCCGCGTAAGGAAATACGGAAAATGATCTTGTTTCAACGGCGGTAAACAAAGCAGGGAGTAGGAATACAGTGCTGTAAATCCGTGAGAAGATTTGTACAAGTTACTTTATATCCTAAACCAGTTTACTCGTTGACAGCTGGTGCGAAGCGCTTCCGCGTTCTGTCCAGAAAACTTAGGTTCTGTACCCAATGTAGCACTTTTGCGAGATGAGCTTTATGTTACTGTCGTTTTTGTTTTATTTCATTTTAAAAAATAATAACAGATTATTATATACTTTACTTATTTTTTCTGTAATTTATTTTGCTATAATTAATAATTAAAAATAGTTAAGACTTTGAATTAAAAAAATAATTAATTTAAGTATTTTTTGGTAAAACTCCTTCCTAACTTTTTCTTTAAGTATTTCGTTTCCCTAGTATTTTGATAGCTATTTCTAATTAAATTAAGTCTTTATTTTTCTAATATTATTAATTCTATTTGGAAAATTCAATATGTAATTAATATTTCAATGAAATTTTTTTTCTCTTCAGAAACCTCACATAATTAATTAATAATAATTATTTAGTATTCAAAGGAAAATAAATAGTAGTTTTATATACTAACTAGTTTTAATAATAATTCTTTTACTCTTCATGTATATATAAAATTTATTGAAATTATTGAATTATAATTTTAAAACCAATATTTTTTCCAAATCTTAGGTTTTTCTCACTTTTATTTTGTATTCCTTTAATTACCAGATTTAAAATTTTGTTCAATACTTTTCAGATAGAAATTTGATTAATCTAAATTTATACATGCACTATATTTTGTATTAGACATTTGAAGGACGGAGATGGCATCTAAAACAAGATGTTGTGTCCACCCGAGCCGAGTTGATCAGATACTGAAGATGGTAGATAACTGAAGCATAAATGTCCAGGATTCTGGTCTACCGGATGGCTGATAATCTAAAAATTCGGAGTTTTGGACGGTTTTTCTCACGATGTAACGTAAATACGCTTCAGAAGCACTAAGAAAGTCAATCGCGCAAGACCCTTATTCTTAAACTGGTAGTTCATCTAAACGTTCTCTAAAAAAATGAAATTATCAACTGATAAAAAAAAACAAACATAGTATGAAGTTAGTTTTCTAAAAAGCGACATAAAACCAACTATAAACAATATTTTGAGTAATTTTCTATTTTATTAATGATTATAGTCATTAATTAATTTAATCAACAATTTTGAGATGTATCATTAACTTAGTTAAAAACTTAGTGTATCATAATATAGTTAAAAATTTAACTTAGAGATAGCTTTAATCTGAAAGCAAACATTGCATTAATAGATTACATTGCATTAAAACAATAGAATGAGTAACTAGATTACATTAATTAAGAACGAGATTTTAAATTAATAATTTCAACGAAACTTAACTTACGGTTATCGTTAAACTAAATGCAAATTAATGAATCACAATGCATTAAAACAATAGAACCAATAGTTATATATTGTTGTTGTTATTCTAGAATTACGGCCGATTATAGCTACACGTAGGCTCTAAGCCGAGACGTGGGGTGCCCTCCGTGGGGGTCTTTCTAAGGGGTCCTAACCCGTATTTACGCTGTTTTGGAGGAAACCACGTAAAACTCCGAACGATTAGGTCGGCGGACGTAACTTGGTTTCGAACCAGGCACCTTCCGTCTCCCAGTTCAGAGCGCTATGCGCTCGGCCACTGATGGAGCCCAATAGTTATATAATTATAGTAAAAAAGTTAACTTACGTTTAGCATTAAGCTGAATGCAAATTTATGAAATAAAATCAAAGATGGTGGCAGGGATACTAATCTATACTCGACCCAAATTATAAATAGAAAATTACGCAAAAAATTATTGATTATAATCAGTATTATGTCTCTTATTATAAAATTGTAACAAAAATATGTCAATTTCCTGTTACATGTTACAAAAGAACTTGCTGTGACTTTTTTAATGAAATACTCTGATACTGCATGAAAACAGGTTTGTATATTTATTTACATAACTTAGTGTCAAGCAAACTTCCGAAATTCGCCCTTGAAACTAATTTATTATCGTCTGACCATACCCTTAAAAAGTAATGATATCCACATGCAAAAACCCTTAACTGGTTAAAAATTTGTGACGCAGCATTTTACTTTATAGCTCTATGAATTTTAAATATGGGTCTTAAAAATAATGATATCAAGTTTTGAGTGACGCCCTATTTTAAAGACTTGTTTTTAAATTCCATTACAGTTACTTTCGTTTTATTTTCTAAAGAAGATTTACGCATTTAAGCAATGCTTTTAATTATGAAATACATTGTCAAATATATCACACTTTCACTGAGTCTATATAATGTATTCAAATGAATTTATTTCAATAATTTAATTTATCTTTTGCGTCACGCTATCCAAAAGGGCAAGTAAAGTTTACGTAAATATTTAGTTAGTGTCATAGTAACCAAACTAAATGCAATGTATATGAAAATTTTGCTTGCCCTTTTGGATAGCGTGACGCAAAAGATAAATTAAATTATTGAAATAAATTCATTTGAATACATTATATAGACTCAGTGAAAGTGTGATATATTTGACAGTGTATTTCATAATTAAAAGCATTGCTTAAATGCGTAAATCTTCTTTAGAAAATAAAACGAAAGTAACTGTAATGGAATTTAAAAACAAGTCTTTAAAATTCCCAGCAGGGCGTCACTCAAAACTTGATAGCATTATTTTTAAGACCCATATTTAAAATTCATAGAGCTATAAAGTAAAATGCTGCGTCACAAATTTTTAACCAGTTAAGGGTTTTTGCATGTGGATCTGGTTATACAGCCCATTAACATCCGTTGCATCACTATTTCATACCACTCCGAAACAAAGCTTTTACCGCCGTAATTCCAACAAGATAAAAAAGTTAAACCTGAAAAGCTTAATTACATCCACACCGTTGTGTTGATGCTATCAACTTGAAAATTTTGATAATCATGTTAAAAATTTAGTTAACAATGAGAGCTACTTTAAGAAACTGAAAATATGCCCTTTCCTTGACTTTTAGGATTTTTTTTTTTTTTTTTTTTTGCCATTTATAACTTTAGGAAAAGCCTATTGTGGTAGAGAAATTTAATGCTGTCGCAACTACTTCATAGTTGAAACAAATTCGCAGTTTTTGCGATTTATGAACAAGTTTTACTCAATCACTGTAATAAAATTCACACTATCTGACAGATAATTTGAAAATTCGCACTTATACGTAAAAATAGAAGGAATAAAATGCGCTAATATAAAAATCCAGAAATCCACCTGTTCCCGGATTTTTAGCGATTTTTGTAATTTTAACTTCAGAAAACCGTTCTAAAAAGCGGAGTAAAACACTGCGTTTGAAATAGCATCTCGAGATTACCCAGATTTCTGTTTGCTTGAAGCCTTTAGTTTAGAATTAATTTAACAAATTAAGTGCCAACGATATTTTTTAATATCAATAATAAAAATAGAACATGAAATTATTTATTCTAAATTGACAAAGGTTAAATATACTGAGTGTATACCTTTTTTGTTAGCCCTTTGAGGCGCAACCCTTTCCCAATGCTGAAAAAAGGGCAGCCGTTGCCATCGCTCGACTTAACTACCAGCAAGATGGCGGACGCAGCTGGCTGTGCGCGCACAGCCAGCTGCGTCAAAAAAGGGTCTCTAGATCTGTGGCACGCGATGAACGTTTCGATCGTCCGCCATCTTGCTGGTAGTTAAGTCGAGCGATGGCAACGGCTGCCCTTTTTTCAGCATTGGGAAAGGGTTGCGCCTCAAAGGGTTAAGGCAAAGCATACTAGAGGCCAAAGGGAGGGATCCCTTTAGCAGAAGACTTGTCAATGAATTCTAACGCGCATTCACGTTACATCTGGAGAAAACCGCCCATAACTCCAGACCGTTAGATCGATAGCCGCGGCAGGCGAGAACTGTAGACCTTTACACGTCAGCCATCTACACTAAACTATAGCTGTCATCTGTCAATGTTGAGTGTCTTATTCATTCGGTCATTAGAATTAGAAGAACATTAAAATTTTTGAAATATATGGTCATATCATTAGTAGGCTGTTGACTTAAACGAATCTCGTTGACTATAATATTATTATTCTTTGTTTATTGTTGCTGTTTGCGTGTTATGGCAAGTCAACACGTGGGGTATCTGCCTAGGGAGGGGGGTTATACGGAGGACTTTTTGAGGTGTTCTAACGCACATTCTCTTTATATCTGGAGAAAAACGACCAAGGCTCCTGACCGTTAGATCGACATCCGCGCGGCAGGCCTGAATCCGAGACCGGCACACTTCAGCCATCTACCATGTTCAGTATCTTATTCTCTCAGCCATCTTGTAGTCATAATGTATTGGAATTGTTTTGTTTTCTGTGTTTCTGTAAAAGAACCAATCATGCTATTTATTGCGAGTTGAGCATACCGAATTTTTCATACCAGGCTCATTAGGAGATTATTGCATACCAAATTTTCATACCAAAACAGAGATTTGCAGTTTCTATACGAGACGGCTGTTTTATGAGACGAGAATCCCCTGTTTTTCATCTCGCATACAACTCTAGTTACATATGCCATTTTCATGTACGTATCAGTTACATACTTACGGGTTAGGACCCCTTAGAAAGACCCCCACGGAGGGCACCCCTTCCCTCGGCCTAGATCCCACTTGCAGGTAATTGGCCGCAATCCCACAACCACATCAGTTACATGTATAATTTTCATAGCAATCGATGCATATTAATTGCAGTTAGAACATGGCGAGACACACTGACTAACCGATATCATAATAATTTTTTTCTTTGTTAAAATGTATTTTTATTTTAAAATTTGCTGAAATAATTTTATTTTCGCCAGAAAAAGTATTTTCTTACTTATTTAAGCCACGCACAATGAAGACACTTTGATAATTCAATGTTATTAGTATTACCACTAAAGAACTTGTCTGATTCGAAAACTATTTATTTGAATTTAATTTAGTCTGCGTTCCTTTTTTTTTTTAATTATAAGGTTCCCGTACAATACCATATATATTAGTTTAATTAAAAAATAAGCAAATTGTCCTTTTTAAAGTTAGACTATTTGATTCGAATAAATATTGCGTTAAAAATATTATCATTTGATTGTTATTGTTACAGTCACGTTAGAGAGAGAAGAAAAAGAGAAGTTAAGCTTTCTTTAATTTCCAGTAAGATTTTTTTTTTTTAAATCTGCAGCCGTTGCCGTGGTAACGGCAAAGTTTTGAGTTTATTTGAAACACTTTTAAAAATTTAATTTCCCAAAAGCATATTTTGTTCCAGAATGATATTGGTTTTTAATCTTCTTTATCGGAGTGTATTACAGTCACCATTTCACCGTGTCTCTTACTGATAAAGTAGAATTTTTTCTTTAAACTGGAAAAGAATTTAATAGAAACTGTATACCTCTAAACCGGGTATTCCAAAGGCAAGTAAAAAACATTAAAAATCAATAATTCTTACAAGATTGCCAGTTACATAAGTAGGATATGATTGTAACCGATTCTCGTTCTCAAACGCAACTCCAGGACCTGTTAAGCAATCGAAAACCAATATCGTGAACCGAAAATTAGCACAAAAGGGGTTGATCCAGGAATTTTTTCCAGGGTTCCATTTTTGTGAATTTCAACTTTTATTTTTTATGAATTTTCATACCAATTTTTAATAAAAGTAACTTTTTTATTATAATTGATATAACAGATTAAACTGTTAGGTAAAATGGCAATGAAGGGCCGTTTTAATCGATTGTACTTTTGTGAAGGGGCCGTTTTAATGGATTGTAATTTTGTGAAGAGGACGTAAAGGCGTACACAATTTTCGTATACATCGACCCCTACACTGAAGGAAAGTCTCAGCTGTCCTGTTTTTTCAGCGATGACAGTCATCTGATTAAGCAGATAAGATTCTATCCGCTTAAACCAAACGTGTGAAATTCGATCAGTCGGAGCGATTTTTGGCCCAGTTTTCAAAAGTGCGCTTCTCCTTTAGGAGCGTTTCTCGATCACAAGAGCGGAGCGAAATATAACAATAAGCGAGTAAGGGAATTCTCAGAAAAAAGAGGAAGCGAGGAGAGGAATTCTTAGAAAAAAGACTACTTAAAGACCATTTTTGTGGAAATACGGTAGGTTTCCATGGAAACGGATCGCTCCGCAATGTATCGTTATTTTCGGTCTTTGGGTTTAAGCGTGAATATATATATATATATATATATATATATATATATATATATATATATATATATATATATATATATATATATATATGGGTTGGTTGTTGGTTCTTTCTATATTTAAAAAAAATAAATAAATAAAAAACATAAAATATATATCTATATATTTTATTAAAAAAAAAAAATTCTATATTTAAGAATGGTTGATTACTGGTACTTTTTCCTTTTTATGTGAGTCTGTAACCAATGAAGCCAAACAGAGTACTGTTCTACATAAATATTTTACAATTATATTAGCATAAATAGCAATAATAAATGAATATAATTATTATCAGTATCATTACTGTTAAAATTATTTCTACAGTTTTTCTCCATTTCCACAACCTCAACTAAGTACTTCTTAGCTACTGCAGATAGTACTACGTAAAACATAGGCTAGCTATACTAGTGTAATATTTATTTTATTATTTATTCATTTAATTATTACCATTTTTATTTATTCATTTAATTATTACCATTTTTATTCTTTTTATTTATTCATTTAATTATTACTTTTTTATTTATTTATTCTTTTCCTTTCCATACTTCCAAAGTATTATTAATATATCATTTTTTATTCACACTCCATGGCATTACTTGTCTATTGATTGCATTAAGCCTTCTCTGATGGCAACATGCACTATTACTGCCTCCATTACTGAGCTTTGATCTTCGTGTCGGTCCACTTCCTCATTGTTTATTTCTAATAGCTACGATCGCGCCAGCAAGTTACAAAAGGTCCCTAATTTTGGTCAGGTAACTTGCAGAAACCTAGCTATTATTGTTTTTTTCGATTAAATTGAAATGTGTGTGCGGTGGCGCCTGATGATAGAGCACACCATTTCAATATTAATTCCATTTTCCGTCTATTTCTGATTACATGTGATTAGGCTTAAAAGCACACCAGTTCTAATTTGGCGCTTTATATTCAATTTTTCCACTCTTTCATTGCCTTAAAAGGCGATATTTAAACACTTATCCGGTATAAGCTCGTTAATTGGCACCATGTGCTATCTACTTTTTTATTTTTTTATATTTTTTTCACTTTATCATTGGATTATCTTGGGATTTCACTTTACGTAAGTAAGCTATTATATATTATATATATATATATATATATATATATTAGTCGCTACATTTATTTGTATAAAAAGTGTAAATACTAGGTCCACACTTTTTCGTTGGAGAACATGCTATCAACCATCGATTAACATGTGTAACTTTTATTTTGTATGAAATAGATGAGCGTCTCTAAGAGGCATTTTAAACAATGACTGGTTGCAATGGTACAATATATAATCCGTTAAGGTATCTGAACACGTTCGGAGCACTTTTTTTTTTTTTTTTTTTTTTTGAAAAACATTGTATTTATATATCATAACTATTAAATTTAATAAACATTAATATTGGACTATAAAAATTCAGTATATTTCAGTATTATTTTTCAAAAATGTGAAATATATATAGAAATTTAATTATTTTTTAAAAAGATTCAAGGAAAAAAAAGAAAACTATTTAACTTATTCGAATTAAAGTAACACCAAAATGAACTACGTGCTTTTATCTAGGGAAACGACCTATAATCTCATGTATTTTATAATAATTAAGAATTTTAGAGATAGTCTAAGATTTATTTTTAAATCTTTGATGATTATATACTGTTTTTTTTTATATATATAACTGGCCATAATTCAGAAAATATAATTACAATAAAAATTCTGATAGTTCATGCCTAGATAACATTATATAGATAAAACCCACAAAATAGCATAAATATGTGGTGACAGTAATTTACTTTATCCTTTTTGAAATGAGTACATTTTGAGCAAAAATTAGTTTTGAGGAAGACGCATTTAAAGTAGAAAACAACAGCGCGCATACGGTTTGCCGGGTTTCCGAAAATCCTTAATAACTCGCATCTAATTAACGCAGAGTCAAAAGCGAACCTGATTTAGAAAGCTAAATAAATTATCCATCCAATGAAAAACGAAAAATAAATATCACTTTTCGCCAAAAATCGTCTCTTCAAAGTGGTCCAGTACCTTAAAGAGCGTAGCAATGGGTACGTTTCATTTTTTCTCGCATCTTTTCTTTTTTCTAGGGGAGGTATTCTCAGCAAATCAGAATCAAACAAACGCACGCTCAAAGACGGCAAAATGGAACGTGAAAAGGAATTTTTTCTTTCATGGCTTTTGCGGTATCTTGTCGGATTTCGATTTGCTAGGAATACTCTTCCAGACGACATAAATTTTGTTTGT
Organism: Cheiracanthium punctorium; assembly: GCA_038373885.1. Lineage (NCBI taxonomy): Eukaryota > Metazoa > Arthropoda > Arachnida > Araneae > Cheiracanthiidae > Cheiracanthium > Cheiracanthium punctorium. Next base: position 688,543 of record JAWZYV010011708.1, on the reverse strand, counting down.
CTTTTATTTTGCCACTATAAACATTCATTACGTAATCATCGTGTATTTCCTTTTGTGTCTGTGTATGTACATGTATGAGTGCTGGTGCGGAAAATATACAGTTACCCCCCCCTCCCCCATTTAAAATAGGTTAAAATGAAAAATGAAGTTACATGCAACATTTTCTTTGAAACTAATCGATTGGAAAATAAAATTTCATTATATTAATGGAAAAACTATTTTTTATTGCTTTCATAACTGATGGATTAAAAAGATTTTCACTTTTAAAGAACACAGAAGAAAGAAAAAAAAATGTTACAGTTAAATCTTTAAATTTTAAATACATGCATAGATATATGAAACTTAACAGATATCCTGGTTCATTTTTATTGTTTCTAAATATGAATATACCTGTATTTTATTTCTGATTAAAATGTTTGCAGTGCGTACAATCCCAAAAAGATAATTTCTTTATTATCTACAATGTATATATATATATTTCTAGTTTTAATATAATAAAAAGAAGCTCTAAAGTCAGTAGCATTATAGCATATTAAACATAATGACTTTTTATTTGGCATTTTATTTTTTTTTCGTCCACTTTTTCTTCAGTTTATATTGTTCTATATATGCAATAGTCGGCCGGATTTTTCAAATTTGCTTCTATGGTGCTAAAAAATAACAATTTTATTTCCATACAGAAAAGCGATATACAGAAGGAGTATTGCTATAAGAAACCGATGCCTTTGCACAAATATTTTCGGCATAATGAACTATTTCAGCGCGAAGTTATCATTTGATGTTTCACAGATGCGTGTTTACTTTGAAAGAATTCCTGAGCTTATATCGGGAGTGTATTTTTGTGAAATTGAGTCATTCCATCGTACATCAAAATTAATATAGTTAGGGTTAATGGATTTTCATATTTGGTGAGTAGACAACTTTCTAAGAAATTGGACCTTTTGTAGTCATGTAGATTTGTTAAGGTTATGCAAGCTGATTAACGTAAATATATATATATGTTTTTGACATGTCTATTGCTTTTTCTTAGTAATTATATCAAACATGCGTGATTTTGTATACTTAATTTTATCTAACTAATTATCAGTTCTTTCTTTAATGGAACAGTGCTTTTCAAACTCATTGCAGATTGTACCACTTTTTAGGTCAGAATAGCATTAGTTCCATCAGTGACGTACCAAGATGTGTTTTAAAAAAAGGCTATGCAGTATAATAATTTACTTTAACTTCCTCCCCTCCCTCTGTGTTAGCCACGTAGATGAATTCATTTTTCATTCTTCAGAAATTAAAAGTTTTTCTGAAACTCATTAACCTGTTTGTTCTTGTGTAGAACAGAGGAATATTTCGTCTTTGCAACAATGGAAGAGAAAAAGGTTATCAATTTATGAACTAACTAGCTGAAGTACCCGTCCTTGACGGGTTAGTAAATGCAAATTTCCAAAAAACAAGAACTTTCGTCAGCATTGCAGGAGTACACAGAATGGATGGAGTATGTTGCCAAAGTAAAGAAAGCGAATTTATAATTTTTATGTATTGTTAAAATATTACAGGTTAAGAGAGTCACTAAGTAATATCATTTCATTCGCTTTAGTCGTAATTATGTGATGCGCGAACGAATATTTACGAATATTGAAATAATTTTCGCAAAATCTCAAAATCGAATCAACATCTTTGAAAAATTGGAAGCCTAGAATTTAAGTTGAGTGACAACCTATCCTGTCACCCAATTTCGTTTCATTCGATGCAGTGTTTATTTCGTGATGCCGGAACAAAATTTCAGCATTTTAAAACGATTTTCGCAAAATATCCAAATGTAATCAAAATATTTTAAAAATTCAACGCCTATAAATTAAGATTAGCAACTACCTATCCTATCACTAAATTTCGTATCATTCGTATTAGTTGTTATTACGTGATGTTTGAAGAAATATAAACGTATTTTGAGAGAATTTTCACAAAATCTCAAAATCTAATGAAAATGTTTAAAAAATTGGATACCTATAGTTTATGTTGAGCAACCATCTATCATGTGACCAAATTTCATATCATTCGCTTTAGTCGTTATTACGTAATGCGGCAACAAAGATTCACTCAGTTTTAAACGATTTTCGCAAAATCTCGAAATCGGATCGATTTTTTAAAATTAGATGCTTATAGTTTAAGATGAGTGACCACCTATCATTTCACCAAATGTCATTTTTTCACCTTTACAGTTATTACGTGATGTGCGAACACAAATTTACGCAGTTTGAAACGATTTTCGCAAAATCTGAAAATCTAATGAAAATTTTTTTAAAAATTCGACGCCTATGTTTTAAGTTGAGTGACCACCTATCATGACACCCAATTTCATATCATTCGCTTCAGTCGTTTTTACGTGATGCTTGAACACAAATTTACGCAGTTTGAAACGATTTTCGCAAAATCTGAAAATCTAATCAAGATTTTTTAAAAATTCGAGGCCTATGTTTTAAGTTGAGTGACCACCTATCATGACACCCAATTTCATATTATTCGCTTCAGCCGTTTTTACGTGATGCTTAAACAGAAAAAGCGTCACGGACAGAACGACAGAACGACAGAATGACAGACAGACAAACTTTTTTTTGAGGGTCGCATCGGATTCCCGGCTGCTTGAAACGGATAGAAATCGCAAAATTTTTGAATTCCAAGAAATGTACAGACAAAAGTCCAATTTTATTTATATAGATAAAAGTGTTTACAAATTTTTCCTGTCAAGTCCTCTCCCAGTTCATCCCAAGTTTAACCTCATGCTCATCCTCTTTGCAACAACGCCAGTGAACAAATTAAAACTGGATTCAAGATTGAAATAAAAAAGGGTGACCCATCATTTGGAAAATCCTGCATATTTCTGAGTTCAGGCAAATTTAATAAAATAAAAAACAATTTCTTTTTTTAAGGAAAAAAAAAAACAATTACATTAAGAGAAAATCAGTTCTTAATGTTTTCTTTTAAATTTTAAAGTTTAAAAATAACGTATGCTAAACGTATTTCAACTATTAAAAGATGTAGATTATTACAGTAAAAACTGGTGACCAGTGGACGGAATTTTACATCTCAGACGCTCAGAAGGTTGAGAAGCACTGACACTCAGATTAAAGATAATAAAAACTGCGCACTGACAAAAATGTCGTTTATATTTCACTAATTAAATTTAACTAAACTAACTTAAAACTATCGTTATTTTTTAAGCATTTACAGTGAATGTGATGATTTTATTTTCAAGCTTTTGTTTAGTACGGCAGTAAGTTTTTGAGCATTTCATGAAGCTGCGAAGCTGAATAAATACATAAATAGATAATTATAAAAATCTTAAAGTATTTCAAATAAAAGAGTAATTAAAAAACAAGTTTAAAAACATTATAGAAAATTTAAGCGTTTTCAAAATTAGCGTCTTTTAATTGCTTATGCGATGAAAATTTTTCTATGCGCAGAATTGCTAACAAAAAATCTTTAGCACAGTTTAAAATTTACTTATTTTCCACTAATATAGCATCTGCTTATTAAAAAAAAGTCCTAATAAATTGTTTTAGTAGGACTTTATCAAGTTCCTAACAAATCTAACTAAACTCCTAACTTATTACTAACTAATCTTATGAAGCTTTATACACTAATCTTATTTCAAGCTTAATCTTGAAATTAATAGAGCTGTGGTGCTTATAAAAATGAACCGTGAATATGTATATCTGGAAGCAGGCTAATTAATAACCGTGAAAACGAAGGGAGAATTTCTTACAAAAAGATTATTATATTTTTGTTAACAAATATCTCTGACTGCGTCCATGTCACGCAGGCGAAGGCTGCAATGAATATTTTTTTCTTATGCGTAGTGATTTGTATGCTGATAAAAAAAAAAAATCAAAAGTCTACTGCAATGAATTTCTTTTATGTGTAGTGACTTGCTTGCTAATAGGAAAAAAAAGTCGATTTAAGAAGAGTAAAAACTACTACATTAGATATAATTTTAGAAAGATATTAAATATAGTATTTTAATTTTAGCTTCTGTGATCTAATCATCCGTTAGAATGTGACTAAATAATGGAATATGCGACCAGTATTTGTCAGTTAGTTAATGCTTTATTTTTACTGAGAAGAAATATTTGTGTGACTCATAAATATGCATAAAATTATTTTTAAGTCTTATGTGTGTTTATCAAAGTGATTTTTATCTTATAGTTTTAAATATGAATTTTATGAATGCTTTTTACTCACTTGTAGTTATTTTTATTCCTTAATAAATTATTTAGATTGCAATTTTTTCCTTTCTTCCTTTCTTTGCTCAAAACTATTAACAGCCCAAAACATAATGTGTTTTTAAGGCCAATTTTTATTGCACACGAAAGAAATGCATTCTTTTATTTTAAATAGCAGTATATTACTAGAAGAAACCTTCTCGTATGCCACAATGCGTTAGATTGCCCAAACGAAGCTACATGCATCATTAAAATAAGTTATGATTTTGAGATAAAACACTTTTATTAATTTTAGAAATTCATTTTCAAGGATTAAAGCTCGCATTCATAACACTCACTGTATAATTTGAAATTTTCGTATGAGATATTTTTAAATTATTGAATTTACAAGCATGTTACACTGAAGAACTTGAAAGATTAAGATTTTGTGTATTGCTGTGCTTTATGAGACCTTACATGACTAAAAGAAACAACAAAAAACTATGTAAGAAACCTTTGGGCACTGTACTCCTGCTACAAAAACCTTTTACAATAACAAAAACTGAGCAGGAGCTGTAGTTTACTGTAATACAATAGCCGTGGGTTTTGATAGACACGACAGATATTTGTGCAAAGATATCGGCCTGCAGAATTATGACTATTTTTTTCCTCACTCTGAAAACATTGCAAATTATAATATAATAATCATTTTACTATTTGAAAGATCTCGTGTTACTAAAGTGCTGATTATGATCCAACGTGAGACATCAGAGGACTGTGCAGATTCTCCATCGGTATTTGCGCCATATTGCTCACAAGCGACTTTTCTGGTGTGTCATAATGTCTCTGCCGATATTTTCTTGCTGCAACCGTGACCGCGCACACAACCATCGTCATGCTTGCCACGATGCCGATGACCACAGCCACGGCGACATTACTCGTGTGGGTGATACCTTGCATCATAAAACTTTCATCCCTTGTGCGGACCCATGTGCACGAAAACTGGACGTATTGCTTGTCTTCCTTGCTTTTCACTCCTATGCAAAACTTATACATGCTCTGGGGTTGAAGGTTGTTGATGGTGAAAGAACGGAAGAACTGGCTGACCGTGACCGACTGGTATTCCTTTTTCGGATTTTCTCCGTCTTCTTTCCTATAAACGATTTCGTACTCTTTGAAAGCGTTTCTGGCTGTTCCGTTCCACACGACTGTAACAAAAGTAGACGCTACTCCGAGAGGAAAGAGGTTGATGTCTATGTTCTCTACTGTTAACTGGGTAATACTGAAAACTTCTCCTAAGGGATTCTCTGCTACACAGGTATATGTACCAGAGTCCTTTGGTTTCAAGTGATAAATGCCCAGGCTTCCAGGGCTGTTCATATGGATGTGGATGTCATTGGACGTTTGATTGAGGATTGCGCCGTTCGGCAGAATCCAGTGGACGTTAGGAACGGGTATTCCATGAGCCCTGCACTGAAAAATGTGCGCATCATCTATTCTTTTATCTACTGTGCTGTTTATAGAACCTACGAGAACTGGAGGGCAGTTATCTGGAATTTGGGATTTTTTCAAATCTTTGAGCTTCATTTGGTGTACTTCTAATGGCCGATCACATAACATACTATCAGAATTTAACATCCTTATCTGATTCGTGTCCTTGTTTATAATGTCATGTATCCACTTGACATTACAGTCACATAAAAGGGGGTTTTCGTACAAGCTTATTTGCAGCGGTTTTTTAAAGGTTTTAACTATATCACTACTGAGGGCAGATAAATTATTGCCATGCAACGAAAGTATCCGTAGATTCGGTACATTTATAAAAGCTTTTGAATCTATAAACTGCAGTTTCGCGTTGTGATGAAGGTGTAAAGTTTTGAGATACGGTAAATCCCAGAATGCTCCACGGTCAACTAGAGTCAGTTCGGCGATATTTTCGACGAACGCTTCCTCTAGAGTCAAATGCACAAAGTCACCCGTATGCAGTTCTGGAAAAAAATTTCCACCGAGCTTGAGTATTTTAATGTTCTTTGTTGCTTTGAAGGAGGCAGAGGGAACTCGGCTCAACTGGTTGTCCTCAATGTACAGTGATGTCAGGTTGTCCAGCCCATCAAACGCGTGATCGCTGACACCGCGTATCTTGTTTCCGCTGAGCAGTAGTCGTCGAAGGTTGCCGAGGCTGGAAAAGGAGGCGCTGTTGACGTAAGAAATGTGATTATTCTCCAGATGCAGCTCTTCTAGCTGTGGCAACTCTCGAAACCATTCTGGAAATATGGCATTGAGCTGGTTGTGGGCTAAATGAAGCTGTTTCAATTCCTTCAAACCATCGAAGACATGCTCTTCAATGAACTTTATCTGGACATGGGTCATGATAAGAAAGCGTAGTCGATGGATGCCTCTAAACACTCCGTTGAAAACTGTCCGAAACTCATTGTAGGACAGATTGAGCACTCGTAGCTCAGTGAAGTTGTGGAATATGAGCCCCCTGCCCAGCGACTTGATCTGATTGTGGGACAAGTCGAGCAGCAGGAGGCTCTGAAGCGGAGGCAGTTGGCCATAAAGATCCGTCAAGTTGTTATTTTGGAGGACTAGAGCTTGGCTGTCTGGAGGTATGCCTCGAGGAACGCTAGTGAGTTGGTGCCTGGAGCAGTTGACCGTCTGCAGGGTGGAGTTGTTTGGCAGTGTCTGGAGCTGCTTAGCGCAGATGCAAGGTTGCGGACAGGGAAACACTGATATTCCGGGTTCGGATGTCGTGCCGAAGGTCGTCACTGGGGTTAAAAGCGGTGGCAGAAGGAGGAGCAGGTGGAGGACACGTGGCTCCGTCATGTCGGACCACGTCGGTCCATCCTTGATTCAAATGACATTCCTGTTCATGCCATCTTTGGACACTGGCTGTTACTCTGGAAAATAAATAGAAGAAAGAGTTGATGCATTATTTGTTTGAATAAGATCAGCATACAGATAATACATTGAAAATTTAAATTACGAAGCCTAATAATATTAATTCCTAAGCACATTAAAATTGCGTTATATTGCGTACTTTAGGATATGAGACTATAGAAAAATTAGACAGAACATACGTTTCGGGTGGTACAAAGAGCTCTTCCATTTTTGGCTCTCAAATATTCTAAATTCTACTAAAGTGTGAAAATGAGGAAATTAGATATAAACTCAAGGAGCGAAGATGAAGAAAAAGTTGCTTTTCGGAAAGAAGAAATGGAAAAAAATTAGAGATATTAAAAGTTGAAAGAGAGAGAGGGATGTGGCGGGTGAAGAAGAAGTCAGCAATACATATATACGAAAGGGAAATAAATAAATAATATAAACGGACACATATCTAGAAGCATTAAAAAAAAGTTTTAAAAAATCCAATAACATTTTTAAACAAAGAAACAAAACGATACAACAAAACAATATACACTCTATAACAAAAAAATCGACGCACCAAGAAACAATCATCCGATTGCTTTGAAATTTCGTATGCATGAATGTTTTGAACAGATATGCAAATGATTCAAATTTGGTGTCCAATGAATGAATAGTTTGATCTCTAGCGCATCCAGCAGACGTATATAAGGAGCAGTTCTTCAACGGTTGTTAAAACTTTCGGTTTGATTGCGATTCAGATGACCTTTCAACAACTTAAAAAATGCCTTGCCGCAGGATTCGTGCTCATTACGAGCAACTGTCAGAGTTTGAGAGAGGTCGTATCATTGGATTGAAACGGGCCGGTTGGACTAATCGGAGAATCGCTCGTCATTTGAGTCGAAGCGATGCGACGATTCGAAGATGCTGGCAAGGATGGGTGGAAAATGGCAGAGTGCAGCGTCAGGATGGTAGCGGTCGACCTAGGGATACAACAGATCGTGAGGACAGAGTGATGGTCCGATCAGCTGTCACAGCGCCTTCATCATCTCTATCAACCATCAGACGTTCAACCCAAACACCAGTGTCCATCATGACCATTCACAGACGGTTGAGAGAGCGAAATCTACGCTCGCGCCAACCGTTTTACGCCACCTGCCACTCACGCCTGCACACTGCCGAGCCAGATTACAGTGGTGCAGGGCTCGATCAGGTTGGAATGATGCCGACTGGGGACGTATAGTCTTTAGCGACGAATCCCGCTTCCAACTGTTTCCTGACGATCATCGAAGACGTGTTTGGAGACGCACAGGGCAGAGGGGGGATCTCGCTTTCACTATTGCACGCCACACCGGCCCTCAACAAGGCATTATGGTCTGGGGTGCCATTTCCTTTGACATCTGGACCCCTTTGGTCGTCATTAGAGGTACACTTACTGCACAGCGGTACGTGGACGACATCCTAAGACCTGTTTTGCTACCGTTCCTTGGACTGGTTTTTCAGCAGGACAATGCGAGACCACATACGACTCGTGTTGCTCTAAACTGTCTGCAAGCTTGTCAAACTCTTCCTTGGCCTACCAGATCGCCAGATCTCTCTCCCATCGAGCATGTCTGGGATATGATGGGAAGGCGATTGCATCTGGCACGGACTGTTGATGACCTCGTTCGACAATTGGAGCGAATTTGGCAGGAAATACCGCAGGAGACCATCCGGGAGCTTTATCGGTCTATGCCACGCCGTGTGTCAGCTTGTATCCAGGCTAGCGGCGGGTCAACACCTTATTGAACTTGTTACTGTAACTCTGAAATAAATTATTCAATTGTTCTGAAATTTTAATCATTTACTATTCTGTACATAGTCTTCTATCCACCAATTTTCGTCTCAATCGGACACCTCCTTCTTGGTGCGTCGATTTATTTGTTATAGAGTGTATTTTTTTAATTTGCAGCAAATACAATTAACATACACACGCCCAAATGAAAGAGAAAAAAAATAGAGACCTACAACACCTGTTTTCAAATTGAATAAATGAAAAATAAATAAAGAAAGAACCGTCATTTACATGAAGCTGTGCTGATTAATAGAAAAACCTAAGAAATCAAGATAGGATGGAGACGTACGCAAAATCGTAGCTTTAGAAAATTAAAATAGATGATTAAAATCCAACAGTTAAATGCAATAGAAGTAAAATAAAATGTTAGAAAATAAAGTAGAAGATAAATATGATGTTTTGGAAAGTTCGTGTTTAGAAACATATCTCTCCTGCTCTTTGATCCTGAGTTCGATAGCTCGTTTTGTCTGACTAATGTAGCAAAAATCCCATTCACAAGGAATAGAATACCAAGGTATCCCAATGGCACTCCGTAGAAACAGTTTGTGAGGAGAGAATTTAAGTTTATTCATAGGTTTAAATGAAACCGAAACGTTTGCGAGGTTTGGACATTTGATTCGATAAAGGGGAAAAGAAAGGTAATACAGTTAATGGATTAAAAGAAGTAGCAGAAGAATCAAACGTTAAAGTAAAAAAATTAGCTTTATCAGTAAAAGAGAGGTTGAAACCTCGAGCGACAGCTTAGGTGTTTAGATAACTAGTATCGCTACGAGAGAAGATGAGAGTCAGAACAAGTTTTATGTAAGTGTAACTGATAATTGTAAAAATTAGAACGTTTTTCTTCGTAAGGATGATAGATAGAGCTTCAGAAGGTGAAAAGAACTTAAACACAATGAAGTGGAAAAAACGTTTCGATTCTGTGCAAAGCGATCTATTGGTCATTATGACATTGAAGTTGGACATAGAGTTTTCAGATCATGATCTCGGCATCGGCTCCTGTAAAATATTTAGTTAATGCTACATTCACAATACTAACATACAATATTCACGATAACATGTATAAGTTATGTAGCGATCGATGCATACTTATTTATATTTCAACTTTGTTGAAAGAGTTAAAAAATTATTGTGCGTGTATTTGGCTCTTCAAAATGCTAAAATATACGTAGTAAAAGTGGAAAACATTAAGATATAAAATCGGGTGTTTGCAGCTTTATTGTGCGACTAGTAAAACTAATGTAACCCATTGTTTTTTTGTTTTTTGTGAAATGTATTAAAATGTGTAAAATTTTACTTATCTGCCAACTTTATCTGCAAAACTATAGTCATGTACTTTTGCGATAGAGTTTATGCTGTTTATCTTTTATGTCACTAGCTTAGTATACTAAATTTGTATTGCGTTAATTTTTTTCGAATTAATATGTAGCATGTTGAAGAGTATTTACTGGAACATCTGTTTAAATGAGACTTGCTAATCACGCATTGAAACACTTAATCCTTTAAAGCACGGTGTCCTCGCCGTGAGGACACAACTCTGACATTTTGATTATTTTGATTCACGAAGAATAAATTTGATTTGAATAAAATACTTTAGGAGGACATAGTTACACGAGAATTCCATACTGTTTAGCTCATATTTTTGCGTAAATTTATCGATTATTTGTAAAATTGATCTCAGAATTATTTTTATTAGTACCGGCTGAGAACTGGAGAATGTGATAAAAATGTTCATCGATATAGAAGAAAAACTAGATAGACTGTCCAATGCTGAAAAAGGGCAGTTTCTTCCATCGCTCGATTTAACTACCAGCAACACGCGGCGGCCGCACAGCCAGCTGTGCCAAAAGTGTTCTTTAGCTGTGTGGCATGCGATGGGCTATTAGATTGATCGCCATGCTGCTGGTCGTTAAATTGAGCGATGGCAACGATTGCACTTTTTTGGTATTGGGAAATGGTTGCTCTTCAATGGGTTAAATCATTAAGTATTTGTATGCTACATAAAATGTTTAATACACGGCTTTTAACTGCCTGTAAAACTAATTTTACCTTTATAATTGTATGTATGCAGTGCATTGTGAATTTCGCTTGATTTAGAAACTTTTTAGCAAAAATAATAGTATGCAAATTCAAAAACATTAAATTTTCTTTCTTTTCTAGTTAATTGATAAACGTACGCTTTTTAAAAGCATGAATAATAAATAAATGAAAGTACCATTGAGTGTGCATATTATTATTCGCTATTCAATGACTAAAGCACTTGACTTTTCTAATTTTCATGTCAAGGAATGTGAAACAAGATACATTGTGCAGTATTAAAAAAATTATAATGGCCGTCGATAAAAATGTCTTCGGATGTTTTAATTAAAAATACCATTTTCAGCCTTTTGTATTTAACTATCCACTACGAAAATTTTATGCATGCAGCAAAATAATGAATTTAAATGAACATAATTTAGCAGAAAATCATCGCTAAATACCGAATTTTAAATGATTTTTCTAGTTACGCAAGATAATAGGATTTTTACATTTTCTCTCGGCTTAGTGTAAAAGAAAAATATCCTTTAACGAAATGCTTTTATATTTATTTTTTAAGCTTATAAATTATTTTCAAAGAGTGGAAATAATTTATTTCTTGCATTTGAATTGAAAATTTCCTATTTTAAAGATGAAGTTCAGTGATTTCATTTAAGCGTGTAAGTAAATTTAGAGGATTCTAAAATGAAGAATTATTATTGGATAGAGCTTGAAGAAGCATATGTGAGCATTAAACATATTTTTATCGTTTAAATAAATCAAACATCTATAAGGATTTTTTTGTTAATATCTATGTTACTGAATTCGAAGTTCACATACTTGCAGTTCTAAAAAAAAGTTAAAATATACCCTGTTTTTATAAATAATTTTTTCTGTCCCCCTGCCCCCCTCTTCGTTAATAACCATTGTTTGTTTTATTTAGAAGAAAAAAGTTGTAGCGCATGAAAAAAAATTATGTATTCCTGCAAATTTTTAAATTCTTATTTATATTTACTTAATTTATTCTTGTAAATCTATGCATTTTACAGCAGGGCAAAACAACATATAAAGTAATATGAGATAAAACGCACACACACACACACACACACACATATATATATATATATTTAAAAAATAATTTCACAATGCAAAAATGGCATATAGATTCAAGTCAAGCATCCATAATTGAGAAGATATCCTATTTGTAACGCGCAATTGCAGCTATGACAAACAGAATAGAATATAACTAATAAGTAAAACACAATATATACTGCAAATATGACATACCTCGCATGAAAAAATATAACAGCAGATTAGAGATGGCCAATGATTCGATGATTCGAATCAGTGATTCGAATCTTGGTACTGAGTGGCTCAGTCTTTACACTCACTCTCTACTGATTCGAATCTCAAGCCCTCAACTGTGGGGAAATACATTCCAAGTGCGAAGGGAAGGAAAACTTATTTTCCCTTTGCCGTTCCCAGAGATTTTCCCTTACTCTTTCAACTCTTTTCGACTTTTTATGACTCTTTTCGACTTTTTTCGACTCTTTACGACTCTGAGTCGATAGATGATTTGAAACAGCAAATGAGTGGGTGTGGGTGAGTTGGTCACTGAGTTGGTGCAGCAACGAATCTTTACTGATTCAGTGTTTCGCTCTGTTTCGGTGATTGTATACGATCGTTGAGATTCGTTAGTTTTTCGAATCTTCTATCGACTCAGAGTCGAAAGGAGTCGAAAAGAGTTGAAAGGATGTTTCATTTAATTGGAGTTTTTTTTTTTTCGAATCTTTGGTGTTTCATTTCTTGGTTGGTGGTCGGATTTAAAGTTTTATCTGTCTGTGGGTGTGGAGTGGGTCGAACATCGTTTGCTTTTGGCGGGGGGCACAGGCGTTACTTCCTAAGGGCAAGAGGGGTCAATCCTCCCCCCCGAAAAAAAATTAAGTAAATTCAAGTATCAGAGCTATTTATAATAATGATATTTTCTACAATCGGAAACATTTTGTCACCCTATCCAAATATTACATGCCAATTTACTCCAATGCTCGTGGAAGAGCGGGGGGTGTCTCAAAGTTGTTTAAACCTTTTTCCCTCGAGGGGGACTCCCTCCTTCCAACTTGTCTGGCTGGTTTAATATTTGTTTAAAATTTAATGAAACATCCCTTTTCTACTTTTAACTTCAATATATGTCCCCCTGCCCCCACACTCAAAAAAAAAAAAAAAAAAAAAAAAACAACGGAACGTTAAGTTTACATGGTGGCGGGTTTTCATGTGAAGGGAAATAGAATGAAATAAAGTTAGGATTGTGCTTGTCACTTTTAATGAAGGATACAGGGGCGGCATTAAGCGCTCTCACAAAAGGACTTTGTAGTAAGCAAAATAACATTTCGCTTTATTGCTGCAGATTTCGTTTAAGATATTTTTTTACTTTGTTTGTCGTTTAAGGGTTGTTTATTTTCTTTCGTAATTCAGACAAAAACAAAATAGGGTCTAAAGCAGTGGCGTATTTAGTGTTATTGGCAGTGGCGTAGCCAGGATTTTATTTCGGGGTGGGCTGGGTATCAAATTTAAAGATAAAGTTCAATTGTAAGCTAAGTAAAGGGTCCCACTTTTTTGGGGGGGGGGGCAGCAGCCCCTCAGTAGGACTGGGCCAAAAATCGATAAATATCGACATATCGGTTTTATTTCAACATCAAATATCCGATATTCCCATTTTCATTTCAGTGAAATCTCGAATTCGATAAAGGTCAAAAATACAGGCCGGCCAGTGACGTAGCCAGAAATTTTTCATGGGGGGGGTTATGACTACTGCAACTCATATATATGTATACGTGTGTGTGATAATGTAGTGAAGAATATACATTTTGTATGGCAAAAAATTCCTCATGGGGGGGTTATGACCCCCCTAACCCTCCCCCTTGGCTACGCCTCTGAGGCCGGCGATAAGAAAATCCTGAGATCAATACCAGCTTGTGATGCTTTTGCTACTGCTTTCTCTCGGTTGATGACGATGCCGGATCGCGGAAAAAACAGCTCCATGGTTTATTAGTCTAATTACCATAATTAATTAACGTATATCTCGGAAACTATCCACCGGAGCGCGTTTTTATTGATTCTCGCCCCCGCCCCCCTAGACTTAACATCCCACCGTTACTTAAAATTTCGAATGCTTTGACACCAAACTTAACCTTTTAATCTTACAGGCCCAGGGGGTCATACGAAGCTCCCCTATATTTTCAATTTGGGCATTTTAAACACTAGCCTCCTCCGGCGGCATCTCCAAAGTGTGGAAACCATCCCAGAGCCAATTTCTACATGTTTGCAGTCCTTTTAAGCCTCAATCATGGTTAATTAGTCTAATTATCATAATTAATTAACGTACATCTCGGAAACTATCCATCGGAGCGCGTTTTTATTGATTCTCAACCTCCCCTAGACGTTCACCCCCATCGATACATAAAATTTCGGATACTTTGATACCAAACTTAACCTTGTAATCTTACAGGCCCAGGGGGTCATACGAAGCTCCCCTGTATTTTCATTTCGGGCAGTTTAAACACTAGTTTTACTCGAGCAAGGAGAGAGAGATGCTAGCTGCCCGAGAACTCAGCGGAGAAGAAACCCGATGAATGGGTGAAGGGTGTTTTAATAGTACGGCTTTCGGCGCAGAGAGAGGGAAAATTTCTTTAGTTGTTTTATTGATTCAAGATTCGAATCACTAATTCGAATCATCGAAGTAGTGGGTGAGTTGAGATTCGAATCAGTAAAATGAGTCGAACCGCCCATCTCTACAGCAGATGCAAGAATTACAAACCAGAAATGGAAAAAAAAAAAAAGAAGCTGAGCTAAATAAAGTACAATAAACAATGTGTTAATAAAATGGAACGGAAATTATAACCACTGGCACCATCGTCAGGAGCCATAACCAGTGGATTATAATTAAAGACAAACAAAATAGTAGGGTTTCGGTTGTGTGGCATATCAAAAGAGATATTCACTCCACACGTTTTAGGCTCCATCCTACTATAGAAAAAGGAAAAAAGGAAAACTAAAAGATATCAAAATAATAGACAAAGCACTGAAAAATCGACATACCAATCTGGAGTGGTAGAAAGCACATGGAAGGCGAGTACTAAGTGTTACCAAAATTAAAAATTGTAGTAAGTGAAAACTGGTGTTGTCACAAAATAAAAGTGTAACAGTGGACAGAAGAATATAAAGGTGTTGCCAAATACTATAGGGTAATATTATTATACATTATTAGTATCCAGCCAGGTATATTAATTAAATTAAAGATATATAGAATAATAATGAATTTAAAATTATTGAGTGAAATAGATGGTATAGCCAATTAAATATAACATATTGTTTTTAAAACTATAATGATTATTAATAATAACAAAGTATGAATAAGGAGTTTGTTTATATCAGAAGATTAATCTAATAATGAAAGAAAAATGTTTTTATATTATACAATATAAGTAGGACAGTATAATCACAATATAGGAACCCCCCCCCTTTTTTTATCCGCAGTTATATATATGCATGCATACACACATACAGAGTGTTTTTATCCATATTACTCTTTTCTTTTCTTTTTTTTTTGGGGGGGGGGAAGCTTCCACCGCCTGACCCATCCATCCAATTACAACCTTAAAACCAAAACCCCACCCAACCTTCTGTAAATTAACAAAGACAATAGACACATTACCTTCAAGAATTGTTTATAATAGATTTTAGGAACTTAGTAGGAAAGTTATATTGTCTAGCTGACAGAAAAAGTGATTTAAAATTGGAGATTTTAAAATCTTCAGAACAGAGAAACTTGATTCTACAGCAGTAATTATATTATTTTTGTGCGGAATACAGATTTATGTAAGCAGGATGAAAAATGAGTAAAGCTGTTTACTTTAAAATTAAAATCTTTTCTCTTATCATGTGGAAACTAAGGTTATTTCTAGGAGTGATAGAGATACTTAGATCTAAAAAACTAACAGAATTGTTAAGCATATCATTTTAAATTAATTCCAGAGCCGAAGGATATTTTATTGGGAGGATAATGTTATTATTATTGGTAGTATTTACTAGTAAGATATTATCTATACAGCGTTTAAGTATGATATGTGTATTAGTGTAGTCTTTCTCATAGTAATATAAGTATAGATCTGCAAGGTAACTTGATGCTGAACCACCTTGTGGTATACCATGATTTTGTAGAAATATTTTATTGTCATGTAGAATATAATTATTATAGATAATTAATTTAGACAGACAATTGAAATAAGTTACATCAACATGGGATGGAAGCATAATATTATTAACACAAGCTGCAAATAATTCATTAATTACATTGTAGAGGTCGTCAAGAGGAATATTGTTAAATAAATCTTTAAAATCTTATGTATATAAAGAGGTAATATTATTAATATTACTTATTGTATTGCGTAGATCATAACTATTTCCTATAGAGTAATCATTACGTTTTATATATCTTTCATAAAAGTTTACTTGCTACATTACTATATGTATTACATCCTCTTGTAACTGTTCGAAACTTTAATGGAGATTTATGAAATTTAGGGATTAGTACAATGTAAGGATAGTGTAGATTGTTATGTTGTAGATTGTAATATTATTATATATCTTTCTATTATCATGTGGAAACTAAGGTTATTTCTAGGAGTGATAGAGATACTTAGATCTAAAAAACTAACAGAATTGTTTATAGAAAGCCAGAATTTTTTTATTACGGGCTACAGTAGAAAGATAAGTAGAGGAATAGATACTATTATTTACAATTGAAGAGGCTAGCAAGGTGTGATATAACTGTTTACATATAAATGCATAATTATTGCGCCTTCCATGTGATTTCTCCCACTCCAGATTGGTAATGTCGATTTTTCAGTACTTTTTATATTATTTTGATATCCTTTTGTTTTCCTTTTTTATAGTAGGGTAGAGCCTGAAACGTGTGGAGTGAATATCTCTTTTGATATGCCACACAACCGAAACCCTACTATTTTGTTTGTCTTTAATTATAATCCACTGGTTATGGCTCCTGATGATGGTGCCGGTGGTTATAATTTCCGTTCCATTCTATTATCACACTGTACTTTATTTGGCTCAGCTTCTTCTTCTTTTTTCCCCCATTTCTGGTTTGTAATTCTTGCATCTGCTGTTATATTTTATATAGATATAACTAATAAGTAAAGCACAATATATACTGCAAATATGACATTCCTCGCATTAAAAATATAACAGCCTGAAGCAAGAATTAGAAACCACAAGTGGAAAAAAAAATAAATAAGAAGCTGAGCCAAATAATGCAGTATATATTGTGTTTTACTTATTAGTTATATTCTATTCTGTTTGTCACAGCTGCATTTGCGCGTTACAAATAGGATATCTTCTCAATACTTAATTATGGATGCTTGATTTGAATCTATATGCCATTTTTGTATTGTGAAATTTTTATTATTATTATATATATATATAATTAGCATGTATCAACAATCAATATGGAGAAGATTTTCTTGTTTTTAATTAATAACTCCATAAAGTTTTGTTATCAGCTTATCGAAGACTAAAATGTCTTATTTTAAATTGAATTAAATTAAATTACATTTATATATATATATATTTGTTTTTTAAAAAGACGGATTTGACGGCAAATCAAACGCCGGAGTATGATTGCCATAAGCATGTATTCTTTTTTTTAAAGATTGTTTTATGTTCACGTGTTAAACATTCACAGTTCTTGATAGATGTAGTAGGGTGGTCACAAGTTATATGGGGAAAATTTTTTTTAATGTTATTTTTTGGGGCACCCCCCTAAAAGTTGCCAATTGACTAGAAAATGAGATTGGCAAAGTTTTAGCTCAATTGCATAACATTAACCCGTTCCGCATTGAGGCTGAATTCTTGAAAAATTACGATTTTTCCTAAAAATATCTAGTTTTTCCTTCATTTAGTATAAACTATTTGCTCTACAGACCTGGTTCTTGTTTTATTTCGTAAAAAATGTTGTTGGTTTGAACTTTTACTCTCAACAAAACCAATATTTAATGACATTCAGTGTTTTTTAGGTCAGTTTGTGACTCTTCCCTCCAAAATCTGCATTTTTGTAAAATTAGTGAAAAAAAGACAAATTAAGAATTTTAAGTAATTTTGACCGTCTTTTGTATTATTTGCATCAGAAAACAAAAAAAACAAATCAAGAATTTTCATAACTAAACTACAATTCGTGAAATATATTTATTTATTTGATATGTATTTCTGTACTTCAGAAGAAAGATCTTGATTTGTATTTCAGTTGAAGAACATCTAAGACAAACCTCTGAAGTTTTCTTCATTACAATGCTATTTTTGTTGTCTGTTATTATTTACTTTTAGAATGGACATGAATGCCCATACGTATGGGAAAGGAAGGGCTATGCCTCGCCTAGCTCCCATATTGTCGTTATGATTTACATACTGGTATAACGTAAAAGTGGTTCAACACTAACACATAATATCTTTCCGGTGCAGGACCCTTGACGTGCAATAAGACTCCGAAGACAAGAATTTTTTCGAAAACAAAGAATTGATCTCATCAAAAGCAGATTTTAAAAATTCTAATTTAGAGGGTGCTGTTGTTCACTGGGATGGAAAAATGCTTCCTCATATTTTGAATAAAGAAAATGTAGAGAGAATAGCGATTTTATTTAGCTGTGGACACGAAGAACAGTTAATAGGAGTTCCTCAGCTTGAAAATAATATGAGAATAACTCTTAGGCAAAAGCTGTATTTACAGCAGTTGAATAATGTGAGGCAGTTGGTAAAATTCAGGCAATGTGTTTTGATACGACTTGTTGCCTAAGGCGAACGTGCATTTTTTGTTGCAGCAATTACTGGATCGAAATCTTCTATATTTACCTTGTCGCCATCATATTTTAGAAATCATCCTAAAATCTGTTTTGATTGCAAGTGGGCGAAGCTACTGCTCTTCATCCAGATATTTTTTAGAAATTTCAGATTGGGTGGCCTAAGTTGGGCAAGACAAAGTTCAAAATTGCTATTGAAGATGAAACTATTGCATAAAGAACGCGAAATTTGCAAGAATTTTCAAATTTTCTTGCAGAACATTTAAGAAATCAACAGCTCAGGGATAACTATAAAGAATTAACCCAACATTGTTTAATTTTTATAGGAGTCTCTCCAAATAGACATTTCTTTCAGAGTACCTGGTGCTGTTCATTATGCCAGGTGGATGTCTGAGGCAATTTATTGTCTCAAAATACTTCTTTTCAGGCAACAGGTCTCATTAACAGATTTAGAAAAAAGAGCTATTACAGACATTTGTTTATTTATAATAAATATTTATGTAAAGGCATGGTTCAACACTCCCACTCAGACTTTAACCCCAATCAAGACTTAAAATTATTACAATACTGAAAATTTGATAAAGAGGCTGCAAACTTCAAAAGAAACATTATCTAAGCCTAGCCACTTTAACAAAAAATTGTAAACAATAATAATTTATTTTCTTTGTAATGTGCTTCCTCTTAGATACATAACTTTACTTTAATAATCAAATATATCTAAACGTTAGTCGTTCTCAATTTTACGCCTTCTTTGACCTTATTTTCTGTTCATTCTTTTACTTAAATTTCATTTTTATTAAATTTCAGATTTTTTTAAAAATTACAACCTTTATTTTGTACACAAAAAAGAAAGAAAACCGAAGAAAAACAAAAGGAGGATAAAGACGAAATAAAATTTTTTGAACTTTCATTAAAAAGCCAACTTTTAAGATTCGGATCGTATCTAGTCCTGAAAAAAGCATAGATATATGCTTTTTTTAGGACTAGATATTATCCGAATGTTACCCTCTGAGCGTTTTGGAAATGGACAAATAATCTAAAGCTGTTTTTACGGTAAAATTTTCATGCAATTTTTAAATTATATGAAAAAAAAATTAACAGGAAGATTTGCAATTATTTAAAAAAAAGGCTTCTAAATTACATACAAGCTTTAATATCAAACATATTTTATGATATCTCAGTATTACAAATGATTATTATTATAAATGTATTGCAGTGAAAACTGGAATAACGTGGACGGGATTTGACATGACAACCGCTTGGAGGGTTAAATCTGTAAGTTTTTGCACAAAAGTGATGTGTGGCTCATCAAGGCGGGACGTTTTCTTCTGAAACGAGATCAACACCATGTTTCTAGACTCAATTTTATCCATTTTATGATGGAACGACTGCTTTTTTGAGAAAAACCACGATTTTTCTAAACTTTAACTTCAATGCGGCACGGGTTAATATTATACAAATGAGCTGAAACTTTACCAATCTCATTTTTGAGCCTACTGGCAAGTTTTTGTGGGGGGCCCCCTCAAAAATTCGAAAGTTGATTTCTTGTGACCACCCTATAGAGGGTTTGTAAACTACAAGTACTTGGTTCTTAATCACGTATACTTCTTAAAGACAACATCTTACTCATGTAAAAGGTAAAAAGAAGAAATATAATAGGCTACGTATTTTTTCTTAACGAACTGCTATTTTGTGTTTTGAGCTTTTATCGATAACATTTTAATTTTAAAACTATCAAGAGACGTTTTTAACTCTAAATCTTTATGTAAACAAAACTAAATAGGATGTTAGTTTTTATCTTTAAGTATAGATGGCGCAAGAGGAAAAATTAGTGGTATTCTGAAACTCGAGGGAAATTTCGCATAAAGTTTGAAAACCAAAATAATTTACATTGTGAAATCATTTATTTTCCTCAATAAGAAAAATATCCTTAATTTTTATTGTTTTTTTTTCTTATCAGGCTACTGAAAAGATAATGCTACTTGATTTAAAAATTTGTATGCTATTTAATGCAAAGATTATTCTAAAATTGATTATATTATTATTATTATTATTATTATTATTACGAAAATATATTTATTTGTCTCTTGCTAATGTTCACAAGAAACTTAAAGAGAAGTGAAGTTTTAATTAAATACAAGTAAATTGAACAAGTAAAAATAAATAAATATTTGAATTTAAGAAAGTAATTTATACATTTTAATGTACATTACAATTATCTTTTTATACACTATTACAAAAAAGAAAAAAGAAGAAGATGAAGAAGTTAATTTTAGACTGTTGTTTTGTTTTTGTAACATTAATTATTTTTAATAATTGGAAAAGCGAATGCAAAATTAAATCCAATATTCTCGTTTTAAGCAAGATTAAATATTTTTTAATTAATTATTTTACTTTTTTTGCAATATATTTTACTATTAGAGCAATTGTGCTCGTGGTGTTAGTAAACCAACGATACAAATTCAAAATATTTTCGAAAATTCAACCTATAAAAATTATTTATTGATAATTTCTCATAACATACATCTTAATAGAAATTTAAAGTATCAGATTTCATTTTGAATAATGTCCTGTATGTTATAGGAAAAAAAAAATTCTTTATGAAATAAATTCAGGAAATGTAGCTAATGAATATTTTGTAATTAGTTTATAAGCAAGTAAAACGTTTGGAGATATTTTTACTGTCACATTTCGTAATTGGGGATTGATAAACCATCAATGTAACTAGAGAATGGAAAATGATTATACTCCATAAATAGACTGACTGTAGCTGTTATCAGGGGGCGGTGGGGGGTTACAATCTTCAAACAACTTTTGAACAGCTTTAAAAGCAATATATACATAATATATGTATATATATATACTTCTTCCTATTTTGCATACGATTTTGTGTTCATTGTATATTTATACTACGAAACTGCTGTAGAATGATTCCTTGATTCGTAAGTTTAGCCTTTTTACTATTATATATATCTATATCTATCTATATATATATATAGATGCGATCAATTTAGATCAATATTATAATATTAGGTACGTTTAAGATCCCCTCCCCCCTCACCCGAATGTTTCATATCTTTTATAGATTTGCCATTTGCAGTAGTGCATATAAATACATCCTTAAAGAGATATTCAGAAATTGATTTTATGCGTTCAAAACCTTTTAAAATATTGAAATATTTATTAAATGAACAACCTTAACAATAAACGCTTTCCATTTATCAGTTTAGAAGTAATTAATGGTTAATTTTTATAATCATGTGGTAGAGTGAGCTATTCCTTTAAAATTTATATAATAATTTATGTTTTTAATTATGATTCATACTTTGTATGCATTATAGCATAGAAGTATTTCCAGTATAAAGGTTAGAATGCCGAATTTGTTCCCGGACAGTTGCAAACTCTATCTTTGACTGTTCACTGAAGACCACTGTGTACACACGATGTGCGTGCACGATTCATCCGTGGTTCCGTAAGTCCTCTGGATTGTCGTTATCAGTTTCTGAGTGGTGGCAATATTCAGAAGGTCCTCGACTCTGATTGTCTTATGAGGATCTAAACTGAGGATCCAGAAAATCTCCGGGAAAGACGTACATAGCTTTGAACGTATTTCGTAATGTGAGCTCTTTTCTCTCCTGGTATGTAAACTAGAACGCAAATAATCAAAGGAAAAAAAACGGTCTTTTTTGCAAGACATGTTATAATAAGAGTTCATTTTTGTTTATTATCTTTTTAGAATTTTATATATCTTGTTAATAAGAATCTTCAAATAATTCCCCCCCTCCCCATTCCGATAAAGGGTCATTCCACGTCAAATCAAACACAAAACTGGAGAAAATTCACCACACCAACTTAGATTTTCCTCAAATTTTATATAGAGGATTTATAGGCTAAGACATCAACAAATCTCAATTTTGAAGGTTATACGATAATTAATTACAGAGAAATTAATTATGCAAATTTTTAAGTTTTCTGCAAAATGCGCCAACTTTTTTCTCAATTCCTTAAATAACTCCTTACCTGTAAAAGTTACTGAAGTGAAAATTTGTTTCTAGGCGTAACTTTTTACGCTGATTCCAAAAATGTTACCGAAATTTGCGTATCTTCTATAGTTTATGCATGAGCACTGCATTTGCTAAAAAACATCATGAATTTTTTTCGGCATGTCTGATCACAGACACATGTTTTAAATTTTTATATGTTGTTAAGATGGAATAATCCTACATCCCAAAATAATTTCATCTTGGCTTTCTGCTCAGGAGCAGAGGAAAAAAATTGTATGAATGTACCTATATATGAGGATTTTCATATGCAACATTTATACTGAACATGAACAAATTCAGAAGTATTAGTCAATTTTATTATGTCTTTTAAATTGATATCAGAAATTTAACTACTACTCCAAGCATTTGCAAAAACTAGAAAATACATAAAAGTGCTTGTATCGGAAAACGTAAAACACACAAACAACAAAAAATGCATGTCACATACAGTGTTAAATTAAAAAAAAAATATATATATCAAAGTGCTTGCGTCGGAAAACGTAAAACAAACAAACAGCAAAAAATGCATGTAAAACAATGTTAAATTAAAAAGAATTCTAAAGTTAAAATTTTGAATTACTTTTAATTTAACCCTGTTGTTTTTGGCAATCATCCATCAGCCAATAAATCTTTGTAATTCTGTATGACATTCAAGTCAATACAAGGAACAAAGTTTATTGTAAGAATTGAATTCCTGTAAGTTACAGTACTTATTTACCTTTAATAGAATGCGAACAAAATTGTGCTTTGGCTACTTTTGTGGATACAGCAATTTGAAATAGGTTTTACTCTATACTGTATTAAATTTTTATTGTTACAACAACTAGCATAGCAATGTCAGGCACATTGTCAAATTGCACATTTGGTGATATATTGCAGAATAAATGTCATGTAACCAGTTATTCACGGCACACTTTTACGCCTACCCTCCTAGGAGGATTATATTCGAAATGTTCTGAAATCGATTTTTAGGCATTCTTGAGTGTTGTGCATTTTACAGCAAGAAATTTATCGATATCTCTTTTCTTCTTTGAGATCCAGCTGAATGTGTGAAAAGAACATTTTGGGCCTTTAACCTCCATAAATTACGAATTCTGGAAAATACTCTCTAATCTAGCACCTACGCTATAAAATCCCACTCGTGCTAAATTTCGTGTTATTAGCTTCAGTAGTTTTGACTAGACAAAATATTGACATACGAAAAACGGATACAACTTTCCGGTAGACCTAATATATATATATATTTATTAAACGTTGTTCTTTCTTTTGAGTTCAATACCATACAGAATTCCAAAAATTTATTGGCTGATGGATGACTGCCAAAAACAACAGGGTTAAATTAAAAATAATTATAAATTTTAACTTTAGAATTCTTTTTAATTTAACATTGTTTTACATGCATTTTTTGCTGTTTGTTTGTTTTACGTTTTCCGACGCAAGCACTTTGATATATTTTCTAGTTTTTGAAAATGCCTGGAGTAGTAGTTAAACTTTAGATATCAATTTAAAAGCCATAGGAAAATTGACTAACTCTTCTGAATTTTCTCATCTTCAGTATAAAAAGTGCATATGAAAATCCTCATATATAGGTACATACATACAATTTTTTTTCTCTGCTGAGCAGAAAGCCAAGATGAAATTATTTTGGGATGTAGGATTATTCCATCTTAACAACATATAAAAATTTAAAACATGTGTCTGTGATCAGGCATGCCGAAAAAAATTCATGATGTTTTTTAGCAAATGCAGTGCTCATGCATAAACTATAGAAGATACGCAAATTTCGATAACATTTTTGGAATCAGCGTAAAAAGTTACTCCTAGAAACAAATTTTCACTTCAGTAACTTTTACAGGTAAGGAGTTATTTAAGGAATTGAGAAGAAAGTTGGCGCATCTTGCAGAAAACTTAAAAATTTGCATAATTAATTTCTCGGTAATTAATTATCGTAGAACCTTCAAAATTGAGATTTGTTGATGTCTTAGCCTATAAATCCTCTATATAAAATTTGAGAAAAATCCGAGTTGGTGTGGTGAACTGCACTGTTTGATCTGACGTGGAATGACCCTAAAAGAAAGACAGAAAATAGAATTACAAAGCTTTTTGTAACTTGCGAACCTATTTTGACCAATGTGTTTTATTTAAAATTTTTATATTTTAATTTTAAGGTAGTCTTTCAAAAAGTATTTTATTGTTTTTTGAACTGAACAAAAAGTAAAGACAAATAATCTTTAAAATATCGGGATTTTTTACTTTTCTTTAATAAGCTGTATTATAGTTATGTAATTGATTTAGAAACATGTTTTAAGTATTGGAGCAAATAAAAATTTACTCTTTCACCAATCTTTTTTGATCTGAAACTCTCATGTCATGGTTTCTTGAAACAAAACATTGTTTTCTTTGGAATTCCCCGCGTCCGTGTTTTCTTTAGAGCGTTTCTGTTGTATATCTTAAGTGCTTTGCTCGCCTCATCTTGCAAGAGGGCATTTCGTATCTCGTATTTGCAGTAGGAGGGTATCGGAAGCAATAATGCCGTTACTTAAGTAATAAATACGATGGATCTCTGCTTTGGATTTATCTTCCTTTCTTTTCCTGTTTTTATTTTTCTCTTGCCGAGTTATTAGATTTCTATCTCCTGGGAATAGGATGGAAGTAGTAGCAATCTGCTTTAGTTATTTTCCTGTGTTGTGCATCCATTAATAATTTTCCATAACAACCTACTGATCTCGAAACGAACTGGTTGTTTTAATTATGACATTAATCACGACATAGGGAAAAAAATTCTAGCTGAAAAGGCTGCCTTGTTAACTTTATTTACATAATAGTATCATCGTAGTCATTTTCTTTTTCTGTTTGTAGAATGCTATCATTGCAAATTTGCATCACTATAGTGTTATTATTTTCTTGTACAATTTTCTTAATTATCTGGAAGATAAGTTAGCAGGATTTTGTTTTAAAACCGAAGGTTTAATGGTTAGCCTTTTTGGACTGTTTTAAATCTATTATCAATCTCGGTGGTCTTCCAGAGTGCGGAAATGAAGGCTTCCTCACAATTAAGAGTACTATTACTGTGCAAAATATGACATTTGTTATCTTCACACCGCCTTCTCATCTAGCGAACAGCCTACTTATAGGATATGTTGCTTTATAAATCTAACTTTCCCATATTTATTCCTGCAGACGAAATTTTTGGGCGTTTTCTTTATTTTAAACCAGCCGAAATACCCGTTCTTTGTACGGGAATGCAGATTATTAAAATATCTAATACAAATGGAAAAGAAAGGTATTTATGTAATTTTCGAAGTAAATTTTTATCTCGTAAATAATTCATATCTTGGCATCTGGTTCAAACTTCCCCTCAAATTTTGTAAGCATTAAACTTACTAATGCACTTTTAAATGCATATTGCTCAAATAACGTCGAACAGTAATTAATTTCATTTCCAATTTTAACATTACCATTTAGTTACCATTGAAATACTGTCCATTTTGTCACTTAAGTCCTTAAATGCTACAATGAAATGAAAATTGAACTAATCTCTAAAGTTCTTAAGATTCAGAAGATATTAATACATGAATATGAAACAAATAAAACATCAACCTTTAAAAACACTCTGATTTAAGACTATTGTATCTATTTTCCATTTTATTTTCTTCGTCTATTTGGCAAAAATCTTCCAGATTGCTCAGATCTGCACATGCGCTTTCCCCCAATTAGATGCAGGGAAATCAGGTACTGTTGAAAAAGTGTGTGACGTTTTTAAAGTTTTCGACGTAGAAAATTTATTATATCATTCTTTTTAAATCGATACATAGATCAGTATTTAAGGATGGGACTCTCCATAGTAAAGAACGGTCTAAAAATGTCTGACAACAGAGGACTGTGATCACGCAGGTAGCTAACGCAAGCGCGCGTGCTCTCATAAAAAAATTTCTGCATTTTATCAAAAATTCATGATCTAATTTAAAATTCACAATCTAATTGCAAAACCTTGATGCTCGTTTGACACCATCCAAATTCACCGTATTTTTGCAAAATCTATTTAAAATTTTATGCATTTTTCCACGTTTATTGTTTAAGTTACAATTAATATCACAATAACGAATTTCATTTACTTCCACCAGAATCGCGCTTTAATCAGACTGCCAAATTAAATTTTCAAGACAAGGCTTCAACTGTTGCCAAACTAAAACAATTAAAAGATTGAAATTCTCAATATATTAATCCTTGTGGACTATTTCCAGCAAATCAAAATCTTTCGAATGGGAAAAATTCCCACAAACGCACGAATAAAGAAAATCATCGCGTTTTCAAAACTCTTATTGCTGTCATCGGAATTGCATACTCTCCTAAAAATGTGTGTAATTCTGTATTTGCGGAAACTTTTTGCGTTGGAAAGATTTTGCTTTACAGCTAATAGACCCTCTTATACGAATGCTTCATAAAAAGGAAATCAGTGTGAATACGAAAAGTTAAACTAGGTATAATCACGAGAAACTATTTTAAACGAATTGAAATCGTTATTTTACCTTCAAAGTGTGATAACTGTGACATCCAAATTGCGTCAATGTCACTTACGATACCGAATTTTGTCATTTAGATGATTAAAATTATTTACTCTTTGTTTACTCAGAGGAGCTGAAAATAAGGAAAATTCCCACAAAATGGGGAACGGGTGAATTTTCAGATTTGTAAAGTAGAAATTTTCCTGTACCTTTTTTACGTTATTTGTGCAAAATTTCAAGCCGATCGCTACAACAGCGTTTATTTGTAAGTGACATGGGTAAACAAAAAACACACAGAGTTTTATTTATATTTATAAGATTATTGTTATCTTTGAGTTACATACTATGATTTACCAAACTATCCTACTTTAAAAATACATGAATGTGAAACATTAACAGTGAAATATATAGTTACGCTGATCCTGGACTCCCTGACTCACTAACAATTCCGGGTAACGACTCCAGTATAAAACTTTTACTAGTAATTCGCTTCACATTTTTCATAATTATGTATAAAAACATAGAAAACAATCTGCGTTAATTTAAAAATCTGAAAATCCTACCGCACCCTAATTTTTAATCGATCTTTAGCTATTTTCAACGCCAGTTTATTTTCGAGAGAGAAAAAAAAAATAATCTCTTGCCGACAAAATTAGCTGTCGCAAATGACAATTACATCATACTGAAATCACTGTTACCAGGCTTCGAAAAGAAAATTGCGATTCCAATTCCTTTAAAATAGCTTTTCTAGATTATCCAGTACTTTTTTTTTTTCACAAATGAAATGATTTTGTCTAACACAAAACAATGATGTAAGGGGGGATGTTTTCAGCGAAACAAAATCTTTCGACTGCGAAAAGTTTTCGCATATTTTTAGAAGAAAATGCAATTCCGATTTTGGCATATAATAAAAATTGAATGTGAAGTTATTTATTTTAAGTGGACGAAGATTAAATATATTGAGTGTAGACATATTTTGTTAAATATTTTTTCTAGTACCCGCTATAATTGCCTCCACCACGGGCTTCTAGTCATATAGAAAACTAAAAAAACTCATCATTTCACTGTGAAGGGCAAAATCGACTAAGCGTATGCTAATGATTTCGAAATGAGTTGGTTGTATTACATTGTGATGTTACTAACGATAACAATAAGGTTTAACCCTTTAACGCGCAGTGTTCTCGCTCTGGGAACACCAAACTCTGACGTTTTGACTGTTGCCAGTCATGAAGAATAGATTTGATTTCTATAAAAATAGTTACGGGTGACATAGCTCCACGAGAATCCTTTACTTTTTAGCACGTCATTTCCCGTCAAAAAATGGTCACGATTATTTTTAACAGCACTGACATCTGCTGAAAAATGGAAGAATGCGAGAACAGCCGGATAGATTTCCAATGCTGAAAAAAGGGCAGCCGTTGCCATCGGTCGACTTAACTACCAGCAAGATGGCGGACGATCGAAACGTTCATCGCGTGCCACAGATCTAGAGACCTTTTTTTGACGACAGCTGGCTGTGCGGCACAGCCAGCTGTCGTCGCTGTCATCTTGCTGGTAGTTAAGTCGAGCGATGTCAACGGCTGCCCTTTTTTCAGCATTGGGAAAGGGTTGCGCATCAAAGGGTTAAGAAGAAAAAAAAAAGAAAAGAAAAATTCTGTTTTCAAATGCAGTTAAGTATACGCATATAAACTCTGGACGTACGGTGTGTGCGATTGCTGTGTCTCTCATTTCTCTTTTTCAAATTTTTACAATGTCTTTTATTAGAAGTTTATATGTCAAGTGTCGTAAATATGAATCGTTTGCGAAGAATTTTATGCACATTTTTCTCTGTGTACTCTGAGAAAAATAGTGTATGCTTTCCTCTGTGTACTCTGAGAAAGATAGTGCATAGCTGCCAACTCTTCCGGTTTTTCCGGAAGATTTTTCACCACTATCTTCAAAAAGTTTTATTTTACAATAAAATTTTGGACTTATTTTAGCTAAAATTCGTAAGTAAAAATTAGTGGTGGAAAATCTTCCGGAAAAACCGGAAGAGTTGGCAGCTATGATAGTGTGTGTTTTCCTCTGTGTGCTCTGAGAAAGATAGTGTATGTAACATTAGAGGGACTTTCAAAATTAATATATAGATAAATAAAGTTTATGAAGGAATGTTCTCCGTCGTAATAATGCATGGAGCATTGATAGTTCTTTTAAAGGAGCTGACAGGAGCTTCTTTTAAAGACCTTTTCGTATATTTAGGTTATAAGGGGTAATACTTAACATGAGTATGTTAGCTTTTTATTGGTTATTAACCTGCTTACTTCCATCCAGTGTCCCCCACAGCTTTGCGATGACGGTTGGATCAAACTGCAATAAGCAGTACTAAAGCAGTGTGTAGGAAAGTGTTTTAA
The DNA here is from genome assembly GCA_038373885.1 of Cheiracanthium punctorium. NCBI lineage: Eukaryota > Metazoa > Arthropoda > Arachnida > Araneae > Cheiracanthiidae > Cheiracanthium > Cheiracanthium punctorium. The sequence goes on along the minus strand of JAWZYV010011708.1, from coordinate 658,838 downwards.
GATCAATGCGTTCTATATGATTCATCTTTCTTGTTTTTAAAATATTTTATCTTCTCAATTTTGTTGAAAAATATTTGAAAAACGTTCCCATATAAGGATTAAAAGGGTCTTTAAAATGTTTGTCGCGAAGAATTTCGTTTATTTAACAATCAAGTCAGTTCGGGTAAAACTCAAAAGTAAGATATTGTTTCCGTAATAGATGCTTTTAAATCCATCGAATACTTTTAAATACGTTCGTCGGATTGATTATGTCACATTAATTTAATGGAATGCATTGCTTTAATGAAAAGAAGTTAGGAGATACTTGGCGGTGCCATGTCGGGAGATTGTTTCCGAATCCATTAACTAAAAGCTTTGTTCGTTTTCCAGTCAGAAGCTTTCGGCTGTTTGAATGGCTATGGAGTGAGCTATCTCATGCTGCTTTTAAGGCATTTTTAGAGAAATAAATGTGTCTTTAAACTTCAATTTGATTTTTAACCATCACTTAACCTCTTATTTACCGACGGTGCTCAAAAGTACCGCGGGAATATTTATATTTTTTAATTATTCATTCTTTTACCATTGCTTATTTATGAAGTATTGTTAGATAATTCTTTTGACATATTTTTAGGTAATGTCAAAGTATTATACGGTTGTTCTTTTGATAATGGGAAAAAAAAACTATACATAATGAATCTGAAAGTCGGAAAGTGCCGCTATCCGCACAGACAGAAATTGTGGGCACCTTTCTGTCTGTGTGGGCGGTGGAAGTTTTCTTGCAGTTGAAGAAAAGAGTGGACAATATTTCTAAGTAATCTTCTTATGAGTGTTATTTTACAATGTTTTTAATTAAGCTTTAATCACACTGTTGTTATGTACGGCATTCTATCGCACATTTTAACGATGTATTTTCGTAGTGCCTTAGAAACGGAAAAGTACCTTTTAAAATTTTACTGAATTAATAAAAAAATGTCACTTAATCAAAACATTAAGACATCCTTTATGAATAATTATTTTTGAACTTCAATTAAATCGATAGAAAATATCACTAAATGCTCATTTATTACTGAATACTTATTTTTTTAAAACTCTCTTAAAAAATAAAGCTAAACAAAACACAGACTATATGTAAAAAATTGTAAACAAAAGATGATCCTGTGCTTACACTGCTTGTAAAAAATCCCTCTCTACTGCTAACTTTTGTTGTTTCCTTTAGAAATCAAATATGATTTTGCAATCGCGTAAGGGTTTTATACATAAAAATCTACGGTAAAGTTGGCGTGCATACATAAACTCTTCAATTGATCTGCCACGTGAATTTTTCCGATTTAAATATTCCTTGCAAATCCTTCTTGGTAAATTATCTGGACTAAACCAATCAGGCGACCAGCTGTCGAAATTATCATGAACTATTCATTGGTCACATAAAACAGCGACTCATTTTCTAATTACTTGCTTCGCCTTTCTCCCTCGCTTTTTGTTGCAGAATGTGGCTGTGTTTAAAAATTTACACTTTCGAAATTAGACTTACTTTCAGAAGTTCTACGAAATAAAAGTTCTGTGCAACGAAAATTTTCTCCGAAGGTAAATAATTGAATCTTAGATCCGCTTTCTTGAAGTCTTAATGGCGCTGGATAATTAGATACGTTTCTTCCAGTGAACTAAGAAGAGGGAGGCTAATTAATACAAGCATTGTGAGGAAAACTGATTATCCGTTTATCTAAGTCTGCTTTCGTGACCTGTAATTTGCATACTGGGTGTGTTCTCTTGTGTTGTTTTGTATACAAGAAAGTTGTTTGTTGATTCTTATAACGAGGACGCACTACAGTCGAGGCGAATATCCAAAAAATCTAAATCATTGAGTGAGTGGCAAGTTTTCCCGATTCGTTGTTTTCCTGTAAAATAAAACTGATTACTGTTGTTCAAATGATGGATAACTTTGTTTTAAACATAATTTAGATTTGGAGATTGTTTCGAGAAGTAAACACAGTTATTACTTCCTATATGAATACAGGCTGAGCAAAAACAGGGGAGAGAAGGTGTGTGTGGGGGGGAGTAAACGAAAGATACCTATATAGAGAAGAAAAAAAGTTATTTACCTCGAAAACTTAAATTTTGTCCCTAAAGCAGTAATTAGCTCCATCTTAGTCAATTCTGATTGTGTTTTATAATGATGAGAACTTTTCACTGCTTTTGGATGAGATTATTCGATAGGTATATTAAAGTATTTTTAGTGTAATTAAAAAATAATCCAGAAAAGTTATGTGAAAGTTTGCTATAGTAAAGTGATATAGTTTTTTTATTGTAACTTTTGCTTGAATTTAAAAAAATCTCAGATAATGTATTTTCTCCTTCCCAAAATATCAGAAACATCTATAGTTTCTGCCCATATTGTTAGTTCATGCATCAAGATTTATATCCTTAAATGTACTGCTGTATGGTACTTTTATAAATTGCATTTGGTTCATTAGTCGAATAAAAACATTTAATGTTAAATTTTGTAATTTAATTTTTAATTGATTAAGTTACTCTGTAACACCTCTCTCTCTCTCAGCAGATAAGTACCCACCTTAAAGTGAGTAAATACTCAGCTTAGCAGAATAGTTGTAAATCTGCCTTTCCTAGCGCGCTTAATGAAAGTTGTATTTTAAAACTGCCATCATATGTTCTTTGAGTTCTATAATTTAATCTGCTATTGCGATGAGGTTCTTTTTTTTTCGAGAGCTCTGTCTTAAATGTTCTTTTAGCTATGTGTAAAGTGTTCTGTGTAATTGCTTTTAGTGATGTTAAATAAACTGTTTCGTTTGAACTCTGGGTGTCTCGTAATTTGAGTGAGGGTCTGCAGTTACAATTCTAAAGTCGAATTTTACTATGTACAAGGGCTTTAAAAAAGAAATTACAATTAACAGTATAACATACTTCTCAAATATAATAGAAATAATAATTTGGAAGTGAAATCATTAATAAAAGAATAATGAAAAAAAATGTAAACTGCTTTGAAAGCATGTCAAACCTCGTATGGAAAATAAGTTTCATAATACAACAGGAAAGATAAATCACGACAAACACATCCATTATAACACAACAATTCCCTCACCCCCCCCCCGCCAAATTTATGCAAAATTTTTGAGATAACCTCAGAAAAGCACTTTAATTGTAATTATGCGAGACCCTGTTAAAGAAAAAAATTGAATTTATTACATAATTGAGATGATTTAGACGTTGAATAATTTCCAGCATAATATCTTCAATATTCTCATAAATCGATTCAATTCTCGAAACAAAATCGTCGCAATTCATTCTTAACATTGAAATGAAGAATGATGCAATTAGCTTGAAAATCTTCATTTTAAATCTTTTCGAAATTCATTTATCAAAATAGGAAACCTTATATATGTTTTAAGACGGAGAAAGTAATATTTATTAATAGTTTCTTTTGTAAGCGTTCTGGAGCCATTTTTTTTCTCTTCCCTTTTCCAATTGAGGAACTTTGATCATTTCAAGCTTTAAAAACTAAACTTTTTCTTTTCTTTTCTTTTCTAAACCACTTAGAAAACTTGGCGAAAACATTCGTTTTGCCTATTCTGCTTTCGGAAACATCTCTCGTGTTTGCTAATTATTCCACTCTTTTCGTCTGCCGCTGTAACTCCACCGCATTTTTAATTCTAGAGAGCAACGCAATTTAATTATGAGGCCTCCCTCTGCATCATTTTAGTGGATTTTCTGCGATTTAATTTGGTTTCTTTTGCAGGCGGTGCAAGTTTAATGAGGACGCTTCTGTTTATGGTAATTATTGCCATTCCTCACAAACTTAGATGTGGGATGATAAATTTTCGACCGCACAATCGCTGCTATTGTGTACAAAGACAAAAAGCGTGGCAAATGAAACATACCCGAAGTACTTTTTCTTAACATTTTTTTACCTGCATTCTCACCTGGCCCGTTTGTACGAAGTTTCAAACATTAATCTTTTGCTTTATATTTGTTGTGATTTAAAAGTAGTTTATATCCATTTATGAGCTAAAGCATTATTAATCCCAGCAGTTTTGTTTTTAGATGTAGTGGGATTTTATTTCCTTACTTTAAATGAGAAACATAAATGACGAATATAGCGACTACTTCTTTTAAACTGTCAAATTTTAAATATCAATTTTGAGACATTAGGGAAGAAAAACCAATCTATATTTTAATTTTAATTTAAAAAAATGCTTTTTCCAATTTTTGTTTATTTATAGTTATTTTGTATACATTTGAGCAGGAGGAAAATAGACTGGTATAAATCAAGTGAAATAAGGTCATTTTTAAAGTACGTGCTATAGGCTATGTTTACAAGCAAGTTGTTGCAGGTCAGAAGTTACAAAACAGTTGTCAAAGGGTGTCAGAAGAAATCGTCGAACTCTCTGGAGTTATATTATGCACGGTATTTTGTTAAAAACTGACATGTACCAGAATTTTGTTGCTTGACTTACATCACTTTGCTGTTCATAACTTCATTATTTATCGATCCTCAAATAATTATTAATACTCGCTCATCTAAAAATTGAGGGAAAAGTTTCATAAAGGTGTGGTTGAAATAATTAATCTTTCTTATTATTTAAAAACATGTTGCGAATTTACGTTTCACGAACGAAACTCTACGTCCATGATCAAATTTTATTATATTACACATTAAATAGTTCTCGGAGAAAGAGTAAAAAAATACCAGGGTCAACAAATTAAAAGAAATAAATAAATAAAGATAATATTCCAACTGAGATGGGAATGGCCCGATAATTTACACTGGTCTTCGAAATTGGTCTCATATGCGAGGATTCTCATTTATTTAATGCTTTGACTCACAAGTTTTTAAAAATGACACATAGTTTCCAGAGAATTGAAACGTACGTGCATTGGAGCACCTGCCATTCTTCAAACATTTCAAACGATATTTCAGTACACCGAGTTACATTTCTTTTATCACGTATGTGTTATTTACAGCTAGTTGAGAGGTTGCACACGGAATATTGAATACTTTATATTTTCGTATCTGTAAAACCAGAGTATTGAAAGATGTTTTGGACTATTACGAACTGTCAACTGAAAACAAAATCAAATGAAAATATTTTAACAAGTATTATGCTTTGATAAGTATGCGCATAAGAGTTTGAAAGTTTAATGACTATTATTACGTTGCGCAAAACTGTAAAGCTTATTCTGCAAAAGCAATAATGTAGTCTTCAATTTGTTGATTAATTTGAATTTCGAGTTGAGTTGGGACTCCAATTTTGGTAAAAAAAAATCTTAGGTTTGTTTTACTATTGTTAGACTTAGGCCTCGAAAAGACAGCCAAAACTCATCTTACGTGTACTCACTCTTAATACCAAGCACTCCATCGAGTTTTGACCCTAATTTACCGTTATTGCAATATAGTATTTAATGCACCAGATGTTACTTTTATGAGTGGGAATTAACTAATGGAAAAATATTTGTTACTTAAAAATATGAATTACTTAGCTTTAGGTGAGAGCGAATTATTGCAATTCAGACTCAGCTGTAGACTGTTAGACCACACACTGTTAGCAATGTGCGTTACTTTAGCCATCTAGTCCTGATCTTTTAATTAGACTGAGATCGGAAATTTAAATATGGAAAGAATCTTTTGCGTGCACACCATATGCTGGTAGAAAACTTTGTGAGGGAAATTTCTTTTGTAAACTTATCCGCATTATTTAGGACATAATTTATTTTTGACAGATTGCATTTATTCAGTTGTTTTAACAGTTAAACAAATATTTTTATGCCTTTAGGTTGTTCAAAAAGTAAGGTAACAAGACCTAGCTCTCACGGGTGCGTATATTCTCCGAGGCAATGAAATTCAATGGCTAGGTACAACAGATGATTACAGCAATCAACTGCCATTAGGTGACCTCTAGGTGCGGCGTGATTGGCTTCAGTGCTTTCGATTGGAACATTTTCTCTACAGCCCGGATTTTATACCCAGTGATTTTTATGGCAGGGAAGCATTTCCAAACCGATGCTGCAGTTTAAGACGCCAACCTGAAGTGAGTGAGCGACTTGGATTCTGATTACTTCCACGACGGTTTCGATAGACTGGTATAAAAATGAAACAAATGCTTAGAATCCTCTGGAAGCTGTGTTGTAGAACAATCTGCACCAAATGCTTTTTTATGTTTGTGCATCTTTTGGATTTTGTGAATAATCCTTTTAGTTAAAGGACTTGTTATCTTACTTTTTCAACCACTCTCGTTTTTAAAATAAAGTTTATTTTAGCTAGTAGGGATGGACGCGAGACGAAAAATAAGCGTCTCGCAAAATAGCCTAAAAGCTTTGTCTCGTCTCGCAAAAATCCCTATATCGTAATGTTAAAAATGTGTGTCTCGTCTCGCAAAAGAGCTGTAAATCTCTGTCTCGTCTCGCAAAAAAGTCGTCTCGCGTCCATCCCTATTAGCTAGATTATTTTTCTCGGCTGTCTGAATAATTTAAAATTTTAAGCTTTAAAAGTTAAGAAAATTTTACTAAGAAAGTATCCCAACTGAATATTAATATGTTTTCGTTTGATTTGTTACCCTATGCTTATTTTATGCTGTTGAAGGGTAATTAAATTTGGGCGTAGTAGTCAAACTTTTGTATGATATAAACACGAACGGTCAAAGCAAATTTTAAATCTATCGCCTAAATGAACCAATGGGTGAAGCGTCTACCATCCCGTTATTACATTAGTTGAACATCTACACAAAGAGACTACTCTATTTGTGTTTTTCATAAAGTGTAATAATTGTTTACCAATTATATTAATTGAGGAGTCACTGTGTTAAATTTATCAAGATAATAGCGAGACAACTATTTGCAATGATTAATTTAATGCTTAGAAGAAGTATCAGTGGAATCAGCAACATTCCGGACGGCATCAGTGTATCATAGATGACTTAAGTACGTTAAACATAGACCTTCATATTAAATATTCGAGAGCAATGGTTAGTTTGGTGACTCTCCACCGAGGCTCAGTTCTCCTTTGTTCAAGCCTGTTGGACTTGAAAGTTATAACAGTTTCACTATTCTTGAAATTCAAGACACTGGGTCTAGATATGACAAGACTTGTCGCAAAATTTTTTATTTGAGATCAGCTGTCGTACAATATTGTCAGTTAATCTCAGCCAAGCGACAGAGCCTGAAAAAAATTAAATGTATTGGAATGGTAAAAAATAACTTGTTAATTGAGTTAATTGATAAAACCACATACGACATGTATATATCAAATATCAGCGTCTGGAAATGCAAAATGGTTTCGATTTTAAGATTTATATCTATTTTTTAGCTTTTCTAAGAAGTAAAATACCCTCTTCCCCAATTTTTAGTCTTGCGGATTAGTTTTTATTTAATATTTTAGGTATAAAATCACCACAAAAATATTTATTTATTTATTTATTTTTGGAAAATAGTGTATCATACCAATAAAACTTTTGAAAGTTTACAAATTATGCTTAAAACATAATTGGAAAAAGAATTAAATTATCGATCAAATTTCGAATGCATACCATTATTTTAAGGCACTTTTAAAAGATCAAAGCTCTATAATAAGAAACGAAGCTAAACAGCCCTCAAGGATTATTCGACCTAAGTAAAGAGCAGCTTGTTCAGGACATCATTATTAAACTTTGGAACGAATTCTGTGATGCAGTTTTATGCAGCATTTGAAACTTTTAATGAGGTTTTCAGTGAAATCATTTGGTTGAAATGACTCGAATTTACACTCATTTTGATTGCAAGCTGTTACTGTGGATGTGAAGTTATTAAATTTTGCATGATTTATTAGGATTTTTAGCTGACGAAGGCAAATAACTTTGAAGTATGAATAATCTTTCATTAAATATTCATATGACTGCGAATTTGTAAGAGAGTAATAATAAAAGTTTAATAACAAGTTATTATTTAACATTTTTAACACCAGTTTAGTGGCTGTTGTTAAAACTTTTTTGGAGCAGATTAATTTGCTTCAAATCTGTCTGTAAAAGGACGGGCTATTAGTTTTAGTCCGTGTATAAATTTTAATTGAAAGTGATTTTGAAAAGAAATTTCTCTATAAAAATAAATGGAAGTTTTTGTGAAGAAAAACTGCGTTTAGGAAAATTACTATCGGAAAAACAAAAATCACAAATTATCAAAATATTTTCTAGCTCAATCTGTGTTTATGTTAAATGATGATGTGTTGAAAAGAAACCCAAGCTGTATTTGCTGGGGGGGGGGGGGGGGAATGGGATACTACACATTCTTTCCCTATTCGATAAAGTGAAAATTAAATGCAAAAACTTTTTAACATCAATGTTCATAAAAGTATGTATAAAAGATGCAAGTACAAATTTATTTTAAAATAGCATTACACACACAAAAAAAAAAAAAAAAACCTCCACTTCAAATGCCAATGTTTTACACCACGCCGTCACAAATTATAGGCTTTAGTACATCAGAATCAAATTTCGAGGAACAAAGTTTTGGATATATGACTAAAATGGTCCACTAACTTTTTTCACACCTATTGTGCAACATTTTACTGTCGCACATTCTGAACCATAAGTAGTATTTTTTTTTTAAAAGAGTCGAATGAAACGAAAATGAATATAGTTTATAGACTTACTATTACTATATAGACTTAAAAATACATTGAGTCAATAGGAATTTCATCCAAGCCAAAGAAAATGTAGTTATAGGCAGGTTTATAGGCACTATCTTTTGCTGAAGTTATCATTTTACAATTAAACAAGCACAGATGTGTTATTACTTTAAAAAGTTGCAAAAATAAAATGAATTAGCAGATAATACTCCCGTTTAAAAAATAGTCACACGGAGGTCAAATTCTTCTTAATTATGAATATAACTTTTAATTAAACATTCAAGTCTTCATTTGTAAAAATAAGAGTGAAATTGTTTTATTATGTTTAAACTAAAGTTTATAATTATAAGATATGTGTTTTTGATATGTAAAGACATAAAATATTATAAAATCATAAAGTTTAAAAAAAAACCCAAATTCATTAATAGATAATCCTAGTCTTGTTAGCATTTATATCTATTTAAAGAGAAAAAGCGAATTTTTTCAATTATCTAACATTACTTCCAGAAAAAAAGTCGAACAGTTTTTTTCTTTAATACAAACTTAATATTTCAGAGGAGATGGGCTTCAAATAAAAAAGCACAATAAACATTCGAATAAATAAATGAACTAATTTATGCTTGTTAAGCTATTAAAAGTGAATATAAAAACACCTAATTAATAGTTTTGATGCCTGAAAACATCTGTTCCAGATTGGCATAAATTTCCGCAAGTCTTTTTTTTTTTTTTTTTAAGCTCTATTTCTGTGTTAGAAAATCTTAAATCAGAAAATGTTTTTCAACGGCAAAGTCACTGCATCAAGAAATAGTACGTTTAAGAAAAATTTTTGCTTAACATCTGACGTGCGTAAAGAATTTTTTTTTTTTTTTTTGCGTCTTTATTTTTTTAGCCTCTTATTATCACTTCAGGAAATGAATTCTGGTTTTAAGCAGAACTTTTTTACTTGATTTCCATGTTATTCTGGTTTTAAACAGTTTGGCGCAGTTTGTCCTTTTAAGACCTTGTGCCATTAAACCCCAAATAACCAACCAACCACCAGGAAATGGATTTCAGAAAACTATAATGTGGAAGATATTTATGATATCTGAAATGACTTAAATAAACAGAATTTCGGGAAGAAATGAATTAAGCTCTTTCGAACAAAAATTTACCCTCTGAATGTCTTGAAAACAAGTAAAAGACTTATAATACATAAGGTTAATACGAAACCTTCCTAAAGGTATCCCGCCTTTGCGCAGGAAAAAATTAACTACGTGACTAACTCAGGACCCGAATCCCGTCCAAATTAAGGTTCTTGCATCTTCAGTCGAAAACATTACCGGATATATTTTTGGTGTTAATGATCCCCCCCCCCCCCCCCCTCTGAGATCGTGTTCTGTATTAAGTCTTTTCTACTCTGGAGTTTCTATCTGGAGAATAAGGAGGACTCTTTCGTCGAAATGTAAAATTCCAATCCTTCCCAAGTATCCCTTCTCTAAAGTCGTGCCTTTGTGACTTCCGGCTCAAACAACGTTGGAAGGATCCCATTTTCAGAGATACTGCAGAACACGACGGCGGAAGAGAAAATCAGTGAAAATTATTCTACACACACAATCACATACACACACACAAATATATATATATATATATATATTCGGAAGTGTTTTTGGCGGTAAAGAGATAGACAGTCTACGTATGTGGAGATGCTAAGATGGCCGTATGAAGTCAGACTAAGATAGCCATTAGTTTTTTATGTAATTAATAGCTGATTATTTTTGTTACGCATATGAAACAAATACTACAGAAAAGCTGTTGCTATGCGTGGCAGTTAGACAGAAGATTGTTTTAAATCTGCGATACGTTGTTTAAAAAACCGAGAAATGTTTAAAAAACGGAATAAGGCGTCATTCATTTATCGTATGCCTTGAGAAACGCTTGAGAGAAGTTGCAAGATTGATTATGATAAGAAATGATCCATGTTCCAGCATAAATGCTTAGGGATGAAGAAAATGAAAAAAGAAAAATATCTTTTTAGCCATTAAAACAGTGCTATATAACCATTTGGGAATGAGTGCTTTTAAGTTTGCCAAAGGCAAATTTAATAAAACTAAGAAGAAGGTAGGTTATTATTGGCTGAAAATCTTTTTGCAAAGAAATCCTGATATTGTTTCTAGAAAGTCAGAAGGAGTGTCGTTGGTTCAGTGTAAGGGAATGAACTGAGTCGAAGTAAACGCTTACTTAAAAATACTTGCTTACTTTGGAAAAAAAAAAAAACTTTTATAAAAAGGATTTAATATCTAAACCTGATTACTTATTCAATATAAAATTATATACGTATAAAAAAAAAAGACTTAAATCAAGTAGTAATGATTGGAAACGGCCAATCTAGCCGTGGTCATCTCTGTCGCGTACTACTATGGCCAACTTACCCTTATACGAATTAGATGGCCAATCGTGGTTTTTTTAATGCGTTTTATATTTTGTACCTCTCATATAAAAGGCTATATCCGATGTTGATTTTCAAAAGACTGATTATAGATAATTATGATAAAATATAGGTTTGATTATATAAAAAGTATTTTTTATTTTGCTTCACTTTAAAAACTCGCCATCTTTAACGAAATTACCCTATATTTTTCCGGACATAAGGCCGGATACTTTTCTGACAGGCATCGTAAAGTTATTTTTTATTAACAAACTTCAAAGGAAATTGCGTACGTAATAAAGAAGAGAGAGTTTTCGAGTTTAAACCTAGGTTTAATATTTTTAATTTCATCATTAAAGAGACACAACGGTGAAGATACCCTTCTATGTTCAACGCTGTTTCCCAGCAGCCTGATCGACATTTAAAGGCTTTCGCTGGAAAGCAAATCTGGGAACAAAGGAAATCTTCACTGTCTCGTCTTTGCAGTGATGGGAGCAGACACGTTAAACCTGATTTCAAGTTGTCAACCAAGATGCGACGTTAGATTCAAGTTAATTGTAAAAGAATACAATATAAGTGCGTATAATGCTACATTTTACGTATATCACACAGTAAAGGGTTTGTGAAATGCACTTTCAAAATTGAAATAATTTTTGTATATTTTGCATACGATTATCGCATTCAGTTGAATTACATTTTGTGGAGTTTTCCAGTGGTCACAAAAGTATTAATAGAATTCTAAATATTCATTTTGCTACTGTTATTCTGTCACATTGAAGAAAATCTCAAATGAAAGTCTAACCTGTACTTACTGACACATTATATGGATCATTCTAACCGTCGTTCAAACTTGTAATTTACTACTTCCATCTTGCTAGATCTACCTAAGTTTTAAAAAAGCAAGATTTAATCTTGCTTTTTTTAAAACTTTGGTAGATCTAGCAAGGGGGAAGTAGTAAATTACAAGTTTGAACGACGGTTAGAATGATCCATATAATGTATCAGTAAGTACAGGTTATCTTCTTCATTTTAGGCTGATGATGATGTGTCATACTGCGCTGAGACCAGTTCGATAGCCGTGTACTTTGTACTAGTGATGTATGCCGACATTTAGTTCTTTCTCATCATTATAGTAACCGAGCTATATTTATTTATTCATCAATGAAACCTGTTAACGTAATGTGTATTTCTCTATTAATACTGACGATAAGTGTTTGCTCACTAAATTGCGCACACCAATATTGGTCTTACGTTGGAAGTATTCCCAAAGTTTTAAAGTTTCGAGTAAATATCTCCCTTTTATTCTTCAGTATTAGTTAAATATTTAAAAGAATGTCAGACTCCTAAAATGGCTTATTGGGAATCAAAAAATCTATTTTTTGTTATGAAGCACATCTGCAACTATTCTACACAGTCGAAAATATGGTGAATGCCAGTCTTGTTCTTCTCCAAAATTTTAACCAAGATTGTAGTACAATGTTAATTTTAAGTTCCTATCGACAAATTAGATTATTAATATTGGTATAACGTGTAATTAGTTTTTGTATTTAAAATGCTTTGGTTATTTTAAATTTAAATTTACATGTTACGGATTTTTTACTTGTTTTGGTTGTTCAAGATACTGTTAAAGTATTCTGTTTAAAATTTGTTTAAAATTATAAATTTGTTTTCTTCTTTTCATTATTAGTTTAATGGCTTGTAAAGACAATGTATTCATTACTTAATATGATATTTATTTCGTTTCAAAGTAATTCAAATACTAATTTATGATAGTTTCACGATGTTAAGGTAAATGCTCCAGTAACGGGCCCTTTACTTTGCAATTATAAAACAAGTTTCTAAGTTCACCCCTTTAAAAGATTGGAGTAGAAAATGATTCATTGAAATTCTTTTCGTCCAAATTCACAAGGAGGATTCAACTGTCAACAAATGAACTTGATTTTTAACTGGCAAAGGACATTATAGGCACATGGCCCATTACTGGTGCATTTACTTTTCTTGCTTATAATTATACATTTGTTTTACCTGCAAAATATTTATTATTAGTTTTGTTATGGAAAATAGTAGTGTAATAATTGGCTTGGAACATCATTAAAACAGGATTTGCGCCATGCATTCTTTGTATAACGATACGCTAACGTTCAGCAAGAAAGAAAAAATTGAGACTGTCATCTTGTAGGATCGGCAATCCGCACTACTGACCTAGATCCCACGGCGCCAGCCGAACTTTGTATACTATATTACCCACATATATCACGTCCGACTGATCCCATCAACAACTGACTGTCATGCCTCACGTGACACACCACGCTCGCATATTGCATCACTCGCTTAAGTGCGACTTACCTCCTGTTATCCACTTATTGGCAGTATATCCTATTAATAAAAGTGAGGAGAGAACGAAATCGAGGAGGAGGACTTAATTCGTCCCGGCGCGTCCGATTCCTGCCGAGGTCGGAGAGACTTCTGAAAATCGTCTGGAGGTTGAGTCGGGGAGAAGGGGTGGGAGGTCCTCGAGATCGCGATGCGGGCATGCGCTTCGGATGCTGCGGCGCCCCTCTGCCGGATCCTAGATAGGATGATTTTATCTTGAGCTCTGGAAATGAGCAGGCAGATGAAACGAGCGGGCAAATGTGTTTCTGAACTCATTTTCGCAGAGCGGCCGAAAGTTCAGATGGAGAATTTTTATTTATTTCTTTATGTTTATGTTTTTTATTTTTATTTCTATTTTCTTTCCCGAAAAGCTGAAAATTTGTTTTTACATTTTAAGAGCGCAGCGTGAATAAAATATGTTTTGCTCTCCCCATCTACTCCTTTCTTGATATATTAAAAATATAAGTTATTAGAAATTTTTTGTAAGATAACTCATGTATCCACCTGTGTATTATTATCTTTATAACACTGTAAAACGTCAAGCAATGTTTTTGGGTGATTTAATTTCTCATTTTGTGTCCGATGATTATGTTTAATTTTATGATAAAATTTCATTTTTATTTTACAAGTAAGGATGAATGAGGAATGACATCTTTTGTTATCTAACAAATTATTCCGCAACATACTTGCATTGAATTTTTTATTGTTATTCACAAAAGTTAAATAACGTGTGCAATGATTTTTGATGTTGTTTTGTTATTCTCGATCATTTGAAAGCATCAACATGGCCCAGTGGATAAAACGCTGAGCATGGTTGATGGCTGAAGTATGAAGATCCCGCTTGCGGGCCTATCTCGCGGTTGTCGATCTAACGGTCTGAATTTTTGGTCAATTTTCTCCAGGTGTAATGTGAATGCGCGTTAGAACCCTATAATATGTCCTCTAACCAAGGCACCCGACTCCCCACCTGTTGGCTTGCCATAACACAAAAATAGGGATGGACGCGAGACGTGCGAGACGAGAATCGGGGCTGTCTCGTCTCGTCTCGCAGTGGTAAACCTCTGTCTCGTCTCGCGTCTCGTCTCGTCTCGCAAACACTGTGTCTCGTCTCGCGTCTCGCAAAGAAATTGCTGTCTCGTCTCGCGCGTCTCGCAAAATTAAGGACTGCGATTTCGTTACCATTTTATACTAACTTATTATTGGGATTTTATTGAAAATTAATATTAATAATAACAATTACTTACCTATAGCCACATTAGTAGATATATTAATAACTATATCAGCATATATCGGTATTTGAAGTAAAAGAAATTCAGATTTAATCCGTAAATATAATGTCACACCGAAAATATAGTATTTATTTTTATTTACTAGCTGCGTGCCCGTTCTTCGCACTGTAGTAAACGAAAATTTTCCTAACACGAGTAATTTCAATTAATTCCAGTGATGTGGAATCTAAAATAAAAGCAAAATTATTTGACTCTTGATGTAAAGTTTGCGTCATGAGTATTAACCTGGCATCATTGCAATATAATGACTCAAAAAACTACGTCAGTGTCATTCGCGATCAAAAAAGTGAAAAGCTTAGCGGTTTGCAGAGAACTCCCGACTTTCAAAATGTGTTATTTCTACATCATACTGTAGTTCTACATCATACTGTTCAAGTTGTAGCATTAAATACCTCAGACACTACATGAAATGGACAACCGTTTGTTTTAAAACAGCTGCGCACCCGCTCTTCATACGAGAAGTAGCGAATATTTTACTAAAATCATATCTGCATGAGACAAAACAGATTTTTTTTTTTTTTTTAAGTTCAAGTAATCTCCTCTGTTGAAATTACTGCGGAATATATTAACGCAAATTAGAATTACTTATCGTTCAGTTGGTTGTAAGATAACCCTTGAAAAATTATAAACAGAACACTTTTAGTCTTTATTAAATCTCTACTATTTACTTTAACGTCAATTTCAAGTCTCTAAAATATGTGTAATTTTTATATTAATGAAAACAAGATTATATTAACGATAATTATAATTATTTGCCTAATATTTCCAATAACATTACCGTGTGTGCATTTTTAGATTTCATTATAGTATCTCGGTTAATAGACGTCTTATTTTTTGTTTATATTTTAAATTACTGAACAGTTAATTTGTTGACGACTATCCGTTTGTACTTTTCCACAATAATTTTTAGCGATAGTACTACAGTCGTTATGGTCGCCCTGTTTACAGAAAAATTAAACCATAATCCCCCTAATGTATATCCAGTGTGGATTTTTTTTTAAAATGAAAAGACGTCTAACAGGCGAAGATAATTTTAGAATAGGAGCCCAACTGCAAGATAAAATGATGGGGAGGAAAAAAAATTATAAAAGTTTTGCAAGCCGAAGGAAGGGAAAACATGATAATATAAACGAAAAGAGAAATAGTTTTTTAAAAAATTGCTTGCATTTCTTTCCGTCCGATATTAATATATAAGAATAAAAAATGTCATTTTAATCTCTTTAAAATAGGCCAACAATAGGGATTTAACCGCCCCTAGAAAGTTGTAACCAGGGTGGGCGCCCCCCCCCCTACGCACGCCGCAACGTGCGGGAAAGTTTGAGGATAATATCGGTACAAGGATATTTCAACCAAGGATATTCAACCATATTTCAACCTACTCAGACTAAGCATCAATGCGAATGCAAGTTGCTCTACTTCTAATCTCTCTCTGATATACCCGAAACCCGATTATCACAGGGGCAAGGGGGGGCGGTAGTCCGGTGCCCCTGAAGAAAAAGGGGGCCCATATATATCCCGATTATCTAAATTATAAATTCATATGTACTGAAATAGTAATTGTGGGGAAAAAACTAAATTTCCTCTGTAATATAGGTATTACCTAATTGTCTATCACTAGATCAAGTTAGAGATATTTTTTTGGGGTGATAAATACGATTTGATTAAAGTACAAAAACTACAGTTAACTGAAATGCAATTTTCGAGTACAACAGCGGTCAAAACTGGGTTAAAATGCTTAAAAAAGGGGGGCTCAGTAAAGGGGCTTAATGCGTAAAAAAGGGGATAGTAAGGGGGGCCCCAAACTTAATGCCCCGGGCACCGTCTAAAAGTGGTCAGATTTGAACATACCGTACCGCCTTTCCTATTTACTTATTATTTTTCTTTCAACTCTTCTCTGTTTTCTTCTTTTTCCGCCTCTTTCTTTATCTTTTCCTTTGTGTGTTTTGTATATCTCTCGTCTGTTCTAATTTTAAATGTTACGTGTTTGTGCGTATTGTAGAGTGCTGATAGTATACCAGGACCGAAAACGAAGGAGACGCAAGTTAAACGGTAGAGGCTTCAGGCAAATTGTCGCTTTTCAGATCGTATTTATGCGAGACGGAAAAAAATGCGAGAAATCTCGCGCGAGACAAGACTCTGTCTCGTCTCGCGTCTCATCCCACAAAATATTTTCTTTCTCGTCTCGCGTCTCGTCCCGCAAAAAAAATGCCTGTCTCGTCTCGCGTCTCGTCTTTCTCGCGTCTCGCGTCCATCCCTACACAAAAACCCAAACCGAACCCTCAATGTATAGATTTATTTGATATATTGCCGAATTTTGCGTTCTTTCCGCTCTAAGCTATAATTGATTTTGCCGTATAATGCTAAATATGCTAGAATCGTGCATCTGCAATTGGAATTCATAAAAATTGATTCACTGTATCTATTTCCATTTAGAAAAATTAATTTTTCAATTATATATTGCTTTAAAAGTGAAAACGAGTTTGAAAGCTATATGTTAAAGAGGTAAAAAATTAAATTTCTTTCCAGGGAAGGAAATCTCGGTAGTAATTTGACAATAAAAAAAAGTTATCCTAAAGCATATTTGTATTATTTTTAAATTTGTTCGTTAAAAAAATCTCCTCATCAGTTTCACAAGTTCAGGTTTTTAAATTTCTTAAAAGTCTAAGATATTATTGTTTAGTAAGATCGTTATTATTAATGATTCATTTCTGAACCGATATTTCCAAATGGGTCGAAAATTTACCGTACGCAGAGACGACAGATTTCAATTTCAGCTTAGCAGCACGGATCTCTTTCTGAAATTTTAAATATTTTCTTTGCTTTAATACGAATGCTACTCAACATCACTGAAAAATTTTCAACCATCGTGTTGCTTTTCTCAGGCTGATAGATGCATACATTATATATAGCTATATTTGGGAGGGGTAGGTGAGTGGAAGAGGTGGAATCCAGTCTAGTTTTCTATACTCATAATTCGCGAAATTCAATTTTTTTTTTCAAGCGTCTCAAACAAATCTTTAAGATTTAGATCAAAATAGCATTTTTATTTCATTCCACACAATTTTTATGTAAAAAGAGAGATTTACGTTTTCTGCAAGACAACCAATTGTGTTTTTACATTGAAATGTATTATCATCGGATAAGTTTTGAGAAATTCATTGCATGCTCCTACACTACAAAAAAAAGTCTGTCAAATTTACAGAAAAAAACTGTCAGCCAGGACGCCAGTTTATTTCCGTATATTTAACAGAAATGTTCTGTAATTTTTTACAGATTCTCCGTTTATTTTACAGAAAATTTCTGTGTGTTTTACAGAAGTCTTCCATAATTTTTACAGATTCCCTGTTTATTTTACAAAAAACTTCTGTGTGCTTTACAGAAGTCTTCTGTAGTTTTTTACAGATTCTCCGTTCATTTTACAGAAATCTTCTGTATGTTTTACAGAAGTCTTCCGTAATTTTTTACAGATTCTCTGTTTATTTTACATAAATCTTCTGTATGTTTTACAGAAGTCTTCCGTAATTTTTTACAGATTTTCCATCAATCTTACAGAAATCCTCTGTGTGTTTTACAGAAGTCCTCTGTAATTTTTTACAGATTCTTCATCAATTTTACAGAAATATTTTGTGTGTTTTACAGAAGTCTTCCGTAATTTTTACAGTTCTGTTCTTACAGAAATCTTCTATGCGTTTTACTGATTTCTTCTGTATTTTTAAAAATTTTTACAGATTCTCCGTTTATTTTATAGCAATGTTTTGTATTTTTTTTCGATACTGCATCTAATTTACAGAAATCTGTAATTTTTCCAGATTCCCCGTGTTTTGTCGACGGTATATTTCTGTCAATGTAGCAGACTTTAACCATTTTTTTACAGCTTCATTTAAAGAATTTACAGAAAAAACCAGTTTATTTATGAAATATATTTTGTATTTATAACAACTTTCTTTTGTTTTTAATAATTCAATACCTTACTTAAGATTACTTAAAAAATTTACTTACTTACAATTACTTAAAAAATTCAGTAATTTTATCATATACTAGCTTCTTTCGACGACCTTGGCCCTGTTAAGTGGTAAAAAAATTCTCCTACGAAATGTTAATGAAAATAAATTCTTGAGTATGTTTTGAAATCATAGGTGACATTAATTATTTTCAATCAATTCCATCCAAGGGCATACTTTAAAATTAAGTAACTGTACAAAATAAAATATTAGTGTTGAAAAAAGAAAGATTTATAAGAAATCAATGGATCAGGGGTGGGAGTGTAGATGTACCAAGCATAAAATTTAAAGTTTATTTTTGAATGCTTTCAAAATTATTTCTTGATATTATCCATCAAGTATCCATCAATGTATATGTTCATGGGGATGGAAGCGTATCAGTTTGTCATTTCAAATGTCCATAAATAAATGGTTGGGGTATTTGTAGTAAATGAAGTTAGTGGAAGTATTTACTGTAAGGTTTATTTTTTAGGTGATTGTAGCGCGTCATTGTAGTTAAAATAATATATATGTTTGCTTCTAAACTATTGATTAATGTAGTGATGGCGTCGTTGAAGTAAATACTACATATATAGAGTGAAACCTCTGAGAAACAGCTACGTTTGGTCCCATAAAATAATGACCATTTTATGAGACAACCGTACTTTGGAGGTTCGCAATAATCTTAATTCAATAGTCTCAATTCAATTCTGTTTACTTCTAACAGTGTCTGTTTTAAGACATGACCAGTCTTCGGAGCAGGTGACCGTTAGTAGAGGTTTTAATGTATATACATATATGCATCTTATTTTTCAGAAATAGTTTTTAGGAGTTTAAAATTACTCTTGCATGATATATCTATGCTTAGATTTTTGTAATATCCATTAATAATCAAAGAAATACGTCAGGAAAAATTGTGAAAAATTAGATTTATTCTAAGAAAAAAAATACAGTATTTATAAAGTATTTACAAAGTAAAAACAGAGGAATATTTACAAAGTTTATTGTTTATAATTTTATAGATTTGCTCTCCAGTATTCATGGGTATTTCTTAATATATAATTAGTGGTCAATTAGCTCATATGCCGACATTTTATTAAGTAAATTGAGAATTTTCATATTAACGGCCTCACGTTTTTTCACATCAGGATTCTTCTTGCATCCTCTATTAGGATTTATTCCAAGCAAACACCTAGAAACAAAATAATTTACTTCAGTGAATTAAACACATTTTAAAATCATATTTTTTGACTCATCTATAAACTGAAATTTGTTAGCACGAGCTAGGAGCATAATTTTACTTTTCAGCAGCACTTATTGTAATTCCCCCTCGACAAGCACGTAGCCAGGGAAGGGGAGGCTAGAGGAGCTACACTCCCCCCCCCGAAAGTTCAAATATGCATGTTTATATACAGGGATGGATTTAGGAGACAGGCTCTGCAGCCCCGCGTCCTCTACAAGAGAGGGGCACCCAAGGGGCCCCATTACCACAATCCACCCAGTATTCTAGGGAAGGCTTATATTCCAGGGAACACCCTTATTCTAGAGAAGGCTTATTTCAGTATTTCAGACAATTCAGTACTAAAATACAAAAAGTTCCAGTGTATTTTAAAAATGATCACTATGCCGCGCCTATGTCGGAGGGTGGGGGGCTCTTTCTTGCACCTTTCGTAGGACCCCATGATACCTATGTTTAACTTATGGTATTTGAATATTTGAGCCTCCCCGAATAAAAATCCTGACCATGGACCTGCCCTTCCAAATTAAAATGTCAAAATTACTATCTTGTTTTAAAATAGAAGACTGTATGCATCATTGCTATTGAACATTCGAAATAAAAATACATGATAAAATATTTTTACTACATTTAACAATATGCTTAATTTTCGTCAAATCGTTTTGAAAAAATAATGAATAAGAAAAAGGAATCAAATTTTCAACTTTTTAAAAGCGGAAAGCTCAAATTTTTAAGCGTTCCTCTCTTTTTAAATGCAAAACTTTTATAAAGAACTGCTTACAGAGCGATCAGATCTGCGCTAATTTTTAATTACTTTCTTACATATTTCAACTTCGAAAAGTATTGAATAAAAAATTGCTATTTATGTTTAGTGTTCCTGATTCAGGATATTGGCCACTGACTACACTTATGATTCGAGATTTTGAAATTTAAAACGTTGATGATCAGACTTTATAATAAGCAAAATATTAAAAAAATACTTTTATAACTAGGCACTGATATGAAATGGTTTTAAAATTTATGCATTAAAATAAATAAACAATTTATCTTGCACAAAGCCTCACCATGGCACAGTGGTTATGTCACTGAAAATGGTAGACGGCCGAAGTGTGAAGGTCCCGGGTTCGGGTTCCATCGCACATCCGTCGACCTAACCGTTCGGTGTTTCTCCGTAACTTAGGGTAAATACGGGTTAGGACCTCTAACAATGACCCCCACTGAGGGTAACTCCCTTGTTTTGTCATTCGGACGAGTATTTACAAGTGGACTTCGAGCCAAGCACACAAATCCGATATACATGTTCACAACAGCAGCAGCTAGTCACTATAGTGCAAGCGGGTTGCACAGATGTGTGCTTCGAATGCATATACACAAGTTCATATACGCAATATGTATTCAGTTATCACGAGCAGGCACGTATTCAGGAAACATTTTGGGAGAGGGGGGGGGGGAGTCCAAACCGTAAAAAAGGCAGAATTTTTCACAAAAAGACTATCATTATAGTGACAAAAATCCAAATTTCAGGGAGGGGAGGGGGGAATGTCCGAACTCCCAGGACCCCCCCTCTTTCCCCTCTCCTCGTTAAATACGTCATATGAGTTTGCAGATAGTTTTGGGAATATGTGCGCAGATAGCTTTTTCTTTTATCTGACTATGGTTGTTAGTAAACTGAAATTGTATTTATTTAAAAGAAAGAAACGGGGTTTGAGGGGGTGGAATCCCCCTCACAGAGTAAATGTTAACTTAAAATATAGTGAATAAGAATTATAAAAAAAATCTATACATCCCTGTATAAGAATCTAAAAAATGAATACATAATATTTAAATAAAATATCAATGCCATTGAAAATTTCACAAAGTTATGACAAAGACTGCCAATAATGACCAATACTAAAGCTGTTCCGATCACCAGAAGCCAAAACTACCATGTTTACTCACGTAATAGTCGCACTTTTTTGCCAATTTTTCATGTTGAAAGTCCAGGTGCGACTATTATGCGGGTAAAATCTACTATATAATATTGTAACTCTAAAGAGCTATTTTTTCTGCTTCAAAACGGGGGTACGACTATTACGCGAGTAAACACGGTATTCTGCATCAAATGAAGATAAACATTGTAAAGAGTTTTAAATCTCCCTGATTTAGAAGAGATTTTTTGCAGAATTCCCTGACTTTTCCAGACATAAAATTTCCCAAATCCCTGAATTCCAAATCTCCCCAGAATATACGAAAAACTAGAAAATTCCCACTGTAAAATTACTTCAAATCAAAATCTAGCTGTTTATCTCATACAAATGAAAAATTACTTTTAAAACTGAAGAAAATGATTATTGTTTTTGATAATGACATAATTTGTAGAAAAAAGAAAATCACAATGTTATGAAGCTAGAAATATTTCTTTGATAAAATATACTACTCGACATTAAAATTGCTGCACTGTGTGTAGCATGTCACCTTCTTGGTGTTGCTATTTTAAGTACCAGTTGTGTATTAATAAAATAAAAAAAAACAGTTATATGCTATATACATATAAATTTCATACTTTTTAAAATATTGCTACGTGGTTTGATTTATTTATATGTTTACAAAATGGTAGTTAAAAGTGTTTCATTAACTTTGAAAAAAAGTGTATAACTATGCTTCTTTGATTCATTTTTACTAGGATTAAGAAATAATAGTATGCAATATGCAAAAAGAATTGCAAAGTGTGTACAAATTTAAAACTACATAACAAATATTACAAGGAAATTATAAATAATTTGTAGATACAATTCTTCTGTTCTTTTATATGTTAAAAGGTGAAATATATCATTTCTTTTATTTGGTTTATCTCATAAACTTGATTGAGATATATCCATTGATTTAAATTATTGACGGCACTTACGCATTAGGAAACTTTAAGATACTCCTAGAAAATCAGAATTCTTATTGTAAGTATAGAAGATAGAAATTTATAAGTCTGGGAAGTGTATAATATTATATTTGATGTGAAATCCCCCCGACCACACATGCAGGGGCGTAGCCAGAGGGGGGGATATCGGGATATATCCCCCCCCGAAATTTTTGGATTAGTGATGAAATTCCGTCTATTTATACACATATCAGTTCATATCCCCCCCCGAAAAATTTTCCTGGCTACGCGCCTGCACATACACACTAAAAACATCATAAATTGTTCGGTGTTAGACGACTATTCAAGTACAAACACTGAAAATAAACAATATATTTATCACAGTGCCAGGATGTTTAAGTTCAGCGATATTCTTTCACTTACTGGAGCACTGTAAACAAAATGATTGCGAACAAAAACACTCATTCCAAAATATTTAACATATCCATAACTATATAATAAGAAATGCTAACTACAGTTCTAGGACCAATTAACAAGTGCAATGAATATAAACAAACACTATAATAAGGAAATAACTTATGAGAAACAGTTTATGAGTAGTACTTAACTTGTTACATGAAGTTGCTATTGCTCATTTCCCCCAAAACCAAGAACAATTGCGATACGTAGTTGTTGTGAACAAGTATATGGGATTTGTGTGGTTGGCTCGAAGCCCGACCACACAATCATATAAATCATATAAATCCTCGTCAGAAGGACAACACAAACAAGGAAACCTCCCCGAAGCTCACTCAACGTAACGAATTTAATCCAGTCATAAGTACACACTTAAAGAAACCTAATGTGTAAAAATTAGTTGCTATCTCCTAAATTAAAGCTAAAATTAATTAATAAAAAATGAGTATGAGCCGACAGAAGAGAGCCTCTATCGCCTCTACCTCTATCGCTTATTTAATAAGCATTTTAAGTAAGCACAGGTCAGGATTCATCTACAGCAATGATTCACTGCGCGCAGAATATATGGTGGGAAAAAAATCAGGCCGGTAACTGGTTCCGTTTTGGAGAGGGGGGGGTGGTGGTGGAGGAAATTGGCCAAAAATATTTTTTAAACATAAAATCTATGCATGCATAGGAGGTTAAACGGAGCGTTTTAGAAGAAGCTTAGCTTTTTAGCGAAATAAGAATTGAAATAAACAATGGTATTAAAAAATTAATTTTAAAAAATTGTAAGGTAATTTTTTTGGAGGGGAGGGGTTCACCCTATAATTCCCTCCCCCACCCCTTTGATTTCACCCTGAAAGAAATATATTATTAAGTTGTTTCATTAACAGAATGTCAGAAAACTGCTGCACTTAATTTTTTCCGAATTCCTCAGTTTTTTCGGGATGTTCAATATGTAATGGCTATAACAATCTATTGTTTTTACTTAAGTTGGTTGGTTGGTTGGTTTTTAATGGCACAAGGTCCAGAAAGGACATACTGCGCCAGACAAGGAGTTAAAAACGTGTCATGATGTATTCGGGTAATAGGTACACAAGACCTAGTAAAAGCTAAAATTCAAAATGTACTAAAGTGTACTAAAATGTAAAAGACTAAAAGGTGAAATGTAGAATTCAAAAGGGTTAAAAGTAGATAAAAACGTGAGGACATCTGGATGGGGCTCCCATCCAGATACCAGTCAGACAGAAGTGAACACTTTACACTGAATAAAAAATGTGGAACGCTTCACGATTTTGCGTGTCATCCTTGCGCAGGGGCCATGCTAATCTTCTCTGTATCGTTCCAATTTTAGTATATGTACTGCCGAAGCAAGTACTGTTTTTACTTAAAATCGGCATTGTAGTGTAGGAATGCGTCACAGCATTTTGTGATTGAATCTCACTTTCTACTTGCTTCGATCCTCTATGTTCCAGAGTTCGTCTAGAAGGATTTCTAAATTAAAACCTGACTGATCAGCATAAAAATTCGATCGTCTTTTAACAACGAATCCTTTATAAAGACATTTACATCATTTACGGACGCCTGCGTTAATTTCTTAATGATTTCCTTTGACCGAGAGTTTTTCAGCAAAACAAATTTTGTAACTTTCCTGCTCACAATCTTATTCTTTTTTAAAAATCTGTACTGCCATCCTTTAGATGCGCGGAATTTCAGTCCTAATTCGAATGCCTTTTCTGAAGCCCAAGTTTGTAAATCACAATCATGTACATTTTTCTGTAATTTTCTTGCGTGTTAGAAGTGTTAAAACGTATATTTTTTAATTTGATTTAGTTTATATTTATAATCGCCATTCTTCTGAATTTGCTTTTCCCACAGATATAACTGCCTTTTATTTGTAACAAATTTAAAATAATTTTGAACACTCTGTAAACTGCGGGATTTTGCCACTATTGTATCCCGTCAGTATTTTACTGCAGTCTCCTTATCTTTTCAAGAAATAAATTGCTTATTTTGTTGATGTCCTCACTGGACATGAAGTCAATGCTTTCGTTTTCTAAACTAGAAAATATAGGATCTTCAGGGGTATCGAGTAATAAGCATTGCTCATTTGCTACCAAATCTGTTGCATTTACTTTCTGATAATTTTGCAAGCTTTCAACAATTTGATTTTGCAGACTTTTTCTTCGTCTGTGCATGGAGACAATGTCATATTTTTCTAAGAAAATTCCGCGTAAAGCATAAAAACAACATTAAGTATATTTGCTCCATAGTATCTTCATGTGGATAAAAAGAATAGAATTAAAATAAATGCCTCACTTATGCGTAAACTGAATTTGCAGCTTGCAATGTGTTAATACAAATAAAAAGGAATTACTTTCTTCAGGGACTTTCAGAACTAAAATAAAAATATTATAGGACTTCAGTTTAACTAGTAGAAAACGAGATTAAGCTACTTAAAAACCCAGTACGTCGAAATATAACACGGTATAGCAAACACTGATTTATAAATATTTCGAGTACGTACTCGCGTGAGCGTTTCAACTTTTCGACCAATTATCCCTGTCGCCAAATACTAGCTAAAGGGTTACAATTGCGGCGATTTTAACTAATTTTTAACCTTTAATTTCTCAAGTTCTATGAGGAGATAGCAGCTAATTTTCACACAGTACGTTCCTTTTAGTGTGTACTTGAGATTGTGTGAAATTCGTTCCATTTGGTGAGTGAGCTTTGGGGAGGTTTCCTTGAAAGAAGGGAGCCCTCCGTGGGGGTCTTCGAAGGGGTCCTAATCCGTATTTACGCTAACTTCCGGAGAAAACCACGGAAAACTCTGAACGGTTAACGGTCGACGGACGCGCGATGGGACCCGAACCCGGGACTTTCACACTTCGCCCGTCTACTATTTCCAGTGACATAAACGCTGTGCCATGGTGAGATGAACGGTACGTATCGTTCATTAGCCGACCCAGAGCGTCACCTGCGATCAGTGTTGCCAGAAAATTTTGCACATAAATCACAAGTAGCTGAAGAAAGAGTCGCTAAGGTGACGTCATAGTATGACGTCAGATCAAGTGATGCCCTGCACTGCTTAAAATCATTATGCCGATTTATTTGGTTGGTCCATTGTTTTCGATGCGTAGTTTTACACATAAAAGCCCCCCCCCTCCCCTCACCCGCAAGTCAAAAATAAATATATCAAAATTCACAGGTGATTTTTTTTCGTTTCTTTTTGTAGGTAAAAAGTCTCGAATTCACAATCAAGTTCCATAACTGTTCTATTTCCCATCATTCAACGCCAAGGACGGATTAAAAGGGAAGACGGAGGGGTAACTGCCCCCTCCAAAATAAAAAGAATTCAACCTTTTTGGAAATATTTTCTACAAAAGAAACCATTTTCCCCCTCCCCTCAATGTTACATGCCACTTTTTACGAAAGAAGGCCGATATTGTTGCTTACAATGAGAGTAAATGCCATTTTAAATGTCCATTTTATGGAAATAAAATAAGAATTCTTACATTTTTTCATGTAACTCCTTTTATTCTTGTGGTGGGGGTTTCCCTCCCAGTTAAATATTACTGTATTAACAATTAATTAATAGTAATCAATCTAATTAATTAGCTTATTGCTTTATATCTCGCTAATTACTTATTGATTTAACATTAATTGTGTCAATTAATTAATCTAATTAATTACGCGGCGTCAACATTATCGACAACCACTAAAGTACTTAAAAATGTTCTAAGTCCAAACGAGCCGGGTTGCGCCAACGTGGAACAAAATCCGTACATAACATCAAACACTCACCTGAACCTACTTATGCAGTTGTAACTAAATATACCGTCGCTTTTCTCCAGCTCCAGCTAACGACACATAGTACAATGTCTTGCCGTTTTAATTGCGCCGGAGGCGAAATGAACCTCATGGTTGAGCAATGACGTCTTCGTCTAGTACGCATGCGCGGGTGAAGATAAAACAGAAAAAAACTGTTTTTTCTTACGAACAGACTTATTCTGTAAATAATACGAGTAATTTCTGTACGTTTTACAGACTTTTTTTGCAGTGTAATCTCTTGACATTAGACGCATAAAAGCGTTCCTCTCTTTTTGTAGCATCGTATATCCTGCCGGTATTTTTTAAAATACATTTTCCTATATCTCACGCAACTCCGTAAAATGGAAGGTTCACTAACTGAGCTCGGAAAAAAGTGCTTGGGTAAAGGAAAGGAAAATAGCGATCTGTTTTCTTGTATTTTTCACTTTCTTTTGTTCCTTTCCCCTCTTTTTTTTGGAGGGGGGTTATCTGGGTGATTGATACAGAGTTTTCTGAACGAATAACGGTATCAAGTAAATTGCTCTCAAAAATAGATTTTGGATCGCGTATTTCGTTCTGTGTGTAATGTGTGATTAGGGTCGCCTGTCAAAGTATTTTAGGGGAAATGCGAAAGAAAAATACAGGAAATATAGATGAAATAAAATCATCGGTTTTTTTATTTCCTCAATTCTGTGGAAAAATATTGTCATCCATTTTGCCGAAAATCAGTAGCGTACCGAAGAAAGTTTAAAGGGAAGTGAGGTATCTAGGACGAAACTTATTTTCAGGGATGGGTCACTCTCTTTTATATATTTTCATTTTTAGTATTGAACCCATGTTTAACTTGTCCACTCTCATACGTTAAAAAGGCGTGGCCGAGCGCATAGCGCTCTGAACTGGGAGACGGAAGGTGTTCGGTTCGAAACCAGGTCGGCGTCCGTCGACCTAACCGTTCGGAGTTTCCTTGGTTCCCTCCGAAACTTAGCGTAAATACGGGTTAGGACCTCTTAGAAAGACCCTCACTTAGGGCACCCACCCGTCGGCCTAGAGGCCACGTGTAGCTTATTGGCCATAATCCCAAGGTGCAACGAAGACACTCCTTTGACAAAGCGTTGCACTTACACATCACTGGGTCCCTGCGGAAGACATCTAACTGATATATATATATATACGTGTGTGTATATATTTTTCCTAAGGGCGGACACTTGACCATCAGTCATTCGTCACTACTAAGGCCCGAAGTACTGGTCACTTTATTATGGAGGCACCTGATAGGTGGACCAGTATTCTGTCCTATGAAGAGAAGGACGAAATGACAACTAAGCTCACGCCGAGAATCGAATCCGGACCCATGGCGTGATAGAATGTTTCTCTAGCCCTACAAATCTGGGCGGCCATTTATCTGTTATTTATTTCTACCTACTATCTGCCATTTAATAAAATTTAGAGCATTTTATTTTCTTGAGGCATCTTCAAGAAGAACTAGTGTAAGGATTTAAATAAAAATGGCGTTCTGTAATTTATTCCACTTTATTTTATTTTTCAAATTTTCTGCAAGACTTTGAATTATCTTCTTAGTTTGCGATTTCTTATCAGTTGGCGAGATTTTTGAAATTTTCGTTGTCTTCTCCTAATCTGACGACACTACATGTATAAGAATTTGCCCATGTCCTTGTACAACATCCTTATTTATTTATACTCTTCCCCACATCTGATGCAATTCCTTAAACTGAAAGGATTCTCCGTCTTTGCTCGGAGAAAGTGCTTGGGTATAGGAAAAGAAAACAACAATCAGTTTTCTTGTATTTTCTCTTTATTTAGCTTTTCTTTTCCTTGATTCGCGGGTGATTGGTACAGAGTTAGATCTTTTCCAAAGAATAACGGTATCCAGTAAATTGCTCTCGAAAACAGATTTTGGATCACGCCTTCTTCCGAATTTTATTTTGTATATAATATGTGATTAGGATAGCTTCTCGGAGTATTTCTTACTAAAAAATGCGAAAGGGTTGGGGGAAGATAAAGTACAATTTGTAAGTTTTTTCTTGATTCTGCGAAAATATCTTGCCATCAATTTTTGTTGAAAGTAGAAATTTTGGATTATATTCTGTCTGTCTTTCTGTAAAAATAAATAAATAAATAAATAAATAAAACAAGAAAGAGAAATCATGTCGAGCGCATCTATATAAATAAAACAGAGTGTAAACTGTCCGTTTGTCTGTCTGTCTGTCTGTGTCTCGTGTAGCTCCGAAACGGGTGATCGTAGACCTACCAAATTTTGTACGGAAATTCTCCAAAACGGGTCTCGACACACCTCGAAGCGATTTTTTCGAAATTCGAATTCGAAAATGTTTTATGTTTTGTCCGATTTTTATCGATTTTTCTTGCGTAATACATAATAACGCCGGTAATTGCGCTCGCAAGAAAACGATATTTACATCATCGTATAGAGGAGAAAATTTTCTTTTAAAAACTGTTTGTTCGGACTGTGTAACATAATTTGCAGATTTTTGAGAATTTTTTAAATAAAATTGAATTTGACGCTGACTTTCGTAAAATATTTTTAAAACTGCTGCATCTTGAATTCTATCTGTCATAACTTTTTTATATTTGGGCAAAAGACGGAGCACACAATTCGCCCACTTTTAAAAGAAGAACGGGGGAAAAATATAAATTAGGAGAATTTTTACGAATTTTTAAGTAAAGAATTATTTTCATTTCAGTAGTACCTGCTTATGAGTTTCGGTTTGATATCTTGCGGTTTGGTTGTCATGGATACAGTAACAATGATTAAAATTGCCAGTTGAAAAAAATGAATAAAAACGGGTCCCGCGAGCAGACGATTTCTTTGCTTGGCTCGATTTCCTATTATAAATACTGGATTTATTTGTGAGAAGAAAAATTAAACTGCATAATCTAGAAAAACAATTTTAAAGCCTTTATAAATAGCGCAGTCTTATCTCTTATCTCTTTTCTTTTTGTAAAGGGTTGCAAGAGAGGGTGACGTATTTTTAAAATTAAAAAAAGAATGTGCATTTCATGTAGTGTCTGAGGTATTTAACGCTAAAACGTGAACCTAAAAGACAGCATGTCTGAGGAAATAAGACATTTTGAAAGTGAGAAGTTCACTGCAAACGGTCCATTTTCACTTTTTTGATACCGAATGACGCTGACATGTGTGTGTCATTATATTGCAATGATCTCAGGTTATTACATATATGACGCAAATTTTAAGTCAAGAGTGAAATAATTTTGCTTTTTCTAGATTCCACATCGCTGGAATTAATTCGAATTACACATGTGAGGAAATTTTTCGTTTCCTACCGTGCGAAGAACGGGCACGCAGCTAGTTGATAATAAAACAATTTTTAGCACTAACTTATCTGCACGTATACCACTGTTTAACTAATAATTTGCTTGTTTCCATCGTTGTAAAGACGCGATGGAAACGATTTTCCGTGTGTATCCATGGTTGCCTTTCAACATGGGCCTTTTAAGAGTGGTATATTTTTGTTTGGTATCTCTTTGATTTAAGGATTTTTCTGGTAAATTAAGGGTTATTTTCTAAAATCTTGTAAGCTTTTACAATCTAGTCACTGGTAGAAAAAAATGGAGCTATGAAGTATTATTATCATTAAATGAGATGTTTTTCTGTAGAAATATAAAAGTTATGGTATGTATTGTTAAATTTAATGACTTTTCATTGTATTTGCGGTACAATTTTTTTACATTGGGATCAGTGACAATTTTTGTGTTTTCTCTTTGATTTAAGGATTTTCTGGTAAATTGAGGGTAGTCTTGTAAAATCTTTTAGGCTTTTACAATCCGGTCACTAGTAGGAATGATGAAGCGATGAAATATCATGATCATTTAATGAGACGTTTTTCTGTAACTAAAAAATACAAACTAACAATTGATGAATCGACACATATTTTTATAGTCAAACTTTTCGGTGCAATTTTACAGTATAAAGATTCACAATATAGTGTCCGGGTTTCGAGAAAACAGCAATTATATTTATAATAGTTGCTGCTCTAGTTTCAAATTGATATTAATTTAAAATTAACATCGATTAATCAAATGGAATTAGGATGCATACATAATCCAGACACATAACCAGAAAATAAATTCCGGGGATTGTGTTAAAATGATCCAAAGGACAGAAATCGAGCTATGATTATTGTTGATGTCTTTCGGATACTTTAATCAATTTTCGGATCTTAATAACAAAAAAAAACTGTACAAAAACTGACGTTAGAATGTAAAATTATTAAAAACTTTGTATAATAACCCACATTAACTGTGCTTATCAATAAAATGATCGTCCGGTGCAAAAGGTTTGGCTTTCCACAATTGCAAAAATGTTCAAACATCTACAAGAGCAAAAAGCCTGGAACTTCAGTTCGAACCTTTCTGTTCAGTATGTTGATATTCAGTAAAATGAGCAGAATAAAATTATTCATTTTTTTTGATAAGTACAATTCCTGTGTGTTATTCGTACTGAATACAGCAATTTTTGTGAAATAGCATTTGGCAACCCTTTTTTTGAATGCTTTGTCTTTGACAGACGCGAACACTAGTCCGTATCATTTTTTATTTCTCTTTTACAATTTGCTTAAAGGTCTAAGGGAATTATTTTCAGGTCCTTTGAATTACTACTTTTCTAGTCAATGGATATGTCTTTGGGAAATGTTTTAATTCTTAATGATGTCCATTTAACCTAGATCTTAGATATGTTTGGATTTACAAAGTGTCTCATTAACCAAAACTTTTTATATTTTTTTAGATGTTGTTGTTGTATTAAGTGAAAGCTACACGAAGGCTATCTGATTTAAACGATGCCGTGGTCAGAGCAATTTAAGGGGTTTTAACACGTATTCACGTTACATCTGGAGAAAACCCTCTGGAACTCCAGACTGTAAGATTGGCAACCACGCCGTGCGCCAGAACCCGGGACCTTCACTCTTGAGCCATCTACCTATTTTCAGTGTCGTATTCACTTCGCCATTTGTGGGCTACTTTTAAGTTGATAAAATGCATTTAACGCACTAAAATAATCCGACGAATATATTTATCGGATTTTAATACTATTTTATGTCTCTATCGTATTTTTTCCTTACATCGTGCCAACATATTTGCAGCATTAGATGGAGGTTTTATTTTCTGACTAAAGCTCGCAATCTTTAAAAAAAAAAAAAATATGCAGTACTAGCATGCTGTAAGCACTAAAAGCGCTTCTATAAGGATGCTGGATCCCGACGTTTCGCCTTCCCCTCTCTCCCTCTGTAAAGTGTACAAGAAATGTAAAGGGGGACGGATCAATAGAAATAAACGCATGATCGATTCAATAGAGGCTCGCCCAGCTGGCATGATGATGCGGACCATTAAGAATTTATTTCTCCGGTTTCAAATCGCTCCGGAATACTTACAAAGCATCAATAGAGTCATTTATCGCATTGAAGAAATGTGCTCTCTTACAGATCCGATTTCACGACACGATGACAGAAGATTAAAAAAAAAAAATAAACTTAATAGAAAAATATTTTTGAGATATATGCTTTCCTAATTTAATAATAATGATAATAATAATCTATCATGACACCAAATCTCATTCCATTTTAGCCTTGACTTGGACATTTTTACGTGATGAGCAAACTGATATTTACGCAATTTCCTGGAATTAATTTAAAAATTTTAAGTTGAGTAACCACCTTTCATCCAAGTCGTAGTAGCACAGTAGGACTGGATAACTAGAGGATTGTGAATTCGATTCCCGATTCAGCACACATTCGTAAAGTTCTGTGGACGGTCGTGAATAATTTTCAATTGGTGGCAATGTTTGTGGAAGTTCTCCCTACCTTTTGTAAGGAAATGACGGTAGAAGTTGCAATCAACTGATCGGTGTCGTGAACTGCCCTCTTCTGACATTTACACTACTTGATTGGTCCAGTCTTTTCACGGGAATCTCAAACTAATACCTAATTTTACAAAATTTGAAAATTTATTCAAATTTTTGGTGCGTTACATTATGTACAGTGTTGTATTGTTACTTTTCTTATGGCGGTGTGCAATGTACTTCATCTTTAATGACGTTTGGAAACGACTTAAATAAAGAGTACAAGATTTGAGAACACGTCTAAATTTTTCTTTATATATATTCATAAACACTGCAAAACATGTTCAGATCATATTGAGGTAGGAAAATCAGCCTCTGGATATGTTGGACCAACGATTTAGCTTACAACGATTTAGTTTTAGCTGACCATACAAACTTTTTATTTTCGATCTGAGTAATATCAACGATTTTACGCACCGTGAAATGTGAAGCATGCATTTTGAGCATTTCTTGACACACGAATTCGAAATCGAAAATTTGTTCAGCTGTTAGAGAGAAAAAAAATTGTTTCTGTGCCGTAATCAAGTTTGACGAAAGTTTTAAAATCTTGTGCGTTTCTATCTATTAAATATGTCATTAGAAGATTTTAATTGTTTATGACTTTCGTTTGAACATTCGGAAATTCATTTAAAACGCTTAATACTTAAATTCATTTAAGTATTAAGCGTTTTTTAAAAATACTCTTTTCATGCCTATTTTGTTTAAAATTATGTAATTTAAGATACAACATACTCTGTAAGTATTGCGCATTTCGAAATAGTGTTAATACTTACGGTCTGCTACATACAACTGTGTAAAGTTTTCATGTAGTCACGAACTGGCATACACGCTCGCATTCGCTTGAACTAGGCACGTTAATGAGTGAAATCAGAGGCATCTGTTAAATCTGCTATGCATTTGTTGTGCATGCTTAACACAAGTATAGTCGGTCGTTGACTAATTCAACTCTCCCGTAATGTTTATCGTTGTTAAAATTAAATGAGAGTTAAAAGCTTTTAATGAGTTCTGAAAGTAAATTTAGATTGACACGAATTTACATGTTTACTGGAACGGTTTTTAGAAAAATTATGTTTTTCGGGAACTACGTCTGTGAGCAGCTGATATGTTTTGTTAACCCAGCTCCACTTTTTACTGCGACATATCTATATTTTTGTTAACTGAAATATTAACATACTATGAATTGCTTTTATTAGCATTAGCGTTGATTTTATCAGCATATTTTTTACAGTTTGAACTATCTGTATTTAGTACTTAACTTAGGGCGAGGTCATCTTTCTTTTTTTATTAACATTTCCTAACACACTTGCAAACTGTACATAAAAGCACACACACAGAAAAATATAGAAAAATCTTACTCACATCAAAAATCTGAACATAATTTATTTCCCACTTAATTTTATTTTTGCATTTTCTTGACAATTTTCACCTTTCAGTGAAAGCGTTTCTCACCAATCGGCTTGAAATTTTGCACCTGGTCCTAAAAAAATATAATATTAGATTATATGCATGTAACAATTTTGCTCCATCATTTGTTAGTTGCGCAAATAATCCTTATTTCAGGCCAAAGAACGAACATTTTAGTAGTTAGTTGTTCATAAGACTCCAACAGTCAAATCAGTCGGTATAAATACAATTAAAAAAATAATTAAAACCCACCTATATACATTTTTAAAAATTTCGTATATTTTTACTGATGCTTAACATTACGCTACAAATTCAATTTTAGAATGTGGATCATTCTAGAATTAGGGGAAATATTTTCTCTTTGTTATTGTTTCAAAATGCTGAATCGTTAAAAGAGTACATGTGCACATTTACTGTCTCTGCATTCACTGTAGAAGGTAATTGTTTCACATTTTCGATACCATACTAGAGAAAAAAAGAAAGAAAGAATTACCAAATAATTCTGTATTTAGGAATCTGAGAAATATCTAGTGAACATCTTAGGTGGGTTTGTGCGCCAAATCAATATTACTTGTAGGCGCTGTTGCATCGCGGTTTTTTCTTTTTTTTGAGAAATTATGTAGGAATATACCGATAACTATATTGAGATATACTGGCAGGAGAGCTAAATAACATACGTAAATCATTAATATTTCTCTATGCTTTGTTATTTTTTTAATTGTAAAAATAGACTTAAATGCTTCAACATTTGTTGAATGCATTATTTTAAACTTATCACCGACTAAGTTAGGTGGCACCTGTATTGTTGTTGGTTCTGATGGCCAGATCCTCCATATAGAACGGCGGTGGGCGGAAGGGAATGGTTTCTATTTGAATGGGTCCCACTAGTAAGAAGTCCGACTTCGCTCGGCGTCCCCTAATTTTGAACCAATTTCAGATGAGGAAACAGCCACTTAATCTTCACTTGCCGTATTCCAGTGGAAACCGAGTTTATCGCCCAGACCACTACGGCAAGCACTTTTATTAACTTTGCATAATGTGCGTGCTAAACAGAATAAGCATTATGAAAAGAAATGCCAACAGCTTGTTTTACTGGATAAATAATTATATTTCATTTGCCTGTAAAACTGCTTTTCGTATAACGGTGCTATTTTTTTTAAATTTTTAATATTAGGGAAGTTTCCTTTGCTGAATGTGTGAATAATTTTTTTCACAGATTTTTTCAAACATACGGGCAGTTTTTTAATTTTTTAAGTTTAAAAACAAATTTTTTTCTGCGATTAATTGAACTCAAGCTATTGAGCTACGAATTAAACTCATATTAATTATTTATTTTCAATTCATAAAAGAATTTTTCAACTCTGAAATGCGTTTCATCATTATAAATATCCGTAAGTTATGCCGTATGAAAACTGCTTTCATGTCATCAGTGTTGAATTTCTTAACCAACATTTAACAACAACTACAACAATAATAATAATAATAATGTGTTGTTCATAATATAACGGATTTTGTATGTGCCTTACTCATTGTCCACTGTTCCACAATCCCTGTCCTGTTGTGCCCAGCAAAGGGCTGCAATGGAACACTTTGTGAGTACATTATGAAGATTCTTCTTTTTTCCCCCCAAAGAATAAAATAGGGATAAATTCTGAAATAAAATTACAAAATAAAGTTACTGCCAAAATATTTTTCTCTATTTAATTATTAGGTTTAATTAAATGGCAGCAAATTATTATGAAACAAGTGAAAATTGTCGCACTGTGACCCTCTCTCCCCTATTTGCAATTTTATTCGTGTCAACTATTTATGCCTGTATAACTACCT
The DNA here is from genome assembly GCA_038373885.1 of Cheiracanthium punctorium. Lineage (NCBI taxonomy): Eukaryota > Metazoa > Arthropoda > Arachnida > Araneae > Cheiracanthiidae > Cheiracanthium > Cheiracanthium punctorium. The sequence continues at coordinate 622,745 of JAWZYV010011708.1, read as the reverse complement.
TCACTTTTATGATAGTGTTGGTACAGATAAGCTTTAATTTCATCAACCTAGTTCAAAAACTAAATTCGGGGTATTGTTAAAAAAATTGATTTACGTAACATTTTGTACTTTAAGTGTATTTGCTTAAAAAAAATTAATAACTTCGTATTTAAATAAATGCGTTTGAAAATTAATATACACAAGAAGTATTTCAGTAAATGAGAATTTTTGACATTGTGTATATGTACCTGTCATTTAACTTTGCCTGTAAAACTACTTTTACCTTTGAGATAGTCTTGATGCAGCATAGTGTGTATTTGCCATTTCATTAAAAAGTTAGGGGTTTCAGCTTATGTTTTCAAATTTATTGATGTAGTACTTTTTCCAAGTATTCAGTAACCGTAGTTCAAACAAATTCATTAGCACTTGTTAAATTGAAGTTATTGAATACATATTAAAATGGATTTAAGGGTAAAATACATTAATTTTATTTTGTAATTGAATGTGTGTTTTTTACATTCAATGTTTTTTGCCAGTTTAGTTTGCCTGTAAAACTACTTTTACCTTTACAACAGTGTGTATGCAATGAATACATCTTCAATTTCGTTTTTTGAACATTGTAACAAAAATTTAAAAAATAGAAGAATAAAAATAGGTAAATAAATAAAAAGAAAGGCAATATATTATAAAATAAAATAATTTATAAACAGAATAATTAATAGATTGTAGGTTTATAATTATGTTTTTCGATAACCCTATAGAAAATATACAGAGAACCACCTGAAATGAGCATTCATGTTCTTTTATTGGATATAACATTAATTGCTGTATAATAAAAAATAATAATAAAAATAACAATGATTATAATAATTAATTAATATATATTAATTTATAATAAAAATGATTAGAATTAACATTTCTTAAATTGTTTTCTGCGTCTGAATTTACATTTCTTTGAATGAATGCACATTTTTCATATTGTATAACTGTATACATTATATTCAAATAAACTGACGACTTCTATTTGCTAGTTTTATATAATTCACATTGTATATAAGAACTCTGTGGTAGCGAAATAAGTTTGTTTTTTTCAATAAACAAAATCAAGTGTGATAAATATGCGCTAACACAAAATAACCTTACATTTGCTCATAAATGTCCACAGATTTTATAAACGGTACAAATAAAACTTTGATTTATAATAAGTTTTGATTATAAAGGGGACTATAATAATTTTAAAAATTTCAAATAATTCGCTTGAAAAAGTATAAATTACAAACACTTATTTATTGAGCGATTGCTATTTGATGCAGTTTTATATTATTTCCTAGCTTAAATGCACATTTTTCTCATTCAAATAATGTTTATTTTTACGACTAATACTGCGCGTTTACTTTAATTATACATTTTCTTGCATGGTATGGAAAATTTCAATGTAGTTGGTTTAATGGCTCGGTGATGAAGATCATTCCAGTGTTGAAGATTCACTCTAAGCTTCTTGAAGCGGGTGGATATTTAAAATTTCACTGTAATAAGAAATTCTTCCTGATTTTTTACGCATATGTTTCTGCAAAACATTGTACCTATTAGTGTAACAGTGCCTGAGAAATGCTCTCTTAAAATTAAAAATTGAGAAAAGTAGCTGAATATATAGACTTATAAAATTTCAAAGTATATGAGATAATTTTGTACATTTTACTCATTGTTTGTACAACTTTTAAGTCGATTATTTTCATGGTATCGCATAGATTTTTTCAAAGTTAAAAATTACAAAAAATCTTCGAAAATTGAGAAACGTATAATTTTCAGATCTTTGCAGTAGCTAAGTATTCTATATTGTTTTCTATATAAATGTGAATAAATTTCAAGCCTAGCGATGTTAAAGAAGCTACAGAGTTGAAAATTTCTCAAAATCTCTAAAAATCAGGGAAAGAGTATATTTTCAGATCTTTAGCTGAAACTAATGTTTTTCAGCATAAGTGCAAAATTTTAATACGACAGATTTAATGTTGCCCGAGATGCTTATTTTTAATTTTGAAAATTGTACGAAATTGAAAACCGCTGAACGCTTCAATTCTAAAAATGGACTGAATCTCAGATTTTTTTTTTTTTTTTTTACATATTTGTGCAAACTTTCAAGCCAGTTGGTCTCATGGCGTCTGAAACGCTGTCTTTCGAGCTGAAAGGCAGTAAAAAGCTAGAAAAAAACGCTCGCGGGTGGATTTTATAATTATTATTTTTCTTTCGCAAATTTTAAAATTGCTATTTTCCTCTATAGTTCTATATATCCATTCAAAATTTCAACGGTTTGGATTTGTTTAGCCAACAGACAAGTGAATAAATATAATTTTAAATTTGTCCGTTGTTTTGATATGCTCATTATAAAGAATAATTAATAAAACCCTAATTAAAAGAAACCCAAGTTCAATTACTCACGCTATAAAACAAATTTCATCTCTCAACCTAATTTTTATTCTTTAATACTAACAGACTATACTAAAATCCATCTTCTTGCATTGTTAAAAATCGCACAGGTGAATAGCTCTGTACCCCCATCGTTCATTTTATTTACCGAGCGACTGTTACTCACTGAATGAGCCCCTTTAACTAAAGAAAAGGAGATATTTTCTTCGCATTTTTACCATTATTATGATGGTGGCAGAATTTCGCTGCGTCATTAAGGCAACGGCTCATCTCTCGTTTTATGGAGCCGTGTATTTTATTTCTCCAATGGCAGCGAAGAGAAATTTGCCTGTATTGTTAAGACCTCACTCAAAAATTAATTGATAATTAATTATCGTGCTTGGCATTCATGCTCTCTCGCTAAGGATCTTATTAAGATAAATTAGAATCTTAGTGGAGTCTATCGGTTTTTAAGCAGCATACTAGCTGCTATTTTGTTTGTCTGCATATTGTGGAATATTTATGTCTGAGAGTAAATTTTATGAATGAAAAAAATATTTGAAAAAGGCCAAAACTACTAAATTTTATTATCAGCCAGTGGCAGAAGTTTAATTAATACTACTACTTACTACTTGTATACTTAAAAACAAGGCTTCAAGACAACACACATTTTATTCTCGATTATATATTCACATAAAAATAATGATTTACAATGACGCATAAGAATACGTCTCGTCAGGTTGCAGTCCCGAACTCCAAGTGAAGTGCGTCACTGCTTTTCAGCTCGTGACGTGGCACTCGCAGCACGCCGTAAGGTGCTGCCGTCTTTCGAATGTCACGGCCACAGCACTCCTCCCTTCCTTTAGGAATAGTTCAGTCGATCCGGAGGTCGCCTGGATCTCGTGGACCGACGAACAGTAGAAGAGTCCTCAGAAACGTCCGTAGTTGGTTCGGGTGGTAGACCAGTAGGAGCAGAGTCTGTTTGAAGAGGCAGTGAATTATCGGATGATGACGATGCACGGACTTGGTCTATGTGTCTGTACAAGGGTACTCCATCAGTGGATGTTAATTTGTACAGAATGTTTCCTATTGGGGAAATGACTTTAGCTGGAATCCAAGGTGTCGCTTTATTGAATGACCTAGCCCAAACACTATCACCGTGTTTAAATTTACGTGCGACAGTCTCATGTTTGATTGTATCTCGAATGTGATCAGGATGTAGAAGGTCTAAACGTGTTCGAAGTGAACGGCCCAAAAAAGCTTCAGCAGGTGAAATGCCCGTGGAAGGCAAAGGGGCGCGTCGATATGCAAACAAAATGTTTAGTAACCTCTCGGCAAAAGTGCCAACTCTTAATTTTTTCATTCCTTCTTTAATTGTTCTAACAGCACGCTCCGCCAACCCATTAGAATTTGGGTGGTACGGTGGGGAAAAAATATGAGCAATGCCTAAAATTCTAACAAAATTTTGAAATTCTGTACTTCCAAAAGATGTAGAATTATCCGACACAATCGTTTTTGGAATGCCATATCGCGCAAACAGGTCACGTAAAGCTGCTATTGTTGGCGTTGATGACGTAGAAGCCACTGGAATAGCTTCTATCCATTTTGTAGCACTATCTGCCACAACCAATATTAGTTTACCTTCGAAAGGACCAGCATGGTCTATATGAATACGTTCCCAGGGTTCTTTCGATTGAGGCCAAGGAATGTATTTTGATGGAGGACTAGAAGCTTGTTCCTGACACGAAATACAACTTCTAACCTTTTCCTCAATATCTTTATCTACGTTTGGCCACCAAACGCTTGAACGTGCTAGGCCCTTTACAACCGTCATGCCACGATGACCAGCATGTAATTCATTTAGTACGAACTCGCGGAATTTTTGTGGTATATAAACGCGCGTTCCCCGAAGAATTACTCCTTTTTCATCTGACAGTTCTTGCCTAAATAACCAAAATGGTCGGTAGATTTCAGACACATGTTTCGGCCAACCTTTCAAAATGAATTCTTTCACCTGAGAAAGTATTGGGTTTGATTCTATGTACTTTTGCAAATGAAAGGCAGTTATCGGGCTGTCATCTAATTCTTGCAGAAGTAAGACAACTTCTGGAGGTGCTGGAGGATCAACAAAATCTCTCTTCATTGGTAGCCGGCTAAATGCATCCGCATTAGCGTGATTTGAACCTTTTCTATATTTAATTTTATAGGCGTATGCCGAAAGAATTATTGCCCACCTTTGTATTCTCGCAGCTGCAACAGACGGAATTGGTTTAGATTCTGATAAAAGTTTTACTAAAGGTTGGTGATCAGTCAAGAGTGTGAACTCTTTGCCTAACAAATATTTTCGAAATCGAACAACTCCAAAAATTAAAGCTAAAGCTTCTTTTTCTAATTGGCTGTAATTTTTCTCAGCCTTAGTAAGGGTACGCGAAGCGAACGCTATCGGTTGTTCTCCACGATTGGTTTTGTGTGAGAGAACTGCCCCGAGTCCGTAAGGACTTGCATCACAGGCTAATATTACCTCCTTATTTACATCAAAATGGACCAAAAGTAAGGAATTTTGCAAAACATTTTTAATTTTAAGAAAAGCGTTATTTTCCGGGTCCGTCCATTTAAATTTTTCGTTACGTTTAAGTAAGTTATATAATGGTGATAATACATTCGACATGTTCGGTAAAAATTTTGAATAATAAGTCACTAAACCAATAAAGGATCGGAGTTCGTCAACATTAGTGGGAGCCGGGGCATTTTTAATAGCGTCTAATTTATCTTGCACCGGATGCAAACCATCTTTATCTATTCTGTGTCCCAAATATTCCACAGACTGTTTCATAAATTCACATTTATCGGGATGTAACTTGATTCCTGCTTGTTCTAATTTCGAAAGAACCATATCTAAATTCTTTAAATGATCTTGTTCGTTAATCCCTGAAATTAACAAATCATCTAAATAACAGGAAGTTCCTGGTTGACCCCTTAGAATTTTGTCTATTTCCCTTTGAAAAATGGCTGGTGCCGAGGCTATTCCAAAAGCGAGCCTGGTGTAACGGTACAATCCACGGTGCGTGTTAATCACCGTAAGATTACTAGATTCCTCATCTAATTCTAGTTGGCAATAGGCATCTTTTAAATCTAATTTACTGAAAATGGTTCCTCCGGACAATTGTGCGAACAAATCCTCTAGATTTGGAAGGGGATATTTCTCTAATTCAGTCATTTTATTAACAGTAAGCTTGAAATCTCCGCATAAACGGATAATGCCACTTGGTTTCATCACTGGAACAACTGGTGTTGCCCAATCTGAGGTTTTAACTGGAACCAAAATTCCTTCATCCACCAACCTATCAATTTCAGTTTCGACTTTACTTTTCAATGCGTAAGGCACCGGCCGTGCTTTGAAGAACACGGGTTTAGCTGATTCTTTCAGTTTGAGATTAACCTTTACATTCTTGAGTAACCCTAGGCCAGGAGAAAATAATATTTTGTGTTTTTGCAATAATGATTGCAAATTATTTTCCTCAGATGGGACAACAGGCATAATGTTTAATGTGTTATGATTATCAAATATTTTAGAATTATGTAAAACTGAAAATATATTTAACTGATTAAACCAATTTCTACCGATTAAATTAATATTGCCCTGTTTAGATATGAGCAAAGGCAGTTTACAATTTATGTTATCAAAGGATACATTGACCAAAACCTTACCTAAAATATCAATTTCTGATTTTGTATATGATTTTAATTTTACATCAGACTTACCTATTGGTGGTAAAATATTTTTAATTTTATTATATGTGATTTCAGGAATTATTGAATAAGGTGCACCTGTATCCAGCTCAAAGCCTAAATTTGCACCTTCTATTTTAACCCATATTTTAATAGGAGGCGGTGCTAAACTTTCTTCATTTGTGTTGTATAGAACAACACTTTCTTCTATTTGGTGAGTATTACTCACCGGAGAAATTTTTTTACTATTTCTCTGTCGTTCCTGTTTGTTTACAGGATTACCTTTTCTATTCTGATTCTTTTTCGAATAACAGATCTTCTGGAGATGGCCCTTTTTTCCGCAAGCATTACATATCGAATTTATAAGTTTACAGTCAGCTGATGGGTGTAGATTCGAGCCGCAACGATGACAGAAAACACCACCTGGCACTTTACCGCGACTGTTTGTTTTTTCTTTCGTCGATGATTCACTATCGGAGGAGCGAAATTGCAGCCTCTTCGGCGCTCTTAAAGCACAGACTGTCTCTGGCGCCGCTGAACTTTTCAACAGAGCAGCGTTACTAGCAGCAGATTCCATAGCTAGGGAAATATCCAACACTTTTTGTAGGGTCAACTCGGGTTCGGAAAGAAGCTTCTGTTGAATTAGGTCACTCGAAATTCCGCAGACCATTCGATCACGTAACATGGTTTCTAAAGTATCCCCATAGTTGCACTGTTTTGCAAGTTTTCTGAGTTCCGCTAAATATTCTGATACAGACTCGGAAGGCTTTCGATTTCTTGTGTTGAAACGGAATCGTTGGATTATCTCTGACGGTGCAGGCTCATAGTAATCGCGCAAATACGTTTTTAATTCTTCCAAAGTTTTCTCAGCAGGTGCGGTCGGAGCAGTTAAATTACGTAGTATGGAGTACACATTAGGTCCGATGACGGAGAGGAAAATTGCTTTCTTTCGCTCCTTGTCTGTTAATTGATTTGCTACAAAAAACAGTTCGACTCTTTCCCAGTATTGCGAGAAAGGCTCCGCCGCAGGGTCGAAAGCTTGAATACTTCCAACGGATGCCATATGAATGACTACTGCGCAGTTGTTCCAGAACAAAGGATTATGAAAACAGTTCGCAGATTTAAAAATTCGACAGGCGAAGGGTAAGAACCGTCCTCGTCGTCACTGCTGTATACTTAAAAACAAGGCTTCAAGACAACACACATTTTATTCTCGATTATATATTCACATAAAAATAATGATTTACAATGACGCATAAGAATACGTCTCGTCAGGTTGCAGTCCCGAACTCCAAGTGAAGTGCGTCACTGCTTTTCAGCTCGTGACGTGGCACTCGCAGCACGCCGTAAGGTGCTGCCGTCTTTCGAATGTCACGGCCACAGCACACTACCATATTTTTTTTTTTAAATCTAAAGCCTGGACGAAAAAACTTTTTTAATTTTCACGTTAAATTAATTTGAAATTAACTTCTTAGAGTACGAATAAATATTGTTAATGAAATCTTAAAACACAGTTTGTGTATAATACTGCTTAGCCTGCAGAAAGAGACGATCCACATGATTTACTGATTTCGCCGATTTGTTTCGCCGCTTGAAAATATTGGAGATGGGTTCTGCACGGAGAAGCAAATACACTTTGCGATCGCTAAAAGAAATTCCAAGCATACTTGTCTGTCTGTCCCAGAGCTTCCTTTCTCCCCTTTGGCTTGTTCAATTTTTTTGGCAACTTGCCAAAACCAGTATCTTTCGCCTGGTCAAGCAGTAGCGTTGAAACACTTCTTCAGCTTTGAGATTTATTTAGGAAGTGTAAACATATAGAATTGTCTAATACAATATACTGTATCAGGCATCGATATCTTTTATATGCATTTTTGCGTTGTGTCCATCTATTTATCAGTGTGTTTTCCGTACTCTGATTACCGTAAATAAACATTTATTATTGCAAAATTAGTAAATGCTCCTGTTATGTACAGTATCATGTACTACCCCATTGAAAACTGTGTGACTAACATTTATTTTTCTTCCTTTTACCGCAAATTTTTTAAAAAACTAATTCAATTTAAATTTAAAATTAAAAATAGGATTAGAGAACCTAGTATCCTTAAAAGAATAAAGGTTGTCGTATTCACTTTAATCTGCTCTTTATTTATTTTTGCTTAAGCGAGGTGGTTTCGATCTCCCCTCGTTTTTTTATTAGTCTTTAATTTGATTTTTATTTTAACTATAAAACAAAATTTTCTTATGATAAAAATGAAATCGCTATAAAAATCAGAAATTGGCTATGCAGCCAAGCCGCTGTTCGATACATCTGTAGTAACATTTTTAGTTAGTAAATGTTCCTCCTGATTAAAAGAAGGAAGGATGATTTCATGATGTCCAATTTCCTGATTTTGAAGGATGGGCGACGTTAAATAATCACGTTTGTATTAAATTATTTCAGTTTTTATTGATGAAGATGGAAAAGAAAATCAGAAAAAAGCTGCAAAATTAGATAAACGAAGTAATAAAGAAAAGAAAAAATATATAACTAATCCTTTGTTGAAAAAAATAGAACCCCTAGGAAAAGTGCATAACGAAACAAATGGAGAAGATAAAAAGGCGTGCGTAACCTATACAGAGGACGAATGTTTGAAGTTTTAAAAATATTGGATTGCTTCAATTATGTTTTGCTCTTTTATATTGACTTTTAAAATGTAAAATAAGATACAGTTGAAGGTTAGGTAGCTAATGAAAAAGAATGCTTATCCGTATCAGTAAAGCGTAGCAGCAGAATCTTAAAAATTTTTGGAAAAGCAGTATCACTAACATGCGTGAAGATGACTCCTTCTTTTAAAAAGGAAAAGCACTTTTATTTTAACATTTACGCATAAACAAGAAAATTTACACATAAACAATCTAGGATGAGTAGATCGGGTTTTCTTTGGAGAGAGAGTTGAGTTGTTATGCTTGATTACATAATACAGAAATAAAACATGCTAAATAATTTGATTATATAAAAACATTTTATCACTCCCTTTTTGTGCAAATACTATTTCATAATTAATTACATACTATCTCATAAATTAACTAGTTCATTCTTCTTGCGCAGAAGCTGAGCCACAGCAATGCATTCAAAGAACCAAACTTGGAAGCAACGAAGAGCTTAGTGAATCTCTGTTTCTCCATCTTTTTAACGATCAAACAAATAATACGTTAAAAATTTTTAATTTTATAATTGATGTATTTAAAACCTTAATCTAAGAGTGCTATTTTAGTTAGTGATGAGCTACGATTGTAACATTAACTCTGTCCGACGAATACCATTCTTTTATAAACCTCAATATTTTCCGACCACTGGAGGTCGCACAACTATTTGACTTGTTGGAGCTATTTCCATGAAATGACGGAATGATAAACGAAAAAAATAAATAAATAAATAAATAAATGATAGATTTCTTGCTTCAATGCACTCGATAGCACCCCAATGCTCAGAATCTTTCATTTGTCTTATGCAAACTATCTGTCGGTATCAATCCTATCCCCAACAAATCGATAAAATTCCTAAGCACATTCTGATAACTCCTGGAATCCCTTCACAATGTTGGTTTCTTTGTGATTGTCCTTTTTCATATTTCTCGATAAGAAACCATGATAGGCTGCTATATAACGCATTTGCATATTTCTATCTACCATGAAATGAATTGCAATTTCTCTGAAAGGAATTGACTTTCGGAAATGAGTTTTTCTCTGCATGTTTAATTTTTGGCAGTGAGTTAAAGTGTATTATTACTTAAGTTAACGAAAGATTGCGCGTTCATACTCGCAGGATGTAGAATTAGTAGCTAATTTGAAGTTGCAAACGTAATAACAACCTTACATTTGGATATGAGGATAAAAATAGTTTTGCATTTTGTTTGATTTACTCTTTAAATTCGCATCTATCATTGCATCGAAGGAGCTTGAAATATTCCCTGTTATGTATCCTGGTGCTAGTCTTTGAATGTCCCGCTTGCGTTTAATGTTGCACTTACTCTGACTGTGGGTTAACGATTGTCTAGCTGTAGAGAACATGGTAACTATTCTTTATGCAATACTGTTTATGCAAACGGGACTGCAAAAATTCTTGAAAGTTAGCCTTGACTTATCTTTCTTGGTTTTCTAGTTGCGTTTAATAAGTGTTTTGTTTTTCTAAGCAAATAACAAACTAACAAGCTTTATTCCTGCCAAACATAAACATTATTTTCTAACCTTGATTCCAAATCCAGACATATTATTTCCAACTAATTCAATTTGCATTGCAAAATAACTTCAGGCTCGCCTGCATTATTGGGTTATGAAATTCAATTTCTCTCAGTTCCCTGTACAGAATTCCAGACGGCCGCCTTAATGGAGATCCTGGTTTTATTGAATTAAAAACTGAGATAAATTCAGCGCATGCATCGCCGAGGCGATTCCTTACGCATTTCACGTCTTATTGTGTTCGATATCTTCCGCGGAATACTGAGAATGTTTCTGATCTCGTTTAATTCATAGGATTTTATTGAAAAACTTTCGTTTTGAGTCTTGTTCTGATGTGGGTTAGGCTGCATCAAAATCCTTGAATGTTCCTGAAAATTCCATGAAAATTGATTGTCTCCATGTTATTTTTGCTCGAAACACCATAAAGATAGTGAAAGTTTAATAACATCTGTGTGATCCACCGGTCCCAGGAATGTACACTAAAAATAGAAATTCTGAAAAACAAAAAAAGTAAAAATGCGTATATCTAAAAAAATAATGCAATTAGTAGTGTTTTGTGATATAATTGAAGACTGAAATTATGTGCTTTTTATTTAATTACTTCAATTTAATTTGTACAATTTAAGATTCAGTCATTTTGACTGTACTCTAGCGCACTTTCAAGAATTTTCGTCCATAGCGTAATATACAAGAATTTCTTTTGTAGCCAGGTTAAAAAAGTTTTACTACATTCTATACACATCAAAATCAATACCTGTCGTACGAGGTCTTTAATATACATTACAAAGAGCTGAATCGAGCGCACAGTGTACGAGCTATCGTGTTCACACACACACATAAGAAATTTAAATACATTTGTTACTAACAATGAACCATTATTAACTGACGAGCAGAAGAACATATGCAATCGAATTATGTTGGCTATTGATGCCAAACAAGGCGGTTTTTTCTATTTAGATGCACCAGGTAGTACCGGTAAAACATATTTGTTATCTTTCATCCTTGCGAAACTACGGTCACAACAAAAAATTGCATTAGCAGCTGCATTATCAGGCATAGCTGCTACTTTGTTAGATGGTGGGCGGACAGCACATTCTGCTTTCAAGCTACCATTAGATATTCATAACAATCCAAATGCAATGTGTAATATTAAAAAAAAAGAAGCGGAATGGCAGCAGTGTTACGGAAGACTTCGATCATAATTTGTGATGAGTGTACTATGGCTCATAAGCATTCGCTCGAAGCATTAAATAGGACTATGCAGGATTTAAACAATAGTGACAGATATTTCGGTGGTACTATTTTATTACTATCTGGTGATTTCCGGCAAACGTTGCCAGTTATTCCTCGCTCTACTTTTGCAGATGAAATTAATGCATGTCTAAAACAATCAATTTTATGGAGAAATGTTGAAACACCCAGACTGACAAAAAACATGCAAGTACAACTCCAAAATGATCCAACAGCACAAGAATTTTCTAAACAATTACTGGCTCTTGGAAACGGTGAAAAAGAATTTCATCAAGATACTCAACATATTAGATTGCCAGATAATTTCTGTACTGTTGTTCAAACTAAAAATGAACTGATTGAGAGTGTCTTCCCAGACATACTAAATAACTATTTAAATCATGACTGGCTTAGTAATCGTGAGGCAGTGAATTTGCAAATTGAATTTTTAAATTCTTTAGACATATCAGGAATGCCACCACACAATCTTCGATTGAAAATTGGATCACCGATTATTCTACTGCGTAATTTAAAACCTCCTAAACTATGCAACGGTACACGTTTGGTGATCAAAAGAATCACTGGAAACGTTCTTGAAGCAACTATTTTGACAGAAAAGTTTAAAGGAGAAATTGTTTTGTTACCACGTATTCCGATGATATCCAATTCTCCCATACCATTTAAAAGACTGCAGTTTCCCATTCGCTTAGCTTTCGCGATGACTATAAATAAATCTCAGGCCAAACATGTCTATTTGCGGCTTAGACTTTGAAAATCCATGTTTCTCCCAATTGTACGTGGGCAATTATACGTGGCGTGTTCACGAGTAGGAAGACCATCAAGTTTATTTGCATTAACAAAGGACAGATTGACCAAAAATATTGTACATCGATTGGCGCTTCATTGAATATCAACTGTGATTTATTACGATTAAAGATATTTAGAGTATATATATCAAATTAAAATATTTAAAGTATTTATTAAATAAATGTTATTAAATGTTATGTTAATTTGTGTTAAATTTTGTCTTTCCTGCTTAAATCACTCAGCCACAGCAACGCGTGGCCGGGTCTGCTAGTAAGAAATTATATAAGGAATTAAAAATAATGTAAATTGAAATAATAAAAGTTGGTACAGTGCAATAAAGCTTAACAAAAACAGTTCCAGGACATTTTTACAAAGATTTTTTTTGGAATAATTTAACAAATTTGTGCGGACAAGCTACTGTTCGACAACGAGTAAAGGATACTATTGCTTATATATTAATTTTTTTATTAGCCTACAAAAATGTTAAGCATATTTTAATAATTATAATAATACTAATAATAAAAGATGTCTTTTACGAGCAGCCACGAATATATTTTTTCTGTATGCGTCTCTGACTGCAAAGTTAACCATTCATCATCTCGGTGCGTTGTTTTAATACTGTTTCTGAGATAATAAAAGCAATTTTATTCTATCTAAAATTAAAATTTTTGCATGCTCTTGCAAATTTTGTGTTTTGTTTTTTTAAAGGCGTTAAATTCTAGGAAAGATTATTTTGAAATGTTTCTGAACATGTCAGTCGCAGATGACAAAATTCTTTAAAAAACGACCATCTCTGGGTTTTTTTTTGGGGGGGGGGAGGAGAGGGGATTCTTTTCCTTCCTAAAAATAGAAAAATATGATATGAACGTCTAAAACACATATAACGAAATAGAAAAATGTTTTATTCTTATTATATTACTAGCTGAAGTACCCGTCCTCGACGGGTTAGTGAATGCAAATTTCCAAAAAGCAAGAACTTTCGTCAGCATTGTAGGAGTACACAGAATGAATGTAGTATGTTGCCAAAGTAAAGAAAGCGAAGTTATAATTTTTATGTATTATTAAAATATTACAGGTTAGGGAGTAACTAAGTAATACCATTTGATTCGCTTTAGTCGTAATTATGGGATGCGCGAATGAATATTTACAAATACTGAAATAATTTTCGCAAAATCTCAAAATTTAATCAACATTTTGAAAATTTGCAAGCCTAGAATTTAAGTTGAGTGACAACCTATCATGTCACCCAAATTCGTTTCATTCCCTGCAGTCTTTATTTCGTGATGCTGGAACAATTTTCAGCATTTTAAAACGATTTTCGCAAAATCTCAAAATGTAATCAAAATATTTTTAAAATTCAACGCCTATAAATTAAGATTAGCAACTACCTATCATATCACTAAATTTCGTATCATTCGTATTAGTCGTTATTACGTGAAGTTTGAAGAAATCATCATTGAACGTACTTTGAGAGAATTTTCACAAAATCTCAAAATCTAATAAAAATGTTTAAAAAATTGGACTCCTATAGTTTATGTTGAGCAACCATCTATCGTGTGACCAAATTTCATATCATTCGCTTTAGTCGCTATTACGCAATGCGAGAACAAAGATTCACTCAGTTTTAAACGATTTTCACAAAATCTCGAAATCTGATCGATTTTTTTTAATTAGATGCTTATAGTTTAAGGTGAGTGACCACCTATCATTTCACCAAATATCATTTTTTCACCTTTGTAGTTATTACGTGATGTGCGAACACAAATTTACGCAGTTTGAAATGATTTTCGCAAAATTTCAAAATCTAATCAAGATTTTTTAAAAATTCGACGACAGTGTTTTAAGTTGAGTGACCACTTATCATGACACCCAATTTCTTATCATTCGCTTCAGTCGTTTTTACGTGATGCTTGAACACAAATTTACGCAGTCTGAAAGGATTTTCGCAAAATCTCAAAATCCAATCAAATTTTTTTAAAAATGGAACGCCTATGTTTTAAGTTGAGTGACCACCTATCATGACACCCAATTTCATATCATTCGCTTCAGTCGTTTTTGCGTGATGCTTGAACACAAATTAACGCAGTTTGAAACGATTTTCGCAAAATCTGAAAATCTAATCAAGATTTTTTAAAAATTCGACGCCTATGTTTTAAGTTGAGTGACCACCTATCATGACACCCAATTTCATATCATTCGCTTCAGCCGTTTTTACGTGATGCTTAAACAAAAAAAGCGTCACGGACAGAATGACAGACAGACAAACTTTTTTTTGAGGGTCGCATCGGATTCCCGGGTGCTTGAAACGGATAGAAATCGCAAAATTTTTGAATTCCAAGAAATGTACAGACAAAAGTCTAATTTTATTTATATAGATTTTAAATACGGAAGATCGCACAGTAAAATTCAGCTGAGCCAAGAAATTATTTATTTGTTTATTCAATTTTATGAACGTTTAAAAAATTGCATTGTTATATATCCAATTATTTTAATTATTAAAAGAGAATTCTTTAATTTTTCCTTGTAAAATAAAGAAACACATAGTGTGACAGAAGAGTCCGCCCCACCTCCACTTCCAAATGATAAATATTATTATGTGTATTAAGGCAAATATCTGCACGAAGGGTACCTGCCTAAGATGCCTATAAATGATAAATAATTATGATTAAAATTATAGCAAAGGTGATTTTATAACAAAGTTGAGGTATTGGTTGACCAACCAATGAAGAATGAAGTTATCATTGTTTTTCTGTGCTTAAAATTTTAGCCACCTGAGATTGTGAATCACAAATGGCTATGTGCTGTGTCGTCGTTTTAGTTTCGATTCTGCGTCGATTAAGCACGTTTTGTTGTTATCTGGCTAATCAACTAAGCAAGCATACTTAACACAGAGTTGAAACTAATTAACACAGCACATAGCCATTTGAGATTCCCAATCTGATATGGCTAAGATTTTAAGCACATAAAAACAGTGATAATTTCATTGGTTGATGAATCATCCTAAATAATGAACGTTGGTACCTCCTTTGTTCTTTTTATTTGCGCTAAGGAAAAACCTATCTTTCTTTATGAACTACATGTCTCTAAATGAACATAAATACTTTTTGGATTACTGATCAATGGGACAAATTATATTTCTAATTTGTATGCTTACTGCAGTAGTATTTTTTGAGATAAACAACATTTTTGAATGAAAATGTAAATAAATAAATAGAAAAAAAATACATGTAAAGCTCGTGAATCAAAATTTTGAGGTATTTTTTTACTTTTTCATGATTACGTTAACTTAGCTATAGTGTGGGCTATGAAAATAAATTTAAAAAATAGTGATAACTTGAACGGTTAACCAATGATCCTGAAGAATGAACGGGGCTGCGTCCTTTGACGTTTTTACCTGCGATAAGTAAAACTTACCTTTCTTTACGAGCTACATGTCTTTAAATGAACATAAATACTTTTTGGATTACTGATCAACGGGACAAATTATATTTCTAATTTGTATGCTTTCTGCAGTAGTATTTTTGAGATAAACAACATTTTTTGAAAGGACAATGTGAATTAATAAAAAATTACATTTAAAGGCCGTGAATTAAAGTTTTGAAGTATTTTTGTAAATTTTAATGATTACGTTAGCTTAGTGTGAGTGTCAGCTATGAAAAAAAAGTTTAAAAAACGGTGCTAACTTGATTGGTTGGCCAGCTATCCTAAAGAATGAACGGAGGTGCATCCTTTGGCGTTTTTATTTGCGCTAAATAAAACTCACCCTACTTTACAAATTATATGTCTTTGGATGGACATTAATACATTTTTCGATAGCTGAATAATTATGGAAGTTTTATTTGTAATTTGTACTGTTACTGCTACGTTAATTATATAAAAAATACGATCCTTTGAAAAGAAACATGTGAATTAAAAATTTAAAAAATACATGTAATGGCTCGTGAATTGAAATTTTAAAGTAGTTCTGTACGTTTTATGTTTATGTTAGCTTAATTAGAGTTTCAGCAATGAAAATAAATAAAAATGAAATCTATTTAATTAGTAAATTTTTTAAAATTTGTTTTTTCAAGAAAAAAGTTTAAAATTAATTTCCTCGAAAACTAACGCCTTTCGGCCATACATATGGTGTGAAAATGGTAGCATTTTCGCTCCCCTATCACGTCTTGAGAGGTATATCTCGCGTTACCAGTAACCTTGTATGTATGTATATATATATATATATATATATATGTACACAGGTTGTCCTATGAATACCGCGCAAACTCTGAAGACCCAGATTCCTCGCTGAGAGTACATAAAAAATGCCCAAAGAGCTGTACCTGTACGATCCTTAGTTTTCGAAAATAAAAATAAAAATAGAAAAACAAAATATGACGTCACATCCGGTGCGAGGAAAACAACTAGAAACATTAAATTGGACACTGGATTACATATGGGGGACTCGGTGTTATGGTCGCTGTAATCTGGAACCTATGGATTGCTTTCAATGAAAACGATTGAAAGAATTGATCTATTGAGTCCTAATTACAACAAATAGTGATTCAGTCCCTTCCCTTCGTGCTGGTGTATTTATGTGGGTACCAGATAGAACGTAAGCAGTTGGCCATTACACTGCGCACGCATGCAAGCCTTGATATGCACGGTGGACATTTTGAGCATCATTTTATGGAAGCATGTGCACTATATTCATGATTCCAATAAAGGATCTTTTCGTGCATCGGAAATAACATTTCTGCTTTTTTTCTGACAATTTTCTTGAAAACTACGGGCCATACAGTTATGGCTCTTTGGGAACTTTTGATGTACTTCCAACGAGAAACCTGGTTGTGCAGAGTTTGGGTGGTATTTATGGGACACCCTGTATACATTCGTATTTTTGGTCAAGGATTAAATTGCTTTGTTGTTTTGTTACCAGTAAAATTAGTTGAATTAAAAATATATTTAATTTAGTTACTATAACAAAATCTTTTATTATTGTTAGCCGAAATGTGCTTTCGAAAGTATACCAAGAAAATGTTTTGCCTTAGTGAAACAATTTTCCAGATATTTTTCTTTCTGTAAACTGTATTAATTTTTTCCATGGAAAGAATCGCATCATTTTTCTTCAGACTTTGTTTTTCTTAGCACATTCATTTCCTCAGAAAAACTCTGCAAAACAAAACCCATCGCATATGCATGTTTTTTTCTTTGAAAAATTTTAACAAAATTTTTCTTTCTCAATTATTTGCTAGACGAGCAGATAATATTAAATTTTCATTGAACTTCCGTAAAAATGTTTTTGTTCGATTTTTCTTAACCTTTAACATTAAATGAATAAATGATAAGTCGATGTGAGTTAATTATTCAATTCCAGTCTGTGTTAAGACATTCTCTGCCTTCTTTCTGGTGGAAAAAAATGAAGTGTTTGACATAGTACTTCACTTTTTACTTAGAATTTCAAACTATTTGTGGTTTTAAGCGAAAGGATATTGTTTTTAGACGTGTAATGGAACTTACGAAATGTTTAATTTTGCCGGAAACTGTTCGTGTTGTTTAATTTGTTTCAACGGCTACAAGTGTGGTTATTATTATTTTTTTTTTGTTTCTTTCTTTGTGGATTTTTAAAATATGTTTCTTTAAATTTTGATATTTTATGTCTTTTCAACAAACTGCTCTGTATTTCAGGAACCAAATATTACTTTTAGGGGTATTTGAGTTTTAAATGTTCATCTGGTTGGATCAAAAGAAATATATTCTCATGGCAGACAAAGGTTATGATATTGAAATTACATAGTAAGAGAGGGGAGAGAAGTTTTATTGGAATTTTTCGATAGTGTGCAAGTAAACTTTATTTTTTAGTTTGAAATAGTTTTTGACTGTTTGATATGGCTTGCGCATTATTTTCTTTTAAATGCTGTAGTGCAAATTAAACAAACATTACTGATATCAGTAAAATTATTATTAATGCTATTTTCAACGGAATTACCTAAAACAAGTGTTTATTTATTAGGAACACGAGCTATAGGCTAGTTAATATTTCAATTTAAAACAAGTTTCGCCTTAATAAAAAGTCTTCGTAAGAAGGGGTTTTGCTGTTCTAATAAATTACTTATATTATTAAAATTACTCCGAAACATGTAATTTTATTTGCTGTAAATTTTGTATTTATTCTTAATAATACAAAATTATGTACATAATATAATAAACATAAATATACATAATTTAATATTTATTAAATTATGTATTAAAAAGCATATTAGACTGAGCCCCATTTATCACGTAGAATTATATAAAATGCCCCCCACCCCCCAAAAAACCTTATAAAGTCCTTTGATCAAGGCACCCCCCCCCATCTTAGGCAATTAATCCTCACTTTGGTTTGCCTTAATACACATAATACCAATTCCAAATTAAAAATAGTAAAATACCGACGAGTAAAAAAAATGAAGTGTTGACATAGTACTTCACTTTTTACTAGGAATTCGAAACTATTGTGGTTTAAGCGAAAGGATATTGTTTTTAGACGTGTAATGGAACTTACGAAATGTTTAATTTGCCGAAACGTTCGTGTTGTTTAATTTGTTTCAACGGCTACAAGTGTGGTTATTATAATTTTTTTATTGTTTCTTTCTTTGTGCATTATAAAATATGTTTCTTTAAATTTTGATATTTAATGTCTTTTCAACAAACTGCTCTGTATTCAGGAACCAATATTACTTTTAGGAGTATTTGAGTTTTAAATGTTCATCTGGTTGGATCAAAAGAAATATATTCTCAGGCAGATCAAAGGTTATGATATTGAAAATTACATGAGTAAGAGAGGGGAGAGAAGTTTTATGGAATTTTTCGATAGTGTGCAAGTAAACTTTATTTGTTAGTTTGAAATAGTTTTTGACTGTTTGATATGGCTTGCGCATTATTTCTTTTAAATGCTGTAGTGCAAATTAAACAAACATTACTGATATCAGTAAAATTATTATTAATGCTATTTTCAACGGAATTACCTAAAACAAGTGTTTATTTATTAGGAACACGAGCTATAGGCTAGTTAATATTTCAATTTAAAACAAGTTTCGCTTAATAAAAAGTCTTCGTAAGAAGGGGTTTGCTGTTCTAATAAATTACTTATATTATTAAAATTACTCCGAAACATGTAATTTTATTGCTGTAAATTTTGTATTTATTCTTAATATACAAAATTATGTACATAATATAATAAACATAAATATACATAATTTAATATTTATTAAATTATGTATTAAAAAGCATATTAGACTGAGCCCATTTATCACGTAGAATTATATAAATGCCCCCACCCCCAAAAACCTTATAAAGTCCTTTGATCAAGCACCCCCCCCATCTTAGGCAATTAATCCTCACTTTGGTTTGCCTTAATACACATAATACCAATTCCAAATTAAAAATAGTAAAATACCGACGAGTAAAAAAAATGAACTTATATTTTTAAGGAAATCGAAACAGGAATGAGGAACTATTTCCCGTTAAGTTTCCGCTTAATAAAGAGCTCCTTTAAGACTTTTCCGCTTATTGCCAAATGTGCGTTATAATTAATGCCCCTTTCGCATTACTAATTTTGAATTTAAGCATATTGTGAATAACTTACACCACGTACTTTAAAACAATTATCGCTCCGTAATGTTTAAAGTTTAGTGAAAAAAGATGGTGATTTATTATTATATTTGCTGTTAATTTTTGAAGAAAAAAAACCAGGATGCAAAAAAATGCACCCTTTTTTAATTTTAGAAATGCTTTTTCAATAATTAAAAAAAGCTATGTTTAAGATTTCTTCTTTGCACTTTTTGAATCATTATAGGGGAAACATTTTAGCGTATTCTTAATTTTTGCAGCTGGTTCTTCGAATTATCACTATAATTTTTTTCCAAATAAATAATATTGATTTAGTACTAGCTATAATAAATAGTCACAAAAGTAAAAATCTGCTTAAAAAGAACGCGCAAATTTATCATTATGCATTTTATTAAATTGCCTATTCGCTTTAGAATGTGGAATTTATTTTAAACAGAAAGATAAATCATGTCAGTTTACATCAATTATTTTTAAAAAGCTCTTACTCTTTTTGCCTTCTATTGTTCATGCACTAATGCATGAAAATGACAGCATCCTTGAAAAGATGTAGCAGCAGGAGCTTTAAATTTTAAAGAGCTTTAAAGTTCCAGTAAATACTAGTCTAGAAAAAGCAGTCTTACTTGATATTCTTTACCATCCGTTATTTAAATGAAATAATTAAAACTTTAACTTTTAATAAATGTAAAATAGCCCACAAAATTTTAAAATAACCCACAAAAACATACTTATCGTCAGAACGCACGTTTAATCCGATACAGAAGGTTTAACCTTCGTCAGCTGCAAAGGCCACCCATCTAGAAGAGAAAAGTGAGAGCGGAAAAAGTAAACAGAGGGGAAAAAAATCTGATGTGCACACCACATGACTTCCTTACACGTCTATTAAATCAAAAATATTTTCGGCACACTTCATCTAAAGTTATTTTGTTTGAAAGAGATAAATTACTGCAATAATACTAAGCTTTAGCAATTTCTAGCCAAATATTTCCGATATCCCCAAGCTGGGTTCAATTTGTTGAAGATTTGTTTTTGACACTTAATTTGGCGATATTTCGTAAAATGCGACAATCTTGATATAGTTTGGGGATAGCCAAAGTAGTAATTGACCACAGACATTCAATGAATTGAATGTACCCGTACACCTTAACATATTTAAAATCATTTGGGTGACGCTGTAAATAAATTACCCAGTCAATTGCAATCGAAAACAACATGCACAGTTAGGTGTTACAATAGCTCTAATTACAAAATTTTAACATTCTACTGGTAAAAGTTTTAGAGTTATCAGAAATACGGAAATATTTTTGGCGCCAAATTTGGTGATATTTCGGCAAAACTCTCCAAGGTCGATGACAAATGGCGAGATTTTGCCATTCTTTACGTCTGTAGTCAGTCATTGGACTTACTAATGACTGACTACAGACGTAATATATCGAAGATGCCCATAGACATTAATATATTGAAATTCTTTTGGGTGGTCCTGTAAATAAACTCTCCAGTAGAATGGAACCAAAAATCGAGATGCACAACCAGATCTTACAACAATCTTATTTATGAAATTTCAACATTCTACGTCTGACAGTTTTTGACAAGGATCTCAATGCCGCACCATGACCGAGTGTATAAGACTGAACATGGTAGATGGTTGTAGTGTGAAGGTTCAGCGTTCTGGCCTATCGCTCAGCTTTCGATCTAACGGCCTAGAGTTTTGGTCGGTTTTCTCCACATGTGACGAGAATACGCGTTAGAATCTCCCTTAGAAAGTCCTCTGACCAAGGCATCCTCCCATCCTTGGCAAATAGCCTTTGCGTTGTTTTGTCATAACAACACGAAGAGACAACAAAATATTTAGGGCCACACATCGTCTAGTCTAAGCAACTAAGATGGAAAATTCTGGTCACTGAGCAAATATTTTTTGGCAACTAGACTAATCATGTGTCAAAATTTTTAAGCTTAAAAATAGTTCTGAGTGTTGGTCTTTTTTCAGTAGAGTTACTTTTATTTTTTATAGTGTTAACACAGCCTGAAGTTAATGTAGACGTAGAACTCCTCCCCAGAAAGAGGATTACCATTCTTCATTTTTCAATTTATAATTGTAAACCCTTGTTAAAATTATTGTCGTTTTAACGTTGTAAACTATTGTCGTTAAATGTTGTACGTCCAGTTTGTCGTAAGACGGGGAATACACATTAATGTGACCACCTTTCAAAAGACACCATAACCATTTTTCTCACAGAGGACCGCTGTGACACGTGCAGGAAGAGTCAATTAGGTTGTTGAAGATGTTCACTGGGATGCTGAGCTATGCCGTGGCCAGGTTACGCGTTTGAGGATTCATAGCGCGAACAGCCCGATTGAGATGTAGGGTGTTTGCTTTCGAACATTTCACCCCGTATGAATGGTGTATTAATGGAGCATCGGTACATGTCCGATGGAGCATAAAACGTGATTCATCGGAGGAAGCCACCTATCGCCGTGCAGTGGACGCCCACGGTATCTTCATGCAAATTCCAGCCTTCTCACATACGAACAGCAGTCGGAATAGGTGCATTAACCCTTTAACGCGCAGTGTTCCCGCTCTGGGAACACCCAACTCTGATGTTTGGACTGTTGCCAGTCACGAAGAACAGATTTGATTTCTATATAAATAGTTGCGGGTGACAGAGCTCCACGAGAATCCTTTACTTTTTATCACATCATTTCCCGTAAAAAAATGGTCACGATTCTTTTTAACAGCACTGACATCTGCTGAAAAATGGAAGAATGCGAGAACAGCTGGATAGATTGCCCACTGCCCTTTTTTCAGCATTGGGAAAGGGTTGCGCCTCAAAGGGTTAACCAGGCCTCTGCTGCGGAGGCCATACACAGCAACGTTGGCTGAACCGTTGTTGAGGAAACACTGTGTAGTAGCCTCTTGATTCATCTGGGAGGTCAGTCGCTCAACGGTCGCAAGTCTATTTGCCCGAACGCATCTCCGCAGTCGTCAAATAGTAACACCTCTGTCATCTATGACCCGTAGTGGACCCCATTTGTTTGACATGTACGGTATACTTTTACAAGCGAACAGTTTACAAAATTAGCCGTTTCGGCCCATGCTCCCACCCTCGGCCCGAATACCAATGATCATGCCCTTTTAGACGTCGGATAAATCGCCCCGTTCCTGCATAACGCCAACGATTGCAATGTTTTCCGATTCCCTCGGACACTCATTATGGAAGGTGTCCCTAAAAGGTGGTAACGGGCTTTAATTCTTTATCCATTAGAGATAAGTGGGCAGTGTAAATTGAAAAAAATGTCTAAAATAAGGTCGGAAATAAGACTCTACAAAGAAAAAAATTCCTCTCGTTCATTTACAAAAAGTGACACTTTTTTAATTTGTATACGACCCCGTACAAAACAATTTCCAATGAGTTAGATGTGCCTCATACATTCATTCCTACTTCTCTCATACATTCATAGGTGTGCAATGACTTACAAAATTTGAGAATTATACTATAAAAATGTCTAGGAAGATAAATATAACGCTGACTTAAACCACTTTTCCATGGCTCTCGAAAGGAAAAAAAATCACGTCAATGATCGCATATCAGGGGTCGTACAGAAATTACGAAAGAAAATCTTTCGTAATTTCTGTACGACCCCTGATACCCTCTCTTCTGAACCCCTTGTCTCTCTTCTTTCCACTCTATCAATAAACGTTTACATATAAAATCATGTATGGGTCCCTTCTTTAAAGATATCTCTGCGACGCTGTAGGATGAAAGGCTCAAATTTTGTATGTGACCTCGTGAGTGTATGGGGAATATTTTATTAATTGGAATGTTTTTGTACGGGGACGGTTTACAAATTTTTAAAAATGTAACTTTTTGTAAATGAACGAGAGAAATTTTTTCTTAATGGAGTCTTATTTCCGACCTCATTTTAAACATTTTTCAATTTACACTGTCCACTTATCTGTAACAAGAATTAAAGCTCGTTACCACCTTTTTGAGACACCCTGTATAAGCCTCCACTGCAAAGTGCTACCACCTGCCTTTTGTGATGGGTGATGTCACGTTGACATCAAAGATTGTGGTGGTCACATTAATGTGACTGGACTGCGTATAATCTTATAAATAAAAATGAAATTCTGTTTGTTTGTTTGTTTGTTTGTGGATTTGAGTTGTATACAAATCCACAAAAATGGACCTATCAGCCTGAAATTTTGCACAGATATGTAAAATAATATAGAATAAATCATAGTCCACTTTAAAACTTTGAAAGTCCACCCGTTCCCGGAATTTAAGAGATTTTTTATGTTCTCCACGCAAAAACCTTTCCGTAATTGTAACCCCTGTAGTGAAAAAAGTGTGAAATAAGGATCGTGGTTGCCATGTGTGGCGATTTTTCCGAATAAGATGTTTTAAATTCTCAAAGTAAAAATAAAAGAATAATAATGATTTTTTTTTGTTAGTTTATATTTGTAAGATTATTAATTTTTTATTATAATATCGTGTGCATGGGAAATCGGAGCAGGAATGAAATGTTTTATACGCAAAACAATAAGAATTGAAGATTTCCGAGGCTAATATGTAATTTTTTTTTAGTTTGGCTAAAAAATAAAATGGCTCAAATGCCGATTTTGAGAAAGTGAGTTCTAGCGGTTTGCACAGTTTTCGGCTTGGCGCAATTTATTGAGAGCTTAAGGAAATAGATTTTTGAAAGCAAGTGCAAAGGTTTTATTAGAATACAGCGTTAAATTTTAATGATCCGTGAAGAAATAATGCAGTTATTAAGGGATTTCAAGCGATCTATCTTCAGAATTCTCGCCAATTGAGTATATTGATTTACATTTCTCTTTTCAGTTCCCTGTGTTCTTTACGTCGAAGGGCTTGGACTGAAGAAGTTCAAAACAATTTTTGAACGAAACGCGTATCCTCTTTCCTTTTACTTCTTATGTGTGTTTTTTACAAAGTTTTTTAATTACTTTACATTGATTTAGTTGGGGGAATTCCGCCAAATTTCAGAAAATTGAAATCTTCTCATTTAGTACATCGGAGTAACGATGAATAAAACACGTTATAGTTGATAATTTAAAAAAATTCGGTTGTATTAAGGGATTCCTCTTTTCAAATAAATGTGTGCTTTACTTTTTGGCGGCCGAACCATTTCCCATATTGATTGCTGCTAAGTCAATGCTTCGAATGATTTCCTGAAAAAACTCTTGCAAAATGGCATATGTTGGCACAGACTGGGATATGTAATGATACTGGTTATAGATAAAAATGAATGTTGGTATGTGTGTATGAGGTTGAAAAACTCCAGCACCGTTGCACTATGAAATTTGGTTCACCTAAGTCTTTTATCATTGAGAAGCTTTTTATGCTATCCGTTTTCCTCTAACTTGCCACTAGGTGGCGCAGCAGAACGTCGAATTCTATTCGGTTTAGCCGTTTACTATGCGAATATCGAACCAACCGATTTCGATGAAATTTGGTACACGCGGATATTAGAACACGGAGAATATTTTTCAGTATCCATTTTGCTGTAACTTGCCGCTAAATGGCGCTGTAACACATCAACTTCTATACCGTTCGACCGATCGGCATAAAATTTCTTATACTTACACATTTCAGCACGAAGAATATATTCTAACTGTTTTCCTTTTGATGTTACTCACCACTAGATGGCACTGCAATGCATTATTATTTTAACTCGCCACTAGATGACGCTGCAGCAGGCCAAATTCTTGACCATTCAAACGGTCGCTATGAAAATCAGTATA
This sequence comes from Cheiracanthium punctorium, assembly GCA_038373885.1. Classification (NCBI taxonomy): domain Eukaryota; kingdom Metazoa; phylum Arthropoda; class Arachnida; order Araneae; family Cheiracanthiidae; genus Cheiracanthium; species Cheiracanthium punctorium. The sequence continues at coordinate 597,031 of JAWZYV010011708.1, read as the reverse complement.
CATAGCTATTTGAACAATGAGAATATTTTGGCGTTATCCATTTTGCTATAACTCGCCACTTGACGGCACTGTAGCAAATCATTACTTTAATTAACCACTAGATCGCGCTGCAGTGTATCACTGATCGCTATGAAAATAGGTATACATAGATATTTGAACACGGGGAAGAGTTTGGCGCTATCCATTTTCCTATATAATTTGCCACTAGATGTCGCGTCGTCAGGGCTGTCCAGCCGATCGTCCTGAAATTTCGTATTCATCGATCTCTGAATGCGAAGAATATTTCCGCCGTATCCGTTTTGCTAAAACTCTCCACTAGATTGCGCTACGCCACATGGCCTTCTGCACCGTACAAACGATTGCCTTGAAATTCGGTATGCATGGTTATTGAACACAATATAAAGCGATATCCATTTTCCTATATCTCTTTATTACAATAAATAGTAATCCCCACAAATCGTAATATCAAAAAGTCCATTCATTCCCGTGCGAAGAACGGGTACTTCAGCTAGTCTAAAATAAATTCAAAGCATTCAGTAAAATGGAAGAATGAAGAATATTTTGATTACGTTGGGTTGCAATCACCCTTGAACAGTTAGTCCTTATTCAACAGAATTTTTGGCGAGAAAATAATTTTTAAAAATTCATATCCTTTGATATGTGTCCTTATTGGAAAGAAATATTGTATTCGCTTTTTAGTGAATACGTATGAAACCAACAAAGATTACAATTACGAAAAAATTAGCGGGTGATTTCACTGTGTCTAAATTTTAGGCTAAAATGGACGTGTTTTCGGACCTGAGCCTTAAAGAAAGAAAGCCGAACACATCTTTGGTGCACAGACAAGCCAGTCGCTGAAGTAATTGGGGTGAGGAGGACCAACATACACCGTTTTTTTTGACTTGTAAATATGAACAATTTGTGTGTCAAAATTTAAAAAAAATCTAGAAGCTAAAAAATTGTTGCCTTTCTTCTTCGTTTGTTTTGTTTAAACAACGAACAAAAATTAACAATCGTGGCGCGCAAGACCAAGTCATTAGGAACTCCAGCTCCCATTTATAAGACGCATTTTAAATAATGTCTTAATCTCTTCTTATGAAACCTTACAGATATAGTGTATTTTTCAGTCTTCTTTTCAATTACATGTTTTCTAAAAAAATATTTAAGAACTATTTCCCCCGCCACGAAACTTAATTTTTTGATCATGAATGTAATTAAATGCATTTCTTTTCTTTTAAACTGTTAAAATCTCACATGTTTATTAACACTAACTTTTGAAATTGTTTTAATTTTTTTTTTACTATTTTCAGCCTCCGACTTTTACTTTTCAGGGAGAATACAAAATTACATGTCAGTAACTTTTACAGAGATATGACTTCGCCTCCCCCCCTCCCCTCCATTTGCAAAAGAAAAAGAAGACTTTGGAAGAACAAATAAAAAAGGCTTTTTCCTGATGGTTTTAATTCTTTAATTCCTTTTTGATTACGAATCATTCCTGATTTCATACTTCTTAATTCTTTTTTAATTATAAAGTTCTTTTGTCATTTTGTGCAAGGTTTTTGTCTCCTGCTGTCCTCCTGTCTTTTTAATTATCGCCGCCCTTACGAAGTTATTAAAGCGCCCTTCTCAGTAAAATTAATTCACCAGTTATCAGCGTAATTAAGGTGAATTTCCATTTATTTAATTAACGCTGTTAAAGGCTTAAACAATGCTTGATAGGGTACCTTGTATTCTTTATTGTTTCATACTTTTGGATTTTCTTTCTGATTAATTTCTCTCCCCCAAACAAAAAACTTTTTTTTTCTCTTTCTTTTTTCTTCTGAATATTTTGTTGGACAGTTTTGTGATGCTGTTGTTTGAAAAACCATTACATGCTGCATGAATCTCGAACGATATTCGAAATAAAGAAATTTGATCCAACATTTGGAAACATTTAGAATGTTCCTTCAAATAGGTTCTTATAGACATAGTATAGCTTGTGGGATTTTCAGAAAAAATCCCACATGCTATGCAAAATTTAATTGCTTTTCATTGACAAAATGATGCATTTTAAAAATTTTTCGCGTCTCATATCATTTATAAAAATATAGTATAGTACGTCTTGTAAAGAAACATTCCGATTTTTTATTTTGAATAACTGACCTAGTTTGGTTTAACTTGTTTTAACTTGTTTGAAGCTGCCCTTCTTAAAGTAGCACCTTTTTCCTTTATATTTATCTATTTATCTATTTATTTATGTATTATATTGTTTTTCTTGCAGTTTTTTGGAAAAACTCTCGCAAAAGTTTTATTAAATTGAATGACAGTATCCCCCAAGAATCTCTCAGTATCCCTGTTCAATCAATGAATTTACACTACTAAAATAAATATCTTTAGCATTCCAAAAAGTTTTTTTCTTTTTTAAGTTACCCCTTTACAATGAAAACGTTTTCTCCTGCTTTGAATCGACTTTACCGGTTTTGAAACGCACAGCGAGCTGTTACAAATGTATATTGGATACTTAAATACGCATGTTCATGTGTTTCTGTCAGAAACAGACAGAAGTCAATTGGGAAAGCGAGTTTCTCTAAATATATGCGCATGTTTAAAAAAAGGGAAAAAGAAGGGGGGGGGGGGGTTGGAGAACTGTACTTTGAACGCAGTGTTATAAGTAATATAAATGTATGCATTTCAGATATGCAAGAAGAAAATGATTTCAAAATTTAAGTATCTCGTACCCCCATCGCTTTCTTTAACAAAGAGGTTGTCAAAAACATTCTTACGAATCCTTTTGAATGCAAATTTAGTAACTACATTTGCGTTCTGTGTTTTTGAAGTGCTGATTTACATATTCCGTTTTCTTCTCTCGTTATTTTTGAATTATGAATGAAAATACTGAATGCTCATCATTTAGCGATATATTTGTTTGAACGCAAATGTAAGTGATAAATCAGCTTAGTTTTTTAAAAATTCAAATTAAACATTAAAATTAAACGTGTTTAAAATTAAAGATATATCATGTTGTAAGTATCCATTATAAAACTCATCTCATCGACACAGTCCTATTTGGATATATTCTACTTCGTAAAGAAAATTTAACTCCATCACTTTAGTCGTTCCAGGTATTATTACTTCTTTGTCCGTAGTTGCTTTCCAGCATGGATCATTTAGTGACTAACGCTTGTTCAAGCGCAACGCTACAGCTCCCCAATCCGCCTACACACACTGTTAAAAAGAATCTACTTAAAACTGAATACATTAATGTACTCGTATTTTTTGAATACATATGTGCCGTAAATGAGCACATGGCATGTTTAAATATGAGTGACAATCCAAACTGCAAAATAAGCTAATGACTAAATATAAAAATAACTGGTGTTACTGTACTCTCATATTGAGAAATTATTTAATAAACATGTTAAGAGGTATTTTAGAAGTTGGAGTAGTTTGAAGAATAAATTGATTGTGTACTGAAAATTTCCGAACTATTTACTATTGTGTATGCGTAATTTTAAGCGTATGAATACACGTATAAAGGGAGCACATTAATAGTGCCTGCCTCGTATAGAAAAAAAGCTCGAAAAATGACATTTTGTTGAATTTTACACTAATTTTAAAAACAAGTGATACAATTTCAGTGGAGTATTTGAGGGACGACGCGGGCAGACTTCGTCCTCCAACTTTTTTATTTGAGCCTATGCGTCCCCACCCCCACTTCTTATTTTCAAAGGGAACGCTTAAACTTTCTTTTATGTAATAAAATTTTCGTTAAGTGATAGGGCATCAGAAAGGAAATTACAAGGAGCTTTTGGACCACTTAAGCTTTGGACCGCTTAGCATTCCCTTTCTAAATGCTAAATAATGAAAGCAATAATTCATTAGAAATGGAAAATTTACACTTTGAACTAAAAAAAGTACACAAAGTTTATAGTTTCTAAGGATGGTGTATATGTAAAACCAAAGTTTTTAATAATAATAATTATTATTATTATTATTTTGCTTATCAGTTTCTTTTCTATGAATTTTTAAAAATAAGAAAAATTGCCAAAATTGACCTGTTACCATTCACAAAATCATCCATAATTCTGTGCAATGGAGCTAGAGTGCTCATTAATATGTCATTTTAAAGCTCTTTTTATGGACTTTAATATGACATGCAACGCAACACATTTTATATGAAATTTAACTTTCTTTAATGAAATATTTAAATTGAATTTTTTAACTAACACCTTTGATTTTCTTCAAAAAATATCTTTTTTTTAATATTGTCAAGAAATATGCAATGTTTAAAGCAAAGGGAATTAATTTTTGAAAAAGTGCAGATATCAAAATAAATATCAATTTCTTTAAAAAAAAATTCTTAAAAACGCATTATTTTTCTATCATGAAACTTTGCATGCCTCTTGATAATATGTAGATTTACTTTTTTGAAAGTGATCAAAGGTGATGTTTTGGAAAAAATTAAACAGTAAAATTCTTATTTTTCACAAAAATTTTAATTGTACACACAATAGTATATTGTGTTGCTTATCATATTAAATAACATAAAAAGAGCTTTAATTTTGACATTAGAATTGTTGAAATGGCATTAGAAAAGTTATGTATTTCGGAACACTTGATCAAAATTATATATCATTTAACTAACAATACGTATTTAAGTTAAATTCCCCAAAAGTGAGCTCTAAGTTATAATAAACGTGTGCACTGCAAAAATAAAATGTTAATAAATTTAATTAAAAAATGTGTTTCTTAAATTTTGATAATTATGTATTCGGATTTCTTACAAGATCAGAAAGTATTCAAAAAGGAGTGCATTTTGCTTTTTCTAAGTATGTAGTTTTAGCAGTACGTACACACTGTATCAAAAAATTAATATTGAGAATTCACGATAGGCACGGAAGGGAAATCCCTGCCAGCACGTATATACAACAAAAATGCAGTATCATGATCGTGAATAATATAATTGGTAATTGCGAAAAGTGCAGTTAGGGAAAAACTAAAATGTCAATTTTATTCTTCTGCTCTTTAAAAAATTTCATTTGGTTAGGGAGACTTATCATCGTTTAGTCATAATTCACAGTCTACTAAAAGAAGCATAATTATAAATAACACAACTTTAGAGCAAGAGATAATAAACTCATGCATAGTAGTTATCGGAGCAGCATTTTTTTTTTTTACTATCTGAAACGACACTCTGCATTAATGTCAACGAGCGGAGGCATTTTCCTTATTTTTGAGCAACTAAGCAGTCAAGAACAGTTTGCGTTAACCACTCAAACAAGGGACAGCGATGTCATACAGAAGAGCAAAAATAACTTTTTACTCTGACACATCTGATGAAATTGGAAGAGCAAATTTGCCGAACGCTGAACTTGCATCTTAATCATATTACAAGAGCCCGTGTGTTATTTTAATTATTCCCAGCGTGGAAGGAAGCACCCGAAAGACACGATTAGTGAAAGGGAGAAATTAATCCTCTGTTTTGCATTTTAGTTACTAGGCTTACCAGACTTGTCGCGAATGAAATTGCGATGAGCATGGGTTGAGGGAGAAAGGACAAGGTCTTGTTTTAATATTTATTTCGAAGATCCCGCTGCACCGGGTATAGCAACTTAATTAACTTATTTAAACGAGTGGCTTTATAAATAATGCATTCATTCAGAATAATTTGAGCTATTTAGTGTATTTTAATTCCATTTAGTAAAATATCTATTTTCTTCCGATTCTTTAAATATAGGTTTGCTATTTGGTATATCTGCGCAGTTCCTAGAAATTCTAACAAAATTGATGAATGTGTACGATTTTTGGCTATTCTGTCTGTCTGTGTTCTATTTGCCTAAAATATACATTATTTGTCACGAGAGTTGCATAAAATATGTGGGTACTTAAAATTGCTAGAGCAGTTTTTGTCAAATATATAAGGAATTTTTTTGAGTTTCTTAAATTACTAGTTTCTAAAATTGTCCAACATCCCATATGATGAATGCAGTATTTTTCCAAGGTCAGTCTTGAGACAATCGCTGATATACCTACGGCCTCTCTGAGGGTATTTTATTGACGGTTGATGATGTTCAAGTCTCATCTCTGGTAGAAAATAAATAAAAATCTTTGTGAGAAGGAGTTAATCTTTATCGTGAATGATAATTTTTAAGAAGAATTTCGGAATCAATACTACTTGATATTCTTTTAAGAAATTAAAAACTCTTTATAAGTATGAATTTAATTTACACAAGTATTTACATTTGAGTTTGAGTTTTACTTGCATTCAAGCAATGACACTTGGATTGGTGTAAATATTGAGTACTTACCGAAATTGAAAGCCAGATAAATAAAAGGCGCATATGTCAACTGTATTTTTTTTTTTGCAGATGGGCTTCATCGAATTAGGTAAACAACATTTTCATTCCAATTGTACTCAGTCGCAATATTTATAAATATATTATTAAAAATTTTCTCAAATAAACGTCCCTTCTTTTGGAGCATCTCCTTAGACGTTATTAATTCTATAACTTAAAAAGAACCTTAAAAAAATAGGTTTATATGGATAAAAAAAATGTTCAAAAGACCAGTGCAATTTTCACGTTGGATTTTTTTACCCAGGCTAAATGCCTTTTGATTTAGCAAGCATAATTGAACGCACATGAAAAAGGGAATGTTAAAACTTTAATTTAGTGTGATCAAGAACAAAAAATTCAAAAGCGAATAAAAACGGGAGAAAACTTGCTCGAAAATTCATCTTTTATTTCTTAGAAGTATAGACAGCGATAGAAGAAAAAAATGTTTAGATGATTAGTTTTATGATAATAGGTTTTTTTTCTAGCATAGTTTTTTTTTCTAAGCTTTCGTAAAATGTTGCACTTGCATTTTATTTTCTGTTTAAAGAAATACGACTCAAATTATTTTACACTTGATAGTAATCCTATATTCTCTATTGTGTTGTCTTGTAAAGAATCATGTAATTTGTCAATTGTATATTTTATATAACATTTTTCAAAAATCCCTTTGTATGTTTTAAATAAAAAAATAAGGTAAAAAATTAATACATCTATCTATCTATATGTATGTATGTATAAGCATACACATTTAAATTGAAAACTAAAAAAGCTGCACTGAAAGAAAGTTTTAACCCAATAGGAAAATACAAGTAGTTTAATAATGTAGTTTATTTATTTATCTTAAAAATAGTTTTTAAATGTTGTGGTTGTTTAAAAAATAAAATTGAAAAATGCGAATAATTTAATGCGATTGCTTAAAATTTTGCCTAAGCCATAATTTTTTTTTTAAATGTTTGAACACCTGTGAACTGATAAAATGCTTATTAACTAACAAAAATAGCGGTAAATTTACTGTTTAATGTATGTAAAACTCAGTAATATAGCTTTAATGTACAAACAATGTTGAAAGTATGATTATGAAACCCAGCATTTATTTTTCCTTTCCAGGTGTCCTAGAGACCCAGATCAAAAATTAATAAAGCGAGTTATTGCCAAGGAAGGAGAGACAATTAAGTAAGAGAGATTTACGACGTCGATTATAATAATTCGTTTTATCAGGTTGTAACGAAAGTTTTCCGCCAGATTTGCTTGAGTCAGCTCACGCGGTAACCAGCTATTGACCTTATATGTCAAAATTATGCGATGCTTAGCGCAACTAATGGACATGGCACTAAAGCCTAACTCTTTTAGCTAGCTCTCGAGTGGATGAATACTTTATCTTTTTCTACAGATTGTCGTAGGTGGGCCTCATCAGCTTCATTAGGCCGGCCAGAGCGCTCTGCTTCTTTAATGTCCTAGTCCTCGTTTTTGAACTTCCGGTACCAAATCTTCACAGTGTCATATGATACAACAGTAGTACCTTAATCTGAACACATGATTCGGTGTTATTCTGTAGCTGACTTTTTGCAACAGAATTAAGAGTAAATGATGGTTCAATCTGGTAGCGTGATAGTTCCATTTCAGACACCTTAATCAAAAATATATTTTTTTACAGATTTCACTACACAGTGCTCTAAAACAAAGTCTTTTTTTTCAAATAACAAAAATCGTTTCGCAAAATATTGGCAAAGACACCAACGCGAAGTGCTTGTGCAGGCAATACTTGCAGTGGCGGAAAACTTTCGTTACAACCTAATACATTGGTTGTTGAACTGCCTAGCGGAAGTTCTTCGGGTTTTCTGCCATTCGATATTCATATGTGGGCCAATTTACTATGAAAGCTCTTCTGGAAGGCATTTCAGCAACTACATTATTTATGGAGGGAAAAAATAGGTTTGAATGAATTTTGTATTGTGAGTTACTTATCTTACGGTTAAAGTAAGAGGTCCTTTATTTAAAAGAAGTATATATTATAAATAGAGCACTATAGTAAGTTTATTAATTTTTTTTTAATTCCATGCGAGTTGAAACAGGAACGATCCTGACCTATTTAGGGAAAAACAGAAGGTTAGAACTAGGGATGCACCGAATATTCGGTAGGTATGCGGTATGCTACCTATTCAGCAGATAAATCGAGCATTCGATTCTGCCGAATATTAAACAAATTTAAATATTCGACTATTGGTAAACAAACACATATTTTTTTATACCATAATTGAAAGTTATAGTAGTATAGTAGAAAATTAATTCAAATTGTTACTTAAGGGAAAGGAGAGTAAGAGTGCGCAGTCGGTAAGAGTACGCAGGGATTTTTTTCCCTGTTGGCAACACTGCAAGCTGAAGCGAGTGTGATCATATCAACACGTTTGTTTTCAGCTCGCTCAAGAGACCGCTATTATTATTTTCACCCTTGCTGTCATTTATTTATCAGGTAAGATATGGTTTCGTTATGTTAGCATTTAATTTTTCTGTGAAGAAATCTTATTTTTTTTTTTTGTAAATAAAGGACTGATGCTTGCTTAAGTAAATATCATTATAAGGTTTGTTCCTTTCCGAACAACGTGGGCACGTTAGAATTTAACTGTTGTGAATGCTACTGCCATCTATGTACGATTTAGAGAAGCAATACATCGGCGGGTAAGAGTACGCACAGACCACATATGCGTACTCTTATCCGCTCTGTGATTTGAAGCAGCCATTCCAATAAAACTTTGCATTTTATTTTAACATTATTAGTATTATAAACATTGTTACGGATATTGAGCCATACAACCCTGACTTTATAAGTGAAGATTGCTATTCTCCTGCACTAGTAACTTTAGCACCTTTGGATTACGATTGTACAGTTGCAGTAACACCTGAAGAGAACGAAGTCTCACTTTCACTTCTCACATAGAAGTCAGTATCCAGTCAATCGTGCCACTTCCTAGACATGAACAACGAGGAACTAAAAGGAAAAAAAAATCTCAAAAATCTGAGATCATGACTTCGTCTCCAGTCAAAAATGTGTTAAATGAAAATTCAGAGCGAGAGAGAGAATTAGAAGAAGCGAAGGTAATCGAGCTGCTATGAAAAATAAAAATGGAGCCAAAACTTATTCGGAATTGTACCGACAACCCAGTCCCCTCAACAAGTCCAGAAAACAATGAGGCGACAATATGCTCAGGCTGCAAACAGTCATATGATGAAGATTGGATCTAGTGTGGATTATGTAAGGAAGGAGTGACTGTTCATGGAGTAAGGCATGAGGACTGTTCAAGTTATGAAGGCACTGGAGCATTTGTGTGTGACTACTGCTATATTTTCTGGGTACTCTTGGACTCACGCCCTGCGTACTCTTACCCGCCATGTCGGGTAAGAGTATGCAGGGCGTGAGTCCAGGAGTTACCATTTTTTCCTTTGCATTCATTAATGTATATATTTTTTTAAAGATAAAACTTTCATTTCGTGTACCCTTCTTTCTAAGTTATTAATCTATGATTCAGTTTATTTTCGAGGTTCTCTCTTTTCAATTCTCATTTTTATGACGAAAAATCCACTAGGTGCGTATTCTTACCCTCCTTTCCCTGACTAATATCACATTCAAAGTAATTTTAATGTAAGAGAAAACACTCATATGTTAAATTTAAAATTTATGGCTTTTCAATTTTTATGACACATATTACATTAACCTTACTGTTACTAATGCATTTAAATATGAAACAGTAACCAGGAAAAAAGAAAAAAACTCATGATATTAAGTCTTCATAAATACGTCAAGTCAATTAACTGCTGATTTTTTATAAAATAAGCAGGTAAATAAAATAAAATAAAATAAAAAGTCATTATTTCACAAATATTTGAAAAAGGTAATTAATAATATATAAAAGAGACACTTGGATACTAAATTTTGCAGTCTTTTAATTTTTGGAGTTTAACACCATATGAAATATGAAATATTGTTTAAAAACAAACTAATTAAATTAATCATTGTAATCAAAGTTTAATAACAGTTTAATAAGTTTAATAAATTTTAACGAAATACTCGGTATTTGGCCGAATATTCGGTTACAATTTTAACCAAATATTCGGTATTCGTTCAAAATGTGGTATATAGTGCATCCCTACTTTAGATCTTCTTTGGGCAACAGGGATCTTTTTGAAAAAAGCTGTACTCCTTAGTTAGACAAATTGAAATTCATATTTGAATCTTTGTGTTCGAAATCGAAAATTTTTAAAAAACTGAAATTCAGTTGAGGTACATTTTTAGGATTTCTCATTTTTAATTCAATAGAACAAAATAAATGTGATGTGTAATGCTTTTCCTCCTGTGGATTATTTGCATGGAAAGAAATGTATGTCGTCTTTGAAAGGAATTTGCATATAAAGTACATTTGTCAATTCCTTTTGTAATTCTTAATTAGGAGTTCCATTCAAATGAAATCCTTATATAGAGAGAAAAAAGTAATGAAAAATTCAAAGATATATTTACAGAGAGCGATAGAAAGAATGAAGAAAGACAATTTATTTGAGATAATAGAGGGAAAGCAGGGAACGTACAGGTGCTTATCGCAACAATAGATTAAGAGTTCGTTCGGATATTTTGATAATGGCTTTCTCCCATTGCACTTATGAATGATAAAAAGATAATGATGAACGCTTCTGTTGAGAGTATTGAGAGTTATTTACTTTAGGAATTCTTTAAATCTGGGGGTTTTATAAAATTGAAAACCTTAGAGTTAGTCCTCTGTAAAATAAAATTACGCATTATCAATAAAGGAATTTGTAATAATGAATTGGCTTTTTCTATTCATACTTTTTAAGACATAATTTACTGTCATTTAATTACTTAAAAATAACTATAAAGGGATTATTTATTAATAAATTAATAATTACATATGTGTGTCTAAGTAATATCTTACATTGCATTAGTCAAAGCATTTTAAATAAGATCGTTTTTAGGATCTAAACAAACAGGTCAATTCTTGAGATTCACGAATAAGGAAAGCTTAAGGGAATGCAAATATACCACAGTGACTCCCAGTTGCATATCAATCGGGCCCTAAACTATATCTTCATGCATCATCATCATCATTATTATTATTATTTTCAGTCAAGTATTATTTAAGTTAATTGCACTGAAATTTTTCAATAATTAATTAGTATTTCTTTAAAAATTCTGTTCAGTTAAAATATTTCAGAAACCAGTCTTCATTTTCTTATGTCACTTTTATGGTGTGACATAAGAAAACCTAAATAGAGACCTAAAAAATGTGAAGACACCCATTTTTTATAAAAAAGTAGCTATGTAAACTGACTAACTTTAATACTTTTAATTAAGTCTTTATTTACTATGTGTGTAACTTTTACATTTGTGAACCTGCATTGCTGGATGATTCCGAGTGGCTCTGATGCACTAAACACTTCCTAAAGGTTCGTCCCTGAATTTAGGACTATCCTGATATTTATGCATGAGAAATACTTCTTTTATGTATTTTTCACCTTATATTTTGAAATTCATTGATCAGAAAAGAATGCTTATTACAGCTAGCTGAATAGGGTGAAAAATCTACAATTTTCCATTGCTGAATTTAACATGCAAAACACATTTTTCCGCTTTGGCGTATGCGTAAAGTATGCGTATAGCATACTTTAACGACAGTATGCAATTTTCATTGAAAATGGTTGATAGATTACAAAAATAAAATGTTTCCGTTCTACGATATTTTTTTTAATTGAACAGAAACGATGAATTGTGAAACAGTAGTATTTTACTAACGAACTGGCGAAGGGAAACGTTTTCCGTTATAAATAGACGATTACTATTCCAAGTGCTCATTCAGAAATTGAACGAGCACTTCGAACAAGCCTTTCAACTTATCCTGGTAGCATTGGACACCCACCCTCTTAATTTTGTTTGTAAACTTTTTAATGTGATATTTTAGTTTCATGAAATAAATAAAAACTTTGTGTAAAAAAACCACATAAAAAGATACTTATTGGTTAGGACGGTCGTTTCAACCAAAAAAATCTTTGGTCTTCTTCAGCAGTCAACACTTCGCCTCGCAGAACAGTCGGAACTGTTTCATACTCAAGTGAAAAGCTGTACTAGTCCAACACTCCATTCGAAATGCTCCCCTCCAAAAATCTTATCTACTCCATGGCAGCATTTATATTGATCTTTATCTTACTCCATTCACTGACATACATTTTTTTGAATAATAATAATTAAAGATATTAAGAAATTTTTATTTTTTAATTTCTTTAATTGTTACCGAAGGGTGGTCAGCGGGTCTTTCCCTGGGAGATGATTGTGATATTTTTTTCTCGAATCATTCCGCAGACTGTCCGAGTGGAATTTTTTGTATTTTCTTCCATTTTGTGCGCAAATGACCCCTGGAAACACCTTTTAGAGGACATAATCAATCCATAGGAAGGGCAAAAGCAGCTCAAAAAAACTTTAGAGCTGTGGGCATCTCTTCGGTATAAAGCAATTATACAAGACGAAAAGCGTATTATAAGGATGATAAACAAGAAACATTTAAAATTTTGACATCCTATGTCGTAGGTTATTTCGAAATTGCTACAAATCCAATTAGAAAATTCTCACTCTATTTGTGAAATGTACTTTATTACAAAATGATTGCTCTAAATTTTTATAAAGTGCAAAATTGTTGCCAGATTTCAGCGGCAATCATGTAGATGAATTGAGCAGTTTGAGATAAAGTCTGTGAACATGGGTGAATTTCTACCCTAATGTTGCATATTTTCCTTTATTATATACTTTCTTTTGGTAAAATCGGTCTTTTTAAAACTAAATTAGTCTCTACCAAAATTTGTACATTTGTTCAGAGTAACATTTTGTTTTATTGTTCATTTTGTTACCAAAGTCAGTGAACCACAGAAGGACTGACATTTAGCCATCTGACCATTTGTGTCTGACATTGCCCTGCCTGTAGTTTCTCAATTGGTCACCATCACAGTTTATAGTTGGCAAATGATACCCGGAAGTCATTGCTACGAAATGGCTAGCCCCCATTTCTTACTTTAAAGTCACAGCAAGAATGACATGCTTGATTTCAAACATGCAATTTTATGATCGTGGAAAATTATTTATTCTGGATACAACGCGATTAATTTGCACACTGCAGCTTTACTTAGCAACTTTTGATTGACAACATATTCCAATTTCATAAATTGGTTTATTTTTGAGCGAGTTATCCCTGTTCTTTCTTTAATTTTTAGAAACCAGCGTATATGATCAGCTTATCCCTAGTAGCACAACTAGTTCAAAAAACGTTTAAATTACGTTGGAAACACGTTTTTTGACGCTAAAAAACGTGTTTTGAACGTTTTTTGGACTAATTGTGCTACTAGGGATGCAGATCATATAGGTATTATATACGTTATTTACGTTTTCAATTATTCACACTGTTTTTCACATACCATTCTTTATTTTTATTTTATTGAAGCTTTACTTTTTAGGCCTTTAAAGAAGAACAAATACGTCATGGTGCCTCCTGGTCATTGCTGGGTAGAAGGTGACCACGCTGCACACAGCATGGACAGCAATTTCTTTGGGCCTGTAAGTATTTCTCCCACCTGCACCACATATTGGTCAGGACTGGGAGAGGGTCGACACTCTGTATTTTCACGGAAAAAAAAAATATATACAGTAGAACCTATTTCAAACGGAATCGCAGTGGGGTTTTAACATTTTTCTGTTAGAAATAGGTTTCCGTTGAATAAATGCATGATTCATAAAGAATTCATGAAACCAGGAAATATATCCATTTTAGATAATGTTTCGTAGCATGTAGGATAAATTCAGGAGAGATTGAACTTTATTAATGGACAAAAAATTTTCTAAGTGGGCCATCTATTTGATACCATTACGGGTTGGATGGACCATACTAGACGAGAGAGATAGACCTATCAAAAACTAAAACAAGGAAGATAAGCCACTAGTAACAAATATCAATAGTTCATTTTAGTTCAAGTTTCTCCCCCTAAGTCCTGCATTGCTGCCTCATCGTGGTGGGGGAATGTTACTGAGTGAAATGGGCGAAGTACGTCCGGAGAATTTTCTTCTGGTAGGGTCAAGTGAAGGCCATTCCATTATGCCCAGCAAAATGCTCTGCAGGCATGAGGCAAAGTCTGACTTCAGCCTTTGGTGCCTCACGGTCTTGTACCTTCTAGAGCTGCATCCAAATCCCTTTTCTTGAAGACAGGTTCCTGTAAATGAGTGGTAGGATGGTACCCGCCATGATGCTGATCTTAGGGCAGGCAGTAGAGGTGAACAAAGAGCACTTGCTAGGTTACGTAGTGGGCATATTCGTGTACAGAGACATGTGTCTGGTCTTAAGGTTTATCCTCTTTGCCCGAAATGTACGATGAATAAAGCCGCTCCTGCCCATATACTTTCCTGTATCGGTTGTGATAAGAACCAGATGCACACTAACCCATCTGTTTTGGAGGGTTTGCTTACTCACGGGTTTATAAACTTGGTCTAGATGCTTCTGTCTGCCAAGTGGGGATAAGGAACAACAACAGTACAAGTTTGATCGTTTTTCACACAAAGCAATTTTCTTTACAAGATTTTATGTCAGATCTAGAGGCCCTTTTCAGCTGCGTCAAAAAGGGGCCTCTAGATCTGTGGCACGCGATGAACGTTTCGATCGTCCTCCATCTTGCTGGTAGTTAAATCGAACGATGGCAACGGCTGCCCTTTTTTCAGCATTGGGTAAAGGTTGTGCCCCAAAGGGTTAAGAATATTATTGGATAGCTTATATTTCACTTTACTATTCAAAGTGTGTCATTTCTCCCGGTATTACTTCGTATGGGATAGTTCTAGGTTGATTATTTTTTCTGTTTTTATGTACTTGTGTCTCTCATTATTCACAGGTGTCTATGGGTCTGCTGTTAGCCAAAGCCTCTCACATAGTGTGGCCTCCCTCTCGTTGGAGAAGGCTGGAACCTCATCTGCCAAATGATCGCAAACCGCTAGCGGCTCGGTGGCCTAAAATACCTGCAGACGCGGAATGGGACGACGAAATATAATGCTCCGTGAAGGACGTAATTAAATGTTTTAGATTAGATTCCATGGACTTCCTTTATGAATGGCTCTCGGACAAGCAGCTTTAACCCTTTGACTATGACGAGAAATGTATGTAGATGCATGAAGACAAAAACGATCAACCATTTGCTTCCAACGAATCACTCTGATTTATTTATTTTTTTAAATGTCATTAAATCGATGTTTAAAAAACTGGGCTAGTTTTTTTTTCTCGTATCTTATTAGTATTATGAATTGGATCGATATTGTACCGTATATATGTGTGTTACCGGTAAAGTACACTGTTCAAAATATATCTGTAAATTAACGGAAAAAGGACTGGCAGCAAAGTTGCCAGAAAATGTCCGTACTGTTTATTATTTTTCCGTTTTCTGGACTTGTAACTTTCCGTTTTACAAAAACTGCGATATAAAATAGGTCAGCCATCGCCAGGATCGAACCCTGAGCCTACGTAACTGGAGACGGTTGCTTTTACCACTAGACACCACATGACTGGTTCTGGCCAGGGCCGTAACCAGAGGGGGGGCTATGGAGGCTGAGCACTACCTAGCAGGCTTTCAGCCACCCCTAAGATTTTAAAAAAATTTGTAAATTTATAGATAAATACTATTGTTTGGAAATGAATGATTTTTAACAAACGTTAAATTTTACATCATTAAAAATAACCATTGTTTTGGGGAAATTTCTTATCACAATTGCTAAACTTCTATATATATACAGTTAATTATTTTGCTGCTCTTGGTTGCACGTAGCATCGGATCTTGGATTTTTCCCAGGACACAAAACTGCCACGCAAAGCTTTCGAGGGGGAGTAAAAACTTAAAAATTTCAACGTGTTCATGTTCGCATTCAAAAAGGCGGCGAACATTTTCAACATTTGCTGTGAAGACTGATACTGTAAAAAATTAGAATTCAATTATGTTTTTCAAAACAAAATGAACATAGGATTAAGTAACGTGCGTCTTCCTTTCTGTTTTACCTCACACATAAAGTTGTAACAGTTCCCAACAGTGCTCGATATCGTATAGTTCCCACATTCGTAAGATTTAGAGGTAATACGAAAAATCAATGGGCACTCTTTTAAATTGACCGCTCTGTATAATATTTATATTTTGATTTATCATACATATTTAAAATGAAACATAAATAAAATGGATTTTTCAGTAAATTTTCATTTGAATATTTTCCATGTAATCTCAATGAAAAATTTATTAACATACTAATATTATTAAATATTTTAAAAATACGACGTTTTCTGAAACAAATACTCTAAAAAAAATGTACAAATTGAAAAACAGTCTCTTTCCTCGCCCCTCGATTACTAATACTTATATTCGGTTAGCCCCCCCTAACTAGATTCAAAGCCCTACCTAACATTTCATCCTGGTTACGGCCTTGGTTCTGGCTTGGCCAAAGGGTGAAGTAAAGGCTATTTTAGTTTCCTTGCGGGAGAGGAATTCGTGCGTTTCATGATTTAAAAGAGATAAAGTGTTGTCCAGTTATTATCAACATAGTCAAATTATTGGATTAGCAAGAAATTAATTTCGATTTTCACAAATGTATGTAGTTAGTAAAAACATTTACTCTTTAGCTATTTGTCATATCGGTTTAGATTTCCAGACAAATTGCTGCAAACACTGAAAATCGGGAAAGAAATGCATTGGCTGCTAAAAATATAAAAAAATACACCTTGAGTTTTCGTTCTCATTTTGTAGTAGTATTAATAATAATCACTTAAATTATTTTCTAGCCAGTCCTGTACATTTATGAATGTGATTTGAAATACTCTTTTTTATGAAAGGGAATTCTTCTTTAAAAAAGTAATTAATTCTAGTTTAAATTTTAATTACTCATTATAGTTTAATTTTTAATTACTCATGAGAATGCGTTTGGTGTCAATATTTTTATCCATCTAAAATGTCCAACGAAAATCCATTTCTCAAAACTACTTACAAAACTTACAAACTAAATCAAAGACGGAAATTTACCGTTTTCACAAGAAATTTCCGAAAGTTGCAATCATTTTTCTTCCTTTAACGGAAAATTACCAATTGTTGGTGAAAGCGGATATTTTCCTGGAAATTAAGGCTGGAATTATCCTGAATTTTCAGATTATTTTTAACAGTGAAAATAGTGTATGCAAAATCTTATAATTTTGCTAATATTGAATGTAGGTGCCAGTTTTTGGTTAAATACTTTCAGTGCACCTTTTCATGCTATTTCAACCATTTGGAGCACGGCCATTTTCACTTCATTGTGCAGTTTTCAGCAGTATTGATAAAAATAATTCTGGCATCAGTTTTACACATACACCGGTCATCAAAAAAATTTTTTTTCTGGGTTTCTGTTCTCATGCTTAAATTCTGATTCTAGACATTGAAAACCACTTAAATTTTCGTTTTTAGTTCTTAAAGTTTGTTTTGCCTTATTTACGTCGATAAGTATATTTTAATTTATTTCATAAACGAAATATGGCAGCACTTTGATTAAAGTAAACTGTATTATTATTTGTAACACTGTAGTATTGCTTGTAGTATTATTTGTAATATTATTGTTTGTTTGTATTATTATTTGCTCATACGGACATAAAAGAAGTACGAAAAATACTCACTTTTAGACATTAATTTCTTATTATTTTACACTTATATGTTATTGTTTATCCAAATCTTGAATAAAAATGACTTTTATATCCAGCAAAAACTTTTGTGATCATAATTTAGAGTGGAATTATAAATATATATATATATATATATATATTATAATAAGTGATTTTTGCCAAAAAATTGAAAAATTGCTTTTATTTCTACAAAAGCAAACTTTCATAAAAAAAATTATTTTCTTTAGTTTTGGCGTAGGAGAAACTAAAATTTAACATGTAGAAGTCAGACCCAAAAATCGTGTTGACCGGTGTAATTAATAATTTAAACTGAAAATGGTGTGCTAAAAAGTGAAGGATTCTAAAGTTACTTTATCACACTTATAAATACAGTCAACTCCGGATATAGTGAACCCGGATGTAGAGAACTTTCGGCTATAGTGAACGCATTTCCTTAGTCCCGCTTCACATACATTAGAAATGTACACAGCATTTTCCGGTTTTAGTGAACCATGACTTCGGTTATTGTGAACTTAAAAATTTCTGGATGGTAGAGGTAATGTTGTTCGAATCCTTCGAAGAGTGTCTCTTTTGTGTTCGAGTAGAGAGAAAGATTATCAAGCACCTGTTCCGAAATACATGTGAATTGTCAGTGTCTAGGCTAACTTATACTAAACAAGGGGGAAGGGTTGGGAGGGGGATCATAATTTTTTGAATACTGTAAGGCATCCTACCCTTTAAAAGCATTCATTAACAAAAGCAGGGTAACTTTTGAAAGTGAACCAAAAGCTGAAATTTCGCTCTTAACTTTGGACGATTTCATATTCCCTTCTCAATGCAATATCCCATGTTAAAAGTGACAGCACCTTCTGCCTACTAAATGGAATGCACATTATTTCCATAAATGGGATTAATTGTGCTTATTTTATTTAACGACTAGTGCTAGAACCACAAATGCGATCCATTATGTTTGATTTACCTAATAAACATTCAATACATGTATAAAATTCTATTTTCTAGTTTGTATTGTTTTATTCTCCTCGAACATTGGAACATCGGTTTTAGTGAACGTCGAATATAGTGAACGAAAGTTGCTGGTTCCAGAGTTTCACTATAACCGGAGTTGACTGTATATTATGGAAATCAAATTTATTCTTCCGGAATGAAAATAGGAAAATTGATAATTCTTGAGTACTTTTGCGACCGTCTGTCAAAGTGTCATTGCTATCGCTTTTATCGATGTATAGACACAATGACTGAATTTTCCCCTCTAACATTACTTACCTGCATAGGGACATTCTGCTTTATTATATACTAACTTTCTATTGGTAAAATAAGTCTTTTTTTAAATAAATTAGTCTCCACCAAAAATTTGAAATTTTTTTTGAGTAGATTTGCTTTATTGTACATTTTGTTTGAGTCTAATAACTTTTTTTAAATTAGCCCCTCCCATAAAAAGTTTCTAGATCCGCCTCTGCTTCAATGTGATTATTCTTGCATAGTTTTAAGATGTATCATGTGGAAGGACGCATTCAGACTGACTAAAATATCTTTTGTACTATCATGAAAAGAGTTGAGTACGTGAACTGTAACGTAAAACATTAATTTTATGTGCTCCAGCCAGAATTATCAGTGCCCATTATTTTTAGTGAGAAGCGTTCTGTTGTAAGCTTCTATAGTACACTCCAATTTTGCTTAATATCCGATACTAATTGGTTGTATGAAGTACAATAGCCACTTTAAAATACTCTTCAAACGATTACACTGCAAAATTTATTACAGATAGCAGCAGTAGAACATTACCGTACAGCATTAAATGTCTTCACGTTTCTGTAAAAACTATCAGTTCTACATACTACTTTCAATAGGGGAGTGTCTCAAGGGATGTGTCTTTACATTTGTTAAAAAATATTAGAAATGTAGCATATCGTTAGTTTCGGATGGATGCGAGTCAGAAAATAGGCCTCTCGCGGGTCTAAAAAGAGCCGAAAAGCTTTGTCTCGTCTCGAAAAATCCCTGTATTGTTATGTTAAAAATGTTTGTCTTGTCAAAAGAGCTGTAAATCACTTTCTCACCTCGCATCCATCACTAAGATTGGTGCAATATTCCTAACTTCTGTTTCTGTATACGATGCATAAGTCCATAAAACACTTCAAATCGATTTGATTCTTTAAGGTAAGTAACTTAAAAGACTTATTACCTCATTTTCAATTTTTAATCAAACCGAGCTCTTTTATCAGCAGCCCTGCTAATGCTTACTTCTTTATTCTAAGAAAGTCCTATTTATTGATTCAAAAACGTTCAATCCTTATTTATGTCTTTACACAGTGTTAAAAATCAGACTTTTAACGGGAGACTTAGTTATACGGGGTTATATATGTGCATAGTTTTCAGTAATAGAGAAACTTTGATAGCAGATTACTATCTTTTCTCAGAGAAAACATTCTTTCTGTTGTCCGTGAAATCCATCTTCGCAAACGAAAGCTGTTCTTTCTCTTGAACAGTTTCAACATTAAAAATGTATTCGGTTTCGCCGCAGCCATTTTCTCATTATTCTTTTGAGGAAAGAAATAGCTTATTATTTGCTTGAATTGTAATCTAATAATCTATCAGTGAATGTAACAAGAAAGATACACGTGAAACGTATAATTCTTAAAGCCTTTTAATTGTCTTCTTATTAACACTTTTCCAACAAAGATGAAAATTGTTTGTTAGCTTGTCTTTGGTTAAAGCAAAGTTAAACGAGGGCTATCTGCCTAAGGAGACATGTCTTCGGCGGAAAACGTTTTAGCGGTTCTAACGCGTATTGATGTTACATCTGAAGAATAGCTCCTGTTCATTTCATCGACATCTACACGAGAAGCCAGAACACTGGCTCTGCCCTCTGCAACACGAAATATTTTATAATCCAGGCATTCATCGTGTTTTATTTTTCTTATTGTTCCAACTAAACTTCTTAATTCTGGAGCCCAGCTAACATTTGCTTATTTAATTCCAAAATAACGTGCCATAAATTCGGAGTTAGAAACGTTTAATCCTTATTTATTGTCAAGCCAAATGCGGAGGCTCATTTACATAAAGATATATATATATATAGTTTTAAGTAATAGCTAAACTAACTTACATCGAAGAAAGATGACTATCTTCTTCAGAGAGATAACATTCTCATTGTATTCCATAAAATTCATCTTCGGAAACAAAAGCTCTGTTTTCTTTTGGTGAATTTTAACGTTTAAAATGAATTAATTTCTTTTGCTGAGACTTATTCTTACTATTCTATTGGGGAAAGAAATGGTGTATAGTGTGTGTGGATTATGATCTGTTTTAACTTCCGATATATGCGACAAGAAAAGTAAACCATGCCTAGTGCGCATGCATAAAACGATGTGTTTCTAGTATAATTATCTTATTTGTATGCATAGAATTTCAAAACGAATAATAAAAACAGTAAAGAATTCTATTGTATGGAAGTGAGAATTAATAAAAGTCTTTGTATTTAACACACATATATAACACGGACGTTTCGGTTGGTACAAAATATCTACATTTATACAGGGGTCAAAAGTTCTTTACTTCCACTAATAAAAGTGCAGAAAAATGTATAAAAAGAATAAAAGTGTAGAAACATAAAACACTAAAGTAGAAATGGAGAAACAAAAGAACTACGATATAGACAACACTATTTTTTTAAACAAATAAAAAAAACAATATAACATTAATCTTAAAGTTAATTAAAAACTTTGTGCGCATGAAGTTCATCCATGTCCGCTGCAAAATTTCTACCATCTACAATATCAAGAAAGTGAGAACTTGCGCTCACTTTGAAGAAGAGTTATGCGATGTTAAAATTTCATAAAAATTTCTCGTATTTTAGGATTGCACGGAAAATAGTGTCTAGCACATTTTCTTCCATTCGCAATCCTCTGCTAATAATATGGAATGGTCCTAACATTTCTGTATATTGAAGCTTCCGCTGTGACCACCTGTCTACATTTTCGAAGTCGGTGTCCCTTTCCTGGCCTTCATTTTTACCTATTGCACTCTTTAAAATGTCTTCAAGTGTAAGATATGAAGTAATTAACATTTCCACATTCACTTCTGAAAGGTAGGAGAGATTTACATAGGCTATTCTTCCTTTCTGTTTCACTCTTTTTCACTTTTCTTTCAATTCGGCCAAGATCGTACAGTCTTCTCTTCTTCCTCAGAATCAATGCCATCTGTCTGTTCAATAAACAATCGGAAAGATAAATATCTGAAAATATTCGTAGCTACTTCGTTATATGGAGAATACTTTAAATGTTATTGATGTCTTACATCAATAACATTGCTTCCGTTATGTTGCTTTCCGTTTAGTTGGAATAATAAGAAAAATAAAACATGATGAATGAATGGATTATAAAATATTTCGTGATGCAGTGTGCAGATCCAGTCTAATTAGTTCGTAAAGTTAAGTAAAGTTAAATAGTTCATTATTTGAAGACTTCGTTATCGGGAGAGTCTAATGAAATTTTTGAGGTTTATAATAACATTCTCTTTGAAATTCTTCAGTGAAAATCTTGGGCACAGCATTGAAAGTATTTCACAGTATGTACAAAATAATTCTGTTATGCCAATAAAATTTGGAACACTGTAAATCCACAGAATTGGAACTGCACGCAACCTCTAAATGTACAAGTATTAAATTTTCTTTTGAGTAAGAAATCTGGAGTTGACATTTTGATACAACCTATGTTAGTATTGATTTGCTCTCATATCTCGTGTTTTCAATGCTGTTTGACTTTTAACAAGGCAATGTTTACTCTATTAGCTTAAGAATGAATAATTTTTTTTTATGGTCAAAAAACTTACGATTGATTTTTCGCATCACTGTTGAAATATTTATTATGAATGACATTGCACAGGTCAAACTCCGGCATCAGGATTCAATACTATTAAAAGTTTTCATGTAAAGTGTATCAAACTTCATTCTTTTGCAATATGGTTCAACGAAAGTTTACATTTATTTGCATTACTTACCCATTGCATCTTCATTACTTACTTTGATTTTAGGGTATTGCTACATTTTCGACTGAATTTAGTTTGGAAATCGGCGAAGCGACAAATTATCTCCGTCAGCTTGTCAATACAACTTTTAAAGCAAATTAATCATTCGGAAGCACAAGGTGTGGCGTGGGAAATCAAACTTTGTCAGACGTAAAAGAAATCGACAAGCTCACAAATGTGAAAAAGTTTAATATTTGCTTTTAGGTGTCAAATATTTTACCCAACGTGAAACATTGGTCTCGGTATTTTAAGTAAGCTCTATATGGCCACATTTGCATATTTTATTTGTTAAGTAACTAATAATATATATAATTGTAGTTATTGAGAGAGTTTTTGTGCTTCTATTCAAATAGAAAAGTAGAACAAAATAAATTTTTAGGAAAAAATATTTCCTGTGCAAGCTAATGGAATAATGTATGTTTTCTGTTTTCCAAATGAAAAAGTTTCCATGACTTCTTTTCTTCGCAAATTAAATAAATGAGTAAGGAAAAACAGAGCCGAAAATTAGTAAGCTTTTCATTTTATTCTTTTTGAATATTATCAAATTCATGAGCTGTTTAAAAAATAATAGTACCGAGACTCAAAATTTCAGAATGTTTTTTCAAAAGCCGTACATCTCTCACAAAATTATTCATTGATGTAAGATAGGAAACTTTCGAAAGTAATATATATCTTTAAATTATATCGAGTGTTTCAGTCAGATAATTTTAAAAAATACATTTTTTTTCTCTCTTCACACGTACTTCTGCACAATGAATAATTTACTTTTCTTTCATCGCTAGAAAGACACGCTATGACCGAGTTTCTTCCCCTGCGTCAAGAGTTGCTTTCGAATATCATAGTCTTCAAATGTTTTGCTGTGGTCTAGCGTTGAGCAGATAGCCTTGTAGCATTGTGACGTCGCAGCACGTATGCATACTGGTTACACTGTGGTTTGTGACTTTTTTTGTGTGTGATGTATTCATCGCCGAGAGGTTGTAACTACAGATAAACGGTCTCCTGGGACAATTTTTGTGACGCCACATGGTTACCATCATAGACGTTACCTAATCCTTCGCTAGAAATTATTCATTCCTAGTCTTCATGCTCGTCACTTAGTGAGAAATTATACTGCGACGCCAATCTGCATCGTCACATGTTTGTCACATTGTGATCAATTATCAGTTAGACTACGACGTCACTTTGCAGCGTCACATGTTAGATACGAAGGGAAGTCACAGATCTGCATTTAGATCTCTGATGTGACGTCGTCGTCAAATGTAACGTCACTGCCTACATGATCGCTGAATGTGTGTCGTCGTATTTTTCCAAGGATGCTATAGAACAGGATAAAATAAATTAGATCAAATTACTTTCAATCACTGTACGCTTATGTAAAAACACAAATAACAAACTAGCAGCTAGAACTCAAAAGGATACTTTTCTCCTTGACTGTAATGCGCATGTGCAAGGACTTCGCCTCCGAGCTCTGATCCTTAGACAAATAGATACAAACATTGGCGCGAATGCCCTGTGTTTGGCTAACAACAAAAGAACTACAAATTTCAAACGATCTGTCATACAGTGTTTTATTTCAAAAAAGTAAATGCTACGAAGAAATTAAATAATTATGAATTTTGCTTTTAAAGGATGTTTAAAAAATTGTCGTGCTAACTGCGAAGAAATTAAAAGATTATAGATTTTGTTTTTTTAAAGGATGTTATAGGATTGATTTTTTATCAGTTGCTAACATGCATTTTTTATCTAAAAGCTGGATTAGTTTAAAAAGGAAAATTTTAAATCAGCATTAAATTTTGTAACAAAAATTTTAAACTAAAAAAATATACCTTTTTAAAAATTAAACCCGGATAAGTTTTAAATTAACGATTAGAAATCAATATTGAAATTCCAGACAATAGGTTTTTTTTTTGAGGTTAGAGTGAATTTAATGAAAGTTTATACAATAAATAATTGAAACATGTTCATTTTAAGGAGGTAATAGTTAAATGGGAAAGAAAAACCTACTACTCTTTCATTTTAATTATTACTTTGATTTAAAAAGCATATAATAAAATGTAATTAAATCGCATTTACTATATTAGGTGAAAAACTGTATAATATGAAAAAAAATTAATAAATTCAATTAAATAAAATAGGTTAATATATATATGCTTTTAAATCAAACTAATAATTAGAATGAAAGAGTAGTAGATTTTTTTCTATTTAACAATTAATTATCTCTTTAAAATGAAGATGTTTCAATTATTTATTGTATAGACTTTTATTAATTTCACTCTAACCTCAAAGTTAATAATAAAAAAAAAATAAATAAAAAAAAAGAATTAAAACTGTTGTCAGGAATTTCAATGTTGATTTATAATTTCTAAATTAACACTAGTCCATGTTTAATTTTTTAAAAATTTAAAAAGGAATATTTTTAGTTAAAAATTTTTGTTACGCAATTTAATGCTGATTTAAAATTTTCATTTTTAAACTAATCCAACTTTTAGTTAAAAAATGAATGTTAGCAATTGACTTTTTTAAATATCCTTTAAAAGCAACATTTATAATTATTTAATTTCTTCGCAGCATGTACTTTTTTGAAATAAAACACAAGGTTTTGCTCTCCTGTCCGACAGATCGTTTCAAATTTCCTGTTCTTTTGTAGTTAGCCAAGCACATGGCGTTCGCGCCAATGTTGGTAGCCATTTGTCTAAGAATCAGAGGTGAAGTTCTTGCACATGCGCATTTCAGTCAGGGAGAAAAGTATCCTTTTGAGTTCTAGCTGCTAGTAAATAACAACAGCAAAAACTCTTGTTTTTTTTTCTCTGTTACTTTACTATGCCAATGTTTCTAGACTGACAAGATAATCACCTCTGAAATAACTTTTGAGGAGTTGGGGAAAAAAATCGAATATGTTCACGGTATGTGAAATTATCGACTTTTATTATTTGCCTGGTGAATTGTTTGTTACGATAATCCAGACCTTGTGTTTCCGAATGATTAATCCTTTTTAAAAGTTGTATTGACAGGCTGGAGAAGGTAATGTGTTGCCGTATCGATTTTGAAACTAAATTTAGTTGCAAGAGAAACATTTTAAGGCTGCGTACAGGATGTAAAGATGAGTGGGCAATAAATTTAAATTTACACCCTGACATATTGCAAATTATTGGACTTTAAGATGTTTTATAAGAAACCTTTTAATGGTGGTATAATCTATTTAAGAGGAAGTATTTATTTATAGTGTGTATATTCTATTTAAGAGGAAGTGTTTATTTATATTTCGAGTAATTCCAAGTAAATAATTCGGCTGAAGCTAGTAATAGAGGAAAAAGCTCATGTTGAATAGCCATTTTCTGTAACGAAGGGTAAGGAAATTCCTTGAGAAAATACAAATGTGTGTATATATATATATATATATATATATATATATATATATATATACAGGGTGTCCAGCCTTAATCTGACCCAATAGCTAATTCCCGAACCATTCGGTTTAGATATGCACTTCCAATTTGAAAAATGTTTTTAAAAAGGTAAAGAATGTTTTTACGTGCTTTTCGAACCAAAAAACCCATTTAGAAAAAAATTACAAAAATTAAATTTTTATACGGTCCCCAGGTCCTATCACTTATGTTTAGGAAAAGATGCAGTACACAAAAACAAAGTAAACACAAAAAGTTTCATTTTATTACGATAAAAACTGACCAAGTTATGGAACTTTGAAAATCATACATTTTATCCATTTTCTCGGCCAATTTCAAGAAGCTAGTAAGGGACCGTCTCCAAAGTGAAATTAATTGGAACTTTACCAGGAAACATTCGCTCTTGCACGTCACTCTTATGTAAATCGTTTTTAAATTTAAAAGTACACACATTACGTTAATATTACAATAACTGAGTACTTAAGAAACAAAATTTATTCTGTGTACGTGTAAAACATAGATAAAATAAAATATTTTGGACGAAGAAAACTTTTCAAAAGCAGTTCCAAAAACTTAGACTTATTTGCCTGCGGCTTCAGACTGATTTGCTGCGGTACTGATCATGGCAAACGTTAAAAATCTGTTGTGTAGTCGCTTGCAATTGCATACAGTCGTATTCTAATATTACGAATTCTAGTACAGGAGAACGAGATGTATACAAATGAAGAATACTGCGAAATGGTACTGTTGTATGGGCAGTGTAATCGAAATAAGAGAGAGGCGGCAAGACTTTATGCCATTAAATTTCCCAGTCGAAGACATCTATCTTATTGTACAATTGCCCGTGCTGTTCAACGCTTGTATAGAACTGGGAGTTGTCATAGACGTATTCCCTTGTCTCGTGCCACACCTTCAAGCTTGCGGATACCCGCTGAGGATGTTCTAGGATATGCCCTGGCTCATCCTGAAAGTAGTGTCCAGGATATTAGCAAGGCTTGTTCCTACTCAAAATCGACGGTGTGGAAAATATTACATACGTACGGTGCATTTCCTTATCGTCCAGTCCTGGCGCAGGAGCTAATGCCTGGAGACCAGTTGTATACATCTCGTTCTCCCATACTAGAATTCGTAATATTAGAATACGGCTGTATGCAATTGCAAGCGACTACACAACAGATTTTTAACGTTCGCCATGATCAGTATCGCAGCAAATCAGTCTGAAGCCGCAGGCAAATAAGTCTATTTTTTTGGAACTGCTTTTGAAAAGTTTTCTTCGTCCAAAATATTTTATTTTATCTATGTTTTACACGTACACAGAATAAATTTTGTTTCTTAAGTACTCAGTTATTGTAATATTAACGTAATGTGTGTACTTTTAAATTTAAAAACGATTTACATAAGAGTGACGTGCAAGAGCGAATGTTTCCTGGTAAAGTTCCAATTAATTTCACTTTGGAGACGGTCCCTTACTAGCTTCTTGAAATTGGCCGAGAAAATGGATAAAATGTATGATTTTCAAAGTTCCATAACTTGGTCAGTTTTTATCGTAATAAAATGAAACTTTTTGTGTTTACTTTGTTTTTGTGTACTGCATCTTTTCCTAAATATAAGTGATAGGACCTGGGGACCGTATAAAAATTTAATTTTTGTAATTTTTTTCTAAATGGATTTTTTGGTTCGAAAAGCACGTAAAAACATTCTTTACCCTTTTAAAAACATTTTTTAAATTGGAAGTGCATATCTAAACCGAACGGTTCGGGAATTAGCTATTGGGTCACATTAAGGCTGGACACCCTGTATATATATACACACATATACATATATCTATATATACCGGGTGATCCAAAAGTCAGGACAAAATTTAAAAATTAATAATTCGAAAACGACTCTCGTCAAGATACAAAGATACGGTTTGCACCAAACGGATGGAAAAGAAACCGGGTTTTGTGTGGCAACGAAACGAAAATAGTTCTCTTGGTGTCCAACAGATGGCGATGTCGGATTTCTGATATAGGATTATGCAAAGCCACAAGCGATATAAAAGGGAGCAACTGGAGCAGGTAATAGTAGTCGAAGCTTATACGCATGGAAATGCTGTCCATAGTTGAGAAAGCCCTCTTAGTCAAACTGTATTATAAGAATGCGGAAAGTGCCACAGCGGCATTGCGCGCATATCCCTACATGAAGGGCATGGGAGGCAGAAATGGACCAATAACGCCTTCTGCATTGATCAAAATGATGAAGAAATTTGAATCTACCGGATCTTTGGCGTCACGTGCAAGCAGTGGTCGTCCCTCAACAGCTGCTGCTGTTGTTGTCACGACAGTGGAGCAGACGGTGCAATCCATATCGGCGATTTCTGCACGTGGGGAGAGCAGTGCCCGAGAAGTTTCGAGGCAGACAGGAGTGTCATACGGAAGTATGTGGAGAGCACTGCGAATAACTCTGAAACGGTATCCCTATAAGTTGCAACATAACCAAGAACTCCTGACTTCGACTCTCGTCGAGATTTTGCCAATTGGGGATTCAATAAAATGGAAGAGCAGCACGACTGGCCTCACAGTGTGCTTTGGACAGATGAGGCCCATTTCACACTTTCTGGCGCTTTTAACACCTAGGGCGGATTAAAGGGGGGGCGGAGGGGGCGACTGCCCCCCCGAGAAGAAAGAAATTAATGTAAAAGATCCTATTTTACTTCCATAAAATGGATGTATATGTCAATCTTCTTACAAACCGCCCCCACCAACAAACAAACCGCCCCCCCCCCGACAAACTTGCAATAATCCGCCACTGGTTAACACCCACAAATATCGAGTTTGGACCACAGAAAATCCACATGCATTTGTTGAGATACCCTTGCAACAGCCTAAAGTGACAGTCTGGTGTGGGTTCACTGCTGATTTCATAATTGGTCCATTTTTTTTTCGAGGAAGTCACACAGACGGGTTTCAAAACAGTTTCTGTCACTGGTCAGCGATATGCAGCTCTGTTACAGGACAATATTATTCCTGAACTACAAGCGCGACAGGCACTTCAAACAGTCACCTTTATGCAAGATGGAGCACCACCTCATATTGCTCTGCCTGTGTAACATCTGCTACGCTCAACATTTGGGAAGGATCACATTATCAATCGCTGCTTTAATCAATCATGGCCTGCAAGATCTCCCGATCTTACGCCCTGTGACTTTTGGTTGTGGGGATTCTGGAAGTCAAAAGTGTACCGCGACCAACCGGCATCACTAGCAACACTGAAAGATGCCATCCGCCAAAATGTGTCTGCCCCAACACAAGAAATGCTACTAAATGCTATGGTGACTCCTCTCACAACTGTGAGGTGTGGTGACTCCTCTCACAACTGTACTTCTGAATGATGGGCAGCACATTGAAAATTTACTGTAGTACCAATTAACTGTAATTAAGTTGTCAACATTTTTTCATTTGTAAATCATCTTTTGGTGAAATAAAACAATATAGCGCCACCTGTTCTTCGCCAAAAGAACTATTTTCGTTTCGTTGCCACACAAAACCCGGTTTCTTTTCCATCCGTTTGGTGCAAACCGTATCTTTTATCTTGATTCGTTTTCGAATTATTATTTTTTAAAGTTTATCCTGACTTTTGGATCACCCGGTATATATACACACACACACACTTGAATAAGAATGTCTTCCTATAAGTTTTTCTGTGGACTCTATGCGACTATGAACGATAAATTGATATAGGTTAAAAATACTTCAGAAAACAAATCTTAAAATCGAACCTCTAAAAATAATAATAATGGTTGGGCAATTGCCGATTAAGCATTCGCCACTACAACGGCCCGAATTGGCGGCCATTCTATTATGGGGATACCCATTGGATGGCTAGAGTGATCCCCTATGAAGGGACGGACGAGTTAACACCCAGGCCCAAGCCAAGCATTGTACTGCAAAGTAAAATTGTACCGCAAAGCTTAAAACTTATTTTTCTTTTCAATACATTTCAACAAACTGTAAAAGTATTAATTACTTTCGTTGTTATATCTCTTCATGCTGTAACTACCGTCAACATGTAAAGCGATTGCTACAAAGTAAATTTATGATGTCGACTTGTACTGCGGACCACCATGGGAAATGAGACATGTAAAAAATAAATGAGAGTTACTTTGCTGGAAACACCAGAGTCGAAATCATTATAGTTTCTGGGTAGTAATTGCTTAAAGTATAATATAAAAAATTTAATCAACTTCAAACAAAATGAAATTGATGCATCCTATCATTGAAATTTATGGCAGCATGTTCTTTATGGAATAGAACGATTACAGAGCGTAAGCTCTTTTCGCAATCGTTTACAAACTATCTATCAAAGATTACAGTTTAAATTCGTAATTCTGTTATAAATTAAAAAACTGTTTTCCAAAATTTCTCAATACGTTTACTTTTTTAAAAAGTCCTTTGTTCAAGTTTTGTTTTTTTAAAATGTAAAATTTTGTCGTGGTTCATCCATTTTTATTTAAAAAGTCATAAAACATCACAGAAACAATAATTTATTTTACAAAAGTTTCATAACTTTAAAAAAAAATGCATATTTGAAAAAAACAAAAACAAAATTTCATACTTACGTCAACTGCTGTACACTGTATTCTTCTCAATATTTAGTAACTTCCTTCGCACAGTATACTCCTATAACACTTTTCTGTGTTTTGTACCAAACGTTTTATTCTATTTTAAAAATTCACTGAAATATGGCCAATTATGTACAAAAACGCTGAAATTTTTGAAACAAAATTCAATTTTTTGTCTAAAAATACCTGTCAATTTATTAATTTCATACGGACAACGTAACTTTTGCTACAAGACACACTTTAAAGACAGATTAAGGACCAAGCCGACGAAGTCGGGAATCGATCTACAGCGCTCAATCGTAGAAAGTGGAGAGCTCTAACCACCACTATTCAATCTGTGAGGAGATAACTTGCCAGTACCGGACGAAAATTTGTTGTGAAGGCTCATACTGCAGGCATTATTTCTTCAAAGAGCAGCTACAATTGGACCTATTTAACGAACCTCTATTTTACGTATTCCTGTACTTTGAGAACTTGGCCTTGGAAAACAGCACTTTCTTCTTAAAATAGTCTCGAAATTGCGACGCGCGTTCTCCATTTAATGAACTTTTCATGTGATCTAGTCCCACACTTGCCGTTTCTGAAAATATTTCTGGGCAATATTAATAATGCCTTGAACTGGTTTTAACAGGATTATGAGGATGGAAATGATCACCATACAGAAATTATCAAATTTATGCATGATGAAAACATCATACGAAAAATTTCATCCAGACCACATACGGAATACACCTTTAAAAACATTTTGAAATAATACTTTGTTGATCACAGTTTCAAGAAAATACGTCTGTAGAGTTTTTTGCTACTTTGCAAAGTTGCATTATGAAAGAAAACACTTTTTCAAACAAAAAACAGACAAAATTAACAGATTTTTAAATGTATATTTGAAATTACTTATTATAATTTAGTATAAAACTATTTTCTTGAAACTGAAAATTCAGTGTAATTTCGAACAATGCTTTGCTTTTATTCCTGCTTTCCTTTCAGATTTGTTTTCGATAGTTGAAATAAATAAAATAAATAGATGTAATTTATTTTTAAAAAGTGTGATTAATTCCTCTTTTTAAACATCATTTGATATAAATGTTTGAGTGTTTATGAATTTAAAATATGTTTTGTGTAGTTTAAAAAGTTTTGTAATTAAAGTTGAATTTCTATTTAATAAAATTCCCATATAACGAACTTTTTTTGGGATTTAGCAACTTCGTTGAATGGAGGTCTAACTGTGCTTATTCTGAATAGAGAAGGAATGGTTGAGAGGATGAGTTAGCAGATACACACCATTATTAGCATGTAATACCATTAAAAATTTCCTATAAAATATCCTCAAGTGAAATAATTCGCATTACGGCTTTATGCAAATTTAATGGTGTAGTCATCATGGTATTCTATGTGGCTTTTAACTGTTCCATTTGGTACTAAATATAGTTAGAATATCACATTATCATCCTTGGCCTGCCAATGCAACTTTCAAAATGAATTAATCATTGGGGAACACAAGGTCTGGAATATCTTAGGCAAACCCATCGCCAAACATTTAACAGTACTCACAAAGCGTTAATGAATTCAATATTTGTTTTCAGGGTTCGCAGGAATTATTTCGGCAGTGATTATGTTTTGAATATAGAGACATCGACATCGTTAAGTTGGATATGGTTAACAACGGCACAATAAATAACACTCAAGCAGTTGCGAATATTTAGGTTGAGCTTTAAAAAATAGTTTGATGATTTTTTTTTTCATTTTTAAAGCAGTTAAAATATTTATATGCGTTTTTTTTTTTGGTTTTCTGATAAAGTACAGCGATTAAAAAAAAAAATTTAACAGTTAAAAACGTAAAACCATAAAACTTTAAAGATTGTCAAATTATTCCTTTTTTATTTAATTTTCATCACTTTTTTTTCAGTGTTATATTAGGTCTACCGGAAAAGTATTTTTTTTACGTTAAATTCAAACAAAATCTTTCAGCAAGTTTTTAACTACTAACAAATTTTACCTAAACATAGGATTCAAATTTGTTACATTTTACAGGAAGAATGTTATTGTTTTTTTTTCCTTCCTTCAAGAAATATTTGTGAGAAAAGAGGGGGGCAGAGGATCATTACCCTTCTTAGATGAAGGCTTTCAAAAGTCCTAAAACTGTTTTTTTAGGTGTTCGTGAGTGTTGTATCTTACAGGAAGAACTTTATGGATATCTTAGATATCTCTTTTTATTCCTTTGGCACAGAGATACGTGAAAAGAACGTTTCAGCTTCGAATCCCCCATAGGTAACGAATTTCGGAAAATGTTTTCTAATCTAGAATCTTTTTCAAAAAAACTCACATACATACCAAATTGCGTATTATTGATAGGGATGGACGCGAG
Organism: Cheiracanthium punctorium; assembly: GCA_038373885.1. Classification (NCBI taxonomy): domain Eukaryota; kingdom Metazoa; phylum Arthropoda; class Arachnida; order Araneae; family Cheiracanthiidae; genus Cheiracanthium; species Cheiracanthium punctorium. The sequence goes on along the minus strand of JAWZYV010011708.1, from coordinate 563,612 downwards.
ATAAAAAATAGGCTGTCTCGTCTCGCAAAATTCCTGAAAAGCTTTGTCTCGTCTCGCAAAAATCCCTATATCACAATGTAAAATGTGCCTGTCTCGTCTCGCAAAATAACAGCAAATCTCTGTCCCGTCTCGCAAATTTCTGTCTCGCAGTCCATCCCTAACTATTAGCTAGGCAGGGTAATGAATTATCTAGAAACGACATTATTTTCCGCTTCCTATAATAATTGATAATGTTAGATCGGTTAATTATTTCCTGACAAAGACAAAATCCTCAAAATCTCAAATAGTAGTTTTGATCGTTGTGAAGAGGTAATTGCTTATTCTATTATTTGGAAGCAATATTAGCAAATTTATGTGACATGCACACGCACATACATACTGGGAATATTTAATTATCTTCTTCAGTGTAAGGCCTATCCTATCTCTCTCGTCCACTGTTCCCTAAGGCGATATTCCTAACACGTAGCTGAACGTGAAACCAATGTTTCAGAGTACATGCGAGTATAATAAACAATTTAAAGGCCCAACGAAAATTATTTGCTTTCCCATTGGTCCGTCTGAAATTCACCAACCCTCGTAGCTATTTGTAGAAAGTTAACTCTATTATACATAGTTATGACACTGGTTTTTTTTTTTGTATATCTTTTTCCAAACATATTTAATTATAAACAGTTTTAACCATAAATAAATAAAAATATTCTTATAAAATTAAACACACACACACACATATACAGGGTGTCACAAAAACAATGATCTAGGCTTTTATTCCTTAAATATTAATCATAGACGTAAAAATAAATTGCAAGGTAGAAAATTTTATGGTATCGATTAAAATTTTCCAGGGAGATTAAATATAAATAAATACAAAATTAAATTTTTGTGCAACTCTTATACAAAAAAATTTCCAAACAGTAAAATGCACACTTTTCTTCAATAAGGTTATGGACAAAGTTTCAGCCTTACACCTTAAAATATTGACCATAACGAGAGATATGCTTAAATACAGCTCGTGAGGCCAATACAAGGAAAGAAGACTACGTGAAGAAAAAAAAATCCTCTACTTAATTTTCCAATAGTTAGACTTTTTAAATTTGTATATGACCCTCTTACAAAAAAATTCCCAATCAGTAGAATGTGCCACATACACTAATGACATGATGTACAAAATTTCTGCTTTTCATCATGAAACATTTCAAAGGTATCTTTAAAAAAAGATGATCGGGGGCTGTGCATGACTTTGAACGTTAACCGTTATTGCTAGAATGGAAAAAATTATTTCCTTCCGTAATTTCTGTACGATCCCTAAAATGCGATCATCCGGCATGATTTTTTCCCTTCGAGAGCCGTTTAAAAGAGGCTTAAGATAAACATTGGCGTAAGAGCTCAATGCGGGACCAAGGCCACTCAAGGGGTGAAAGGCTGAGTCGACCATCCCCAACCTGGGATTTGAACCCTGGACTTGTGGCACTGCAACGCAATGCGCTAACCGTTAAGCCATGAAAAGTGGGTTAAGTCAGCATGTATTAATTTTTATACCTCTGACACATTTAAGACGTAATTCTCAAATTTTGTATATCACCTAATTAATGTAGGTGTCAAATTTTACAAAATGGGAATTTTTTCGTTTGGGAGTCGCATACAAATTTAAAAAGTGCAACTTTCTGAAAACTAACGAGAGGACTTATATTTTTCTTAACGTAATCTTTTTAAGTAAATTGTTTGTTACTCATATGAGAAAAGTGGTACTTCTCGTATGCCCGAATATAAATAATTGAATGCATGTTAAAAAATGTTTTTTATTATTTTCTAGGCTTTGTTTAAGTCGTGCATCTCCATGTCCCCTTTATTTGGGTGGGGGGGAAGAAATGAGGTAAACAGGAAATTTGGAAATATTGGTGATGCTCACACGAGAAAGTACTTCACGTAAGTGCCAACTGTTCATATCGGTATAAAAAAAATATTCATGGAACAGATTCAAAAATAAAAGTATTGCACATTTATTACATTTTTCACTCTTTGTTTTGTCCTAAAACATTTTTTCCTTGATAATTTTTGCAGCATCCTGCACCCGTTTATTCTCTCCCCCTTTTACTTCTTGAAACTCTTTCATTGAGAGTATGTATAAAGTAAGAAGATGGGGAACTGACACCTTGATAAAGTGAATACGGTCTTTTCTCAAAAGAAGTTGGTTAACTGGATGGGACTGAATATATTCTCACCTCTAGAGCTTTGGCTGCTATTTCACTCTTTAGGAGTGGATTCATCCATTCGATTTTAGAGTGACTGCTATAACAGTACTGCGTACAGTCAATTCAGCAGAATTGGTTTGTGGGGAATTCGTGTGTGTTAGAAATACTTCCAATGTAGTTATTATTATTTTCCTAATTGTACTTAAATTGTATAATTAATTACTTATATACTTCATAACACCCTACAGCATATTTTAAAGCAATATCTGTTAGAGTATCGTAATAAATTAAAAAATTTCACACAAAAATAATCTGATGCGAAAATGTTAGTGATATATGAAAATATCCACTAAAATTACTTTATTTTGATTCTCCAAACATAAAATTCTCGCTAATCTTTAAAAGCATTTTAATTGAAAAGGATTATCTACAAAAATTTAATTAAATACTTAGATACTTATCATGCTCTCAGAAATTAAGAAAATTAATTTTTAACGTTTCTGATCTTGAGCAATATTTAATTAGCTTTGCCGAAAAATTCGATATAATCACCTTTGCTTGTACATCGCAATTAATATAATTTCATGCTTAAAACTTGGAAAGTCAAAGAAATGCGAAATTAAAACTCAGGGAGAAATTTAATTAGGTTTTTTGCATTTCTGTGCTCTCATAACAAAACACAGATTTCAGTCGAAACATAGTTGAAATCTGAAAAGTCCTTTCATTGTGTACAAATGATAAAAGCATGGCAATTATGAAACGAAAAAAAATATTTAATTAAAAATTATCTGAAACTAGTCTCTATTTAAATATTTTTTAACGGTTGAATTACAAAAAAAATTCTTTTTTGACGAGCTATTTTCGATACAAAGCACAATGCTTTTAGTTAAGAATAGATTTTTTAAAACCTTTGAAGCACAACCATTTTCACATCGATACAGAAAAATAACCGGATATGCTATCCAACGCCGAAAAAGTGCAGCCATTTCCACTGCTTGATATAACTACCAGCAACATGGTGATTGTTCGAATCACGAATAGCATGAAAACAGATTCTTGACTGTGTGCTACACATTGTTATATAAGGCTAAACATATACATCAATGGGGCCACCACATCTAGCGGTGTCAAAAAATGTTTTTTAGCTCTGAGGCATACGACTGGTGGTGCAATCGCCCGCCTTGATGCTGGTAGTAAAATCAGCGATGGCAACAGCTGCACTTTCTCAGCGTTGTGTTTATTTGGCCGTCTATCCAGTTGTTCTTCCATATCAATGCATTTTCGCATCTTCGAGTTGTCAGCAGATGCCAGTGACTGAAAAATAATTCTGACATCCATTTTACAAATAATTAAGAATTTTAATTGGAAATTATGTTTTAAGAAGTAAAGGGTTCTCGTGTGACTATGTCAACCTTCAGTATTTTATTGAAATAAAACTAATTCTTCGTAAAACAAGGGGTTAAACTGTCTAATGCTTGAGTATTTTTGCGACCGATAGCCAAATATCCGAGTTTTTTTGACACCGCGTGTTAAAAGATTGTTTTTACTTATTTTAGCATTTCTTTTAATCTCCATCATAAATATGCGCACAAAGAGCACCCATTATTTTAAAATTGTTCTAGTACAATATTAATAACTTTCATTCGTCAAGTTTTACGAACAGCGAAAATTAGAACACTGAATATAACTGTTTAATTGTGGACGCGCGACATTGTTGTCGCGACTTACCCTATACGATGTCGCGCGACTAAGTTGCATAGTGTTTCCCAAGCCTTACAATGAATGGGGGTTTTAGGCTTTTGATTGCAACATAGTTCTATAAACTGGTTGCTCTTTTCAGATATAAGGCTGAAAGTATAAGGTTGGTCATGAAAAAGCTTCCGCAATTTTCCCCTCTAACCGCTGCCGTTCTATTTAATCAATCGAAATGAGATTTCAGAGATATGCACTCGAGATTGGAATAATTTAAAACAATAGAGCTCTCACGGTTACGGGAATAACTAGATCTGAAATCTCATTTCGATTGGCTGAACGGAACGTCGTCTAAAGGTACATATATTGGGAAAGATTTTTTTTATGATCACCCTGTCCATTGTTTAGAACATTCTGCAACTCTCTTAGAAAAGTGAATGGGATATAGTTAACCTGTATATCTTTCTGACCGCGCTCAAACTATTTTCAGTATGCATCATTTGCTATGAACTTCTTGTTACTGATATATATGTCTTGTAGCGTATTCTTTATCGAAAATATCGCATATTTTTCAATACTTCTAACCCAGGAGCCCATTTCACACTTCCGATTCTATAGTCTATGGGCAGTCATTGTTGAAGTGCATTTAAAGACATTAATCTGCTTAAATGGAAACGAACCACCACCATCACTATACAATTTTGAGGTTCACAAAAGGGATGCACTTCGTCAAAACGAGCATACGATGCGTCAAAACGAGCATTTATGACTCAGTTACAGGTTAATTATTCGTTGTGCAGTTGTGTGCATTGAAGTAAGGAAACTGTAAAAGTTTTCTAATCGATGCCTGGTTCTCAGTTTATTTTTCATGTTATTTCATACCTTCTAAGACATTAAGTATAAAATCGTAGTGTTTATTTCTTCATTAGTTAAGTTATTCTATATGATTTGGGTATTTCCATGAGTGATTTGGGGGAGGCACTTCACTGTTTTCCGAAACCTTTAATTAAAACCGAAAAACAAAGGAAACGAATCGCTGGAGGGAAAATTAATTTATATCGACATCACTCTTTTAAACTCAGGCTGGAATAATCGAATTACATATGAAACGAAATTGTTTGTAATCAATATTTATGGAAATCATTACTGCTTCCGCGCCTTTTAAGTGCCAGGAAAAGAAAGCGGAAAATGTTAATGCGAATTCGCCCCCCCCCCCCCATTTCCCAAATTAAAATGAACGCGAATGATTGATTTTTATCGAGTGTGTTCAACTTTAAAGAGAAATGTAAATTCATTTATGCTCTAGGAATGACTCCCGTCGTAATAACACTAGCAAAATTTTTAAATGAAAGGCTTTTGCACATTTTTGAATTTCATACGCATGATTAAAACATTTAACGTTTCAAAACGCATCTTTTATTTTAAGTGTGGTTAATACATGATGCGATATGTGGGAACGACTTAGTGACAGAATGAGAATACTTTGTACCTGTGGCGTTGCATTTCAGAGCCCGCTCCAACGCAAGCGCTGGTCGAAAAAGCGCGCTCCAAGTCGACTTTACGAGCCGAAGATCCTCCGTACCAGCTGGCGCAGGCGCAGACTCGATGGAGAAAAAAGAGCAGCTTTGCTCCTCGGAATGCAAGTCAGAGTTTCGCTGGCTCGCCCGTAAATGTCGTTTGGGCATCCCTCCTCACTGCAAAAGCCCTAAATGTTTTATATTTTAATCTTTCTATTGATACACCTTCTGTTGATTTTAGTTAATAAATGTTATTGTCTGTTCTACTGTTAAACGTTCTTGTTTTATCACACCAACCAAGTAACACTGGTGACCCGGAAAAAAGTTTCAAAGAAAGTCAACTTAAAGCTTTTACTCAAGATGACGGGTACAGGATCTGAGGAGGCTGACAAAAATGCGAGTACTACTCTGAATAGGGTCTCTGTCAAGGTGCCGCCCTTTTGGAAAGAAAATCCATCTGTGTGGTTTCGTCAAATTGAAAGCCAGTTCATAACTTCTGGTGTAACATCAAGTATAACGAAATATCATATTGTGATCGGAAACATCGAAACAGAGGTTCTATCTCAGGTTAGTGATATAATTGATTCTCCTCCTGATGATAATGCATATAGTGTACTTAAAAAACGCCTGATAGCTATTTTTTCTGATTCTGAGGAACGTAGGTTAAGAAAACTTTTGCAAGATGTAAATTTAGGAGACAAGCGTCCGTCCCTCCTCCTCCGCGAAATGCAGGAGTTAGCGGGAACAAATGTTGGTCAGGGATTGCTTAAATCCTTATGGTTGCAGCGTTTACCTACACAAATACAAGCTATTTTGGCTACCTCAGATGATGAATTAAATAGATTAGCTGTAATGGCTGATAAAATTGCTGACGTAACGAATTTGTCATCTTTGAATAGCACAGAGTTAAGTTCAAAACCGGAGAAGTTAGAAGTTACAAATAAAGCGCTAAACGATTTGCAAATACAGATTAACGAATTAAATAAGAGAGTTGATAAACTTTTTACTCTGTATTCTCGAAATAGATCAGTTTCTCGAAAACGCAATAATTCTACCCGTCGTTCTGACAGTGAGGGGAGGTCTTGCTGGTATCATTTTAAGTTTGGTGAAAAGGCAACTAAATGCACGAAACCTTGCTCTTTTTCATCGGAAAACTAAATAGCCAGGCATTTTCAGCGACGAATGTTGAGGCTTTAAAAATTGTCGCTTAATAGTACGCGAAAGAAATTTGGGCATAGACCTACTAGTTGACACCGGAGCGGATTTAAGTGTTATTCCACCTACACCTGATGAGCGCTTTTATAATTCAAAGTCTCTTTTAAATTTGTTAGCTGCAAATGGTACTAAAATTAATGTATTTGGAAAAAAGATATTGAATTTAGATATCGGCCTTCGCAGAATTTTTTCTTGGACATTCACAATAGCTGATGTATCTCGACCTATACTCGGTGCAGATTTCTTGCATAATTTTGGAATAGTCGTTGATTTAAAGTCTAAAAAATTGATTGACAGCTTGACTAGCGTTTCTTCTCGAGGTAAAATTTCACAAGTACTGTGTCAAAGAATAACCCTCGTGCATCCGTCCGAAAGATTCGATATGTTATTAAAACAATACAGTTCTTTATTCGATGATAATTTTGAAACGTCCAATAAGTCAAATGTCTGCCATACAATAGAAACCAAAGGCCCACCCGTTGCGGCTAAAGCTAGACGTCTGTCACCAGACAAATTAGCAGCAGCCAAAGCAGAATTTTCATACTTAGTACAAAAAGGAATTTGTAGCGTTTCGAAAAGTTGTTGGAGTAGTCCACTGCACATGGTTAAAAAATCCGACGGTACATGGCGTCCATGTGGCGATTATCGTGCTTTAAACGCAATTACAATACCCGATAATTATCCAATACGACATATTTATGATTTCACATATAATTTATACGGAAAGAAAGTTTTTAGCACATTAGATTTACGAAAAGCATATCATCAAGTTCCAATGAATAAAGAAGACATACCAAAGACCGCTATTATTACGCCATTCGGCTTATTCCAATATAATTTTATGACTTTTGGATTGCGAAATGCGGCCCAAACCATGCAACGTCTTCTGGATCAAGTTTTGGATGGATTAGACTTTTGCTTTGTTTACATAGATGATCTGCTAATAGTTTCTAATGACCTAAATGAACATCTACTTCACCTAACAGAAGTCTTTTCTCGCTTAAAAGAACACAAATTAAAAGTTAATTTGCCAAAGTGCACATTTGCAGCAGAAAAAGTAAAATTTTTAGGACACATGATTGATAAAACAGGTATAACCCCTTTACCCGACAGAGTAAAAGCAATCGAGGAGTTTCCAAAGCCAAATACTGTCGTTGAACTTCGACGTTTTTTGGGTATTTTAAATTTCTATAGAAGATTTTTACCCCATTCAGCGGAAACACAACTCCCATTGCATGCAATGTTGGGACCTGGTAAAAAGAATGATAAATCAGTATTGAATTGGTCAGAGGAATCCGAAAGATCCTTTGAAAATTGCAAGAGAGTATTGAAAGAGATAACGTCCTTGAAACATCCCAATTTAAAAGCTCAAATAGCAATAATGTGTGATGCTTCAGACAAGGCCATAGGTGCTTGCGTTCAGCAACATAACAAAGATGGATGGGAACCTCTGGGATTTTTCTCTAGGAAATTAAGCTCTACTGAAATGAAATACAGCACTTACGATCGTGAACTCTTAGCGATTTTTGCTGCAATTAAAGATTTTCGTTATCTTTTGGAAGGAACTAACTTCATAATTTTTACTGATCATAAGCCTTTAATTAAAGCATTTTCACAAAAATATGATAAACTTTCTCCACGAAAAATCAATCAGCTTAATTTCATTGCGGAATTTAGCACTGATGTTCGTTATATGGCTAGTTCAAAAAATACAGTAGCCGATGCCTTATCAAGGATTTACGAAGTACAATTTCCGGAACCTTTGGACTTTCCAGCTATAGCGCGAGCCCAAGAATCCGATGAACAACTAAAAGAACTCTTGTCAAATCCTAACAACGTTTTTAAGTTACAGAAACTACCTATTCCAAATTCTGATTACTCTCTATATTGTGATACTTCTACAGCTACCATTCGCCCTTATATTCCGGAAGAATTTCGAATACAAGTGTTTAATACAATGCATTGTCTTGCTCATCCTGGTATTAAAGCAACAGTGAAATTGATCACGGATCGCTTCGTATGGCCAGGCATAAAAAAGCAAACTGCGCAGTTATCGCGAACCTGTATTCCCTGTCAGAAAGCCAAAGTTTCTCGGCATGTACATTCTCCTTTCGGTGAATTTAAAGTTCCAAGTCAGCGTTTTTCACATATAAATATCGACCTGATTGGACCTTTACCATCTTCGCATGGTATGTCATACTGCTTAACGTGTATAGATAGGTTTACAAGGTGGCCAGAGGCTTTCCCACTTCCGGATATAAAAGCTGAAACAGTCACAAATGCATTTTACAGCGGTTGGATTGCGCGGTTTGGAATACCCGAGCGCATAACAACTGACAGAGGTACACAGTTTAGGGGTGAGGTACTACGATCACTAGCAAAGAATTTTGGAATAAATCTGTCACATACCACGGCATATCACCCACAGTCAAACGGGATTATTGAGCGCTGGCATAGAGTGCTAAAACAGTCCATAATGTGCCATACCTCCATTCATTGGACTGAAGTTTTACCCATGGTTCTTTTGGGATTACGCACGGTTTACAGAGAAGAAATAGAATCTTCACCAAGTGAACTAGTATATGGAGAAAATCTTAGACTACCAGGACAGTTTTTTGCAGCTACAACAGCCGATACACCTGATAGTAAATTTTTTGCTAGGTTAAATAGGCATATGCAACTTTTAAAACCAGTTCCTACTACTAGTCGTAATTCAACAAAGATTTTTATTTTTAAAGATTTCCATACATGTTCACAAGTTTTTCTCAGGGTAGATGCTGTCAAGCCATCTCTATGTACCCCATATACAGGGTCTCACAAAGTGCTTAAACGAGGTGATAAAACCTTCAATATCGTTGTTAACGGCAAGGAAAGGACAGTGTCAATTGATCGTTTGAAACCTGCTCATATGCCCTCTGCAAATCCTCTTCCAGCACCATCTTTTAAAGATGTTTCTCTGCCAGATCATACAACTGAAAAAGTACCATCAAATGATGAAACACTTCCCTCTACGGCCACTGAAACAGTGCCGCCAGATGTTACAACACCCGTTTATCGAACCCGGTATGGACGTAAGGTCCAATTTACAAAAAAGTATCCTGAACTCTAAAATTCTTCTAGTCTTTCTCGTTTCAGATTTTTTTCCAGGAGGGGAGGTGGTGTGGCGTTGCATTTCAGAGCCCGCTCCAACGCAAGCGCTGGTCGAAAAAGCGCGCTCCAAGTCGACTTTACGAGCCGAAGATCCTCCGTACCAGCTGGCGCAGGCGCAGACTCGATGGAGAAAAAAGAGCAGCTTTGCTCCTCGGAATGCAAGTCAGAGTTTCGCTGGCTCGCCCGTAAATGTCGTTTGGGCATCCCTCCTCACTGCAAAAGCCCTAAATGTTTTATATTTTAATCTTTCTATTGATACACCTTCTGTTGATTTTAGTTAATAAATGTTATTGTCTGTTCTACTGTTAAACGTTCTTGTTTTATCACACCAATCAAGTAACATACCCTTTGAGGCGCAACCCTTTCCCAATGCTGAAAAAAGGGCAGCCGTTGCCATCGCTCGACTTAACTACCAGCAAGATGGCGGACGATCGAAACGTTCATCGCGTGCCACAGATCGAGAGACCCTTTTTTGACGACAGCTGGCTGTGCCTCTTGCTGGTAGTTAAGTCGAGCGATAGCACCGGCTGCCCTTTTTTCAGCATTGGGCAATCTATCCAGCTGTTCTCGCATTCTTCCATTTTTCATCAGATGTCCGTGCTGTTAAAAATAATCGTGACATTTTTTCTACGGGAAATGACGTGCTAAAAAGTAAAGGATTCTCGTGAAGCTATGTCATCCGGTGTTCCCAGAGCGTTAACACTGCACGTTAAAGGGTTAAACAAGAAGGGTGAAAAATGCTTACTCGAGGAGTGGAGTGGCAATAAAGAATCTCTAGAACAGGAATGAAGAGCTTTTTTTTTTTTTTTTTTTTTTTGACGTGCATTAAAAAAAGACTTGAAACCTTAGAAATCAACATCGAGTGCTTTTTTCGACGTTAGAGCAAATTTGCGGATATTCAGCAAATAATTTAATAGTACATACAATAAATACTTAAATATACATACAATATACAGGGTGATTCAAAATTCTTCATTAATATTTGGCAGGGAGGTAGGGAATAGGACAAGGAGACTATTTTACATAGGAAAGCACGGACGCAAAACAACTCAAGGCGTTCTAGAGGGCTCTTTGTGCCCACCGTTGCGGCACCGTAAACTAGATGCATATACCTGCAAGTTCATACCACGTATACCGGTTCATGTTATTTCTTTGATGTCACCTTTTCGAAAGACTGGCTGCACTAGTCAAAAAAAATTTTCTAGTGTTCGGAAATCGTCTTCTAAAATAGTTACTTTTGTTACCAAGTTTATTTGTGCGAGAAATGGAACAAAAAGTTTATTTTAACTGATGTATATCGCAGAGCGCATGAAAGGGAATTGTGGACACAAAGCGTTCCTACACTGGCATGTGTTTTTGCCCAAGCTTTCCTATGTGGAACAGTCTTCTTTTTCTATTCTCTTCTTCCCGACCAAATATTGATGCTAATTTTTGAATCCCCCTGTATATTTAAAACAAAAACAAATTTAACCTTTTATTATTGTTTATTTAAACTTTCTATATCGGGAAGGAAATAAGTACAGAATTAGCGAATTTTATTTCGAAGTCTTCGACATATCACCACTCGTACCAAAAATACATTTGAAATACCTATCAAAATCACAGACGTCAGTCGCTAAATAAAGATAGCACATGGCATCGTCGGCAAGAGAAAACCATGAATGCAGGTTAGGGGTATGTTAGTCCCATACAGCGAAAATTACACGCTTACAGTAAAATGCCGGCTTAAGGAATTGAAATTTGGCAAATAAAAAGGTAAAGGAAATTTTAAACAAGAATTATATTTTAAAAATTATTTCTGGTATAAATTAGATTATGAACTTTTCAGTCCGGCAAATGGAAATGAAAATTTGGAAAGTTAAATTGGTTTTAAAACAAAGCTTCACATGTCGACTAAAATTGCTTGGCATGTCACAGGTTTGGCATCCTTATATGTAACTACCACCTCCACATCTTTGATCCCTCACCATCCTCTTTGGCACAGACATTGATTACACTCTAAGGCTTACTCTTGATGAAAGCTTTGATTACGACCTTGTGCATATTTGAGATCAGTGAATTTAGTAGCAAATACAACAAAACATTTTTGAGGAGTACTTTTTACATCCGAGAGGATCACATATTGCTCCGGGGAGCACAGTTTGAGAAAAACTGCTTAGACTTTTATAAACAACCACTAGGAGTGCAAAAAGGGACGCTTTTTTATCCAAATTACTTAAGGATAAATCAATAGTCACTTTATGGAGTTTCTTTCATCTAATTCCTTAGAATATTCAACATTTGCTCTTTTTATAAGTTAGATGCTTTGGTTGCCCTTCACTTTTCAGGAGTAACTAGTCACACGTGACTGGTTACACGATTAGTTTAGCAGTGAACGCAGCAAAAAATTGAATACTCTCTTTTGATGAAATGAAGGACACTGGAATGATAAGAATTAAGTAGTTCTACACTAATGCGGAATGCAATATACTGAATATTTTAAGTTGTTTGATCATAGAGTTACTTTTTAACTTTATACCTTACACTATAATACCAATTACAAGAAGTTATTTTAGCGACAAGTGCAATTAGTTTCTTTTACCATCTTAGGCCCACCATGGCGGATATATGACGCTGACTATGTTAGACGGATAAATTGTGGAGGTCCAGAGTTCGGCCCTATTACACGTCTATCGATCTAACGGTCTGAAGTTTTGGTCGTTTTTTTCCAGATGTAACGTGAATACGCGTTAGAACCCCTTCCTAGACCTAATTCTCCGACCAAGGAACTCCACCAGCAGGCAAATGACCCTCGTGTCGGCTTACCATAATACAAAAGGTCAAACTCTATCAATATTTTATATAAATAAAATTAGACTTTTGTCTGTACATTTATTGGAATTCAAAAATTTTGCGATTTCTATCCGTTTCAAGCACCTTGGAATCCGGTGCGACCCTCAAAAAGAAGTTTGTCTGTCTGTCGTTCTGTCATTCTGTCCGTGACGTTTTTTTTCGTTCAAGCATCACGTAAAAACGACTGAAGTGAATGATATGAAATTTGGTGTCCTGATAGGTGGACACTCAACTTAAAACACAGGTGTAGAATTCTTTAAAAATCTTGATTGGATTTTGAGATTTTGCGAAAATCGTTTTATACTGCGTAAATTCGTGTTCGAGCATCACGTAAAAACGACTAAAGCGATTGAAATGAAATCTGGTATCATGATTGGTGGTCACTCAACTTAAAACATAGGCGTCAAATTAAAAAAAAAATCTTGATTAGATTTTGAGATTTTGCGAAAATCGTTTCAAACTGCGTAAATTTGTGTTTGCACATCACGTAATAACTGCAAAGGTGAAAAAATGATATTTGGTGAAATGATAGGTGGTCACTCACCTTAAACTATAAGCATCTAATTTTAAAAAATCGATCAGTTTTCGAGATTTTGCGAAAATCGTTTAGAACTGTGAATCTTTGTTCACGCATTACGTAATAACGACTGAAGCGAATGATATGAAATTTGGTCAAATGATAGATGGTTGCTCAACATAAACTGTAGGTGTCCAATTTTTTAAACATTTTTATTAGATTTTGGGATTTTGTGAAAATTCTCTCAAAATACGTTTATATTTCTTCAAGCATCACGTAATAACGACTAATACGCATGATACGAAATTTGGTAATATGGTAGGTAGTTGTTAATCTTAATTTATAGGCGTTGAATTTTTAAAATATTTTGATTACATTTTGAGATTTTGTGAAAATCGTTTTAAAATGCTGAAATTTTGTTCCAGCATCACGAAATAAAGACTGACTGAAAGGGACTGCAGGGAATGAAACGAAATTGGGTGACATGATAGGTTGTCACTCAACTTAAATTCTAGGCTTTCAATTTTTCAAAAAATATTGATTAGATTTTTAGATTTTGCGAAAATTATTTCAATATGCGTAAATATTCGTTCGCGCATCACATTATTACGACTAAAGCGAATGAAATGATATTACTTAGTTACTCTCTAACCTGTAATATTTTAACAATACATAAAAATTATAACTTCGCTTTCTTTACTTTGGCAACATACTACATCCATTCTGTGTACTCCTACAATGCTGACGAATGTTCTTGCTTTTTGGAAATTTGCATTCAGTACTAACACGTCAACGACGGGCAAATCAGCTAGTCTAAAATATAGAAAAAATACTTTTTGTTAGGTGAACAGGTGAAATCTAAATAATCGAATGGCTCATATATAAAACGAAATTATTTACTGCGAATATTAATGGGAATCATTACTGCCCTCGTAATCTTTTAACAATCTGGAAGATGAAATTCCTAAATGTTAATGAGAAATTTCCCCCCTTTCCAGATTTAATGTGAACGCGAATAATTAGTTCTCTGAAGTGCGTCGCAATTTTAAATAGAAATGTAAATTTATTTATGATTTAGGAATCGCTTCATGTTCATTCTGTTTTGTAGAATTGTTAGGGTAGCATCTTAAGAGACAACTTACACTTCATTTGCATGATTGTAACTGTAACTTCCGCTTCTTTCTGCATTTCGAAATTTTATTTAGTTTCGTTTGGCGTGAATAATGCTGGATGTAATGAGGGTTTACTGCTTTTATTACAGAATGTGCAGTGCTGTTTAAAATTTAATGTTCCGTTTTGGTGAAATAGGGATTAAATAGATGTGGCAGTAATCATGTTTGAAGAAGGTAACAATTCCAGAGCATCGCTTGTGAAGGTTGAGACTTGAAAATAAAGCAAATTCTAAACACACTCCCTGTTTTTACAAGAGCTGATATTTTAAAACACCGAATATTTAAGGCTTCCTTTTTATTGTCTTACGGCCATATTTACGAAGCCCTTTACAGCGGATAAATCCAAACGCGCCTGTTATATTCATCGGTAATCATTATTATTAATCTTACCCATTATTAATCTGAAAGCAATATCAATTTTGTGCACGGAAATGTTTCGATTGGTGTCCCGAGTAATCAAATGATTCTTATAGGGAACCAAAACATTGTAATCAGTATTTATGGAAGTTTCTTTCACTTCCATATCTTCCAACTCTTCGGAAAGGAAAGCTTGGAAATGTTAATGAGTATTTGCCATCATTTTCCAGATTCAAGTGAACGCGAATAATTAATTCTGCCAAGTGTATTCAACTTCAAATATTAATGTAAAATTTTTTTATAAGTTGGGGGTCACAAGTTTATGTTGCCCTCAATATCAATTGAAACTATCCAAGTGTAACGTGATTAGACGCAGCCCTCACTTCCTTTTACATAATTGAATTTAACAATAACCACACGCTATTTGAATTGGAAACATCTTTTATCATTTTATATAAAATGTTGAAATGTGTTTTTGGTTTCTATGTTCGTACTCTAACTGAAGTTAAGAGGCATCGATTGCTGCGAAATGCATGCATATTATTACTATGTACGAGGATAAAGAATGATAAAAAAATATTGCAAGGGTAATAAAAATTATTTATCAACAGTACTCAGAAAGTATCAAATGAAATTAAAAGGCATTATCACCACTCGCTTTTCTACATAGTCTCCAAAACTATTTAGGCATTACCGGAAAGCAGGACCAACTTACTTATGTTTAAGCCGTCTTGGTAGAATTTACGTTCCTGCCTTTTGCGTCAGTTCTGTTGAGTCAGTTGCTTTCATATCAGGGTCTGAAGGGAATTTTGTTCTAGATAAGCTTTCTTAAAGTTTCGGAAACAGGAAATCATCACTTGATGCTAAATCTAGACTATATCGAGGGACAGCTCCAGACTGCCCTTTTGGACTTTCGCAGCATTTCTTGCGTTTCGTGAGCAGCTTAGGGTCTTATATTGTTATTCAAGAGGATGATACCTCTACACAACATGCCAGAACTTCTTCAGACAAAATTATGTTTATGAGAAAACTGACTCAGTAAGCTGTGACGTGATTTCTACCAAAACGGTTCAAGCAAATTGGTTCTGCGTTCCAATAAATGCGTGAACAATTTCGGTGAAATATAGAAAAATGATCGAAAAGTCAGGGATCTTGATTTCCTTTTGTACTGTCTGTGCACTCTAATTGTTTAATATGCTTGTAACCCTAAATCTACCCCAGTACTATAACATGTAACCGATGAAAACGGTTTTATTTTAAACATTTTAAAGACGTTTACTTCTTCCAAAAGAAACAAAGTTGATATATGTTATTCATGTTCATAGTAGAATGCCCAGCTTTGAAAAGGGATGAATATAGCGTTACTAGCTATTCTACAGCGGACAAAAGAATAGCATTTATAGATTCAGCAAAAATGCGTCGACTGATATTTCCTTTTCTCGTAATGAGTTTTTAAATTTCCTTCTGTGGTATTGCTTATACGCTTGTACACAAATGCTGAGCCACAGTGGGTATTGCAAGGTCTATGGTGAGAAGCAAGAATGATGATAGGAAAGGGAATCTCAGCTGTCATATCTTTGTACCGAATAGGTTAACTATTCTTTAACCAGCAGTACGTGTTCGAATAAGATTTCAATTGATGGATGCCCGTTTGGCATCTTTTAACTTTTTTGTTATTAAGTGCGTATAGCTAGTACAAGATGCAGTAAAATGAAAGCTGCTTTAATTGCAGAATTTGAAAGCAATTGAAAATCAAATATTTCCTTTAGATGATATGAATAATAATTGTGATTAAGTATGAAAGTAAAAAGCAATACACACAGTCTTGATGAAATGAAAATGAGTTACAAGCTTCTATTTCCTGAGCGCATGTAATCTATCATTCAAATGAGCTAAGGAGACTTGCTTGCGAATGGATGAAAGTTGAATTTAGAGTAATTACAATTTTTAAATTTAGCACAGATTTCTAATTTGTTGTGAGAAGAAGTAATAAACTCAGTTTTGCCTTTTCCTATGTTGGTGGTCAATCACTATTAAGGATAATTTTGTAGCATCTGTGTGAACTGGAAGAATTTTCTTAAAATATGGAAAGCCATAACTGCTGTAGGTTGCTAACTAAATGAAATTCTTTCATGGAACAGTATAATCACATAAAGGGAAACTGGAGCAGTTCTCCGTAGTTTAGAGGCCCTTTGCAATGATAACATTATACCGAGTGTCTTCAGAAAGAAACGGTTAAGATAAACTTAACAACGCAGTCTTTCCCAACTCATCTATTTCACATCACAGGTGCGATCAGTATCATAATAACGTGCGAGAATGGCATTTTAAAAATAGGTTGTCATTTTTATACTCACAAACGATCAAGTAAGGTACCTATTAGTATAGATTAGCATATAAGTGCATATATTCCCTAAAAGTTCGGTCTTTTACTTTTTCTTTTATTTTTTAATTTTCCTTGCAAATGTGTACAAAGCATACACTAAGCTTTTTTTCTGAATTTCCTAACACCAGTTTATTGGGTAGTTTGTTAAACTGTCATGAATTCCTAAAATAATATAAAGATTATTCCACAGAATTTAAGTACTTACTTTATATATTTTTATCTATATTTTTAATTTTGATTTTAAAGATTTGGAGGAAATTAAGTTTTATCTACTTGAACTATTATATGCTGGCTATTTTTTTAACTATAAAATTCTCGATCGTTTTTCTTAAATTGGGCATTTGACTGGGAAAACGTGCCACTACTGGCTACTCAACTAATCTTTAAATATTAATTCACGGTTAAGACCACCAACGCCTTCCGTTAATCTGTAAAACCTTAAATTCTGGCATCGTCACGGTCCTTAGATGAGTAGTATTTTACCATCGAAATGCATACAATGATGTAGGAATCATTGTAAAAAATTATTTATTCAAATGTACTTCATTCATGATCTTGCCTTCCATATGCTATTCAAAAAGCATTAAGAGGTGGAATAAAGTAATTCGTCACAGGTAATTCAAAAGGATCTCCCATCTTTTGGTTAAGAGTGCGTTCTGTGTTTTGATTTCAAACAAATGTTAGACTTTATCGAAGACAAAATTATTCCCCAAATTAAGTTAATTTGCACACACATGATAAGAGGAAGAAATTAGTTTGTGCGGCACTTTACGTATAAGTTTATCAAGAGTTTCAGCGCTTCAGGTCATAGAAACTTCTTACGTGTTTTCATTGATATTTTATTTTAAATGATTGTGGGAATAGATGCACACTGTTTGGAAAGTTTCAAATTCATTCATGAATAATTCATGAACTTAAAACATTTCAACTTAAGTTAAAACATTTCAACTTAAGTTAATGATAGTTGAGTGTTCAAAAACTTTAAATAAATGAGTTTAACTTAATTTTGAACAGTTAAAGAAACTGATTAAATGCATAAAAGTTTAATGTGAGATACTGAAAAATTTAAATCATACCTATACTCTCCCCATTATCACGTGGAACAAAATTTAAATATAAAATTAATTGAAAACTTTGTATAATAACACACATTAAGAAAAATATACCGCATTACATTAGTTTTGGATGGCACAAAAGATCTACTTTTCTTCAACTGCAAAAAACTCCACACAGGCGGGAAGGTTAAAACTACGCTTCTAGCTCTTGCTCTTTAATACTACATGTTTGAGTTTCCACCTTCCTGTATTCATAGAAATTTTAATTTTAAAATGAGTCTTTAAATAAATGCAAGTGCCATAGCAACTCCCAGTCGAATTATCAGTGAGGAATGCTCGTTGCAGAGAATTAATCCAATTTTATTTCGATAGAAACTGTAGAAATAAGTGAAGCAAGGAAGATGAACATCCAAAACTGTTAGGAGACGTAGCTTAACTGCCACAATGTCTTCATTTTTCCCTCTCAGGGGATGAAGTGTTACTCATATGTCGTTTTACAGATGGATTATGCGATTTCCATTTCGTAGATTGAAAGTTAGATGGGCTAAACCGGATGTTAACACTCATGAAATGCGATGGCAAAATTAGGATGAAGGAATGAAAGACTATTAAATACACTGGTGTCTAAAATTAAAGTTACAAAGTCGACATCTAGAATAAGAAGGCGTTCACCATGGCTAGAGAGGTCTCCAAACCTCTCAATCCCGTTGAGCACTTGTGGAATGCTCTAAGAAGAGCCACTGCAAGTCGACAACACTCTCCAAGGAAACTTCAGGAGTTAAAATGGGCGCTTTTGGAAGAATAGGAATGACTGCCACAATCGCTGATCAATACCCCGTTAACTGTATGAGAACTCGATGTGACGCTTCTGCAGCTGTACCAGGTGGCTTCACTTTTTATTAGACTAAGCTGTAAAGAGTTATGACATCCTATTTTGACCGATGTTGCTTTCTTCTGTATATCAAACTGCATTAAACTCCCGTGCGAACATTTTTGTTACCATTTTCTGTCTTACAGCATGAGGTATGAATATTAAACCTATGCATTAAATTCTGTTTTTGGGTGGAAAAATCTCATTTTTACTTTACGGACATGTACCATCTAAGGAAAGTGTGTGTGTGTGTGTGTGCGTGTGCGGGTGTGGGTGTGCGTGCGTGTGTATGTGAGTGAACACGATATCTCCTAAACAATGCATTCAATTGAGTTCAAATCTAGTACATATATTATAGACCATCGTCGCACAACTTGTATTGACTTTGGGGTGCATAGGACTTTTAGTTTTTTAATAAAAAGATTTCTTTTACATGAAGGTCTGTGGACGGAAATTGCTTGTGGATTTATGCGGATTGACTGCAAAAGGGTTCTAGGCCTATATGGGGAGTGCCCTCTATGGGGGACTTTCTAAGGGATCCTAGCCCGTATTTACTCGAGGTTTCGGAGAAAACCACGGAACACTCCGAGCGGTTAGGTCGACAGGAGTGACCGGGTTTTGAACCTGGCACCTCCCGCCTTCCAGTTTCGAGAGCAGAACCTCTCAGCTATTGGTGGGGCCCTGAGTATTATAGGCTACCTTTTATGCATATATCACAAATAGTTGTTTTATAAGGATACTCATAAGAATCACATTACGCTCTATGTGTATCTCTGTAACTACTGAACCGATTCCTAAACTTTTTTCACTGATAGAAAGCAACACTATTCCTCAGTATTATAGGCTCAAATTCATGCATGTAGCATAAATAGTTCTTTTACAGGAACACTCAAAATAATTCTAATACATTACGCTCTATGGGTATCTCTGTAACTACGGAACCAATTCTAAAACTTTTTCACTAATAGAAAGCTGCATTATTCCTGATTAACACAGGCTGAAATTCATCCGGCTGAGCCCGTCTCATCTGTAGTGCTCTCGGAGCCGGCACTAAGCGTGCTAATCGGTCGTTTACTAAGCGTGCCCTTGCAGCTTTGTGACGCTCCCGAAGTCGTCTCGTTCGCTCTGCGCCGGATATTGGGATAGCTGTGCCTGGCCCATAACACTCTCTTTCCAAAGATAGTCGTGACTTATATTTCCGGCTGGCTCTAGCACGGGCTGAGGCAACATACTGAATTTGTATTTTTTTAAAACACATCCTGGTTATTATTACCTATAACTATTGTCCAAATTACACTTATTTTTAGTTAATCGGTCGGTCAAAATAAACTCTGCAAACGCACGAAAAACTCACCGCGCTATCACGACTGTGCCGTGAATTACACTGAATAGAAATGAACAAGAGCGCCGGTTTTGATCATTCTGCGTAGTGCCCCGCTCCCACACCCACCGACCCGACTCCGACGCAAACTCTCAAAACAGCCAGCTGACTATAAAAGCTTAATAATGACACTGTATTTATGTTTCTAAGAACAATAGTTTTGTAATTATGAAAGTAAGACGATATAGACCTTTTCATTACCGTCCACTTTTCTCGCCTCGTACCCGTGTGTGATTTTAAAGACGTTTCACGTGAAAAAGGCGGGGATAGGTTTACTCGTATTCCATTTTGAAAATGCATTCTTTGACTACTAATTTCGAAAGCTGAAAGCTATTTGGGCTATGCCGGATGTTAACATTTACGGAATGTAATGAGAAAGGAATGAATATGTGAACAGCTATACATATCCTTAGCATAAGCAGCCACAAAAGTATCCTTTAAAAAGAAACAAAATATCTTTCCACGTGAACTGAATTTTTGAAACCTAGTACAACGTGTTAAAATTTCAGTCGTTCAATACCTGTGAATTAAATTCCCCAAAACAATGATGCATGACTATCGTCGAATGAGAACTGATCCATGCAGACTTACGTCATCCATTGCTATTCTCTTAAAAGTATTCCAACTGAATGTCATAAAAGTATGTTAAAGCATCCTTCCTGAATTTAGAAGAGTACGATTAGTCCTGGAAGTCGATGCAAAGCGTACTTTTGGAACAATCCGATCTGTCTCCGAGAATGCCTGGACCGGATAATTTATGACGGAGCAAAAGTTTCGGTGTAACACAGTTTTCTCTCACTAAATTAACTCTGGAGCACTTGCGAAACTTGCTTTAAGGGATGGAACACGGCGATTTATGACGGACATAAAAGCGTGTTTCTCCCATGGACTTTTGTTCCTAATCTCTATATTTGAATGTTTGCATCGGAATCCTTTGCGTTTCTTAAATGTTAAGTTTGGAACGAAGTTGCCCGAGGTGATAAGTGAGTGTTTTGTTTCCGAAGGCATTCTTGACAACTGCTTTATTTCATTTGAGATCGAAAATTCATTTTGCCAACACAAATTCGTTTGTTCGAATATAGATTCCCCCCCCCCCTCTGCTAAGGGACTATTTATCTTCCTAGTAAAGTTGTTTTAAAATATCTTTGAGACTTATTTAAAAGCAAAAACAATTCATTTAGCTTATTAGATGAAATTGATTTCATTTTTACTAGTTTTACTTTTTGGGGATTCTTTTAGGGTCTGTGATGCTTTTCTGCTGTGATGATGTGAAATGTAGGTCAGTGATGATTTTTAACAGTTTCGAACAAAGCTAAAAATTATTCTGATTTCGGTCTGTGTCTATTCGCCTGCCCCTGATTAACTTCTGTCAATTGACATAGATTGAAACGGAATTTATATGTGTACTAAGTGAAGTACCCATCGGGTTAGTATTTAATGCAGATTTCCAAAAAGCCCGAATTTTCGTCAGCATTGTAGGAGTACAAAGATTGGAAATAGCTTAGTGTCAAAAGTATTGAAAGCAAGGTTATAACTTTATTGTTAAACGATTACAAGTAAGAGAATAACAAAGTACGGTGTGAAATTGCCATTACAGAAAACATTTTATTTTCAAAATTAACGCTCTATTTTAGGAGAATGAGCTTTTAAAGTCAAAAGGATATTCCTCGCCAGGAAATAAATCTTGTTTGATTCAGTGCAGATATTTTGATATGACGCGTCAAAAAATTTTTCACAATTTTCACGAAATATAAAAAAAAAATAGAAAATAAATGAATAAGTAAACAAAATAAACATTAAAGAAACGACGACATTTGTTAAAGTTTAATAATCAAATATCTTCAGACGCCTTGATGCAACTCCCCTTAAAATAAGAAAAAAGAAAAAAAAAGTGCAACCTTTGCAAAATTTTGAAATTCATTTAAAATTTTTTGACATTTATTGTTTTAGCTGTTGCTGATCATGTTAATAAATTTCATTATATTCTCTTGAGGCTTTTTTGAAGGATACGAGAACAAACATTTACACGGTTTTTACAAACCTCAAAATCTAAGAAATATTTAAAACAATTTTGATATATATATATATATATATATATATATATATATATAGTTTAAATTAACTTGACGCATAACGTAATTCCAAATTTCATTCATTTTCATTACCGTTTATCAGAAATGGAACAAAAATTTTCTCTATTTTCACAAAATGTCAAAATAAAATATATAAACAAATTTGAAGTACTTTGACGCCTACAGCTTAAGTAGCCACCTATGGTAATGCTATCTTTTATATCATTCTCTTCAGTGGTTCATAGAGACAACCACTGAAGAGAGGTATGACAAACAAATATTTGCACATTTTAAATGAAATTTCCCAAAATTTCAAAAACTTAATCCGATTTTTCAAAAACTTGAAGGCTATAGTTTAAGTTGTACACCAACAATCATGTCACTAAAATTCGCTCAAGTAGCTATTACGGGATTTGTGAACAAATATTTGCGCATTTTGAATAATTTTTCACAAAATCTCAATATCTAATCCAAATTTTCGAAAACTTCGGTCTCTTAAATATGAAACTGCAAACTTCTTTTCTCTAAACCTTTTTCGTGTTATTATGACTCTTAAAATATTTATAATTCAACGAAACTTATTAAAAGTTGTTTGGTATCCGTATTTAACGAATTTCTAATATGTTTAAACAATTTCGTTTTTTTACCTTCAAGTAGGTTTTTTTTATTCTTACAACTTATTCGGTTTTTGATTACTTCTTTTTAATAATAATTAATATTGCATTATCGCAATACATAAAACTGAGTTGCCACGGATTGTGCATTAAGTATAACAATATCCAAACTCTGAGTAAAACCTCGAAAAATTTAAAAGAGCTTTATATGCGTGTTTACGTCTTAAATGTTAATAATGGGTATTAATGTGAGAAAGAATCCCAAAAACGTTTTTAATCAATAAATTTTCACTCATGTTTTTCAATTATAGCAAAAAAGGAATGTGTTATCTTTGTGAACTATAAATTGAAAATCGATTATCTACATATTTTTTTACTCTTATCTACTCGAAATAGAATATTAATATTAAAAAAACTAAAGTAACACCTTTATCACACTACTTAAGGTTATTTATTCAAAAACACATTAAAACGTTCAGGTTTAGATAATTTATTTTTGGATTAATCTACTAGGATCGATATATCTGCGATAATCCATCTGCTATTGAGGGTAAATAAAGACGAATTGGAAGGTCCCCTAATAATATAGACTCAATATTTATGCACAGAATATTAATTAGTATAAAAAGTGCTGTCATAAAGTGTAGTCATCAAATACAAAGGTATACGAATGTTATACATTAAAATCAAAATATGACTTCTGAAACATTAATTTCTATTGTGTATTTTATTCATAAGAAACAAAAATACTTTTAACCATGTTTGGAATCTGGACTACAGTACAACATTAAAAAAAAAACGTGATTAGTGATTAGTAACTGTGGGTGAACGTTGGCTGTTGGAGTGCGAGCGCAAGTAATTTATGAAGTATTTTAAACGAGTAATTTATGAACACCCTGTATACAAAAAATTTCAATTACGAACATTTCTAAACTAATTTCTTCGAAAATTTATTTGCAAAAAACTTCATATTTTAAATCAAAATATTGAATAAAGTATTGAAAATTAAAAAGTGAACTTTTTTAGGAAATTATTGCTATTTAGAGCCTGAGATTTCGATTAAAAAACTTTAATTAAGTCTAAAATTGAATAAAAATATTTTTGTACATGTTTTTCTGTCTGAAATTTTTTATCATCAGTTTGGTTTTATGAAAATTAATTATTATTTTCAAAATTCTTATTAATTTAATTCCATACGGTCATAAAGCTCATAATCAAAAATTGAAAACCATGTGAACAGAATCAAGTGTCTTATGTTAATGAAACTCAATAAAGTGTTATCTGGATATTCATAGCATTTTTTTTTTGTACGTCAGAGAAAGGTATTGTTATAAGTTAAGTAATACTATTAATTTTAGGTCTGTGGAACTGCGAAAAATCGAAAAAAAAACAAAATCCGTCCAACTGCTTTAACATTTTAAAAATCCAAATGAAGTACAGTATTAACATTCAAAATATAATAGCATGCTATTTATATTCACTCATTTTCCATTAATTTCTAAATCATGAAAATATTTATTTCATTTCGTAGTAGGGTAATCATTTTTCTTACATAGAATTCAAGCAAATAAATTTTCAGCAAATTTTTTAATCACAAACAAGCTGTGCGTAAACGTAGGGTTGATATTTGTTACATTTTAAAGCAAGCATTTTATGGATAATGTATTTTTTTATTTCATGAAATATGGTAACCCTCCGTATTTTTTCCCGCCTACCCTTCTTGGAGGGTGATATTCAAGAACGAGTGGGCTTGTACTCTTTAAAATTGATGAAAATCCCCCAAAATGCTTTCATATATATGATTCCATATTAACATAAATAATTTATCTACATGTAAAAAATTTTGAATATATGGCCTTTTTTGTTTTTATCAAAGTCTTCAAAAGTTTTCCAAATTTATTAGAAAATTAAAATTAATTAACAGATAAAAGCAATTATTTTCTATATGTGGTTCACTGCGCGCAGCCTAACACATATTATTAACGAACATTTTTTCGACATACACTTTGATAATGCATAATTAAAATGACCTATTTTTATACCCGACGTTATATAATTTTTTAATTTACAAATGATTCTACTTCTTAATTAGTGTAAATATAATTAATTATTATTATTCTGTCGATAGGTATGTAACGTCTACGTAATAGTAGGCCATTTTAAGGATGTATTATCAGAGTGTATATAGAAAAAATATTGAGTCCGTAAAATGATTTTTATGTCTGAGCGCAGTGAAACTAATATGAAAAATTGTTGCTTTTAATTATTGAATAAATTAATTGAGCTGTTACTGGTGTTCCTTCATATTGAAAAGATTGCTTCCAAAAAATTGAAAATGAGCTTTTTCACCTCCCAGAAAAGTCATGTGGGATAGGCAATAAAAATCTAAAAATGACATGGTACAAAGCTCTTATTCTGTACTTTAAACTAAAAGAAAAACTATCATGTTATTCCAAAAGACAGAGTAGATACATGCTTTTGAAGTAATACAAAAAGCACTCTTCGCTATTGAGAATAGGTTACCTTTTCACCCCCCAAAATAGTCATGTGGAACAAGTGATAAAAATCCCAAAATGGCATGATACGAAGATGCTGTATCTTAAAATTAAATTTTCCTTGTTATTCCAAAAGACAGAGGAGATACACACTTTTGAAGATTCGATTTGTGTTTCTGTGTTCAGACAGATAATAAGATTTCCATCATAGCCAAGCGGGACTCCTTCCAATGTCTCCATTGAATGGAGTGGGTGTATGTCCTCTCATATTGATATATATGTACATGTAACAGGAAAAAAAATTGGTTTTTTATTGAAAGTCTTTCATTTTTTAATGTCTAAAATGACAAAAGCATTAGTTTGTGAACTACTGTTTGCTGTCCAAAAAACTTATCTGTTTTTTTCTGATATTTCAAATAAAAATTCTACAGCTTTTAGAAAAAGAGCCTAAAATGGCGATTTTTACTCATCCGAGAAGCAAACAAATGGTTATATCTCAAGAACAAAATTTTTTAAAAGAAACTAGAAATGCTATTTTGGGTTTCATGGTTTGGGTTGTTCATGTATAGCCCCTGACCATTTATATTTAAAGTATCTTTGAGACGTTTTATGATGAAATCTTGAAATTTTGTCCATCACCTCATTAGTGCATGGGGCAGGTTTTACTTTGTAAATTTTTTTTTGTACGGGGATCGTATACAAATTTAAAATTCAGAACTTTTAAAAATTAAAGAGAGAAGTCTTTTCTTAATGTAATCTTTTCCCCTACCTTATTTTGAACATTTTTTCAATTTACATTTCCCACTTATCTCAAATTGATAAATAATTAAAGCACGTTACCTCCTTTTTTGGGACACCCTGTATAATAGACATGTACTCATTAATTAGGAGTTTTTAATTATATGTCAACTAATTATACTTTGTATTTACTTTTGTATTTTTCCCTCTATTAACAAGACTAAAAGTATACAAAATTTCAAAGCAATGGAGTTTAAATTGAAAAAAAAGGCTTAACAAGTATATAATTGCTCATTGAGGTACCTTGTCGTGATTGAAAGAAACTTTGTGTATCCAATTAGCACTTCTTACTGGCATACAGCATTTCATGCTGATTTTACTTGAGCTGCCTACAAAGCATCCTAGGGTAGCAAGCATAAAAAAACCCGTATCATAGCTCACTAAGGTACCTACCTCCCCATGACTGGAGAAAGATTGTACAGCTAATTAGCACTTACTGCTAGTATATAGCTTTTCATGCTATTCCTGCTTGAGCTAGCTATACAGCATATTAAGCTGGCAAAAAGCATATAATAAGCTTGTTCAGGTACCTACCTTCCCATGCTTTAGAAGAAGCTTGTACAGCTCATAAGTATGAAATGATAAAATAAATAAAAACTTTGTGTAAAAAGCACACATGAAGTGATACTTATAACAAGATACGATGGTTTCGACTGAAAATTTATTCAGTCTTCATCAGTCACAGCCCTTCGTCTCACTAAACAGTGGGAACTGAAAAAGATATATTCCGTGTGTGTTTTTTTACACACACGGAAGTTTTTATTTATTTTATCTTTTAACGCCAGTATTTTGAATGTTTTTTTTTTTTTTTTCTTTTAAGCTTGAAATGTTTGTCAAGCCATTGTCGTATAAGCTAGGAGGATAGCATATGATGCTAGCTAGCATTACAAAGCAAATAAGAGCATGAAAATCTAGCTGACATAGCAATGTTTTTGTTGCTGGTACTAGCATGAATTTTGACTTGAGTTATAAGGCATGCATACATCCAACATTATTATTATTCTTATTTCACATTTTTTTCGAAGATAAGGCCATTACAGTACAAAATTTCTGTTTTCAGCTGCTGAATTATTTACGATGCCCCTGGCGTGCGGTCTTTCCCGTCGTTCTCCTCCGCTCTTACGCCTTGTTACTCGGGAAGGAATCTTCCTGCATCTGGAATGATCACGGAACATGCAACATGGGCGGCGGAGTAAATGGGATTGCTCTCCGATTTTTCTTCCCGGTAATGTAGTTGAGGAAAAGGAATAAGCGACGGCAAATATTTGTGTTCTTATTTATGTATTTCAGGAGAGTTGTTTATATTCCATCTCATTTCAGTCCGCTACAGTGATGGGATTCGAGTGTCTTTTGAATCAATTAAAGTTAAATGAAGTTATATTAAATGTATATGTGCGAATACCTTGATTCAATGCTTAGACACATATTTAATACGCATTGTGATAAAATTTAATGCTTCAGCAAAATAGCGACCAAAGAAACACACAGATTATGTGCTATATATTATATGTACGTTATTTCCAAATTTTTAATTATTTCAAACATTGTCATTGTATTTTTAGCACGTATCAGTCATTATGATCAATTCAACTGCATATGTTTCAGCTGAAGCTCTAATGTTTTACAACACAGAGAATTGACAAGAACGATAAAGCATTCCGAAGCGTAGATTTTAAAATCAATCCTGTTTGCTCATGCACTAGTGCCATCGTACAGTGCAAACCGTTTCGTTCCTGATCCCATTGTTGAAACTGTGCGGCAGAAACTATTCTCCTTTTTGTGTTAGTCTCCTTTTTTGTCACTCCTATTCTCCTTTTGCTCCCTGGCATGATTTTCAGATCGACGGGAGCAAACAAGTTAAATAAAAAAAGACATAAAAGTATTCATTTTTCGTTAGTACTTTTACATTCTAGATCTATTATTTTCATTTTGTGATTGTCAGTGAACTATGTTATGAATAACATATAGACTGTTTTCGACAAAGTAATTTTTATAGATCTCAACAATATACATTTCTTTGGTTAGTTGAAACAGATGACTATCTTAAAATGAGCTCGAAACAATGTCTGCCCACAGACCTTAATGTATTGTGTGTTTTCGGAATGCCCCTGTAAATGAATTAATGCTGCTATTAAACTATACGTAGAATAGAAGCTACACTGCTCAAAACAATTAAAGGATATTGCGGTTTTAGGTGGATCTTGTGGCTGGGACACTTTTTAGCTGATTGATACATGGTCGACAAACATAGTAGGTTATATGAGAATAAATTACACATGTTTGGCAGAAAAAAATGCATTTTATTGAGCATTTGTGTAGAAAAGGAAAAAAACACAATTTGTACATATGAGAAAAAAAGAATAAGAAAAGGTGTTTTCTTCAAAGGAAATCATTTTCAGTAGGGGTATAGTTTCCACGGACGGCCGGCAACGTTGAACACCTTTGAGGCATGGAGTCAATGAGGCTATTAATCACGAGTTAGGGTATTCTGTCCCACTCTTCCAGAAGAGCTCTTTCCACTTCTTGGAGAGTTTGTGGGGGTGGTTGGCGGCCAGCAACTCGTCTTCCTAGAGCGTCCCAAACGTGCTCTATTGGATTCATGTCTGGAGAACACGCTGGCCATTCCACTCGTACGATTCCTTCCTCGAAAAGGAAATCCTCCACCAGGTTAGCACGATGTGGCCTGCAGTTATCGTCCATTAAAATGAAGTCATCTCCGATTGCTGCAGAGTAAGGGACCACAATAGGTCTGAGGATCTCATCCGTATATCGCGACCAGTCAGAGGTCCATCTCGAATGATGTAGAGGTCTGTGCGCCCGTCAATGGAGAGGCCACAATACACCAACACTCCCCCACCGGCAAATCTGACACT
Organism: Cheiracanthium punctorium; assembly: GCA_038373885.1. Lineage (NCBI taxonomy): Eukaryota > Metazoa > Arthropoda > Arachnida > Araneae > Cheiracanthiidae > Cheiracanthium > Cheiracanthium punctorium. The sequence continues at coordinate 534,426 of JAWZYV010011708.1, read as the reverse complement.
TTCGTGCACGAACGCAGGATTATTCCTACTGCCACGGTCCCTCCAGATGAAAATACGCCTATTATCAGGATGAACTGAAAAACGGGACTCGTTAGAAAAAAGAACATTGCTCCATTCATTTCTCCTCCAGTTCACATGCTCTGTTGCCCACTCCTTGCGGTCGGGACGATGCCTTGATGTTTTCTAACACATACCATCGGTCGGCGAGCATACAGGCCTACACCATGGAGCCGGTTTCGGACAGTCTGAGTTGAAACCGTGGTGCCAGTTCCCGAGCGAAGGTGTTGTTGGAGAAGATTAGAGTTTATATTCCGGTGTCTCCGAGCCCTTAACACTGAATAACGATCTTCATTGGGCGTTGTTGCCCGTCTATGACCTTGCCCTGGTCTTCGGACTGCACTTCCAGTCGCTAAAAGCCGGTTCCAGATCCTCGAAATCACACTTTGTGACACTACAATGGCTTGCGCTACTTTGGCTTGAGTTTGGCCCCCTTCTAAACTACCGACAACTCTCCAAGCTTTTGAATCGGTTAAATGATTTCGCTGAGACATCGTACTCATCGAAACAAAGCAGTTCTGAATGCCGATCATCCTTGTCTTCATTGTCTTTTATTCAGTTGAAAGTCCAATTTCATTCGCTGCCGCTGAAGCGAAGTTTTTGATGTCGAACTCCAAATTAGCATACTCCACAGTTTGAAAATCAGAAAAATTTGCAATTGTGATTCTCTTCTTCTATTTTCGGCAAAAAAATTCGCTTATATCTTTATTTTATATAAAACTTACAATATCCTTTAATTGTTTTGAGCAGTGTATTATACATTTCTGCAATACATGAATTCTCAAAACGGCAGCTGGAACTCAGAAGAACAGATAAACAGAAAGAGAGCCAAAGCGTAATTATAAAACATTTTTTAGCTTTTCTACAAAACACTGAAATTCACATTTTATTGGTAGATAGTTTAAAATGAAAAAGACATTATTTACAGGCACAGCCTAAATTAATGGGCCAACCCTAGTAGCACAATTAGTCCAAAAGACGTTTAAAACACGTTCTTTAACGTAAAAAAAAACGTGTTTCCAACGTAATTTGAACGTTTTTTGAACTAGTTGTGCTACTAGGGAACAGATGGTTAATTAATCATTGTGAGTTTGTAATATTAAACAAAAAAAATCGATCTTTTTAAAATATATTTGAACAAACCGCATCAAAATTAAGCATAAAAGTCTGGCAAATGAACTTTTAAAAACGCTTTTTATTTCCAGGAAAAAAGCTGTCGGACGGAAAATGGGTTGGTAACAAAGGTGTATTTGATGACAGCAGGCAGTTTTTAAAAAGTTCGTCGGGAACTAGCGCAACCGTAAAGTCGCACACAGAGTTAATGGTTCTAGAAACCTGCCGAACAGTCTTAACACCTCAATACCATAATTCATAAAAACTTTTTAACAGTCCACTAGCTGACAGTCAGCCGATTGCAAGAGTTTTAGAAGAAACTACGATTTTCGTGCACAAAAAAATATTTCACAAACAAATACACAGAGGAATCCTCGAACACATTCCTTTGCTGATACACAGAATATAACAAAACACATTTCACGAACAAGATCTTGAAAATTCTGCTCCGCAAAATGACCGAAATGCGCGATACCCCTCTGCACTAATAGAGAGCCACTAATACCATTAGTGAATCCTCACAACGTGATCCTACCTGCTCTACTTTAACGGCTTTCCGAGGTCTTTTTTGACAGATTCACAATGTTTCGTCTTTTTGATAAACTCGCAAAATTTCCATTATTCATTTGCGCAACAATACTGACATGTTAAAGTTAACCATCCATACTCCCAAAATCACGACAAATATAGTCAAGCTTACAAGGAGAGACTCAGATGTTGGGATCACCGATTTTAATGAAATGTTGATGGAATAGGGGGCACATAGTCAAGTAAAATGCCAAAAAATTAGCCGCCAACTCTCGTGTATTTTCGAGAACATCCCATTTAAACAATCTATACATCGTTATATACCAATTATTTGACAAGTAGTTTGCTGTACTTGGTGGCGCTGTGGTTTCGCTTTACCCTGGACCACGAAAGGTCGTGAGTTCGTAAACGACTCAGTAAGCTCTGTCTTTTTTGTTTTTCTCTCTCCCTTAAAAATGACAAGCATTAGAAAATTGACGTGATTTATTGAATAAGCACTATTTCCATGAAATAAAATTGAATAACTGCAAATGAAAGTGACGGAAATGAGCAACATTATTTAATCAATCATATTTCGAAAAATATTACATTAGTAACTTTTACAGATGCGTACTTGAGCAAGGGTGATATTTGTCCTAAAAATATGCGAAACAAATTGCCTGGACATCTGCTACAACATATGAAAGAAATATTTTTGTATTCGGTCTTTTCATATCTGTTTGTGGGAAAAAAAATTTATTCACATTTAGAAATATTTGTCTTTCATCGGGAAATTTTATTGCAAATCATTCATATTTTAGGACGTCAAAAAAAATAAAATAAATAAATAAAATAAAAAAATAATAAATAAATAAATAAAAATAAAATAAAATAAAAAATGGTGCTGATAAGAAACTACAGAACTCAATGAATTTTTATTGCATCTTCTCAGGCTCCTATTTTTCGTTTACTTTGCATAAGGTATGAAGAATTTTGTAACTTTTGATTATTTTTTTAAAATTTGTCAATGAAATTACATATTACAGGGTTGACAAAGCGAAGTACATTTAAAGGAGATTATTTCTATTGGATAATATGAATTACTTTCAAAAAACATTTCGTCATAAATTTCTGTATTCGTTTGACCTTTTCATGGGTCTACTAAAAGTATAAAACTTTTCGTTCCTTACATATGGTTTCAAAATTCGATCAAAAAATGAAGATTTGTTGAAAGTTTTCCTGATCTTGAACACGTTACATTAACATTAGAATAGTCCTTCATTAAATTCTCTATAGTTTTCTCCTCTTGAGAGCCAAAAGTTCCTGATATTTCATTATTATTATTATTATTTTCGTTATCTACTGATAGCGAAGTTTGATAAATTTAAAATTAAATGCATTCTGCATTCTACATCAATTCATTTATCGTTTATACCGAATATTGAATTTCTAATCGTAATTACATGCGTGTAACATGTTTTAGCTGAATGGGAAACTTAAAACAAAAATTGCATAAGTCGAAATGAAGGAAGAAGCGGATTCACTTTCATCACTCTTCGCTAGTCCTAAAAGTATTAGTAAATTATCAACAAACAACTTTATAACAGTTTTACAAAATAAGTCACAATATATTTCTTACATAATCATTTTAAACTGGTTTATGAATTTTTAAGGGAGAAAAAAATAAGAAACTAACAGAGCGGACACGAACACGCAACCTTTCGGCCTTTAGTTGAATGCGAAACCACGACGCAAACGAGCACAAAGAGCGATTGGTCAAGTAATTGGTATATTACAATGTATCAAATTTTTAAATGGAATTTTATCGAAAATACACGAGAGGCTAATCTTTTGGCATTTTATTTTACTATGGGTCCCCTATAACCCATCAACATTTCATCAAAATCGGTGATCCCTTCGTCTGAGCCTCTCCTTGTAAGAAACTTGTGGGAAAGTATCACCAAATTTGTCACGAATTTCTCCCCCCCAAAAGACCTCATCTTGTGGATATCTTGAATATTCGGTAGGATATTTCCATATCCTATTAATCCAATGAGGATTTTAATTATCTATAACTTGCGTTGTACTAGTTAACCCTTTAACGCGCAGTGTTCCCGCTCTGGGAACACCAAACTCTGACATTTTGACTGTTGCCAGTCACGAAGAATAGATTTTATTTCTATAAAAATAGTTGCGGGTGACATAGCTCCAGGAGAATCCTTTACTTTTTAGCACGTCATTTCCCGTAAAAAAATGTCACGATTATTTTTAACAGCACTGGCATCTGCTGAAAAATGGAAGAATGCGAGAACAGCTGGATAGATGGCCCAATGCTGAAAAAAAGGACAGCCGTTGCCATCGTACAGCCAGCTGTCGTCAAAAAAGGGTTTCTAGATCTGTGGCACGCGATGAACGTTTCGATCGTCCGCCATCTTACTGGTAGTTAGGTGGAGCGATGGCGACGGCTGCCCTTTTTTCAGCATTGGGAAAGGGTTGCGCCTCAAAGGGTTAAACAGTTTAAGTGCAATAAAATGCTACTTTTGATTATTTACAAATAGTGCATGAATTTTAAGTTTCTTCAAACCCAGGAAGGACGCACCACCCCGAAAATTCATCTCTTCAGAAATAAGGACTTTTTTACTGCAAATTTCAAAACTTGCCTCAACAAAAATATGCATGCTCCGTTAACAACAGCAACAAATAAATTATAATTATGGAAACAAATTTTTTTCCCCTGTAAGGTTTTTTTAATTAGAAAAATTTTATATGCAGTACTTGAACTGTATGTTGTACTGATAAACGGTGAAAAAAATAAATCTCCTTGAGTTTGAATTTCGTAGGTAGTTAATATTTATATGAGTATTATCCAACAGCATTATATGAGTATTATCCAACAGTAAAACGCTATAGTGCCATAAATTAAATTCAATCTTAAATCTGCTTTTTTAATGCAAGATAAATCTTAAGTGAAAAAGGTTTTTTATAATTTCTCATTAGTTTTGTAATTTAATATGCTAACCCTTCATTTCAGTTATTAAATATAATGCTAATGATTATCGATATATGCATGTAATCTAGTTTGAAATATTTCCAGTTTTTTTTTTTTTTTTAAATCTCTTCTTCTCTCTCTTTTATCCAAAAATATTTCAAAATTAAAGCATCAATACGGAAGATTTCAAATTCACAAAAAACAACAACAAATATATATATATATATATATATATTACGATGCTTCTCCGCTTGTCTAATGCAATAAAAATTGAAAAATTCTGCTGTCTTCAATATCACTTGAAATAGGACAAATCCAAATTACATTTCTCATATAAAAATGATTGAAGAAGTCAATTTAATGCACTTTTTCAGAATAACTCTTATTCGGTGACAAAGAAAATACTTTTGAAAAAGGATGAAGTTTTGCAGTTTTTGGTGCATCTGGAGATTAAATTATATCTTAGAGTTTTCTTTGAAGAATCCTTTCAAAAGTCCGTGAAATAGTTTAAAAAATACTTTAAACCCGTTAAAAAATTATGGAAAGCTGTAAAAAGTGTGACATGAAATATTACTTAACAGTATTTATGTTTTCTTCTTTGTGTGAATTAAAAAAATTACATAATTGTAACAAGTTTCTTTTAATGTTTAAAAAGTTACAATTTTTATTACTTCTCAGTAATCATGAGAAAAAACACATAACACGTAATAAATTTAATACTTGATTAAGCTAAGTGCACTATTTTTTTAATATTTAATGAATTTTGATATTAAATTTTGCTTAGTAGATTTTGGGATTCACTGAAAGCTATAGTATGTGTAAAATGATTCAAACAAACAAATAAATAAATAAAATATAAACTTTCTTTTTTATAAGGGTAAAAAGTTACAACCATCGTACTTTTTATAAAGTTGATGGAAGGGGTGGGGTACAATAAATCAATTAAGTATTCTGGGTTTTTAATTTAATATTACTATAGCCAAAGAATTTAATATTTTTGTTTCATATACAAATTTTAACACGAATTTAAAATTAACACTCAGTCCGTTAATGCCATTTCTTTACTTCTATACAGATTAATATAAAAAATTCTTTACATTAATAATAATTGATTTTTCAACAAATTTAGCGTATTCGGTGAGAAAAGTTTTAAAAGGTGAAAATGTTCCTTAGTTTCCTTTTCTTTATAATTAGCTAAAGGTAAAATAGGGACATTAAAAAAAAATAAATCAATTAACAAAATTGGCTATGATGATGGGATAATAATATGAGATTATACAACAGTTTTAGAATATCCCGTCAAAAAAATTTGAAAAAGCAAAAATCTTTATTTTTTTTCTTAGTTAAAAAATAAACTCGTGACTTTTTTATAAATTAATTATCATAATTTACTACTATGAATTCACTCAATTGCACTCTACTAGAACAGTAATAAAAAAGATCTCACCTTTTTTTTCTCCAGAAAACATGTGTGAAGTAGTATTAAAACTGAAAATACTAAATGATAGTGCCCTCCCCCCCTCCCCAATTCTTAGTTACAAACATTTTCTTTCTGACACTTAATTTCTATCTGACCTACAATCATAGCAGATATGTATAGTCCGACATTTTCCAAAGTTCAACCTCTTATTGCTTTCCTTTATCCATAAATTCTTAAATTAAATTACCTATACGGAGGATATCAAAATCGAAAACGCAAAATAATATTTTACGAAACTTCTCCGTTTGTCCGATGTAATAAAAATGAAAAATTTCGCCGTCTCCAATATCACTCGAGACACGGACAACTCCAAATTATATTTCTCATACAAAAATGATTGAGGAAGTCAGTTTAATGCGCCTCTCCTACAATATTCTTTTCTCGGTGACAAAGAGACAGAAAACGTGAAAGGAAATATGACTTCTTTTTCAGTTTTTGTTGCATTTTGAGATTAAATTAGACGTTTTTTTTTATAAATCTTTTTCGAATTTCTTCGAAATGCTTTAAAAGAATAGTTTAAACCTGTGAAAGTATGACCAAGTAAACATAACTTCAGAATATTTTTAAAATAAAAAAAAATTAACTGATGGTTATACTTAAAATGCGAATAGTTTCTTTTCTTTTTTGTTTCATTATCTGAAAATAAGCTTAAATTGACAAGCCTTTAATAATTTATAAGAATATCACATTTTTACCATTTTCTAAAAAAGGTGAAAAGCGTTTAGGATTTCAGTTTGCCTTTTCTCTGATTGCCATAAATGTGATTGGATTATCATATAATTTATGTTTGCTACTCACATTTACTGCTACAAATTCCTTATTGAAAATAGTGAAAGAGAAGCATGTTTTAAGGAATAGTCGGGTAGCATGGAATACTGAGGTTTTGGCTCTGTTTCGTGCTGTTGTCACATGATACTACGATGAACTATCCAAGAAAGATTCCCATGTTACAATGCAGTGAAAGTTGACCCCTTTTTGCTGTCGTACCATTCACTACAGAACAAAGTATGTTTTGTAATTGTCAAGAGTTTTTGCACATAAGTTTTCAAAATTTTTCACCTACTAGTGTACACGTGACCTTGAGCATTGATGTTACGCATAATGTACACTAAATTGATAGTAGTTTGTTGTACTGTGGTTGTTCTTTAGCTCCCAGTGTTTTGCAAATCAGTTTGACAGTTCACTTTACTAGATGTCGTGTCAGATATTATGGAATACTAGGTAAAAATAGATATCATGCCATCAATTAAAGAACCGGAAAACAAAACGCCGACTGTATCTTCTGTAAAGGAAAATTCTCCGAAGATCAAAGAGGAGGAAATTTGGATTTAGTGCTTTAACTTTTCACTACTGGTTTACTTTGACTGTGTCGGGGCAGAGAAAGAAGTATATTTGCGACTTTTCTAAATAAATTCGAAACAGAAATGACTTGAACATAGACTTAAAAATATGGTTTTATCGTTAAAAATATCTATATTTTATGAAGTATAATGTGTTTTTCAAAGGTTTAAACTACCTATTAGATATTAAACGACAATTTCATGCTAACCTCCATTCGTAACTTTTTTTAAAAATAATTTTTTCTTGACAAATTTTTTTTTCTATACAAGTGACATTTGATCACAATTAGCTGTAGTATGTACTCATGATTATTTTAGGGATTTTATTCGAAAACATGTACTGTTAGAAATGTAAAGGGTATTCCATAACACCTCCCCCCCTCTCCTTTACGCAAATAATTCATAGCTCTTCCTACATGTGCTCTCATTACAATTAAAATTCAATACGGTCGGTCTTTCGACGGTAATATATTTTGTAATTTAAAATATCAGAACACCTCCAAAATGTCATTTTCAACTAAAACATCATTTTAAAATTTTATTTGAAACTATGCATTTTGATCTTTTCCTTTTCTAAAATTGACTGAATTTGTGAATAAGCTCAGTTGTCTACAAAGTAAGCTTTTTTGTAGATATTTTTAACGTTCTCTCAATAATTTTTTCCAACCTCCTGTTCACCTTAAAATAGTATGCACAAAACACATGGATACAATATCTTAAAATTTTGATCAAATATTGTATACAGAAAATATATAGCAGTTACAAAAAAAAAAAAAAAAAAAAAGAAAGAAAGAAGAAAAAAAAAAACTAAGTTCCATCTAGTATGGTAGAACTTGGAAATTCATTGACTAGGGGAGAACTGATCTCTTCATTCAGCGAATACTTAAATAAATTTGGCAAATCTCTCTCTCATCTCTACGTGCTCTCTAAAGCGTCCTCCTCTGCTCACTATATTACTTAATGTCCATAAACTTCAACTTTCCGTGCAAATAACCCCTAATCAGTCATTAGATAATTGGGAAAATTATGTAATCCATAAACCCTGTCTCTCTTCTAAGATAATCAGTTGCATTACATATCTAGAAAGACACCAATTCCCCTTTCAAAATACCCTCCCTATTTTCGTATTTTTTCATGTAATTCTGACCACAGTCCCTGAATCACAAAAACGATGCTTGACTCTTTTTATTTTTTTAATTTAAACACATGATAACCAGAAAGTTTTATGAAATAATTTATGTTCAGTTATTTAAAAATGCAAAATCAACCAATTAACCTTTTTTTCTAATTAACACAATTAATTAAATAATTATTATTTATTTAATTTAAATGAATACTGAATATTCATTTAATTTTCTTTCCTTTTCTTTCATTTAATTTAAATATTTTCTTTTACTAATTGCTTTTCATTCGAGGAAATTAAGTTAATCAAAAAATAAAAATAAAACTTAAAACCTGAATAAATATAGATACATCTGTATCTGTGCCACTAAAAAGTACACGAGTTGTTGGCTTTACCTTGACTTTGCAGTAGTATGCATCGTATATACATATGTAAATACTTCAGAAACTCGTGCAATTAGCTCTGAGCATTAACAATCTATCCCATGTGTTTAATATCTTGGTTGACTCTATGAGCTGGACCGGAGGTTTTAAAATACCTGGATTATCTCATAAATATTGGATACTGATATTAACAGCTGTAAAAACTTTTATATGGTCGACTGTCAATTCTGCATGAACTTGCCCAGACAGCACAGCAAACTTGCAGCAAGCTTGATTTATCACGTCAGTAAACTTGAATTAAGCTTGAAAATTTCAAGCGTGTAAGCTTAATGCAAGCTTGAATCAAGTGTTCAAGTTTACACTTGCTCAGCGTGCAGTCAAGCTTAATTTCAAGATTAAAAAATTTTCAAAAAAATAAAAATTCCTAAATACACGGGGCGCCCGCCCCACATATTTTATTTTTCCACGCATTTTCCCCTCTATGCTGAAATTTTAAGTTATTTTAATCTGTTTCCATCAAGCGTCCGCGGCTGGGATCGAATTCGGGACCTAAGGTGTGATGCAGATCATCACATATCTTATTTTTAATTATCAATTACTTTATTGTTAATTATTTCTAAATTTAATCTGTGTTCAAAATTTATTCTTTGCACTTTCGATTTGGATTTCTCTTCCCTTCGCCTGTAAAGTTTTTATTTCTGCACCTACCGTATTTAAAAGCAATCTTCCGTTTTCATTTACTTTTCCTTTTTATTTCACTTTTGCATTGGTAAAGCCTAGCATTTCTGTTTCCATTCTGTATTGTTCTGTGTTATCAAATCTATAAATAACATTGGCTTTCATTTTGGGTTACAATTTAGCTGATAGATTGTTTGTTTTATCCGTTGGCATGTCTGGGATTCAAAAATAATTATTTAGAAATGTATTTAACGTCTACTGGCGTCAGGTTACTTTTACACTTTGTTTGGCGTGCCCTGTGGCGTGCCCTGTGGCGTGTTTAGCTTCTGTACTAACCTCTTGGCTTGAGTTTCTGATCATTCATTCACGCCTTAGCAGTTGTCTAGTGAACCTGCGTTTTTGAGGGGGTCTGCTCAGCCACCGTAGGACTTTATAATTTTGATGTTTATGTGTTGATAAGTTAAAATAAAATGTAATTGCCACTGTACGAAGTCTTATTCTTTCATCACGGCCTGGGGTGTGAAACTGGGGAAAGCTTCCCCATATAAGGGTTGGGAAGCCAGCGTCCTAACCATTCGGCCAATCTGCCTCATGCATGTATGACTGAAATTTGAAGTGACTGTCACGCCGTTTTTTGGCGAGATTGATCTGCATCCGCCGATGCCGATCTGTTTCTTTTATCTTTCCATGGGATGAATCAAAGTTAAAATAATGTTATGTGTGATTTATAGACTCTACTAATAGGGAAATAAGCATAAAATTAAATTTAAAAGCAACACACGTTTTAAAACTTTCAATATGGCAACACTCATGTTGGGCAATACAGGCCAAAAACAATATTCCAAATCAGACAAACGACTGATTTTGAAATCAATTTCGTAGTATAATTGTATTTTATTTTGAAGAATTTCCATATTTGGAAATATAGAATCTTTTTTTTTTTTAATTCTATGGTCAAGTACATTTATGACTGATGATAACCCAGCAAACACACACAGGTTCTCTGAACGTCTATTAACGTTCAGAAGACGTTCAGAAAAGTCTTCTGAACGTTAATAGACGTTCAGAGAACCTGTGTGTGTTTGCTCGGAAATTATTTGTTATGTGGATGTGGCTTTCCAAATCAAGCAGTAATCAAGTTGTATTCAAGCTTGACAGTTCAAATGACTTCTCCAATCTTGCTGCAAGCTTAAAATGAATTGAACTGTCAAGCTTGTATTAATACGTCAAATTCAAAGAAATGTCAAGCTTGATTTAAGTTTATGTGCTGTCTGGGTGAAGTCCTACTTCGGTACACAAAGAACAAATACACTATGTGACCTCATTTCTTAACCGTTTTAGTGTTGCGATCCCGTTAAAAGTCAAAACATGATGTAAAAGCCCCCCCCCCTCGTTATAATAAAGCTTAGTAATGAAAACTTTGGAAAACATTGACCCCCCCCCTCCCCTTACCGACTTTGGCGGCTTTAAAATTTAAACATAGAAATCGTCTATTATCACTTAAAAATTATTTACTTTTGTATGTTTGTGAACGAGGATCTCTGCATAGAAAACTTTTAAGTGAAAACAAAAGACGATCGAAGCCATCGAATGAATGATTAATGATTCATTATTTTATGAAAAATATTTTATTGAATAAGGCTTTTATTACTTGATAATATTAAATTCTATAGCACTGGATTATAATTTAGTATTATGTGGTAAAAGGATGTTTGTATATGTCTTATTTTTAAAGAGAGATTTCGCTATGTCACTGGAAATGGTAGACGGGCGAAGTGTGAAGGTCCCGGGTTCGGGTCCCATCGCACGTCCATCAACCTAACCGTTCGGTGTTTTCCCGTGATTTTCTCCGAAACTTAGCGTAAATACGGGTTAGGACCACTTAGAAAAACCCCAACGGAGGGCACCCTCCCTTATGTTGCCTTTCTAACAAGGATTTATAAGCGGAATTTTTGATCCAAGTACACGAATCCGATGTACATGTTCACAGCGACAACAAAAGAGAGATTTCAACCCATTTATATCTAAACTTGACCCCCTTTTTCAAAAGCGATGCACTATATGTACCGTATTAGCCCGAATAGAACGCCGCTCCGAATATAACGCGACCCCGAAATTTTTCATCAAGATAATTAGAAAAATCCTATATTTTGGCCTCGAATTTACTGCGAGCTTTGGTTTTTTTTACGGGAAATCATCAGCGAAAAAACATCGCGTTATATTTGAGCTAATTCGATATATACATATAGTTGCTGTTTTTAAGAAATGGGAAGGTAAAATCGTGATGAGGTGTCGAAATAAAATTTAAAGGTTTATTGCAAATATTGATATAGGCTTTGAAATCTGGCTCAGAAAACTATTCAGCTGAGGGTAAAACCTTAAGTTTCCGTAATAACGGTAAATTGCAATTGCAATTTTTTCATTAAACTTTAAAACAATTCAACGAGAAGAAGAAAAAGAAAACTTCACTTTTATTGTAAGATATTGCGTTGTCTCATTAAACCCTAAATTATAGGTGATTTAAACGCCGAAATAATATTCTGTATACACTCCTTTGTTCTTTTATTATAAATTTTATCCGCCATGTGAATCATTGATCGTCACAGCAATTCGAGATAAGAATTCGTCGTGGCTGATGTCCAGCCCTGCTGATCATTTTTAAAAGTCGTTTCATCGGGCTGCTTATAAGAGTTTTCCGGGTTTTTCTCCTTGTACGCAAGTTTCCTCCTCGTACGCAAAGTTTGTGCGATTTCCTTTTAATAAAGCCACCTGGAAGGCAATTATGTTCACATTCTCCAGGAAAGACAAAAATAACACTATACAACTTCCGGCTTGTTAGCTGCCCTTCATCCGGTTAAAAAGAAATTGTTTATATTTCATCCACTATATAATCCTTTCTAAGAGAAAAAAATATTTTTTCGTTTACTTTTACTGAGAGGAAGAATCTGTGATCGAAAGTGAATATTTTTTATCCGAAATATATAGAGATTTAAAATAAATTAACACGATTATGCTAACATTAAAGTGAAAGAGAAATTTTTTTTTTCTTAATTCCTTTAAAATTGAATCTGATTTGCAAAAAATGTTTCTTTGAGAGCCGGTATTTAAAATAAATCGACTTACACAATACAAGTATAAGAAATGTACTTTCAAATTTAAATATACACCAATGATTTTTTTTAAACATAGGAATATAGTTTCTCTTTTGATGCGCAACCTTTTGAAAGCTTTATAATTAAATTTGCATAAAAAAATCAATAAAAGAAATAACAAAACTAAAATTGCTTTCGGAAAGAATTGTATCTCGATAAAAGCTTAAGTTAAGAATAATTTTAAGACATATATAGTATTGCATTTAACTATTACTGAATTAAGTATCAATTTATTTCATGAAAGGGAACATTATAAGGACAATTACTATAAGGCATAAACACCCAAAGTGTTTTTGAGACTGATTCTGTGAAAGAGTTAACTATTCTGCAGTATCTGCTATTAAATGCATTAATACTCTATTTAAGATTTTAAATTTTAATTTTGTTCAAAGCTTCAAGAGGCAGGAAAATTAATATGTTATTAGAATTATGTTAAATTATCATGCTAAACTGAATTTCCAAATAAGGGAAATATTAACAATTTCAGGCAACAATTAAATATTTTTTTTTTAATCAAAGCTTCAATTGTTATAGCTTAAAAAGCAAATAGCCAGTTTTGAAAAAAAAAATCTTTTGGTTAAAACAGGTTAAAACAATTTGGTTTGGTTAAAACCATTAGGTAAATGCACTTTCAAAAAATTGCTTCTCACAGACATGCCGTGTTGGAATGGTTTTGGAAGTATCTATAAAAAGCTTTTAAATTCTAGTCGCCATTTTTTAGAGAAGTGTTTTTTATGAAATTTTAATAACATTACATTTCGAGGTAATCTAAGCTTGGTTCTGAAATTAAAGCGTACAGTCGGGAAGACAGATAAGCCATAAAAGCGTTTAATTCGGTTAGAGAGCATAAAAAATCGCAAAACATGAAAAATACAATATTTAACTTTCTACAGAGTGGTATTTTCATGCATGATTATTTTCATTTTTATAACCAAAGGCGTCAGCTTATCTATACTGGACTGCATTAACCCTTTAACGCGCAGTGTTCCCGCTCTGGGAACACCAAACTCTGACGTTTTGACTGTTGCCAGTCACGAAGAATAGATTGGATTCCTATAAAAATAGTTGCGGGTGACACAGCTCCACAAAAATCCTTTACTTTTTAGCACGTCATTTCCCATAAAAAAAATGTCACGATTATTTTTAACAACACTGACATCTGCTGAAAAATGGAAGAATGCGAGAACCGCTGGATAGATTGCCCAATGCTGAAAAAAAGGACATCCGTTGCCATCGCTCGACTTAACTACGCAAGATGGCGGACGATCGAAACGTTCATGGCGTGCCACAGATCTAGAGACCCTTTTTTGACTCAGCTGGCTATGACGGCACAGTCAGCTGTCGTCAAAAAAGGGTCTCTAGATCTGTGGCACGCGATGAACGATTCGATCGTCCGCCATATTGCTGGTAGTTAAGTCGAGCGATGGCAACGGCTGCCCTTTTTTCAGCATTGGGAAAGGATTGTGCCTCAAAGGGTTAAGATAAGATTCGAACGTAAGGCTCGGGGGGACCCTCAGAGTGTTCAGGATCGCTGTTCCCCGCAATTTAACAAGAATACCCCATTTGCATTCAGCAACTTGCGCTGTCTTTCTCACTGCTCAGGAAATGATCGCCATGGAAGGGGGAGGGGGGGTTACTGCTCCTAAAGGCAGCGAGGGTTCACATTCAGCTTTACTTCTTTCTCTCACACCTCCACACACGGGCATTCATTTGTCTTGCCCTCGAAAATACCTTCGAGGGTGATCTCGGTGAGTGGGGATGGTCAAGACGAGGACCAATGCGTTATGACTCTGATTTTTCTCCCTTCTCCTGTTCACTGCTGCGGAAATGGGCTCAGTGTAAACGAGGCATATCACTGGAAAAAAGACGGAACTACACATGTCTTCCATTAACCAATATGCCTAGCGAGAGGACACATGCCCCACAGATTTAACCAAAGGCGTCACAAATTGAAGAAATGCACTCCTCTTCAGCCATACACCCCGACACGTACACACATGCACTGAACATACTATTATCTACTATTATATTGGTTGCCGAAAATATAATTGCTTGGATATATAACATACATAAATTCAACAAATTTTTTCTGATATTTGTAAAAATTTTTCAATTTGACATTTTTACGTAAAAATTTGTATTTTTATTTTTATTATTCTTATTGTTATTTTTTTTCAATTATATCAATAAATTTGGAAAAGTATCTTTGTTTCTTTAATTTTAACTGAGTCGTAATAATATAAATCGGATCATAGGGGATGAAAGTAAGACTCACACTCAATAACGTTATGTACTTACCTAGCAGTTTTTGCCGCATAAATAAACAAGGGACGAACAAAATCCTATTGACATGCTTTAAAGATGTATCAGGGCTCGTTTTTCGATAGCTTGATAAATATTATTAAAATTAGAGCCCAAGACCAAAATTTAAGCCAGTTAAAAAAAAAAAAAAAGACACTTAGTTTACTTCAAGAAAAATTGTTTGTGCATATCGAAGATAGGTATTTTTAACAAATTGAATGCATTTAATAATCTATATAAATAAAACAGAGTGTAAACTGTCCGTTTGTCTGTCTGTCTGTGTCTCGCGTAGCTCCGAAACGGGTGATCGTAGACCTACCAAATTTTGTACGGAAATTCTCCAAGACGGGTCTCGACACACCTCGAAGCGATTTTTTCGAAATTCCAATTAGAAAATGTTTTATTTTATGTTTTGTCCGATTTTTAGCGATTTTTCTTGCGTAATACATAATAACGCCGGTCATTGCACTCGCAAGAAAACGATATTTACATCATCGTATAGAGGAGAAAATTTTCTTTTAAAAACTGTTTGTTCGGACTGTGTAACATAATTTGCAGATTTTTGGGAATTTTTCAAATAAAATTAAATTTGACGCTGACTTTCGTAAAATATTTTTAAAACTGCTGCATCTTGAATTCTATCTGTGATAACTTTTTTATATTTGGGCAAAAGACGGAGCACACAATTCGCCCACTTTTAAAAGAAGAACGGAGGAAAAATATAAATTAGGAGAATTTTTACGAATTTTTAAGTAAAGAAGGATTTTCATTTCAGTAGCACCTGCTTATGAGTTTCGATTTGATATCTTGCGGTTTGGTTGTCATGGATACAGTAACAATGATTAAAATTGCCAGTTGAAAAAAATAAATAAAAACGGGTCCCGCGAGCAGACGATTTCTTTGCTTGGCTCGATTTCCTTTTATAAATACTGGATTTATTTGCGAGAAGAAAAATTAAACTGAGAAAAACAATTTTAAAGCCTTTATAAATAGCGCAGTCTTATCTCTTATCTCTTTTCTTTTTGTGAAGGGTTGCAAGAGAGGGTAACGTATTTAAAAAAAAAAAAAATCATTTCATGTAGTGTCTGAGGTATTTAACGCTAAAACGTGAACCTAAAAGACAGCATGTCTGAGGAAATAAGACGTTTTGAAAGTGAGAAGTTCACTGCAAACGGTCCATTTGCACTTTTTTGATACCGAATGACGCTGACATAGTTTTTTTTTTTTTTTTTTTTTTTTGTGAGTGTCATTATATTGCAATGATCTCAGGTTATTACATATATGACGCAAATTTTAAGTCAAGAGTGAAATAATTTTGCTTTTTCTAGATTCCACATCACTGGAATTAATTCGAATTACACATGTGAGGAAATTTTTCGTTTCCTACCGTGCGAAGAACGGGCACGCAGCTAGTATTGTATATTTAAATTTGTGAAATCATAATAATTATTAAAAAATGTTTCAATCTTCATCGAAAATTCTACGTTGAGTAATCGTGTCAATGTCAAACATTTATTTGTACTGTAGATAGATAAAAATGTGATCCCTAAATCTCGTACAGTACAGTATTAGCCCGAATTGAACGTGACACTGACATTTTTCATTAACCTATTTAGATAATCCTATATTTAGACCTCAGATTTAGTGCGAGTCAGGTTTTTTAGGGTAAATGATCAGCCAAAATGTATCGCGTTATATTCGGGCTAGTACGATAATTAGAAAGTGATATACATATAAAACCCGATACTAAAATAAATTTTGCATAATGAAATTTAAGATTTTCCCCTGGAAAATTTAATTAATAGAAAGAAAATAGTTTAAATATAGGGTGGGTCAAGTTGGGTATTACAACCAGGGGGAGGGGGGTACGAGCAGCTGAATTTTAAAACAATCTATAAAGTATAAACTTTCAGAAAAATATTTCACATAAAGGTTATACTGTAAGTATAGGTTTATATATAGTCATCTTTGATCAGTAATATTAAGTATTTTTAAGGTAGTAACAATTGAAAAACCAACCCTATGTCAAAATTTTCAATAAATGAATTCGATAGCTTGGTTTCATCGCAAAAAGAACACTTTTCAGGCGAGCTAATTGATATTAAAATGTATGTTGGTAATGTATTTAAGAGCTTCCGACGCGTTTTTTCCCCAATGCAGTTAAATATTTTTAAATCCAAGGTCATAATTACCCCACCATACTATAAAAAATGAGGTAGTTGCGACCATGTATAGAAACACAGTAGAAAAAGTTATTCTGACCTGAAAAATCACATGCTTGCCTTATATCGCTTGAAAAACAACAAGAAAAAAAGAATCTAAAATAATTTATTAATTTTTTATCTTTAACTTAAAGCTTGTTTAAAAAAAATTATAAAATGGAAATTTTGTTGTTGATTATTTTTAAAAAAATTTCAATACTACTTAAAACTGACGGTCGTGGCCTGTAAACACAGCCGGACTGGTACTAAATTCTAAGATATTAAAATTATACCAGATAATAGTCTGTTATAAAAATAAATGAGACATATAAAAATAAAAAAATTCTAGACTATGGACATTTCTTTAAAACAAATAATTACTTTGCGTAATCAAAAAATTAAAAAACAGAAGACATACTAAGAACAATAACATTTACTCTGCCTTTATATTTATTTCGTTATTTTAATTTTGTTTTTTTCTTAAAAGATTAAGAAAACATTAATTAATACACTTTCTCTGAGTTTCTTCAACAATTCTTAGAGTCAATAGTATTCCTTTTATAAAAAAATGTCTCTCAACACATATTGGCAGCAAGATTCCATTTTAATTAAATAAGTAAAAATTATAACCTTATTACTGAATTTGTATTATTTCCACACTTGGGTAACTTTAATCTATAACAAAAACAAGAACAGTAATCTCAATTGCTCCAATAAAAGCTATAAGCGTAAGTATTAAAATTAATCAAATGGGCATAATTAACCACATAGTGGTAGCAATTATCCATTTTTTTGGGGTACTTATGATTATCTCCTTAAATTTTAATCAAATAATTCTACGGTATGAAATTTTTTAGTAGGTGTTCTTAACCTTTTGATAGTTAAAAGAGTTAAAAATTCACAAAATTGAAATTTGCAAAAAGTGGTCATAATTACCTGACCTGCGACACTATGTTTAATTAAGAATGTTAAGGTGACGAAAGCATCTTGAACAATGATTGAAACTTTGCTGAAAGCTATGAACAACTTTTGAAAATTCTAATATATAGTTATTCTGATCACTCAGAGACTCTGTTACAATTCAGGTTGCACCACTCCAAAATAAATTTTTCACCGTCATTACTCAAAAAAGGTTTAAAAATTATGCTAGTGATAGTAAAATCCACCCAGCTGATGTGATCGGCTTGAAATTTTTCATTGAAAAAAAATACAGAAAACAATCTGTACTACTTTAAAAATCTGAAAAACGTTACGTTTTCTGAGCTTTGTCAATATTTTAACAATTTTACCTGCAGGAAATTGATCGATCGGGGCAGAAAAGTTAAAAGATGTCGCAATTACGTCATAATCGAAAAGATTCTGAATACTTGCGATTCATGAAAAATTTTACTCAATATAATGATGTTCACATTATTGGACCGATCCACTTGCAAATTGCACAAATATGTGAAAGCATATAGGGGTAACATGTACTGCTTTAAAAATCTGAAAATAGACCAGTCCCTCTATTTTTTATATTGAAAAATTGATGTAATTGAAGAAAAAAAAGCTATTCGTTCGAAAAAAAAAAAAAGAACTTCTCGAAATTATATAGATTATCGTCTGTATGTAGCCTTCAATTCAGAATTAGTTAAACAACTTCAGTGGTAACAATACTACTTTGGTAACAATGATAAGAAAAATAGATTATAAAGTTATATATTTTTTATGTGTATAAAGATGAAATGTATTGATTAGCCATTTTTTAGCACATATTTCTTTCCTAGTGTCCGTTGCAATTGCCCCCACAAAGGGGCTTTACCTTCTAGTCTCTTTATAAAATGTATGTAACATTATTGAAAGAAAATTCTCATGAGACCAATCCCAATTCAGGATGAGGCCATCTTATCCCAAACTTGAATACCTGTTTAAAAGCAGACAGCATATTGTTAAACATATCAGAAAAATTCTCTACCCTTCAAACTACCAACATAATAAAAATAGCTGATTCAAATAATTCATATTTAATCCAACGTAACTTAGTAAAAAGTATTATTTCAGATGCACATTTTTGCCAGAATAACTAAAACCAACCTCAGTAAGAATTACCTTTGTGTACTCTTGAGATCTTTTCAATTTTAACTCTTGTTTTAACTACTTATACTCAAAAAGGCTCATTTTAAAAGCATATTTACATTCCCCTTCAATAGCTGGGAAGTGCAAAATTATTCTCGAGCTATCATTTTTGCTTTGAAAAGTTTTATCCACTTTCACAGAATGTTATTCATAGCTTCAAGCGGTGAGTAAATAAAGCTTACTGTGACAAGCGATATTATGCACTTATTTTCGCTCTTTGTCGGATATAGGATATTGCAAAATGATGTTAAAATTTATTTAAAAGAGTTACAGTGCATAAAAGGTAAACAGGAAAAAGCAATTAATTTTTATCGATCGTTTCCTATTACAATGTGCTTTTTAAGTGCATTTACTTTATGATATTTCTTATTATGATTTAATTTTCATGAAAGGCATATACGATTCCATAAAGCTTACAGTAAACATGTTATTAACTGTTAAAAGGGCTGTAAAGCTAGTTTTATAGCTTGAAGTAAATTTAGATAGAACTAGGTAAATATGCTTTGCATTAGAATGAGTAATTTTATTTTCCATGATTGGTTTTCTATGAAATAAATAGATTTAAAAGTTATTTCAAAGCGGGTTTGAAGTATTCAAATGTCATTCAAAGATGTTGCAATCAAACATTATTTTTCTATGTTTTAGTTTTTAAACTAACAGCTAAAAAATAAATTTTTACGAGTTGTTCTTTGTTTGATGAGAGGTATTTTTGCAGACTTATTTAGTTATAAGCACCTAAAAATCTTTAAAAAGTGGCAATATGCAAAATAAATTAAAAATTTGTGAAGCATTAACACTATCCATATTAATTCCAGATCTGGTTCAAAATTTATTCTTTGCCTTTGTTCTGAATACAAAGTCTAATTAAATAACCATGGATTCGCTTTTAAAAAATAATAATATCGAGAACATACATGATAAAAACGAGTTAATCTTTCAAAAATATTTTAAGCTTAAGAAAGTAAAGAATAAAAACCGAACTAAACTAAACTAAAATATATATGTTTCGACGAACGCAACGATAATGAGAATATCCTGGTCCATAATTGGTTTCTAAAATGAGTTTTTAGAGTGTAGTCCGAATTTGCGTAAGAGCAACTCTATACCACACCGATGCATTAAACGAGACATGCCGGGAAAACGAAGAGCATAGAAAAGGAACCTCTGAAGTCGTGTCTTTACGACATAGGGCTGTAAACAGGTTAAAACAAATGAGACATTAAAAAAATCAAGAACTTTCCACTAACAAATAACTTGGTGTTGAAATCATCAAATCATTTTATTGAAAATTTTGACATGCTGTTAGCTTTACAATTTTTGTTGACTTAACCTTACCACCCTGTCGAAATAAATGTTAAGTTTCACCTGTATGGGTTCGACCTTTTTCTATAAATTGAATTGTTGGACCTCAGGTATCCTTATCTATGAGTCACACTCAAATATTATATTTGCCACTGTAGGAAGAGCAGTTTAGCTCATTTATTCTCTTTTCTCTTCCCCCATCTACCGTGTATGGGTAGAAAGTTTAAAAGTACTTAAAATTAATGATGAAAGATACCTATCACGAAAAATGCACCATTAACTTCATAGCTAATGCTATGTGGAAGTTTTATGATTTAAACATCTTTTTCAAATTTCCTTTCTCACAGCTATCCGAAAGTATCCAAAATAAAAAATTATCAAATACTTAGTGCATTTCACACAAGACAAACATAATTATACTTTAACAGCCGACTTCGGCGGCCAGTTTTGGCCGTCGATAGCCACTTCGGGACCAAATTGTGCAACCTAAAGCACGCGGGCCGCTTCGCAACCGTCTTGTGCAACCTACGGCATGCAGGCCTCGTCGCAACCGGAATTTAGAACCTACGGGCCGTCCACCTTCAGCAACCAGCTGGTCTGACCGCGTCACTTCCAGCCTTCGCAGCGTACGGACCGCTTTTACACGTTTCGCTGAACGGCCGCATCCGGCGACCAGCTGGTCCGCCGATTGCCTCCTCGCGACCAAAAAGTGCATCTACGGGCTACCCGCCTTCGGCGACCACCTGGTCCGCCGACGGGCAGCTTCGGAAAAAAAAAAGTACAACCTATATGCCGCTCGCGCTGGCAGCTTGCACGACAGCACTTGATACATGCCCCTTTCTACATGTCTGTGTTCTAACAGTCATTTATCGCTAATACCTATGCAGCTACTAAAAACAAATATAGTCCAGTCGTCGGTATAATAACCAGTCTTCCTGCCGCAACGCGAACACAGAAGGGAAGGAGGGGGATGCTAACTGTGTCAGTCTAACAATTAGTGATTTTATTTTTTTAAAATTGGAGTCGTGTTTCAACAACTCAACTCTGAACTCTAGAATTTCTTTCTGTTTTCTTAAGATATTGGATTCTACAGAAATTCTAAAGTTCAGAGCTGAGTTGCTGAAACACGACTCCAATTTTTAAAAAATAAAATCATAGACATAGTCGTTAGACGGACCCGACACAGTTAACAGAGACACGAAGTCTACCTTACTGGTCGGCATTTTTTTTAAAGCGAATTTTCCCAGGCCAGTGATGCTGGGCGGCTTGCCGGCTAGTAATTATATATTTACGACAAAAACAAAATGAACGACACCAAACTAACCTAAATAAAAGCTATGATCTAACAACGTTGAAATCAAAATCCATCCCGTTAAACTAATTCAAAATTCAACAAACGCTTATGACAAAAACATATGTCACCAAAAAGAATCAAAGATAACTCAAATAACAACTTCAAAATAAAACAAATGTTTATGGATTTGTGACAAAAATAAAACAAATGTCCCAAAGCAATCGAAATACTAAAAGTTACGATCCAACAACGTTGAAATCAAAATGCATCCGGTCAAGCGAATTCAAAATTAAACAAACGCTGTCACCAAAACAATCTAAAATACTCAAACACTTTTAAAATAGGATTTCACAAATGTCACGCCGTTAACATTTAAAAACACTCCGGTGAGCGCAGTGAAAAAAAAAAAAAAAAAAAAAAAAAAAAAAAAAAAAAAAAAAAAATGACTTCCACAAACAACAACAAGTACGTTTACGTTCTCATCCCAAAGAGTGTTGCCAATTTCTAAAAACGAATTCCTGCAAATAGGTCTTTAATTCTTGTGCAAACAAAATTTTACACATTCTGAATAAATTTGCCCTAAATCTATCAAATTTTTCAGTTAAATAGAACTTAAATATTAAATAAAACTGTTTTTGCATTGCTTGCCATGCAAAAGGAGTATTTTTGCAAGTATATGACGTCATCTAATCGATTTACGCGAGAGATTATGTTCCGTGATTTTTTTTCAAAGGATCGGGGGAATGAATCGTCTTCGCTTCTCTGTTTACTTTTTCAAGGCGTGATATCTCGCTAGATATTTAAAGTTGGAAGTAGCTGCAAGTAAAGAAAAGGTTAATTTTTTAGGGATCTTTCGAACTGTATAAAAAGTTTTTGCTTTTAGTTAGGGATAAAAATGTCGTTTTCATCAAAATTTCAACATGGCCGCAGATGCACCGGGAGGGATGAGTCGATCCCGGAACTGTGACATGCACGGCTTTTATTGTTTAGATGATTATTTTTAAGCTGTCTAATTTCATAATAATTAGGTATTTTTACCGCCTTAGTTACACGCATTGAGCTACATTGGAAAACATAGTTAAACAGATTCTTACATGATTCCATCAACCACAACTTCTCAGTTTATGTCTGAGAGGGAATGTTACAATCATTTTTACAAGCCACAAACTCACGTTTTTAATCTTACGGATTTGATATTAAAGTATGAAGCTATAAATGGCGAAGCTTAAGAACATTGAGGGGGATAATGCAAACAAACTTTCAAAATGAAACTACTTTATATTCCAAGCACACTTAAAACCGCATAAGATACAGAAAATAGCAGATTAGCAAGCCCCTTTTCCCCTGACTTTTTAATTAAATATTATATGAAATTTGTTTCTAAGGGGACGAGAAGGAAATTGACTTCGCAGCAGATTACGTCATCACAGCGTATAGTTAGTCAAAGTTAAGTAGAGAAGGAGAATGATTATCATAAATTTGGTTGAAATGTATTGTTGTGAGTGGCCTTTAATTATGAAAAATAGCTAATTCGGGTAATATGCATTTTAAAGGGTGATTGATCTTTAAAGAAAGATAAATCATGAAAAACTCAACCATTATAAAACATTTTCCAACGCCTTATTCATACATGTGCAACTCCTTCAAAAGCGTCAAACTAAGTAAACCAACATCAATAAAATATTTCTTTTAATCATTGCTTTAGAAAGCACAATTTATGAGTGCATTGTGTGCACTTCATACAAAAAAGCTACAGATTTTAAGTCCATCCATCTCGATTTAGAGCATGCTTTTGTAGATCTCAATGATGCGTAATGTATTGTATTTTGCTGCATCCAAAAAGTACATTAAACAACAAATAGGCCGCAATATATCGAAATTCTTTTGTATTCTCATGTAAAAGCAATAAAAATGTCACAGTGTATCCCAAAAAGAAGTATAGTAGTTCCTCATTATATCATCGTGCTTGTCGGGAGACAAGAAAAATGGGCGATATATCCGGTGGGAAGAGAGAGAGAGGGGGGAAGGTTGATATGATGAAATTTCAGTTTTATGAGAACATACAATTAAAATACAACATAATAAAATTAATAGTATAAGTACTGTGATAAAAGATAATCACTTAAATTATAGACATAGAAATTATATTTACATTTTAAAATTTATATTCCAAGAAATATATAAATTAGGAAATGAAGTATGTAGAAATACATATTTCATTTCTACTGAAGCAGAGATCGGAGAGTGAAAATTAATTAATTGTATCTCACTTATGTGACTGGAGTTTTATTACGCAACAGATGTCTCTGTAGAATCTTTTGGTACTTTGACAACCGTGTCATCCTCTTAGATAACCCGATTTCAGCTTGGAAGGGTATAAACTAACCACCTTACACACCAGATTTAGATAGATGTGATTTTCTTTGGGGCCATTGGAAGGATTTAGCTTACTGCCAAAATATCTCACCTCTCCAGCAGATTATTTGCAAGGAGTGTGCAGCTATTTCTGTAGACACGTTGTAGAAAGTGTGTAGTAATTTTATTCTGAGACTGCGACATGTAATCGAGATGAATGGAAGACATTTTGAGGATATCGCCATATCGTCAACTATTGCTGCTGAATACCAATTGCCAATCACAGTAGTATCCCACAATGTCACCTGTCGGCAAAATCTTGTACTGACATAGTAAAGTGTTCCAAACCTAAATTCCAGCCACCATACATCCATTTCGTACAAGAATTTTTAAATAACTCTATTCGTTTGTATTTTTAATAATTTTAAAAAACAGATACTTATTTTTAAAAAACACTTCATTGGCACAAATTTTAGTGAGATCTATTGTACAGTACCTAGCAACAACATAAAATTTACACATAAAAGTATCGTGACACTTTTTGGCTGTCTAAGACAGTTACGGTGCAGACAAACCGAAATCACGCATAATTTCTAACTTTGATTGGACGTTTTTTTTTTTTTTTTTTTTTTTTTTTTTAAGTATCCCTTTTTTTTCGAAGTTACATTTTGAATGTTTAACAAATTGCACAATATCATCCCTGGAGTATAACTGAAGAAACTGGTGAAAAGTAAAAACATATAACACTTGAAGTAACAAAAAAGTAGAGTTTTCCTGAACTGCATTATCGGAAAGAAAAAATAAAAATAAAATCACGAAGCAATCCCATTTACTCCGCCTCCCATGTTGCATGGCCGGTGATCATTCCAGATGCAGGAAGATTCCTTCCCGAGTAACAAAGCCTAAGGGGGGTGGGGAGAGTTTAGCGGAAAAAGCTGCACGCTAGAGGCATCATAAATAATTTAGAGGCTGGAAGCAGGATTTTATATACTTTCCATACTGCTTCGGTCGTGCTTTAGAATTGAAATAATGGCGGAAAAATAAGATGGGAAGACGTTCCATTAAAAGAATGAGTTAAATTACGAATATAATGAAGTTTAATGGGAAAAAGTTTTCAAGACGGTAACAGATGCATTGTTGTGAGTGTTTGGTGTAACAAAGCGTAAAATAAAAAGAAAGATAAATCAAGCCTAAAACTTCGATTTAAAAACATTTTCCAACACTTTTTTTTGTTGTTGTTGTACAAAATTGTCTATTGTTTTCAGCATTTAAACTTAATGGTTTCACGAGGATTTTCATATGTAGAATGGTTCTGGTTTGAAAATTAAAAATTCTAATTTGGGCAGTAGCAGATATATATCCAAGAAAATAACATATAACAACTATAGTGAATATAGCAGAACAAATTGAAGTAGATTATTTGAAACAATAGGACAATGAAGTTGAACGAAATAAGCAAGGAAAGCAACCATCGAATGTAATCGTCAGGCCCCACAAACCGAATACTTACTACCAAAATAAAACAAAATAACAGGATTTCAATGTAGTTACTTAGCACAAAGAAAGAAAAAGATGTCTCTGTAATTACTGGGGGCTATTCTGTTATGAAAAAAAAAAAGAAGGCAAAATGGGCGAAAGCATGAGGACAGAGAAAAGAATATTCAAACTGTTGCTAATAAAAGATGAATAATTACCAGCTACCAGAATTCGAAAGTGAAATAAGAGAGGAAAATAAATAATAATAAATATAATTGCACAATATAAGAGACATATAATAATTAAATAGATATACATCTAACTACGCCTAAATATCACTGTTATTGATAAGTAGCTATGTCTGATCTTACTCGAGAGAAAAAAAGTGAGAATTTTAAGAATATCAGTGATCATAACTATATATATATATAGTTAATATGTAAAACACGGGGAAAATTACTGCAAAAATGACTTATCAATACAGAAAAACTGAAAAGAAAAAAAAAAGACCATAACAGCTGATACAAAGGGACAAACAGGTTTATATAGATATAAAACTAAGTTGAAGATTAAAATTTAAAAAATATGAAGCATAACAATTTTTTTTAGAGTGAATTAAATAAATAGCTTAGGGCACGTGCGAAATATAGTGGGAAAGTGAATTGGTATCATGAGTTGATAGTGATTTAATGGTTTCATTGCCTTATAAAGGTAGATTTTCGATGAAAAGTTTGGTGAGATATAAAGAAAAAAAACTTCCAAATTATCAATCACAGCCTGATTACAATTTACTCAAATTTAGAAAAATCTCAAACATTATTTGATCTAAAATTTTATTCTATTTTCAATTAATTACTTATATCGGGACCAAATTACATTGCATCAAGCGGTTTTTAAGAGTGGCGCGGAAAATATTTTACACAGTGTATGAAAAATCTCAAAATTTATTCTAAAATAAAAAAGAAAATCTGACTGCTATATTTTAATATGAGTAGCTACCTATTACTGCGCCACATTTCAGTTCATCTGCTTAAATAATTCTTAAACTGATGGACGGAGGAAGACGACGTCACAAAAATTTTTCTTGAACATTCTAGTGGCTGCATAAAGTGTCTATATATCGCAAAATGCTTTATCTTAATGAGACTAATCTGGTTGTGATTATAAAAACATTTATGTGTTTATATTAATCATATAGCATTTCATATTGTTTCAAGAGATATTTAATGCAGCAAACAAGCAGAGTGCCCAATTACATCGCTTTTAAAATTTGTTTCAGCATGATTAAATGACTAAGACATTTACACTTTTAGACGAAATATATAATTAAATAAAAGAATATAGTGGGAAAAATCTTATATAATAACACATATAAAATGGTACTTATAAACAATATGATCATTTCGGGTGATAGAAAACGTCCTTTATTTCTCAATTGTAGAAAAGTTCAAGCCTCTACACGAGAAGAAAGCAGAGAACTGAAATGCACGTACAGAAACGGTTGCCATTGGGAAAAAGGAAAAATTATAGAACCACAGACAGTAAAAGAAGAACAAATGGAGAAGGGGGGGGGGTAGAAAAAGGAAATATCCGTAACAGAATAAAACCTTAGAAATATTTAAAATAAAATAAAATGGAAAATTTAATATACATAAGCTGATTTTCTGACAAAAAGAGGGCTTCTGTTTTACCGTAAAATAGCCAGGAACTGCCCTAAAAATCTATTAATAAAATAATTAAAGGGGCACTAATGAGTTCTTTCTCTCAGGACGTTGCTACTAGAAGTGGTCAAAATCCCTGGTTCAATCTTATTCAAGATACTCCTGAGTGATTTCGTGATGAATCGGTGGCACTGTTACTGCTCCCACCTTGTCTCCTGTCCTGCTCTACCTCCTGTGCTCTTATGGGATCGTTATCGGATCGCCACACTTAAGGTGATGGAGTAACGGATGTCTTTCCATCTTTGTGTTCATTTCTTCCTTTGTTCCTTTCCTTTTCTGTAAAGATATCTGTTGTCGTGTGTACTTGCCTTAGAGAATAATAATATATGATAATAATAGAAACATAACAACAAACGAACAAAAGCAAGGAACACATTTTTTCTTTTTCTTTGAAGACACAGAAAAACATTTTTTTGGGGGGTGGTGGTGATATCTATATAGTCAAACACATACACACACACATACTCGCAAATAATAATTATGTTAAACTAAAAATAGGTAAAGAAAACGGCGAGGATGAAAATAATATAATTAATTCACTAGATTTGTTATCACGATACTTCGAATAGATTTATTTTAATCGGAAACAATCTCTTATTTAAAAAGTCAAAACTTCTCCATTTGTGTAAAATATCTCTCATATTTTCCCTACATCACGTTGCGTTACACAACAGAAGTACTTAGCTTCTGGAAGAAAGATAACTATAGATTAAAATCTTCGTTTTCGCCCTACCATTTGTGGAATACTTCCTTTGTATTCAATGAAAAGAAATTGTCGCCCTTTCTCCTGCCTGGATGTAATTCAGGTTTAAATAGAAGTTTCTTTCTGCAGGCTGTCAGAATGTCTTACAAAAGAGTAAGAGGACTGCACGCAATTCAAAGAAACATTGGCCAAAGTTTCACACGTTTTTGTGAATGTCTTGCTGTACATAAAGAAGTAAAATAATCAAGACTTTTTCTTCTAAACTAATAAAATCGGTAACTGTTGTATAAATATCCTACGTAACAAAAGTGTCTACAGGTTTTCGATAATCAACAGATTTTCTGGTGCAGATATTATGTGTAGCAGGGTATTAGAAATAAATAGAAAAGCTCAGAAGGGATATTGTATCTAAAATTAGCTACATTCGATTCTGGCGAAACTAAATCATACTATGGAGTTTAGTTAAGGAATAAACAGCTAAGGAAAAACTAAAAGACGATCAACTTCTAGACGCAGGAGAAAGCTGTAGAAATCTTCCTAAAAATACTTATATTTTTCCTAATATAGTAACACCTCATTATATCGCGCCTTGATATATAGCGCATTCGGATACATCGCGCTTTTTATATGTCTCCCAAATTTTCTTCAGCATAAAATTAAAAGTATGAATACACATGTGTATTTGTTAATGAAATTAATAAGATATAAAACTTTACTGCCTTTATTGTTTAAACCAATTTCTGTTTAATTTCGCTGTTCTTACCACAACTACTTAAAAAAAATTATTACTATGTTAAAACATTTTTTGCTATAGCCTCCTACAGCCGGATATATCGTGCCATCGTTTATATCGTGTAGTTTTCTTGTCTCTCGGCAAGCATCTGAAAACAATAAATGTTAATAATGCCGAAAGCATAATTAAAAACCCTATCAACACAATTTGTTTCACATTATGTAGGGAAGAGCGTGGAAAAGTCGGTCAGTTTTCATTTGTTTTATAAAAAATACCTTCTTTTTAATTAAAACTAAAAAACAAATGCAGAACAAGTTTCATCATAAGTCATTTCAGAATTTATCCTTATGTTAACCTTCAGGGGGTACTCAAGTTGTCCCAGTTTGCCCACTTGGCTGGCATAGTAGGACAATGAATAAGGTACATATAAAATAAGCTATATTATGACAACATATTATTATTATGATTAAATGAAGGTTGAGATATTCAACACAGAAGATATAAAAGCAGTTTTCAAATGACAAGACTAAAAAATAGTAATAATGATTTAGCACATTTAAGTGTTGCGAAATTCTTTGCTGAATAAATAATGTTTGCTGCAGGGAAAATAAAAAAATAACGCGCGCACACACACACACACATTAAACAGTAGATGATAACAAAATATTTTCAAAAGTTCATTTTTTCAGAGACGTCTACTGCTATTATAATAATTGCCGTTTCATTGTTCTTTCTGTTCTTCCGCAAATCAAATCCAATCTTTTTAAATCCAAGCTCAAAATTTGTACAAAACTTATCAACAAACTAAAGGTTGCAGTCATGCAATTAAGAAAGCTTAAACCTTAAATTAACGCAAAGGTATGGATTATTGAATGATAATTTACTAGTTAAATCCAAAAAAGTAAAACTTGTCTGATTTTTCAACAGTGGAAGTAGAAACAAAAATGGCTGCAACTTCCTTATAAGATGAAGTATGACAGTGACTAGTTTCCGCAATGTGGCAATACATGTTAACTAAATTATTGCATGTTTTTCTAATTTGAATCATGAAAATATATCTATTGTCCGACTTTACTCCCTTTTCTACCACTATTGATGAAAAATGTTTAAAATATACGTAACCACCAATAAGTCAATGATGTGAAAGTTATTCTGCGTCAATACTATCTATCATAATGCTGAAAGTAATTTTACATTCAAAACTAGCTGTTCAACCCCCCCCCCCCTTCCCCAATACATCACCATCACCACCACAGAAGCCAAGTTAAAACGAAAAATTGCACTCCACTGCATGAATACAATTATAAAGGTGAAAGTAGTTTTACAGGCAAAGTTAACTGCCCAACCGGCAAAAAAAAAAAAAAAAAAAATTTTACACTGCCGCAACTAAGCTAGTTTAACGGAAGATATTACCACACTGCATCAATTTAGTATATTAATGTAATAAAGAGACAGAGTTCGTTTGTTTGAAAGGGATAATCTCTGGAACTACCAGTTCAATTTCAAAACTTCCCTTTGGGATAGACAGCCCGTTTAATGAGGAAAGGGTAAGGATTTCATATTTCTAGTGCATGTGTGCAAGAGCTCTTTCTGAAACGCGAATACAGATCGAATTTTTATTGGTCTGCCTTTCTCAGAATTCCTTTGAAATTAGCTTGACATTTCCAATTTCGGAATTTAGAATGCTGTAAAGCATAGCAATAGAATTTGCTTTGCGTCCCTGATTGTAAGGAAGCGCTGGGAACAAAATGTCTATTGTCATCTTCACAAACAGAAATTTTCTCAAATCTGTAAAATTTCGAAGGAAAAAAAAACATTCCTTCCATTCAAATCTGTTTTTTGTTTTAAACTAAATTTTCATGTACAGTTTGAATTTAGATATTGATTTAGCAGTTTGAATAGTCATAATAGCAGTTCGATGACAATGTTAGATATTAAACTAGGGGATTATTGAAAAATTATCTATTATCTGGAGATTTCGATTATCCAATGTAGGTTCGGCCCGAATTACGTCAGATGCTGTATCATTTTTTCAACATTTTTTCAAGTTAAAATACAGGGATACAGACAGGACTTTCAAAAGTACCCTGAGTATAAAAATATCATTCCAACAAGATGTACACTGTTTAAACAACACATAATGTAATTTAATTCTCATTTAAAACCGTTTTTCCTACTCATTTAGCAATGAAATTATTATCAGATTAGAATGTCTCTAGAAATGGAGATCGTTTAGATATGTCCAAAAAATATTTGATGTAATCCATCAGAATGCAATCAAATATTAATTTTTACTCACTTTACGGCGTAAATACTGGTTAGGGCCCCTTAGAAAGACCCCCACGGAGGGCACCCCACCCATCGACCTAGAGCCCACGCGCAGCTAAACGGCCGTAATCCCACAAACACCTTTGCGGCTAATGAATCTGCATAATCATAGTGATCTTTTAAATATTATTTATGCGAGTAGAAGTATGATTCAATGATATTAATTTTGGGGCAGAATGTTAGATCTGAACTCTGAAAGTTAAGGAACAACCAGTTTTTTGCGCCTAATTTGAAATGGAATGAATCTAGAAACATCAAATTTGGATGACATGTGCACAAAACAGTTATGTATTGGCTGCAACCTAGAAGTTTACATAAGGAAATACATAAGAAAAACGCAAAAACAGTTTTAAAAAATCTCGCTGGAAAAGCCGATTCTTAGACAAATATTACATATCACAGTTTCATGTGGTAAAATGTCATCGAAGAAGAAAAGAAAAAAATAAAACGAGTTTTAATAAGGGATATGCCCACCCCTAATGCATTGAGGGCATCGACTTCCCATGCTGTCAATTAAGTTGTTGGTTACCGAAATGGGAAGCGAAGAATGAGTAAGCTTTGTTCTAGTTATCCTAAAGGCCTTGGAGGTGGATTTAAATCAACAGCCTGTCTACCAAGACAGTCCCAGATGCTCTATCGGATTCAGGTCTGGATATTGAGCTGGCCATTCCATTCGCTCTAAACCAAGACCCTCAAGATCCAATATCCCTCACATACAAGACCCTCAAAAACTATAGCTCTGTGAGGTCGTGAATTATCATCCATCAGAATGCAATCATTGGCAACTGCATCGTCATATGGTCGGAAATATGGATCAAGGATCTCATCCCGATATTTCATACCAGTCAGAGTTCCTCCCTGGAAGACATGCAGGTCAGTGTGACCAAGTGAGATCCCTTCCATAACCATAACCACTCCAACACCTCGGTAACTTTCTTTCAAAAGTGTTGGATTGATGGTATCTGGTGCTTTGCTCCCTCCATATCAGCAGATGTCCGGAATCGCTCCCCAGTGTGAATCCAAACTGTTTGTCTGTAAAGTGTACAGAAGCCCTTCGCTGTTGGTCCAGGAAACAAAATAAGCGGGCCCTTCTCTGTCATCCGTTGAGAGGGGACATACACAACTGGTCGCCATGCATACAGACCTGCATTGTGAAGACGCCTTCGCACCGTATTAGGGGATATTCTTCTCCCTGATGCTTCAGAGTGGTCTACAACAAGTTGCGGCACAGAAATGCTTCTACTCCTTCTGGCCGAAAGAACTATAAAACGGTCTTCTGCAGGTATTGCAGTTCGTGGTCGGCTTGGTACATGTCTTCTGAACACAGAAGCTTTGTTTTGATATTGATTCCAGTGACGGTGGGCCACACTGCGAGACACGTTAAGACGTCCAGCAGCATCAGCCTAGTCTGACATCCCCATTTCCATTCATCCGAACACCCGCCACCTTAACGAATCTGGCAAACGGCTTCTCTCAGACATTGCTAGACCCTACTGCCTATTGTCAACGGAACAAACGTTGTAAATCAACAAAATTTAAACGCGTAAGTACGAAAGCCTGATATTTGAATATTTTTTTCTCACTCATATATGCCTATTCTTTTCTATAAAAAAAGTGGTAGCTATCGCTTTATCATAAATTTGCATAAAGTTCATTTTTATCCTTTATATAGACCATAAATTTTATTATTAGTGTCATTTTTTTATGGTGAGCTTCGAAAAACATGCTGTTCCTTAACTTTTGGAGGACTGAGATTTTTATTCTTATAGTGTCCAATTATACTCCAGAAATGTAAAATTTAACAGCAAATTTCACAAGACTAATTTCTTATGCTTCTTTCAATTCCTTTAAGTAATTAAGTCTAAAAAAAAACCCATGCCTTTTAAACCGTTTTCCCGTCACTTTAGATAATATTAACACTTAAAATATACATGTGATCCCGAATGCGATAAACAACAGTCTAGATCATTTATCCTGCTTTCTACAGGGGAAAAAGAAACAAAGAAAGTATTGCAATATATTTTCAATGAATCACCGCCATTATTACGTTTAATTTAAAAGATAGAAAAAGAATATATATATACGTATATATTGGGTTTATGCTTGAAAATCGGAAGAAAAACTGCTTGAATAGAGAAAAACAATCGCAATCTGGATTGTCAGTGTGACATCTAAAAGTATTTTCGAAGAAAAGTATCGAAATCCGATAAAATATTGCATTAAGCTTTCGAGCACAATTGCTTCGCCTAAAATAAAACAAACATTTCATACTAAAACGATAAACGTGTACTTAAAGTTTTATATTACTTCCCGCTATATGTAGCAGAATGAAAAATGTATGTTTGAATGCAGGAGGTTTTACTTGATAGTGTACGAGTAAACAAAACAGGCCCTGTGCATGTGCGAATTTAAAAAAAAAGCATTATTCTTTACTACTCTAAGTCACAAAAAATATACCTGAGACATCGCTTATAAAATTTTTCTAATAAAATGTTGCTTTAATATGCACAGTTGCATAACGGAATAGAAAACCTGTTCGCATAATTCGCCAGAAAGACACACATGTCTGCCGTCATGTGTTTTTGAGGAAGAAGCTAGTGGGACAGAAGAACACCATTTAAACGAAAAAATAATTTTTGGCTTGGGAATTTCTTATACGATTGTTATGCAATTGTTTAGCTTATGCGATTGTTTGTGACTTTAATAGTCGCTCCATTTAGTTAAGAGTACGATTTTGATTAGTTAAATTTGTTTGTCAGAGTTTATCAAGATATGTGGCTACCATGTCACAGGAATTCATCTTTGTTTTTCCTTGCGTGCAAATTCATTTTTATTCAAAGGACAGTCATTAAGAAATACAGTTATAATTACAGAATAATACAACAGAAGTAAAAACACTAAAGAAGAAGAACGTGACAACAATGAAGTAACTGATTTCGAACCCGTGACCTCCTCGTTCGCAGGCGGATTACAGCGACAGTTGCTTCCTTGCTTCCTTCCTGCAGCGACAGTTGCAAATCCTTGCTTCGAACAAGACTCCGATTACAGGAGATATCTTTCCAAGAGGATGCAGTCTACGCAAACACCCACAATCTTTTTAATAACCTGAACCTATACTAAAAGTATTTACTGAAAGAATAAATTAACGCTTTAATGGCCATGGTAGAATATATGCTATCATCTTTTAAAAGCTATTTTTTAAAGGGGAAAATGTTCCAAAATGTAATTTTGAACTCATAAAACCATTAATTGTAGTTTGGGACCACAGATGACAGCATTAATTGATGAAAATACTTTAGAAGCAACTGATTGTTTAATTTTTAATGATTAGAAGAGTTTTCAAATTATAATAATACCATTGAAAAAACATAAAAACAATAAGATTTTCACACTTTTTATATTTACGTTATTTGATTTAAAAAACACTATTCCAACGAAACAATATTTTTTTTTCTTGGGAATTTCGTATAGAGGACACTAGAGGGTTAAAACAAACGCCTATGCTTCAAATTTCAATAGACATGTGTTAAAATTCTCGGCAAGGTTATGTAAAATAACTGAAATGCTACAAACTCTGTTTTCGAGAGAGAGATCATTTTATTTTTATAAACTTCCCTTCCATACAATAATTTCGTTTAATTTGGAACAGATGAGCGTCTCTAAAATACACTTAAGACAGTCACTGCTCCTGGAACTTAGAATATTGGAATTCGTATATGTGATTCTGTAAACAAGTTATACATGGTATGTTCACAATAATTAGTTAGCAATTATTGTGAACATACCAAATTACATTTCTTTCGCTTCAGTCATTTTTACGTGATGCGCGAACAAATAGCGACACGGACAGAACAATAGAATGACAGACAGACAAAATTTTATTTTGATGGTCGTACTGGATTCCCAGGTGTTTGAAACTGATAGAAATCGCAAAATTTTTCAATTCCAAGTAATGTACAGATAAAAGTCCTAGATATATATTACTTAGTTCGAAATGATTTATTGAGGATTTGTGCCATAATTGTAGGTCTATTTTTTTTAAATAAAAAAGAAATTTATTGGAGTTTTATTATCACTTTAGGGAAAATAATTTCAAAGATCCTTTTCCTTCTTTAGAGAAAAAATTGCCTTTAACAGTATATGGCATTGTAAAATGACAGTGATTTTTGCTTGATTAAAACTAATCAGAATTTTCTGTATCCAAAATCTTCTGTTGCCAGAACAGATTTCTAATATGAGACGAAACAAACCTGTATATCTCCTTTCACTAATGACCCTATTGCGGCTTATTTTACTAAGCTACCAAGTAAGACAGCACAAGTGCTCGAATTCTGATCTTTATTGTGCAAATTCTTCGTCGGCCAGCGATAAATTACTCGCTTAAGAAGCTGTACAGCGATTGGCAGGAGAATTTCCTACAAATGAACTCTAACACCATGAACGCAATTATGCCGGACTTGTCTCTATGTTTCTATGACGATAAGTCTGTCATGCTGTATGGAGAAAGTCTCTCCCCCCCCCCCTATAATCTCTTTGTGTTGTTTTGATGGAGTACTATTTGCTTGAAGTCCGATAAGGGTGGGAATCACTGAGAAATTCTTCCTAATATTCCTTAGAATGGCTTTTAATGTTTCTGTCAGGGAGAATGGTTTTAGAGGGGAAGAAAAATCTTTGAATCTTTCTGTAACAATAAATATACTATTTC
This sequence comes from Cheiracanthium punctorium, assembly GCA_038373885.1. NCBI lineage: Eukaryota > Metazoa > Arthropoda > Arachnida > Araneae > Cheiracanthiidae > Cheiracanthium > Cheiracanthium punctorium. The sequence goes on along the minus strand of JAWZYV010011708.1, from coordinate 498,370 downwards.
TGTCGCATTAATTTTAATCTTTTTGTTAATTTTTAAATTTAACATGTGATAATTTCTGTAATCCTTTCTATTATATAAGTGGAAATATTCTATTATAATACTAGCTGAAGTACCCGTTTTTCGCACGGAATGGATATTGTTAAACCAACTTATACAAATGGACAATAAGTAAATAAATATTGAATATACTTTGGTTATAGATTTAATTGCCTGCAAAACCTATTTTACAATATTCGTTAGGCATATTCTAACTATACTTGATTTTTAAAAAATATTGTTTGGAATGTGCATCATAATCCGCGAGTGTGCCGTAATTGTTTTCTTGTTCTATAAAATACTTCTTCAAATTTGAAATCTATATTAAAATCCTCTACTAAAACTGTTTTAAAATCCTTGCCAGAGATATTCTAACTATACTTCACCTTTACTTGTACACGAATATAGACACCAATATTCCAATTAAATAACAGTAGGGTTAGGCAATTTCTCCACAAATATGGAAAGCTGGGTCTAGTTTAGGGCACCAAATTTTTTATGCAAAACTTGGCGATAAATCACCAAAAACGGCAAACCCTTGGAGACTTTTCACATTTCAATTGGCAACCCTTGACAAGTGATTCGCCCTTACACAAGAAAGACAAAAATCTTTGTCTGAAATTAACAGCACTCTAGAACTAAAAAATACGTGAAAAACAGTTTTTGTAAACAACACTGTATTGAGGGCCATTTTTAAGAACCTTTAGGAAGATTGTTATGAATTTGTGTTCGATACTTTTTAATGGAAGATTTTTATGATTATCTTCATTTTCCTTTATGTGATGACAAGTATGAAAATAACATTTTGGTCCCTCACACCAGTTTGGACACGAATTCTAAAAAAAAAAAAAACCTAAAAATGATTTTAGGTATATCTGTTAGTTACATTTTAAAGCAAGAACTTTATAGCTTATTTTTTTTCTCTGAGATATGAAGGAAAACGGGAGAAGAACGTTTCAGACCCTTATCACCGTTTGGTGGAAATTTTAAAAAACCCTGAAAATGATTTTTAGGTATTGCTATTAGTTGCATTTTAAAGCAATAATATTATGGCTGTCTCTCTTTCCTTTGAGAAATGAAGGGAAATGTGAAAGGCACGTTTGGCCCCCTTACGCTCGTTTGGGTGCGAATTCTAAAAAACTTTGAAACTGTTTTTTATTTATTTGTATTAGTTATATTTTAAAGCAAGAATTTTAGAGCTATCTCTTTTTTCCTCTGAGATATAATCTGAAACGTGAAAAGAATGTTTTAGCCCCTTACGCCCGTTTGGGTGCGAATTCTAGAAAGCCAGGAAAATTACTTCTAAGCATTTTTGTTAGTTATATTTTAAAGAAGGAATTACACGACTGTCTCTTTCTTCCTCTGAGATATGAAGGAGAACGTGGAAAGAACGTTTTAGACTCTTACCACAGTTCGCGTGCGAATTTTAAAAAACCTGCAAATGATTTTTAGGTACTATTGTCAGTTGCATTTTAAAGTAGGAATTTTACGGCTATCTCCATTTTCCTCTGAGATATGAAGAAAAATCTGAAAAGAACGCCAAAGAATATTTCGGTCCCTTTACTCCCGTTCAGGTGTGAATTCCATAAAACCATGAAAATGATTTTTAGGTGTTTGTGTTAGTTACATTTTAAAGTAAGAATTTTAGGCTATTTCTTCTTCCTGTGATGCATGAAAGGAAATGAGAAAAGAACGTCAAAGAACGTTTTGGCCCCATACACATGTTTGGATACGAATTCTAAAACACCCTGAAAATGATTCGTAGACATTCGTGTTCGCTAGATTCTAAAGCGAAAATTTTATGGATATCTCAATTTCCCTTTGAGATATGATGGCAAATTCGAAAATAACGTTTTGGTCCCTCATCCCCGTTTTGATGCGCATTCTAAGAGCACTGAAAATGAATTTTAAACATTTGTGTTCAATATACTTTTAAGCAAGAATTTTAGGGCTATCTTTTTTTTTCTCTGATACATGAAAGTAAATGTGAAAATAACGTTTTGGACCCTTACAACCGTTTGGGTACGAATTGCAAAAAACCCTGAAAGGATTTTTAGGTATATGTGTTAGTTGCACTTTAAAGCAAAGATTTTATGGCTGTCTCTTTTTTCCTCTAAGATATGAAGGGAGATGTGAAAAGAACGTTAAAGAACGTTTTTGCCCCTTACACCTGCTTGGGTGCGTATTCTAAAAAATCCTGAAACTAATTTTTAGGTGTTTGTGTTAGTTATATTTTACAGCAAGAATTATACGGCTATCTCTGTTTTCTTCTGAGATATGAAGATAAATGTGAAACGAAAGTTAAAGAATGTTGTGGGCCCCTTATCTCTAGTTGGGTGCAAGTTTTAAAAAACCCTGAAATTGATTTTTAGGTATTTCTGTTAGTCATATTTTAAAGCAAGACTTTTATCGCTATCTCTTTTCCTCCCTTCGATATGAAGAGAAACATGAAAAGAACATTTTGTGCAGCCACCCTCGTTTGGATTCGAATTTTTAAAAATCGCTTCTTAAATGACGCCTTGGGTACAAAAGCTATTCGCTCCTAAAATTTCATGTCTGCACCTCCGGTAGATTTGGCTGGGCGATGATCTTCAGTCAGTCAGTCAGTCAGGACATCATCCTTTATATATAGAGATTATGAAAGGGTGCCAAAAGAAGTCGTTGTAGGATCAGGAATATATACGGGGGCTCAGGGGTGAGCGATAAACTTTAAAATGAGGTAGGGCATATCAAAATGATTTAGAATTCCATAGAAATGCAGAGGCAAAATACACAAAAAGAAACTGGTGTTAAAAGATGAGATGAATAAAATTTTGCAAAATCTCACGGTACAAATGAGTTTGTAGACAATCATGTCCCGTTAAAGTGAAGCAACCGCAAAAGTATGTGTCTGGTACAACAGCAGGGCCCAGAGAGAAGACACTCCAGGACTTTTAATCACTTCCATCAGAGGAAAATTCCTTGAAGGATTGGCAAGGTGAGAGAAATGGATTTTTGGAAATTTTAACTTCAGGAAATTGCTCTAATACTGCAAAACAGTTAACACCAGTCACATATTCTACATTACAGCCTAAATATATTAGCAATTTTTGTAGTATCAGTTAATTTGAAGTAGCTTCCCTATATTATTCAAAATTTAGCTTGCATGTAGCTTTGAATTTATAATTAATTCAGCAACTAAAGTGGCAAACATGTTACTTCAACAAAAGAAAAGGCTTCGGTAAATTTTTTACTTGCGCTCGTTGTAATGGCTTCCAGAAATAGCTTTACATACTAGTTAAAATACCTCCAATATAGATGTGTTTGGGGCTAGGAAAAAAAACCCGAACACTTTGATAGTTTGATTCGTGAAGAATTAATTTAATTTCAGTAAAATACTTAAGGTTGACATAGTTAGACCTAGAATCCTTTACTTTTAGCATATAATATGCAGTAAAAATTATCAATTGTTTGTAAAATTGATGTCAGAATTACATTTTTATCGGTACTAGCATCCGATGAAAAGCTGGGGAATGTGATGAAAATGCATCGATATAAAGAACAACTGGATAGACCGCCTAAGTGGTCCCAACGCTGAAAAATTACTGCCGTTGCCATTTCTGGATTTAAGAACCAGCGACATGCCAGTCGATAGAATAGTCAATTATGTGGCACAAAGTAAAAAATCTGGAGTGACTCCACTCGACTTTCCGAACACTTACGATTAATATAATTGCCAAACATTTAAATAAATTTTAATCGATGAATAATTCAGTAAAAATTTTTAGTTTTTTTCAATTTGAGCTCAATAGAATGTACCGTTTAAACGCTAGCGCACTTTCAAGAATTTCCCCCTATAGGCCATAAAATCTTTTTCTTAGCCCTGTAGAAAAACTATAAGTCCTATACACACAAAAATTAATACCGGTCTTACGATGGTGCTTTATAATATATACACCCCATTTGATCTCAATCGAATGTACCGTTTAAACGCTAGCGCACTTTCAGGAATTTTCCCCCATAGGCCATAATGTAAAAGAAATCTTTGTCGTATCCCTGTAGAAAAACTCTAATTCCTATACACATCAAAATCAGTACCGGTCTTATAATGGGGGTTTATAACATTTATACCCAACTGGAGCTCAATCGAATATATCGTTTAAACGCTAGCGCGCTTTCAAGAATTTTCCCCCATAGGCCATAATGTAAAAGAAATCTTTCTCATAGCCCTGTAGGAAAAGTTTAAGTCCTATAAACACAATCAATACCGGTCTTCCGACAGTGGTTTACAACGTATATACCCAATTTGAGCTCAATCGAATGCCCCGTTTAGGAGCTGTGGAAATGGCTGCACTTCAAAGGATTAGAGGAATAAAATGGCATAGCTCAGCACATCTTCATTAGCAGAAAAAGCCGGCATTACTTTCCGAACATGTACCTTATAAGGAAAGTATTGTAATCATGAAAAAAATTCGACTTTGAGATTTTGGTCTATTGACACGTTTTGAGGTCTTCTGAATTCATTTATGCTATTTTTACGATATGTATGTATGTATGTTTGTGTGTGTGCATGTGAGTGAACACGATTGTTCCTAAACGGTACATTCGATTAAGCTCAAATTGGTATATATGTTATACCACCAATGGATGACCACTGTCTCAAGACCAGTATTAATTTTGGTGTGTATAGGACTACTTTTTTTTACAGGGCTACGAAAAGATTTCTTTTACATTATGGCCTATGGACGAAAATTGTTGAAAGTGCGTTAGCATCTAAACGGTGCAATTGGTTGAGCACGAATTGGGTATGTATCTAAAAGATTACGGTCACATGATTTGCATAGATTTTGGTGTGTGTATAGCTAACAGTTTTTCTACAGGCCGACGAAGGAGAATTTTTTTACATTATTGCCTATGGGCGGAAATTCTTGAAAGTGCGCTAGCTCCTAAATGGTGTATTCGTTTGAGCGTAAACTGGGTATTTATATTGGGTCATGGTAAAACATCCTGTTTAGATTTTGGTTGTGTATAGGACTCATAGTTTTTTTTACAGGGTAAAAAAGGAGAATTCTTTTACATTATGGCCGGATATTCTTGAAAGTGCGCTAGCTTTTACATTTTGGATTCAATTGAGCTCAATTTAGGCACGCATATTATAAGTCTTTGTCCTACATTATGCATAAATTTTAATGTGTGTAAAACTTAGCTTTTTGCAGGGCTACAAAAATGTATTCTTATAGATTGTGGCTTATACACTCAAATGACTTTAAGTGCACCAGTGCCTGAACACTACATCCGATTGAATTGAATGATATTTATGTAAGCGCCTGTTAAAAGTCAAGTGTTCGGAAAGTCAAGTAGAGTCACTCCAGATTTTTTTTATTAGTGAAATCAGGAAGTCAGTACAAGTGCTCGAATTCTAACCTCTCTTTATTATGGGAATTCTTCCTCGGCCGGATGTAAATCACTGGCTTAAGAAGCTGCAACATGCGATTTGCGGAAGAATGAACAAATGAACTCTTACACCAAAAACGCCATTAGGCCAGACTGGACCATGCTTCTTTTACGATAAGTCGATTTTGTTAGAAAAGAACTCTTTTTCCTTCTGATATGTTTATGTTGCATGGCGTTTTTGTAGATTTTGGATAAGGATATACTGACAAAGCAATGCTCATAATATTGATTAGCATCGCTATTAATGCGTTTATTAACTTAATGGTTTGAAATGAGAACTTTAAATTCCAGAAATAATAGGAAAATTTTATAAAAAAGATATACTGATCCCTAGAAAAAGATTATACCCAAGTAACAGATCTAGTAAGTTCTCAAATAAACTGATCGCGATTTTGAAAATTCATCAATAATTAATGTAAATTCTTCACAGGATTTTTTAGATTATTTTAACTTTTAAAATTATTTTCCTCCATTTTCCGTTTGAAGAGGGCAACAAATTTTTTTGAGTTAAAAATGCGTTTTATCAAACTGTTTGTTTCATGAAATGTTGCTTTCTTAATATGATATCAGAGCATCAAAATCTGCATATTCAATCTTTCTCTGTCTACTTGACATTTAAATGGAGCTTTCAATGCTGAATTATTTTTTCCATTTTTATTCATTTTAATAATAAAGTAAAAGAAAAAAAACTAGATTATGTTTTCATAATGCAGTTATTTTTTGCTGATATGTTAAAAATCTATTCTTGTTAAGATATTTTTTACCGTATATATCTTCACCCATGGCAAACTTGATGGATCCTGTATGGGGATAGTTCCTAAAAGGTTGGGTATGTTTGGTGTAAATGTCTTTCCTAGAGGGCACCCCTTCATTATGTGTATGCTCTGCCTGGATAAAAAGTTTTAGGACTGAACTCATAAAAATAATTATGAACGCAGTAAAAGAGTGTATTGCTCAAATTACTTTACGTATAATCTTTATGAAGTGATTACATCTGTTGGTGTGATCTGCAATCTGTTACAAGACGCGATGGAAGTGCCTCTGATGGAGTGTTTCTCAACTCCCTCGTAATGTTTTGTTGGCTTGCCTTGATTTCATCTGTCAACTTTTATTTCAGTTTTGGAGACAAAGAGTAATCTGGTGATGATTAATCTTCTTGACCCAATATCTGTTCAGTAAATGCTAAAATCATTATCTTATAGAAGCAAACAGACACGTTTTCGAATATGACAAGACTCCAATTGAATGTCCGAATGGCTCATGGGAATTTTCTTGATTTTCTGGGTCTAGTTTTCTTTTTTTTTGAGTGGAAATTTCTTGCTTTGTTTCTTTTGTCGCATTAGAATGGCAATTGTGATGTGGTTTTCCATGATATAAGACTTTACCGAATATAACAAAGAAAAAATCAAAAGATACTAGTGTTTAAAAGATGAAATAATTAAAACTTTGTAAGAAAACACATATAATTTTTTCGTCCGAAACATGTGTCCAGAACGATAAGTACCTTTTATGTGTGTTATTTTACAACGTTTTAATTATTTCACAATGAAACATATTTTTCAACACTTTGCATTGGGTGGGCGAAAAATAGATCCAAACAATTTTAGAGCTGTATTTTATCTTTCTGAATAATAATAAAAAGAATATTTCAGTTTCTGCGAATAACTTTTTCACTTGTGTAAAAAAGCAAGTCACAAAGAAATATCTACAGTGCTTAACGAAAGAACTCTGATAAATAATACTAATATATACCTTGATAACCGATAGTTAAGATAAATATATATATAGAAAATTTATATATATATATATATATATATATATATATATATATATATATATATATATAAAATTTATATAGAAAAAACCCCCCAAGCCAGTCATTGTTAAAACAATAAAAAATTTAAAATGCATTATCCTCATCAGAGGGGGAAATGCACAATAGTACACCATAGGTTTCAAACTCACAGCCTGAGATTTTGCCAAGGTAATGTATTATATTCAAGACTGTATTTTGGAAAGATTGATTTAAAAGTATTAAAACAGTTTAAAGATATTTATAAAAGTGTACACTATTAATTCGAGATATAAACTGTAACAGGCAAATCTCAGAGGTGTGACTCCCCCTTACCTACGGGAAAGAAAAGAAAAAAATTTTTTACTTACACATACAAAAATTCGAAGAACAAATAATGCAAATGTGCATCAAAACTAAAGAAACACGTTAAACTGTTGTTCCAAAATCCTGCAATTCGTTGTCCGTAGCCTGTCCAATCCGCGTGTAGAAGATCTGTTGCCATTCATCAACTAAAAGCACGTCCCTGAGGTTCTAGTCTGTATTAAGAGCACTCTGTGGGCTTTGGTGCAATTGTGTCATTCGTCAAGAGATTTCTACTACGTATAAACTAGTGAAAATGCAAAGGAAGGATTAAAACCAGGGATTCAGGCTATTATCAAAACTTTTTAAATATCTATTAATGAAATCTAGTGGAAAATTATTTGTATAAAACAATTTGGCTGCCAATAAATATATATTATAATTTAAAAGATGTTTATTATTGCATAATCGAAAGTATCTGATGAGCTGGTTGATTAAAATGTTAGCAAAGACTTTTTTGTGAATATTTGATGACCAATGAGGCAAAGATATAGTCTCAAAATTGAAATTTCTTATCAAAAATGTTTATTTGTAAAGTATTATTAAATAAATTTATATCTAGATCTAAAAAGGTCACTGAATTAGAATTAGAGTAAGCTGTTTGAGGTTAAGTGTGCTGGGATAAATTAAATGTTTGGTATCATTAAAGTTTCCATTGATGACAAGAATGTCGTCAATGTAGCGGAACACTGCAAAATTTAATGGATGGTTATTGAAAAAGTTATATTCATAGAAAAATAAATATAGATTAGCAGCTGTACTTGAGTAATTAGTTCCCATTCCTATTCCTTTACTTTAGCGATATATGGCTGAATTAAATAATATGGAATTATTTTGAAGACAAAAATTGGAGATAGTAACAAAAAATTCTCTCTTAATATTTAGTTCCTGTTCTATGTTGAAGTGATCAAAAATATTTAGTAAAGTTTTATATAGATCATCAATTGGAAGCTTGTGAAAAGATTTTCAAAATCAAAAACCTGTAGCATAAAAATATTCATATTTTTTAACCAGTGTATAGGAGAAAAACTATTTTTAATGGACCAAAAACCAGTATTAATAGAAAAATTTGAATCCAGGTAGTCATAAATTTTACAAAGAGTTTTTTGAAAAATAATGTTAATATTATAATTTATTGAACTTCTTGTATTGCAGATATATCTAAAAGTAATGGGATTTTTATGAAATTTTGGTAAGGCATATAAATTAGCTAGTTTATTGTTTTTATTTATATTGAAATTAATTTTTTTGGAAAAGGCAGTAAATGTTTTTAGAATAGTTGAGAGATTATTATTTATTTTTGTGTATACATTGCTATTATTAAGTTCATTATGTACTGTGTTCAAATAAAAAAGTTTACAAATTATGGTAAAGTTATTGGAGGCTAAAGATTTTTCTAAGTGGGCTATTTTCAGTAAATAGCCCACTGAAAATAGATTCGGTTCGAAAATAGATAGTTTCTGAAAATAGCCCACTTAGAAAAATCTTTTAATACAAATCTAAACGACTTTATTTTAAAACTTAGCTATAAATATAATATTCCACCACAAGCCTTCAATGAATAGAAATGTTTATTATTCAATCTTTTTAAATCAAATTTTCTTAATATTTATGCTAATACAAAAACAGATAATTATATAATTTTTAATAAAAAATTTTCTAACATTATAAAGGAATACAAAAATAAGTTTGTTTTTTGTCCTGTTGATAAAGCCTCCAATAACTTTGCCATAATTTGTAAACTTTTTTATTTGAACACAGTACATAATGAACTTAATAATAGCAATGTATACACAAAAATAAATAATAATCTCTCAACTATTCTAAAAAAATTTACTGCCTTTTCCAAAAAAATTAATTTCAATATAAATAAAAACAATAAACTAGCTAATTTATATGCCTTACCAAAATTTCATAAAAATCCCATTACTTTTAGATATATCTGCAATACAAGAAGTTCAATAAATTATAATATTAACATTATTTTTCAAAAAACTCTTTGTAAAATTTATGACTACCTGGATTCAAATTTTTCTATTAATACTGGTTTTTGGTCCATTAAAAATAGTTTTTCTCTTATACACTGGTTAAAAAATATGAATATTTTTATGTTACAGGTTTTTGATTTTGAAAATCTTTTCACAAGCTTCCAATTGATGATCTATATAAAACTTTACTAAATATTTTTGATCACTTTAACATAGAACAGGAACTAAATATTAAGAGAGAATTTTTTGTTACTATCTCCAATTTTTGTCTTCACAATAATTACATATTATTTAATTCAGTCATATATCGCCAAAGTAAAGGAATAGGAATGGGAACTAATTACTCAAGTACAGCTGCTAATCTATATTTATTTTTCTATGAATATAACTTTTTCAATAACCATCCATTAAATTTTGCAGTGTTCTGCTACATTGACGACATTCTTGTCATCAATGGAAACTTTAATGATACCAAACATTTAATTTATCCCAGCACACTTAACCTCAAACAGCTTACTCTAATTCTAATTCAGTGACCTTTTTAGATCTAGATATAAATTTATTTAATAATACTTTACAAATAAACATTTTTGATAAGAAATTTCAATTTTGAGACTATATCTTTGCCTCATTGGTCATCAAATATTCACAAAAAAGTCTTTGCTAACATTTTAATAAACCAGCTCATCAGATACTTTCGATTATGCAATAATAAACATCTTTTAAATTATAATATATATTTATTGGCAGCCAAATTGTTTTATACAAATAATTTTCCACTAGATTTCATTAATAGATATTTAAAAAGTTTTGATAATAGCCTGAATCCCTGGTTTTAATCCTTCCTTTGCATTTTCACTAGTTTATACGTAGTAGAAATCTCTTGACGAATGACACAATTGCACCAAAGCCCACAGAGTGCTCTTAATACAGACTAGAACCTCAGGGACGTGCTTTTAGTTGATGAATGGCAACAGATCTTCTACACGCGGATTGGACAGGCTACGGACAACGAATTGCAGGATTTTGGAACAACAGTTTAACGTGTTTCTTTAGTTTTGATGCACATTTGCATTATTTGTTCTTCGAATTTTTGTATGTGTAAGTAAAAAATTTTTTTCTTTTCTTTCCCGTAGGTAAGGGGGAGTCACACCTCTGAGATTTGCCTGTTACAGTTTATATCCCGAATTAATAGTGTACGCTTTTATAAATATCTTTAAACTGTTTTAATACTTTTAAATCAATCTTTCCAAAATACAGTCTTGAATATAATACATGGTATAATACTTGGCAAAATCTCAGGCTGTGAGTTTGAAACCTATAGTGTACTATTGTGCATTTCCCCCTCTGATGAGGACAATGCATTTTAAATTTTTTATTGTTTTAACAATGACTGGCTTGGGGGGGTTTTTCTATATACGCATGTTTTCTTTTATGCTGCTTTTTTAAGCGCTGGATAGCATGTGAAGCAACTATAATTTTGTTGTATTTTTAATTAAAGTTCAACTATATATATATATATATATATATATATATATATAGTATATATCCAGTAAAATTTAAAAAATATATATTCGAAGCTAACAAACTTAATAGTATATAAAATTGTTTCTTTAAAATCGTATTTGGACTTCATTTAAAAAAAGAATAAAGAAGACTTTAAAAGTTTAATGATAAGAAATATTCCTTAAACCGCAAAAATGATTTGAAAGAAGAATATTATCTTATTACTTTCACAGAAACTGGATAATGAGACAGACTTATGATTAACAAAGAATTAAAATTCATCTTCACGTAAACAATGCTGATAGACGTAATAACGTAATAGCAAGCAAGATTTATTTTAAAGAAGAATAAGAAGACGACGCTTGAAATATGAATTTCGTCGAAAATTGTCTTCAGAAATAATTTATTTGTTTACGGAAGTTTAAAATTCCTCCGGGAATCTCCGTGAATGTGAAAAGCATTATGTGCGGAACGTGCGAGGTATTCTAAAAGGAGAGAAGGGTTTGAAATTGTTTTATGATGGAAACTTCGGTAAAATAACGCAAGGAAATAAACTGCATTATGAATGAATTTTAACTGAACGTAACGACAACTTTTTCTTTAAATAATCCCATAATTCTGTTTTAAGTATTGAGGTGAATGTTAATGTTAAAGAAGAAAAATTAAAGTCTCCTTTCATTTTAATGGTGAAAAATAAAATACAGATTTAAATATATATAAACTGGTAAAAGTAAAGATTTGGACATTATTTTTTATTTAACTAAATGAACCTTTTTTAGATTTAAATATATGGAAGCTATTTCCCATTCTAATGTTTTAATGCTAAGCATATTGTATTTTCAAATTATATTTATTTTTTCAAAAGTTATACCGTAAAATTTTAATTGCTTTGTTGTTAAATTTCTTCTTGTAATCCTTTAATTTTGTATAAAAAAGTATTTCTGTTATGTAATTATTTATTAATTTTTTATTAGGGTTAACATTTTTATGAAATCATTTCTTTGTTACTGGAATATTATTTGCGATTCCTATTTTTCTTCCTAATTTTCTTAATACAAGATTGTAGATCTGCAGTTAGATAGTATCTTGATGGGGTAGGTTACAAACGTTTCTAAATAAAAAGAAGTCCTTGTGAATTAAAACAAAAAATGTGTATGTTTGAAAACATAATAAACTTTTATGCACATGACGGAATTGTTTAAATATATTTTACTTTTAATTTATATTATTGTGCAGGGTAAAAATAAATTTAAAAAAAAAACATAAACCACTGACTTTGAAAGGCTACAGTTATAAGCTTTAGAAATTACAACCCATTTTAGAATAATAAATAAAAGGTGACATTTTAAAGTGTGTAGCCACCGACTAGCTAAAGAAAATAAGGTCTGTTTTTCTTTTTTTTTTTTCTGAGTGGAAACTTCTTGCTTTTTTTACTTTGTTCTCCAACTTTCTGTCTTTTGTGGAAGGCGGTACTTTTCACAGCTAAAGAAGATTCGAGCCTTTGTACTACCCGAAACTGTCTGTACAGTTTTATTATATACTTATGTTTATTACACAAAAAGTTCTTAACCCTTTAACGCGATGTGGTACCGCTCTGGGAACACCAAACTCTGACGTTTTGACTGTTGCCAGTCACGAAAAATAGACTTGATTTCTATAAAAATAGTTGCGGGTTACATAGCTCCACGAGAATCCTTTATTTTTTAGCACGTCATTTCCCTTAAAAAAATGGTCACTATTGTTTTTAACAGCACTGACCTCTGCTGAAAACTGGAAGAATGCGAGAACAGCTGGATAGATTGCCCAATGCTGAAAAAAGGGCATTGCTGAAAAAAGGCTCTTTTTACAGCATTGGGAAAGGGTTGCGCCTCAAAGGGTTAATACAGTTAACTCAATGTGCGATTCATCCAAACTAAAGTGCAAAAAAAAAACTGATACATCAAACTAAAAAATATTGCGTAGACTCTTTCGGAGGATGCAGAATCATGCCTCGCCATGGACTTTACTTATGCATGAAAGTATCCTGGAGGCAAAACAATTGAATCTTGACACGCCATTAAAACTTTGCTCGACAGTTCATAAACTGAACATGTGAGAGGTGATGGATGTCTGCATTGTACAGCAAGCTGTAACGTATCCCGTTGCAACTTGCAGCACTCTCTAACAAACATGTTAAGTAATGCTCATGTTAGGGGAATTTGGTGGCAAACGTAGGACTTACAAGAGTGTCCTGAGAGCTACGTAGTATCAACCTCTCATAGGGATAGAAAAGTGCAATGCCAGTCAAAAATAGTAAGGATTGAATAAGTAAAAGAAATTTGAAAATAGCACATCTTGCGATTTTGCTTTTAAAATATGATGTTTTAAACTACACTGTTTAACTTTGAATAATCTTTTAATTTTGCTGGAAAAAAGCAAGTGTCTCACTACATTGTTTAAGTTTTACTTTATAAAGAGTCATATGAACATTAATTCCTGAACAAGGGATCGAACCCCCTTTTTATTTTATGCTTTTGAAACAAATGAGTAACAATTGGTTGATTTGTTGAAATAAAATATTTTTCTTAAATTTTTTCCATGCCTTAAAATTTGTTTGGAGATGCAATAACTGAAGCAATCATCCTAGGTATTATAATTCGATGGTTATTATACCATTGAATTGTAAAAAAAGGATATGATGAAAGAAATTCCCGGTGATTTCTTTACAAAATGGTTACTGGGTATTAAACATAAAATTTTAAATCAGCATCGATTAATTATTCCATAAGCACGCGTTAAAATTTGTATACATATAATATTTTTATGTTAACTTAGATTAATGGAAGATTATTTGATTATAAGGGAAGAATAGGAAAGTGAGATATATAAATTTTACGGAAAATGTGTAGGAAAATAAATTTGTTTCTGGAAGATTAAAATTCTAAAAGGAATCTCCGTGAATATGAAATCCTTATCTGGAGAACGTGCAAAGTATTACTAAAAGGAAATATTCAAAAATTTTGCACGCTGAAATTTTATGGTAAAATAATGCAAGTAGATAAAATGTATTAAGAATAAATTCTGCATCAGTCTAGCTTTATGTATTTATATATTCTTTAAATCTATCGATAATTCTATTAAAGTTGTTGTGGTGATTGTAAATGTATAAATGACACAAATCTTATATTTTTGAATAATATTACGTAAAATGCCCATCTAGGAAGATTTTAAGTTTAATTTTAAGAGGAAATTAAATATTTGTGATTATTGTTTGATTAACGGAATGCTTATCATAAGTTAAATCACAAGTGTTTTTACTTTAATTGTATACCCTTGCGTTTTCTATTACATTTCAATTTCCTTTGCGTTTGTATTTTAAGTATAAATGTACAGCTGCGGAAATAAAACGCCCACTTGTACATTTTTCGACCGTCTTTCGCCGTAAAGCAAAGTTACAGGTACCAATCGTTTACGATTGACGTTCACTTTAATTTGCTACGCATAAAAATTGAATAAAGGACCATCTACATATTAAAATTCGTACCAATTTTTTTCCCCCGCAATAGCAACCCCTAGATTTCACTTCATATTTCAAAAATTTACCTCATTTTAACCTCGGATACCAATTTTCAATGAATTTGAACTGAAAATGGGTGAGTTATAAGCTTCCAATATCCCCCTCCCCATATGTTAAAATATATATTTTCATGCTTTAATTCATATCTCATATAATTTTGATAATAAGAAGCTGATTTTTATTCGTACTGTTGGAACTAAACGACCCAAACATAATTTACTAATATTATAATTTAAAAAAATATTAATATGAATTATGAATTTCGAATTATTAAATTAATATTAAGAAAATTATGAATAGCGACAGTGCCAAAGTTCGATGGAAATATATGCTGCAAGTTATATTACATGGCGGTGCAAAATTTCAAATTTTTACGTTCAATAGTTTAATTTATATTGAATAAAATGTGTTATTTTCATGAGTTAAGCTACCGTATATAAATTTATTAAGTGACATATTTTTGAAAATTGCGTAAAATAAAAGTAAATTAGATTTCTTTTGTGTAAAAACAGTAAAAGATTGCGTTATTAAAAATATAAATTTTGAAGCAAATAAATTAGAGGTTTTCAAAGTTTGATGGTAATTCTACAACTATTAAGCGTCTATTGTTGCGTCCGCCACTATATCTCCCCAAATAAAATATTTTCCATGCATAGAATTTGATGCAGTAGATGTATGTCTTCCAATACAACTTCCTATTTCTGAAAAACTAACACCCTCAACATTGCAGGCATGAATTTGACTTTTTTTAATATTGGAAACATCAGGTCTTTGGACTTCCTCATACTTTATCAAACATTCAAAATCAGGTTTTTCTCTCTAAATTTTCATCTGACTATAAATTAAAGTACCACCAAAAGTCTTATAAGAATATTGCACATTGCAGACGATAATATTAAATGAAGAACGTGAAATAACAAACACAGTGATAATATTGAGTCGGCAAAAAAGTAATTGCGTTTTTTTACATGGAATTCAAACAAATAAATTTTCAATCATGAAACCGTTCTTCAAGTTCGACCGTAGCTGAGTAGCATTCATGCTTGTTGTCAGGAGAGTAGAGAACAGCCTCACACTGTCTAAGAGAACCTTCAAGAGAAATACTCAATAACAATTTCAAAATTAGAAAGATTTTCAAAATCGTGTGCAGTCGTTTTGCATTTTTCCTTTAAATCATGTGTACGAATCAAGGAAATTATGGACTCACGGATCATTTGGACCAGTGACTAAATATTGTAATTTCTACTCATGATATTCTCAAGACAAAAAACCCCTGTTAGTCTCAGTAAAAAAAAAGACTAGAAACAGTGTATTCCTTGAAAATAATATTTATTTCTTTTAACTCTCACGAGCGAAATTGATGAAAGGCGGAAAGTTCAGAACTTACAAATAGTGTTTTGCAATTTGCAAAATCGAGAAAAAAATGACTTACAATATCTCCGAAAATTATCGTAGAAAATTGGTTAAAATTTATAATTAGGGTAATTTGAAGGCTTTCTTTCGTTTAATAAAGTCAAAATACAGTGTTTCCATTGAGAAAAATGAAGTTGATGCCGAATTAAATATGATCCCCTTATGCAAATTAAATTAATAGTTAATTAAAGTATACGTTATTTGCAAAAGAATGGCATGTATAACACTGCTGTACAGCGAACGACAGCGAAGTAAAGAGCAAGTGGGCGTTTTTTTTCTCCCGCAGATATTATTTATGCTAACTATTGTAATTTAAATTTTTTCTTCAATATTGCCTAAAATTTTTCTTAAAATGTATTAATTCTATAAAAAGTAACAATTTTGCTAGTAATGATTTTTTTTATTTTTATGAGATTTTACATGTTTACAATATGCGACAAAGCCTAGCACATGATAAGACATTTTTTTACAAGAGCCAAGCCCCAAATAACTATCAAGTCCGAACATATTTGTACATTCCCAAATTAGATTCGAAAAGGATTATTTTATAAATTAATTTTTGATTAGGTACTATTTTCCAATGTTAAATTATTGAAAATGACACGGACTTTGAGAAAGGGTATTAAATAATGTCTTAAGCAAATTAAAATATAAAGTGCAGTCTTAAACCATGAACAACAATTATTTCTTGTAAATTATTATATTTTTTATGATAGATTAAAGCGATACAGCCGTATATTTGTAAAGGTAATGAAGCAATGCCCTCTCTTTTTTAACCCTTTTGAATTCTACATTTCACCTTTTAGTCTTTTACATTTTAGTACACTTTAGTACATTTTGAATTTTAGCTTTTACTAGGTCTTGTGTACCTATTACCCGAATACATCATGACACGTTTTTAACTCCTTGTCTGGCGCAGTATGTCCTTTCTGGACCTTGTGCCATTAAAAACCAACCAACCAACCAACCAGCCCTCTCTTTTACGTATAACTCACATGCCCTCGTATATATATCCACAAACAAATTTACATTCTTCTTTAAAGAGAACTGCAACTAGAAATTTAAATTATTTCAATATTATGCTTAACTGATTCTCTAGAAAAATTTCTTCATAACGTCATACTCTTATAGCCGTAGTCTTTTTTTTTTAATTAGTCATGCAAAGCTAGTTTCACCGAAAATTTAGGCAAATTTAGGGCACACTTTAGGGCAATTATTTGAAAATATCCCTAACATAGCAAGATCTCCATGAGAATGTTCTCTATTTCCAATTATTTTGCTTAAATTGTATCAAATTCTATAGGAATGTTTCTGTATAACAATTGCTCATATTGGTTTTTGTCATAACAGTTTGTTGTACACACTGAATAAGCAAAACTTTTTTTCTTCAGAAAATATTTTTATACTTGTATTAGAAAAAAAAATTATTAGAAAAAAAAATTAAAAATTGTGCCAAAAGTGCTTCTTCTAATTTGTCAATAATTATTGTAATCGGTATTTGTAAAGTAGACGAGCTCTGTGTACCATACCTTAATACGTCAGTGAAGTAGAACAAAATTAAATGATTTTCTTACCTTTTCACATTTAGATACTTTGCTTCAATTTCAGATTTTGGTTTTATCTTAGCTCTGTTATTAACCTTAAATCTCCAGGAAAACTACAGTAAAACCCTTCAAAATACTGGTGCTAAAAGATTAAATAAATAAAAACTTTGTGTGAAAAACACACATAAAATGATACTTATGGGATGGGACGAATGTTTCTACCGAAAATTTTTTTGGTCTTCAGTCAGCCGTCACACTTCGTCTCACAAAACAGTGGGAGCTGTAAGATAAACAAAAACATGCATGCTGCCACTTGGAAAAAAGAAAAAGCGAGGAACCACGGAGATTAGAAGGGGGAAAAAAGAGAGTGGGTTAGTAAGAGAGTTGAAAAAATAAATTATGGAGAAAAACAAAAATAATTAAATAAAAAAGGCAAAAAAAAAGAACACACACACACAAAAATCTGAATAAAAAAAACAACGAAAAACAAAAATAACATAAAAACACAAATATTAGTATTTTTAATTTTTTTCTGCTACTTTTTTTCATTTATTTATTTATTTTTTCTCTTTTATTTATTTTTTGTTATTGTGTTTGTTTTTCTGTTTTTCCTTTATGTCTATTATTAATCTTATACACATATAAAAATAATAATAACTGTGTTGTTCTGCATGTAAGCATTAAAAAAATTAAATATACCAATATTTGTGTTTCTATATTCCTTTTGTTTCTGTTTTTTATGTTCTGTTTTCTTTTTATTTTTTTTTATGTGTACGTGCGGTTTTTCTTTTTTTTTTTTGCTTATTTATTTATTTTTGTTTGTCCATATTTTATGCTTTTCTACATTTTTTTAAACCCACTTCCTTTAATCTCCGTGGTTTCTCGTTCTTTTTTCCAAGTGGCTACACTCTTGTTTTTGTTTATTTTTCAGCCCCCACTGTTTTATGAGACGAAGCGTGACGGCTTACGAAGACTAAAAAAGTTTTCGGTCAAAACGATCGTCCCATCTTATTAGAATGATTTTATGAATGTTTTTTACACAAAGTCTTTATTTATTTCATCACAAGGAAATCTGCTTGCATCATTTTTTTGCTTGTTCGCTTGTGTAACACGTATTTCGAATTTGTGTGCTTGGGCCAAAACTGGCTTATAAATCCACATAAGAAGGTCAACACAAGGGGGGAGGGGTGCACTCCGTAGGGATCTTTCTAAAGAGTTCTAACCCGTATTTACGCTAGTTTCGGAGAAAACGACGGAAAACTCCAAACGATAAGGTCGACAGCTTAGCGATGGGACCCGAACCCGGGACGCTTATTTTGAGAATCTACATTGGAATCGCGAAAGCGCCATTGCGCGTGCGCCGTCGAGAGCTTAGCCAAAATCAGCGTCTGCTCTTGCTCGCCGTTTTGGTTTTGATCTAGCAGACTGTTTTCCGTCATGGCTGACGAAGAGCAGTTAGTTATTAAAATTATTAGCTCTACTTATATTAGCAATGATAATTTCAATTGTGCCATACGTTCAAACATGGACGAAGACAATCAAATTGTCAGAACACAATAGAATAATTGCACCCAGTTAAAAAATTAAAATAATAAATTTAATTTTCTTCTATAAAGAGTAAGTAAAAAAAACTATACAGGAACCTAATTACAGTTAATAAATAATGAGAAATTACTAATTTAGTTTTTATGTACAGAAACTGATCTAGAGCTTGTAAGCAGATAAAATGAAAATTTTGAACTAAATTGTTCGGTATTAAAAATTCAAACAATATAATGGTGCTTTTATTTGCTTCACTAATCTGGAAGGTTCAGTTGAACATATATTAAAAACAGCTGAACAAAATACGAAATGAATAATTTAGGTGTTCACACATTATTAATTCAGGTTTACATTTTCTTTGAGAAATGAACAAATATTCTACTTAAAACGTTTAAAGTTTATTTTTAAACATTACAAAAAAATTATTAAAAGGAATTTTTATCTAGTGAAATAGAAAAATTGCAGTTTGAAGGATTGTTAAGAATTTTACGAATTTTTTATGAACTACGAACGTATGTTGTTTGCGTACACCGCAACAACATAGCTTGACTAAGTACATTGTTTTTACGAATACATTGCTTTTATTTATTTGTGCAAATGAATAATTGTGTCAATGAAGTTCATGTATATTTCGGTGGATTCTCCGTGATGGTCCAGTTTCTTTGACATAGCTTCACTGTTTTGCAAGTTTTCGCTTAGAATTTTTTAAGTAAACTAAACTAGCTCCCGAATCGTAATACGAAACAGACTGTCAAGCTGTTCACGTTGACAACAACCCAAATTTTTGAGTATTTTAGCAGCCGAACAGAACGGTCCTCTGCAGCGCATGCGTGATGGAGCTTTCGCGATTCCCAAGTAGATTCTCAAAATACGCACCCGGGACCTTCACACTTCGGCCGTCTTCCATTTCAGTGACATAACCACTGTGCCATGGTGAGGTTTCATGATTTCTTCATGCATCGATTGCAATAGGGAACTCGGACAGTAGATGCCAATAAATTAAGTAAATTTCATGTCAGTACAAGAACAATTGTTAAAATTCGTAAGATCAAGAAACAGGCAGGAACATCAAAACCGTAACTATTTTTAACGTTTTGCAAAGTGTTTTGAAGTGGCATTTACTTGTTGGACCCTTAATACATGACACGCAATACATGACGCACACTGTAAATACATGGGAGTAAAAAATAAGCCAACATTTTAGAATAGGTTGTTGAGAATTAACGACATGATATAATTAATTTTGATTCTTCCGAGAATAATTTGCTTTGAAACAGTCTTTTTTTACATTTTTAAGATTAATTATACGCAAAGCTTGGCTGCATTTTATTATCTAGGAATGATTATATTTACCTTTTTAAAGATTCTAAGATCTATGAATCCTTGTATTATTTTTGATTTTATTTGCTTCATTTCCGAACAGTTTATTTCTATCAAGAGCATTTACATACTGAATTTAAATGATGAGAAATGCCCCACGAATGTCAATTGCACTTTCAAATTGAAAAACAGAAAGGATTTTTAGGCATTTTCTATTGAAATTATATAATGGAATATCCTTATCTATTAAATTAAATATTGAAGCATATCTAACCTGAATTAAAACCAATCTTTTGTTTAGAAACTGAGCTTGCTTTAAAAGAAAGAGCAGAGTAAATAGGAAACGTTTGAAATATGAAAATCGTTGAAAATTACTTCAAAATAAACTATTTGTTTATGAAAGTTTTAAATTCCAAAGGGAAACCCCATGAATATGGAAAGCACTATGTATAGAACGTGCAAAGTATTTTCTGAAGAGAGAGATTTAAAATTGTTTTATGTCAGAAATTTTAAGGGATAAAATAAAGAAACGAAATAAAAGTTCATTATTTACGAATTTTATATAAATAACAGCAAAACATTTCTTCTTTTTTTAAATATATTCTTCAAATATCATCTGAGAAATTTTGTGATTGTGCATTTAAAAGAAAAAAACAACAAAATTTAAATTAGCTTAATTTTATAAAAGCATTTATAATAAAAAGCATTATTTGTACAAAAGCTACACTGCTCTCAGAACTAGTTCAACGTTTCACCCTACAACGGAGCTACATTAGCTGCATCCTTTCTATGGAGAAACGTTTCACCATAGCTCATTATTTGGCTCCACGAATCAGTTTTAACATCAAGTCATGGTGAAACGTTTCTCCATAGCAAGGTTGGAGATAATTCAAGACCATTTTTTTGGAGAAATGTTTTATGAAGTGTACAAGTCTGCTTTTTCACAGTCCATCACTATTGATGAGTTTTATAAAAGGCATTTGGACCCTTTGAAATTTCTTACAATTCGTCCGATCTACTTCCACCTGTTTAAAAAATGATAAAACTGGAGTGCAGTTTAGCATTGGGCTAGTAATTAGGTTAGCATTAGGCACTAGTTTAGCATTAGGTTTTGGAACGTATTTTGATTGGCAAGTGTAAAGTTTTCGCTAAAGAGAGGTTAGCTTACCGTTCATCACTTTACTTCTCCACGTCATTTACGTAATTGTTACTACATTATGGGATACACAGCTTTCTCATAAATAGCGGAAGGCAGCCTAAAATGATACTAGAGGGAAAAATGATCTACATACCATGAACATACGTTTTCTTCTATAAAGGTAGCTCAATCTACTGGTTAAATATTTCTATTGGTTTTTATACGTATTTATGCATATTTCATAAAAAAAAGAATTTTCCTAAATACAAAGCTAAGCATTGACCAAATGTTATGTTATTTAAAAAATAAATAGTAATATATTTTTAACGATGATACACTAAAGCATCGTTAAGCTAATATGGGTTGAATAGTTTTCTCCAGAAGCATAAATTTACCTATATTTACAACAGTTTCAACTTGATGATAAAGACCAAAAGGGAATAGAAATTCACTCTGACGTCATTTTTGACTCTTGCAGATTAATTAGCCTTTCTTGTCAAAGAATAAATGCCACTTTGTAATATTATTTACTACAGCGCATCAAAAGTATGGTGTCTTAAACATTAATTATGTCTCTTGTTGACATGTCCCGAAATTTAATTGGACACAGAAAATTAGTGTTGCATTAGTTTGATCGAATTTTAGTTTCACAATTAAATTTTTCCCTAAATCAATCACATTTTAATAGCATGCGCTGATGTTTATTAGATTGGCTGATGATCTTTTTAGTAACCATAATGCAATACTGGTGTATATATATATATATATATATAAAATATTTATCGTCGCGTCTGACTTTCCGTAACTCATACACTAGAGTGGAAGATTAAATAAAGAAATTTTCATTCAAGGCGAAGGGCTGGTCTCCACAGCAACAGACAATATTTTAGCCTTAATTGCGTGAGCGCGTTACAGTCATCTGCGAGATTACTTTACTCGTGATTATTAGTCTCCTAAAGTCAGTGATTTACTCATTATTGTTCAGAGAAGATTATCTTGAGTAGCAGGTTTTAAGCATCGTTACTTGGTTATTATTTTTAGAAAGAAACGAAGACACGTTATGGCTAAAAAGACAGGAGAGGAATTTAGAATTTAACTGTAATAAGTTAAGAATTCTTTAAGATTTCTGTGCTTCAAAAAAATCATGGTTTCAAACATTGTTTGAAAGTATCCAATTACATCTAAGGTTATAAAAATTTAGAATGTCGAATGTCTATTCACGAGGTATTTAATACCCTTTTACAAACGGTAATCCTATGAGAGGTGGAATATGCAGAAAAAATTTACACTATTTTCCAATTTTTCCTAAATGTATGCCATCCCAGCATCTTTTGTGATGCTGTTTATGTGCTTTATTTTTTTTTTCCAAAGACTTCAGTACGTAAAAGGTAAAAGCGTAGAAATGTCCATCAATCAGTTACGATTCAGGGTTGTGTCAATCCAAAACAAAATTGTTTACGATGATTAAGCTTACAGATCAACAATGTTTGGAAGATCGGCTTGACGCAAAATTCTAAAAATCCACCCGTTTTCCAATTTTTCGTAATTTTCAGCTTTAAAAGCTTCCTCAGTATCCATTAGTGTAGCAAAGTGAATAATATGATACTGATTTTTCTATAATTTAATGTATATTGCATTAAAAGTCAATTTAAATTTATAATCTCTGACGCAAAAAAAATATGTCATGCGGAAAATAATTTCGCAATGTTTGCGATGTGAGCTAGTTTGGATCAGCTCTTTCAGATTACCATTGTTGGAAATTCACGTTTTCTTCAAGACTAAAATAAATAAACGTTAATTCTTATAATGGTTTTACTGATAAACCATGGTCTATGGACATAGACTAAGGATCATAGATTTCCTTAGAATATCACCTTTATTGAAAGTCAAGTTAATACTGTCCCATCATCCAGCATAGTCATCTACAGCAAGTACCTTAAGTGACATTTTGATTAGAAACAAAGCTTTATTTACGACATAAGTAAGCTGGGTCTCCGTAACGGGTTAGCTTCCTACGCATTTGATATTTTCACATATTCCAGAGGGTGAAATCTGGTAGTATATGTGTGCAAATTTATTGCAGGAAAAAATAGTATAAGGAACTACTTCGAATTTTTTTAGTCTCTGATACTGCTAAGAATATTTGTATTTTTCTGGAAAAGATTTGCTGCACTCAATCACATAAGTTAAAACAACCCTAATACAATATAACTGAATTTATGCCTTAAGGGACCTTATGTCAGATTTTGCCATTCAGAGTATCGTATCATTCATTTATTTTTCACAGTATTTCAATATTTGTCTTTACAATATCCCATGTTACTAATTCAATCAATTTTTATCATGGAACGATGACAAATCTCGTATGAAGAGGTTCAAGAAACTGATTAAGCAAATAAGAAAAAATAAATAAATAAAGGATTTTTATTGGAAAATTTAAAAACTAGTTCAATCATTAAGTATGTAGACGTCCTTTAAATATACTATAGAAAAGTAGAAAACATTAAAAAATAAACATAAGTCTAGAGTGCTTTTCTTTTCAACAATGAGAGATATTCTTTAGATTAAGAACGTTCTTTTCCTATACTTGTACATTTCACAAATCGCATATTCTTCCGAAGAAGAAAGTATTTTATTCGTACAGATGTCACATACTTTTAGTTAGTTTATTTTGATTTACATACTTTACAATCTGAATACCTCCTAGACATTCTAAACCATAAAAGGAATCCACTAGAAAGTGTTACTTTCTGGGAAATAGAGATATAAGAATTCATGATTTACTGTTTTCGAACAACTTTCGGAAGTTACAAGAATTTTATTCAGAATTTTTGGCTTCATTTAGCTTCGCACGAGAAGTAAAAGTTTTTTTTTCTTGAATTAATACATCATTCATTGAGTGTAGCTTTTTCAGTAATGAAGCCAATTTATCTGATCGGGCTGAATTCTTTTTGGCATGTGACCAAAAGCTTCAGATTTTACAGACGCTTTTTTTCTTTCTTATTCGGTGCCACTGAAAAGCATCGCAAGAATTCGCTAAGAATTATCCTTTTAGCATGGAATAAATGTCATGCTGACAAGAGATCCTTCCGAGAGACAAAACAGCTCAAGGGGAAATAATTATAAGTGCATAATTTACTTTTAAATTTGAAGTGACTTTGTACAGGCTAAGATTTATTCACACAGGTATTTGTACTGGCGCATGAATTTGTGTTTTACGCGTTTTATTAATAAATACACGAATGCAATAGAAATAACTTTAAACAGCAGATAATAAATCACGCAAATCGCGCGCATTATGAAACATATTACGACACAAATTTTTTACTAGTTAAAGCACTAGTTTTTAAGGGGGAATTAAAATAAGGAAATATTAGAGTAAAAATACGTAAAGTGTACCGGGAAGATAAGTTTAAGGTATATATTAGGTATGTCCCCTTTTCTCCTAAGCCAAAAACATTGAAGTTAAGTTCGAAGTTTTGAAGTAAACGTTGAAGTTTTTAACGTAAGTTCTAGATTAGAAAGTTTTTTCAAAAATTCGTAGCCTATGAAGTGTAGCGATACCAAAACGTTATTTTCACG
This sequence comes from Cheiracanthium punctorium, assembly GCA_038373885.1. Classification (NCBI taxonomy): domain Eukaryota; kingdom Metazoa; phylum Arthropoda; class Arachnida; order Araneae; family Cheiracanthiidae; genus Cheiracanthium; species Cheiracanthium punctorium. The sequence continues at coordinate 473,157 of JAWZYV010011708.1, read as the reverse complement.
TATGTCTCTCGATTTCCAAAAAGAAGTAGCCATAAAATAGCTTAAAAATACAACACTCAAAAATGACTAAAATCCATTTCATCATACTTTGACATTCGCCCTCCAAAGAGGGTAGAGGTGAAAAATTGCGAGGGTGGACTCATTTTTGAAGGAAAGAAAAATATTATTTATAAAATTCTTGCTTTAAAATATAACAAACATCCGAAGTTGACGCTCAACTTGTTTGTAACTAAAACCTTGTTGAAATTTTATTTGTTTGAACTTCATGTGAATGAAAGGCGCTACTTTCTAGTGACCCTAATACATGAACTTATCTCACATATAGCGTTTGTAAAACAGGCTCAGTAAAAGAGCCTCAGTAAGTAAATGAACGCACACAGTTGTAAGCAGAAATACGCTTCGTCACATCAATACTTTTGGGATGCACTTTAAATATTAAATGAGGTAGACATTAGTGTGTATCCAAATTTTTTTGTGTGGTTCTGTAAAAGACCACAAATTATAGTGAGTAGCATAATATATTGTTTGAAAAACATGCCAAAATAAGCACTAATAAGTACTTCGTTTCATTGGAAAGAGGGCGATGCAATTAAGACTCGCTTCACAGAAGTCTCGCCCCCTGACTTTGACGCATAAGATTTTTGCAAAAGAGTTACAAATGGCTCGACGAATTTTAAACCTCTCCCCTTCCTTAAAAAAGAGAAAAAAAAGAGAGGATGAAAGAAGTAAAAAGAAAAATTTATATACCAACAAAAGAATATCATTTTGTTTCGACAATAGCTTTTTATTACATTTCTATAACTAATTATGTCCAAAAAGTCCTCTGGATATTAAAACTGAACTCACTTTATAAAAAAAATAACGCTTTCTGTTTAAACTATCCATGTTAAGTAAATTAAACAGGTATAACACCTCTTTAAAAGCCAAAAATTGAATAAAAATTCTACAAGCATTAAACAATAATGATAAGTTTCAACAGCGTTTTGAGTTTGGGAAACTGTAAGTAATCAGGCTATCTTCGGTGGCAGCACAAGTTCATTTACTTAAATTTGAGAGAAACTAAACAGGAATTATAAGAAGTACTTAACTACATATATTAAAAAAAACTTTGAAAGTCAGCCATCATATAAAAAGAACACTGAACGAAAACGAGCATTAAAAAGTAACAAAAATTTGCGAAATAGCGCACAAAATAGGTACTTATCGGCTAAATAATTGTTTCCGGTTGTACAAAACGTTCATCCTTCTTCTGGGGAAAACAAATTCCACTATCCTTACTAGCAGAAATGCTAGAACAGAAAAGTAAACAACAAAGATATGTAGATCGAAAGGAGGATTAAGTAAGAAATCAGAGAGAACAAAAGTACAGCGGGGAGGGGGGAAGAAGAAAATAACAAAAACATTACAGTAGGTTAAAAAAATACTAAAAGGAACAAAAATACAGAAACACATAAAAATAATAAGTAAATAAAAAATCTGGAGTGACTCCACTCGACTTTCTGTACATTTACGAATAAGATCATTACCAAGCATTTAAATAAATTTTAATCGATGAATAATTCAAACAGATATACCAAAATGAGGCTCAATCGAATGTACCGTTTAATTGCTTGCGTGCAAAATGTAAAAGATATCTTTGTCGTATCCCTATAGAAAAAATATAAGTCCTATACACATCAAAATCAATACCGGTCTTACGATGGTGGTTTATAACATATATACCCAATTTGAGCTCAATGGAATGTACGTTTAAACGCTAGCGCACTTTCAAGAATTTTTTCCAATAGGCCATAATGTAAAAGAAATCTTTGTCATAGCCCTTTCGGAAAACTATAAGTGCTATACACACTAAAATCAATACCGGTCGTGCGACGGTGGTTTATAACATACATACCCAATTTGAGCTCAATCGAATGTCCCGTTTAGGAGCTCTCGTATTCACTCACATACACACAAACACACAGACACACACGTGCATACATACATCCCGTGAAAACAGTATAAATAAATTCAGAAGACCTCAAAACGTGTAAATACACCAAAATCTCGAAGACGATTTTTTTATGATTACAATACTTTCCTTACATGGCACATGTTCGGAAAGTAAAAATAGAAATAGAACAATAAAAGAGCATGGACATATTTTTATTCATTTCATTTAGACTTGAATGTATTGACATATACACATAAATTTTTATACGGATTCACTGTACCATAGAAAAATAATACAAAAAAGAGGAATAAAGATGCATGGTTTACTATTTCCTAACAATTTTCTGAAGCCATAAGAAAGCCCATCTTTTTTTGTGGCACATAAGAAATATATAAGTTTTTTGTTTTTTTACTAGAATTAATATATCATACATTAAGTATCGCAATTTCAGTAATGATGCCAATTTATCATATCGGGGGTAATTCTTTTGGAGTAAAACCAAATAACATCAGACTTTAAGGGCGATGGTTTGTTATCTGTGCCAACGACATGTATCTCAAGAAGACCAGAAACCTTTTACAACGGAAAAAGATTCGAGTTGACATATTTTCTCAGAAACAAAATTGTTCAAGCTTAGATATTTTATGAGTAACTATAGGGGCCAAAGCCCCTAATAAGGCTTATTCGTAAAAAAGGCATAATTTCAACAAACAAAACTCAAAGATTGGATCAGATAGAATGTTACTGAGCTACACATTGTTTGGTTCTTGCATGTTCATTGGTACATAAAAATTTAAACTTCACACTACAGTAGACACCCTATAACACAGTAGATATTTTGTTATAGGAATCCGTGTTGTATTGGGTCCTGAGCTATACTCCACTGGAGTGCGGACTCCGCGTATAATCGCCGGAAAAATTATTTGCACTCCTCAGGAACACAATGATATTTAATGTTGCCATTCAAAAGTTATATTAATTAGGAGCTAAAGCGTAATAAAATCAGAACATGTGTTTCAGCTGTATTTTTAATTATGTAATACCTATTGGACATCTTGCGTATTTGCCACCCCACGGCGATTTTTCATTATTTGGCGACTTGCGTATATGTATAGTTAATAATTAGCTCTAAGAAAACAGTTCTTCATGTGTTTTCTTTGATAAAAACTACGGAACAGCTGGGATAGCTTGCCACCCATGCGACTTTTCATTATTTGGCGATTTACGCATGCTCACAACCTATAATTACTGCTCATGTAAGGTTCTCGGAAAACCGTTATCCATATTTTCATATTCATAATCCTTTGCAGATTGGCGTATTTAGCACCACGAATTATATCATCTTGCTGCGCTGGCAAATATCCAAAATGTACTATAACCGCTATAATAGCATAGTTAACGTCACCAAATATGTCTACTGGTAGCAAATATTCCAGCTGGACCGAACCGGCTTTAAAATAATCTACATTTTAATTATTTTTCATTTACAAGATACTGGGTTCTAACATTCTTGAACTCGAGGTTTAGATTAAGCCTGCTCGAAAAGATACCATTTTGCCTGCTCATTCCTAACGCCAAGATGGCGCTTTTAAAATCGGTTACAATTAGTTATCCTGTTTTGGAAAAACGAATAGTCACTCATTTTAAACTCCTGTTGTCTAAGTGAACTTACTATTTGAAAATTGTCAACTTTGTGTAACGCACTTAGAGTTATTTATTTCATATACTTTTTAATTTGGCTTAAAATAAGTGGTGTAACTCTAATTCATGTTTGTGAATTTCGTGAAATTCTACATACTTGGAATTGCTTTGTTGCACAGGAATGAATGATTTTATCCCAAATCTGGCAACCATTATGTTTTATTTTTTCAGTTTTTTATTAATATCTTCTAAAATAATTCGATTTTCGAAATTTAAGTCAGCTTATCAGATTCCTCGGAATTTTCCAAATCCGTGGACATGTTTCTCGAAATTCAAATCTCCGCGGTTTAGGAGAAGATATCCAAACAAGCTATTGACAGCGCCAGCAGCGGCCTTTACTTTTTTTTAGAATAGAGAGATAAAAGGCCGATTTTGAAATGCTCTGTAACTCTTTAACTATTAATTCATATTGATTGTATTTCAAATTTTTTCGTACGTTGAATTGAAAAATGGAATAAAAAGATAGTGCTGTCTTAGAGCTTTTAAAATTGGTGCTGGCTGTAATATAGTCGATTAAGATAATTTGTGTTGTACTTTACAACAGAGAACATTTATTCGAATAAAAGGACTTATTTATTTTCAAGGTACGTAAATTAAAACCGAAAATTTCACTGGAGTGTCAGGTTATTTTTGAAGGGTGAAAATAATATATTGTACATAAATAATTAAATTACTTGCAAAGAGTTTACATTGTAAATTATTAAAAGGAATTAATCAATATTTAACCAGAAAAGGTCCAACAAAGTGGTAGCAGAATTTTATATTTTCTACACAGCTGTCAGCCAAATACTAAAATTAGCTTCGCTTTCTTTTTCCTTTAAATTAAAATGAAAACGTTACCCGTTGTTTGTAAATAGATTTAAATTCTGGTAAGCTTAGAAAATCACGCATCGACGATTTTCTAAAGCTCCAAGATCTTTCTCCTTCAAAATGACTACTCAGCGCAACTTTTAAAAAGAAGACCGCTTTAAAGGGCTTCAAAGGCACAATTGACTCAAATCTTAGTAAACTGAATACAGTCCCTTTCAACAACATCTTCTTCTTCCAAGATAAACTGTTACTTCAACTTCTGCTGTGTCATCACCCTTAGCACAAGAAGGGGTTTTTAAAATACTGCGAGTTCAGCAGCTGATTCACTACGTTAAGACAGTGCTCCGTTTAGAAAGAATCTCATCATTGTAACTCGCTAACAGAAAATCGCATATAAGTGTTGATAGGAAAAATGGCTATCGCTTGCTGCGATAGGTTTCCAAACCTCTGAAATCTCGTACATATTCTTCGCTGTTTGGCAAGACGCCAAGTTCCATAGATTACGAGAAACTCGTAAAAGTGACAGTAAAACTATCGTCACTGTTCGTTAACTCAGAGTAACTATCGCTATTGTTAAAACTTAAAATGCATCGCGCCATCAATTAAAATAACTTGTATTTTGCATATGTAACTTTTCTGTATTTTTTATATCAGTGTTTATGCAAATTTGCTTCCTCCATGTTAAAGGAGTGCTCTCGCCTTATTCGAAAGAAGGTTCACGCTGACACGGATTGTGATTAGAAATAACACAGTCAGAGGCGTAGCCCGGGGGGGGGTTAGGGGGGTCATAACCCCCCCCCCATGAGAATTTTTTTGCCATACAAAATGTATATACTTCACTACATTATCACACATATGTATACATATGTATGAGTTGCAGTAGTCGTAACCCCCCCCATGATAAATTTCTGGCTACGCCCCTGAACACAGTACATACCCGTACTTAAAATGCAAGCCTGCAGAAGATCTGATGACAAGCAGAGCGAATCAGCCTGTTCGACAACCAGGTGCTTACTCGTATTAGTTTACTGCATAGGACATATGTACGTCCTGCAGGTGCCGACATGTTTTAGTATATATAGGGCATATGTACGACCTTATGCTTGTATTTTAGTTTATTATACACATGTGAAAGCTTGTTTGTTTGTTTATCCGGGAACTTCTTCCACACTGTTCGACCGATTGGATTGAAATTTTGCACATACATGTAAAACGATTTAGAATAGTTTCGCAGTCAACTTTAAAATTCTGAAAACTCAATCGCTCCATGATTTTTCGATTTTTTGATAATTTAAACCTTTAGAAAGCGTTTCCAGTTTCCGACTATCAAAAATAGTGATCCTGTGCGTTGCCTACGTAATACTACTCAAGGCCGGGAAAAGCGGCTTTCAAAACTGGGGAAAATGTAGATGGCGCTGTTTGGTCCTATAAGAACTCATCGTTTTCTTGTTACTCCATAAGAGCTATCTTTGTAGATTTTTAGATTGGTACTTACGTAGTATCTCGGCGGACCGCCAAACGAGCAAGTTTTCGCCAAGATAAATGCCGGAGTGTATTTGACGAAATAATAGTTTGGCGGGAATGACCGCAGGGATAATATTACGAAAGTACCTTTAGATTTCTTTATATTGTTTTATAATTTTAAATCCACATCGTTTTAAGACGCAAACCGATATCGATGTCAAAGTATGTATCGTATGCTTTAAATTCACTTATCTTTTAAAGTGGGATCTTTTGGAAAACGGAGAAATCTGACCGTTGATCCACCATTTTCTTTCATGTAAGAATTATTGCAATATGGTACACAACAGTATGGTACCATTTTCACTTAATTATTTTTGCGTACGGTGTAATTATGTATCTGCAATAATAAGAAATATAATAAGGTAAATGTTTAAGCATGTTTAAACGTCTCTAAAACTCAACACATCATTGTTTACATTCAAACAGCCAGAAAACACAAACTTAGAAGGGTCATAAGAGCGCCCCTAGCGGTCATTTTAGTGAATTAAGTTTTCGCCAGAAATCCTAATCAGGTTACCAAGCTTGGGCAAAATATTACACCACGAGCGAAATAATAAACTTCTAGATTATCAGATGCTTTAGAAAAGTAAAATAACATGAGTTCTTTTTTTCCTTATTTCACTAGTTCATGTTAGATATCGCAACAGGCGGTGATGCAATTTCGATGTTATGAGTTTAAAAATGAGTTAGAAATCAAAAAATTTCCTATTATAAAAATTTAAAAGTATTTTGTTTAATTCATGAGCTACCCTTGGCGATTTTTGAGCATTATGATTTTTCAATAACCATAATAACGAAAGGAAAACTGCAATTTTTAAAATCGCGAGAAATTCAAAAGGTACCACAAGGGAAAAAATACTAATTAATATACACTGCTCAAAACAATTAAAGGATATTGTAAGTTTTATATAAAATAAAGATATAAGCGAATTTTTTTTGCCGAAAATGGAAGAAGAGAATCATGCAAATTTTTCTGATTTTCAAACTGTGGAGTATGCTAATTTTGAGTTCGACGTCAAAAACGTCGCTTCGGTGGCAGCGAATGAAATTGGACTTTCAACTGAATAAAAGTCAATGAATACAAGGATGATCGGCATTCAGTGACTGCTTTGTTTCGATGAGTACGATGTCTCAGCGAAGTCATTTAACCGATTCAGAAGCTTGGAGAGTTGTCGGTAGGTTAGAAGGGGGCCAAGCACAAAGTGTGATTTTCGGGATCTGGAACCGGTTTTTGGCGACGTGAAGTGCAGACCGAAGACCAGGGCAAGGTCGTAGACGGGCAACAACGCCCAATGAAGATCGTTATTTAGTGTTAACGGCTCGGAGACACCGGAATATGAACGCTACTCTTCTCCAACAGCACCTCGGCTACTGGCACCACGGTTTCAACTCAGACTGTCCGAAACCGGCTCCATGGTGTAGGTCTGTATGCTCTCCGACCGACGGTATGTGTTAGACTAACATCAAGGCATCGTCGCGACCGCAGGGAGTGGGCAACAGAGCATGTGAACTGGAGGAGAAATGAATGGAGCAATGTTCTTTTTTCTGACGAGTCCCGATTTTCAGTTCATCCTGATAATAGGCGTATTTTCATCGGGAGGGACCGTGGCAGTAGGAATAATCCTGCGTTCGTGCACGAAAGTGTCAGCTTTGGCGGTGGGGGAGTGTTGGTGTATGGTGGCATCTCCATTGACGGGCGCACAGAACTTTACATCATTCGAGATGGACCTCTGACTGGTCGCCGATATAGGGATGAGATCTTCAGACCTATTGCAGTCCCTTACGCTGCAGCAATCGGAGATGAATTCATTTTAATGGACGATAACTGCAGGCCATATCGTGCTTACCTGGTGGAGGATTTCCTTTTCGAGGAAGGAATCGTACGAATGGAATGACCAGCGTGTTCTCCAGACATGAATCCAATAGAGCACGTTTGGGACGCTCTAGGAAGACGAGTTGCTGGCCGCCAACCACCCCCACAAACTCTTCAAGAACTGGAAAGAGCTCTTCTGGAAGAATGGGACAGAGTACCCCAACTCGTGATTAATAGCCTCATTGACTGCATGCCTCAAAGGTGTTCAACGTTGCTGGCCGTCCGTGGAAACCATACCCCTTACTGAAAATGATCTCCTTTGAAGAAAACACCTTTTCTTATTCTTTTTTTCTCATATGCACAAATTGTGTTTTTTTCTTTTTCTACACAAATGCGCAATAAAATGCAGTTTTTTCTGCCAAATATGTGTAATTTATTCTCCTATAACCTAATACGTCTGTCGACCATGTATCAATCAGCTAAAAATTGTCCCAGCCACAAGATCCACCTAAAACCGCAATATCCTTTAATTGTTTTCAGCAGTGTAAAACATGGTATTCGGTATCGTCTTGACGACGACCGTCGTATGTATTCCAAAAGTCGCGCAAAATTTGACGACTTTTGGCGGTATATATTGTTGTTGTTGTTTCTGATGCCCCCTGACAACCGCAAACGGCGTTGCGAGATCCCCCCCGAAGGGAGGCGATGGGCAGAGGGGATGCGTTTTCCATTTTGAGGGCCTCAGTGGTAGGAATTGCGATTTAGCCTGTGGTCCTCTAATTTTGAACCAATTCCAGAGGAGGGACCAACAAGCCTCTGAAATCAGCAAAGCCAGAGGTATCGTTTAACAATGTGGAGGACAATGCAGCCACGACAGATTTTACGTGCACCAGCTCCCATTACACTGCATGGTCCCGCAGTAGTTGAGCCGAGAGGAAGTTGACCCTCCCAAGGACTGGCCAATCTGTATGCTGCTTCCTTTGCCGTATTCTAATCGGAACGGAATGTTTCGTTAAATTATGTATGTGTTTCGAAAATTCGTACATATAGTCTATAATAACAACGGAAATTTTTCACTTATGGGAAAACTGTTGGTACACAAGTCAAGTCTCCAATAAACGAAAGTATATTTTTTATTTTTAATTTGAGCAGTTAATACTTTTTATGAAACTTTTGTTGATTTGAATGAGTGTATCTGGTTATTTGAACTGAAGCAAATAAAATGAATTTCGTTTGCTAGATAAATATTAGACATCTTAACAAAATCAGGTGTTGGGTTACTTCACTTAAGTTTGGAAATAGAACTTTTTCGTCAGCACTTTGATAATTTTAAAGACATGTGGGAAGCTTTTTCTACTCAGTCATCTCAAATATTAGCAGAAATTAATAAATAAAACTGACTTCGAGATGCCCTTTCTTTGTATATGATATCAAAAGCATGATAAAGTGCCTGCTATGAATTTGCATAATATTCAAGGGACCTACACTGACACGCACTAGTTCTACATAGTTATGTCAGCTGACTGTTACCATGGCTGCATTCTTTAGAAGATGCGTCTTGCACTAAATCAAGATGCGTCTTGTACTAAAAAAATAATAAATAAATAGGAGTGAAAAACAAAAGAAGACTATTTCAGACTTTGCTTTATTAGTTTATTTCTATAACTAAGTTTTTAGAACTTTTATTGTGATAATGCGTTAATAAAATTCCTTTGCTAATCAATTTCAAAATTTAATTTTCTATTTCATATAAAAGTCATTCTGATTGTAAAAGAAATATGTTTATTATAACTTTAAATTATAACATTCAAAGTGATTAAGTATTGATCGATAGTACAAGTACAGAATGAACTCCTTTATTAAATTATTAAATTGAGAACATCTAATAAGTATTTGTCAAATTTAAATGTAAGTTTCTTTAATATAAATTAAACACTGTCTCATTATAAATTGCTTGGATTTTAAAACATCATTTAATAAATTTCAGTTAGACATTCAAAATTTGAGCTTCGTAAAATTTCTCATTTTATACATAGATTATAACATTTTTTTCTAATTAGCCAAACAATGAAGAAGCTTTTAAGTTGATTCTGAAATAAATGTAACCAACCAAACAAAAAACATGTATTGAGAAAAATTACTCCATTAGAAAAAAATTTTTTGCTCTTCAAGCTGTCGATGAAAACACAAAAGAAAATTCTTAAATGTAACATGGAGCAATAACTTTTAGAGACGGTGAAGAAACTGTCTTATTGAATTACATTCTTTAATGGCGTTTATCAGCTTGAAAGTAGCGCCTTTCAGAAAATTGCTTTGGACTCTACTTAGACTGATCAAACCACTTCGTATAATATAAAATATCTTTCTTTGGCTACGTATTTGCGGGGAAAATGGTGCAATATTTTAGGCTATACTGTTTGGCGTATTTAATTTCGGTAATGCAAAAGGAAATCTATATGAGGTAAAAGGTGTGGAAGAAAACTTAAATGTATACTGAAAAAAATTAAATATCACTTTTAAGAGTGGCGTTAAGGTATAACTTTTCTTTTCTTTTCTTTTTTTTTAACACTACTACATTTCTTTGAAGAGTTTATAGCACTTTCTTAGATTCTGATCCAGTTAATTATGTTATTGCTTTGTAGTAAAGCTAAGAAAAGTAAGCCTAATTTATTGGTTCTCCCACTGGGGGTTTACGGTCTTCTAGTAAGACATACTCAAAGTGATTTCAAATAGATCTTAAAAGGTTACTTTCTGAATCTGCTTAGGGTTTCAGTATTCACAAGTCCTCCTACCTTAATTTTTAGATTGATTTTTTGACAGCACATTTTCAATCTTCCCTTACAAAGAGAGTTTCGTAAAACTTTGATTCTAGCCTTAGACATATATTTTCTGTTATTTCCATCGTTCTACTCTTACATCTCATTCACTTGAAATACCATTTAAAAAATCTGATGTGTCCAACACATGACTTCCTTGCACGTCCATTAGATCAAAAATATTTTCGACGCACTTCCTCTAAATTTATTTGTTTGAAAGAGATAAAATATCAATAATAGTAAGGTTTAGCAATTTCAAGCCAAATATTTCGATATCGCCAAGCGGAGTTCAATTTGAAAGATTTCCTTCTGACACTTTATTTGGCGATATTTCACCAAAAGCCGACAAACTTGAGATAGTCAGCGAGATTTTGGGGATAGCCAAAGTAGTCAGTGAGCACAGACCTTCAATGAATTGAATGCATCTATACACCTCAATGTATTCAAAGTCATTTGGCTCACCATGTAAATAAATTCTCAGTCGATTGCTGTCAAAAAAGATATTGAAAACAGTTAGATATTACAATAGTTCTAAATACAAAGTTAAAAAAATCTACGGGTTAAAGTTTTAGAGTTATACAAAATAGGAAATAATTTTTGGCGCCAAATTTGGCGATATTTCGGCGAAACTCGTCAATGTCGACGACATTTGGCGAGATTTTAAGCATAAACCAAACAATGACAGATTATCGCCAAATTTGGCGATATTTCGCCAAAACTCGCCAAGAACGATGACAAATGGCGATACTTTGGGCATGGACAAAATGACTGACTATCGCCAAATTTGGCGATATTTCGCCAAAACTCGCCAAGGTCGAGGACAGACGGCGAGATTTTGGGCATGTACCAAACAATGACTGTCTACAGTTGTGTTATAATGAAGATGTCCATAGACATTAAGGTACTGAAATTCTTTTCGGTGGTCCTGTAAATAAACTCTCCAGTAGATTGGAACCAAAAATCGAGATGCACAACTAGATGTTACAACATTCTTATATATGAAATTTCATAATAGTTTTTGAGATTTGAGAGTTAAATATGCACACACGTACACCAAAAGTCGCCAAGCTTGGCGACTTTTGGCATAGTTCTTGAGGGAGGCACGTGACCGTGGTCGGACCATTACCTAACTTATGTGGTAGGACGGTATTGTGCTTGAAATGGATGAATGCCCCTAAAATTGCTATTGACCGTAATGTATTGGAAATCTTTTGAGTGTTCCTGTAGCAGAACTATAAATGATAAAGGCACTTTTTTTAATAGAGAAATTCATTTTCTAACTCTTTACAGCATATATCACTTCTGAGTCGTTTGAAATAGCCCAATACCTCTAAAAAACGCTTTGATGAATTTCGGCCCATAGAGCGTAATGTATTTCGAATCTTTTGGGCGGTCCTGTAGATAAACTATTCAGTCGAATGGAACCGAAAGGGGAGGTGCACAACTAGATGTTACAACAATCTTAAATATAAAGTTTCAACATTCAACGCCTAACAGTTTTTGAGATATGCCAGTTTAATGAATTTCGGCCCATTGAGTGTAATTTATTTCGAATGTTTTGGGCAGTCCTGTAGATAAACTATCCAGTCGAATGGAACCAAAAGGGGAGGTGCACAACTAGATGTTACAACTATCCAAAATATGAAGTTTCGACATTCTACGCCTAATAGCTTTTGAGTTAGGCGAGTTTAATGAATTTCGGCCCATAGAGCGTAATGTATTTCGAATGTTTTGGGCGGTCCTGTACATAAACTATCCATTCGATTGCCACCAAAAGGGGAGGTGCACAACTAGATGTTACAACTATCCAAAATATGAAGTTTCGACATTCTACGCCTAATAGCTTTTGAGTTAGGCGAGTTTAATGAATTTCGGCCCATAGAGCGTAATGTATTTCGAATCTTTTGGGCGGTCCTGTACATAAACTATCCATTCGATTGCCACCAAAAGGGGAGGTACACAACTAGATGTTACAACTATCCAAAATATGAAGTTTCGACATTCTACGCCTAATAGCTTTTGAGTTAGGCGAGTTTAATGAATTTCGGCCCATAGAGCGTAATGTATTTCGAATCTTTTGGGCGGTCCTGTACATAAACTATCCATTCGATTGCCACCAAAAGGGGAGGTGCACAACTAGATCATAGAACAATCCTAAATATCAAATCTCAACATTCTACGACCAATAGTTTTTGAGATATGCGAGTTACATACATACGTACGTACGTACGTACAGACGGCATGGAAAAACTGGCCACAGTAGACTCGCCACTGGTCAAAATGAGTTGCAGACGCGTTAATATGATCGTGCATGCTAGCCTACGATGAGATGCATCGAAAAAATTTTTAAAATTCAATTTAGAGGTAGTCAAACTCGGTTTTTATGTCGAAATTTGGCCCCCAAAATTTTTCGGGATCACATTACTTCCTTATACTACGTACAAGGAAGTAAAAAGCAACGAAGCACTGTTATGTTTAGATCATAATTTGTTTAGTGTAAGCGTTATCACGTCAAGTAACGTCATTTCTGAAATTTACACAAAAAATGCATTTAATAAACATCTATAATACAGTAAAAAACTTTTCATAAAATAGTTTCTTAATCTGTCCTGCAAAAGAAAAAAATTAATTTTTAATTCAAAAACAAATTTAATTAAAATTTCTAAACATGTCTTTTACAACAGTTCAAGATGTTTATATTTACTTTCATTTTCAGTCATTTTTAATTAAGTAGTAACACTAACTCATTTTTTATATCATTTTAAAAATTTTTATTCAGTAAAATGAACTTTTCTTTCCTAAAATCTTTAATATTATTAAACAGTTTCGATTATTGAAGCACACTTATTTGAATTTCAGTACCTACAAAAATGCAATACGTTATTTGGTACTTAACTCATTGTTTGATCAGGACTAGAGCAGAAAGCATATTACTAAAAAGAGAGGAAGCTTTAAACAACTGTAATCACTATTTGTTTTAAGCTAAAAAGTAATTATAGCAAGAAAATTATGGAGAGCGTTTTAAATATTTGAATTTAAAAGTCAAAAGAAGATTCTTGAAGAGGAAAATCAACCGAAAAATATTTTGCCAGGAGAGTTGTTCAAGAAGCTGATTAGAATTTAGTAAACAGATTAATCTGTTGAATAATTTTCAGTACTCAACTGCATTTCTAAAGTGTTACCTATATAACCGTTTGACTGCTATCCATCAAAATCCTCATACACCCTCTAATAAAAGTATTCGAGCAAGAGAGAAATTTCTTATTTTAGATTTGCGAAAAATAGTTTAGTTTTTGAAAAACGCACAACTTAATAGAAATATGGAATGTCATATTTATCCATGGCCTAACTCATATTCTATGATGAATAATTTTTAATATACGAAACCAAGGTAGGAAATTTCTCTCCTGCTCGAATGCTTCTTTTGGACGGTGTACATTCCAGAAGCGCAATAGCGCTGCATAGCAATCAAACGAATAAATAAGATTATAATCTTATTTATTCGACTTTTGTCTGTATATTACGTGGAATTAAAAACTTTGCAATTTATGTCCGTTTTAAGTATTTAGAAACCCAGTACGACCATCAAAAATTGCTTGTCATTCTGTTGTTCTATCCGCGAAGCTTTTTTTTTTTGTTGTTGTTGTTCACACATCACGTAATAACGACTTAAGCGAGGGAAATGAAATTTAGTTTTTTTAATGACTTTAGAAGCTCAATCACTAGAATAAAACATTAATTTTGAAAAGAAAATGTTTTATGCATTATGCTTTCATTCAGCACTTAGTTACTCTCTAATTTCCAATCTTTTAACAATACACTAAAGTTAAAACTATGCTTTCTGCACTTTTGTCAATATGCTAATTTCATTCTTTGTACTCCTAGGATGCTGATGAAAATTCAGGCTTATTGGAAATCTGCATTACATACTAACCCATCAACGACAAGTACTTCAGCTACTCAGGCACAAATATAACATTTGGATTTGGCACAGAAAATAATGACTTGAGAAGATAAAACACTACATATGTTTAACAAAAAACACTCAAAAAGAAACTGGTGTTAGATAAAATAAATAAAACTTGGTAAAATAACACACTCTGATAAGTAGGGGAAGATGGCCAAAAATGATCCTACCGGGCAAAACGATCCACATATGTTTTCTTTCAGACAGGCAGCGCTATCTACCAGGTAACACATAAACTAGTCGTGTCAAGTTAAGAAGAAGCAAAGGCGGTATTTAAGCGATCGTTTTCTTCGTCAACTCTGCGAGAGCGAAGGTGCTGTGCAACTGTGATGTAGATCACGTATTTAATATTTAGGGAAAGGTGGCCCAAAATTATCCTACGGGGCAAAACGATCCACAAATGTTTTCTTAAATACAGGTAATGCTATCTACCGGTTAACACATAAACTAGTTGTGCCAAGTCAAGAAGAAGTAATGACGGTATTTAAGCAATCGGTGTATTACGTGCCTGAGTAGAATTCTTCAAAAAACTGGGTTTTATCATATCTCTTATAAGGCAAGACACTAAATTTCCTATTTATTTAAAAATAGAGTCTTTAATGTGCAAAAATAGGACTTGGTTTACTAAATAGATATATTTTTAGTAAGGATTATACTTTAGAGTGGATTACACTTGCTAAGCTTGTTATGTTTCTGGGTGTGTTCCAATAACATGACCTAAAGTGGGAAGCGGAATTGCCGGGTAAAATGGTTCCTCGACTTAAGAAACTCCAGTATCGGGCTGTAAGCGTTGTGGCAGCCATTCAACCGCGACTCTCCATTACATTATTTAATTTATTTCTGTGTTTGCTGTGGACTATAATTTTTAGCTATAATTTTAAAATATTCCATTTTATTGTTTGTGACACTCTTTTACTTTAAAATTTTCATAAAATAAATCATTCATACTATGTGATTGTAAAATTTATTTTATTTTATTATGTATAGTCATAATTGCACTTTCATAACTTTATTTTGCCGATAAATTTTTTTTTCTAATTTATTTTCAAATGAAGGATCATTTTGCGTTTGAATGAGGATAAAATGATCCTTTGGATTCTTCTCTAAAATTCTATTTTTTACATTACTCAAGTTGGGTTTAAAATTTTATTAAAATATATTTATGGTGTAAAATATTGTGGCAAAGGGCCAAAGTTTTAACATTTATGTTGTTTTATGCAGGTTTTCCACTTAGGGGGATCATTTTGGGCCACTTTCTCCTAGTTTGTTTCACTATCTTTTCAAATATTTTGCCCTTGGGTTGAGGGTAAAATGATCCTTTAGACACTCCCTAAATATTCTATTTTTTCATTACTAATTGTGTTTTTAAAATATTATAAAATATGTTTATGATGCAAAATATAGTGTAAAATATTCTAGAAAAGGACCAAAGTTTTATGTACACAATTATGCTATTTTTTAGAAGTTGTAACATTAAGGGGATCATTTTAGGCTTTTTCTCCTCCCTGTTATGCATGTTATTTTACAAAGTTTTATTTACTGATAATAGTGATACATAGTGATAAAAAAAATAAAACTTTGTAAAATAACACAGTTTGATACGGTATAGTTTGATAAGTACCTGTTATTTCACAAAGTTTTATTTATTAAATTGTAACTACATGTATTTTTCCCGAGAAAAAAAGGAAATTTAGTTAATCCCGATAGATAAAAATCATGTAGGCATGATATGAGAGAAGAAAAGAATATTTTTTTAAATTCCAGAAGGTTTTTTTTTTCTAATGACCGGCCGCTGCCTTGGCCACAACAGGCTGGAACTGTTGGTCTCTTTATTATAAGGACAACTAGTAGATGGACCACCGTCACCCCCTATGAAGGGACGGACATGACAACCACGCCCAGTCGGGGATCGAACCCCGGCTGCAGAATGTTGAACCCGAAACCGGAGTACGGTGCTTTACCCACTATACAATTCGGGCGGCGATACCAGAAGGTTTGTTCAAGAGTTGTTCGCGAGTGTTTTGGCACGGACATGTTTTGCTTTCAACAACATTCTCTTCATTGCATTCCTTCAGAACTGAATGAGGAGTGCAATCAAATGAGGTCAGAAGCTAACAAAGGTGATGACTGAGATCAAGTAGCCAACACATTTGACACTGGAAAGACTGAAATTTTGAACAAGCACCGAACCACAGAAGTCGCATCAAAAATTGATTCCAAGTCAAAAATATCCAATTCTAGGACTGACCAGGCAGATGTAGTAATTACAGTTAAATCAAAAACTATATGAGGAGTTTATGAACATTGAACTATGCTTTCTCCTGAACTCCTCATTAACTTCAGTTCTTCAGATAAATGAATAGAAATGGAAGGCATTTTAATTTTAACTGGAGAGTTGAAAGCTGTGACTGACTATGACATAGATTATAGACTAGATTATAGTTGTAAAGCTAATCCAGAACGTTAAAAAAATCTGTTTTTTAACATTGTCCACTCTTCTTTGTTGGGGAGAGTTGACAGCTATGCCATAAACATTTCTGTTGAGAGCGAATCTATTGTTAGTGTTCAATTAATTTATTTTATTCTTTCATTTAGTTTTTTTTATAGCCACCGATTTTAACATATTGTTTCGATGTAAATCTATTTGTTTTAATTTTTGTGCTCAAGTGTCTGTGAGAAACCCTTAAAAAAATATTCTGGCCTTTTAGAATGGGTCTACTTATTAAATTGAAACAATAATTATTGTTTCTTCATAATCGAGGAATGTATATATTTGTTCTCTGAAGATTATTATTTTCAATATTTATTATAAATGGTGTTTATTATTTTAATGATTTATTTCATATCTCATGGGATTTACGATGAATTTAATTACAAAATTTCAACTTTCTTTTATATATAATCTAACTATTGTTTGAGAAGAATTTTTGTTTCTTAACTTCTTCGTAATTATGAAATTTCAAAAGCGTTGAAGAACTGTTTGAATGGAACATTATAAAGAATGAAAGGTTTGTTTTAAATTTTATAGGATATATTTTTTATTTGATTCTTCGATACAAATTTTTATTTGAAAATTTTCCAGACAGAATATTTGAAAAAGAGGTTTATTTTTCATATATTAATCTTTTATTTATTTTACTTATGTTAGTTATTATGTTAAAAGAATATATAAACTATTTAAGAAAAAATTCAAACTGTTATTTAATAATTCAAATCTATATAACTAATGTAAGACATTTTAAACTATTTTTAAACAATTTTGAGTAATAGAAAATAGTAGCGAAAAAGCCGGTGATGTTTCTTTAACGATAAAGACATTAAAATGTTTGATTGTTGACTGATTTATCAACCTGTCCAGTCGTTGGAATAAGGCATCAGGATGTGTTTGTGTGAAAACTCTTTGTGAAATTTTGTAGATTTTCTTGAACAAATAAGATAAATCATGTCAAACGTATTCATTACAAAAAACTCTCCAGCACAATTATCTTTTCTTACAGAATATACGAGTATAAATGTTTTAACGACTAATTATAACAAATAAAACAACGCCACTTAACTTTTTCTTCGCATCATTGGGAATCTCCCGAGACGTAGCCTGAGAAGAGGATGTTGGGATAAATCCCCCTCCGCTATGATTTCGTCATAAATCAGAAGGATTTTTCACCTTTTTTGGTCAAGCAGGAATTCCGTTTAATTATACCGTTATGCATTAGAAACAAGTGACGAATGTAAATTGAAAAATGTTCATAATAAGGTAGGAAAAAAACTACATTGAGAAAAAATGCTCTCGTTAATTTTCAGAAAGCTAAAATTTTTAAATTTGTATACGATTCCCGTACAAAAAATTCTCCCAATTAGTAAAACGTGTTTCATATATTAATGAGGTCTCCCCTAGATCTATCACAGTAACGGCCTGGAGACTGGACATGGTTGTTTTGCTAACATCTATACAGAATTGCTATATATAATAGTCCCCTGTGCACTCTGTTCAAACAAAATTTTGAGATGGACAAGGATAATTTGTTTAGTTGTTCCTCACTGAATGTGGAAAACTTATACAGCCGATATTACCGGGCAAGGCAGTTGATGCAGTTGACATCCAGCCACTAATTTTCGTGTTTGTTTATGTTTTCAGGGTTTTAATGTAGATTTTATTTTATGTTCCAAAATCATGCATCTTTGATACATGGCAGCCTACGATGTAAAAAAGTCAAGTGATTTTGCAAAAAAAAAAAAATAAAAAATATATATATATATTAAAAAAGTGATGCTCAAATATTCGGCCTTTCATCATACAGCATCTCAGAGATATCTTTAGACAAGAATTCGAATGTAAACGTTTAATACAAGAGTGCAAAATGTTGTTTTCTCTCACAATTTTCGAATGAATCCTGAAACGTGATCATCCGACCTGATTTCCCTCATTCAATAGCCATTGAAATGTATTTTAAATCAGCGTATGTTTATCTTCTTATTTATGACATTTTGAAGGATATAATTCTCAAATTTTGTACGTCACCTGGTTAATCTACTTTTCTATAAGGGGTCATACACAAATTAAAAAAGTGTAACTTTTTGTAAATTAACGAGGGGAATGTTTTTTCTAAACGTAACCTTTTTTCTAACCCTATCTTGAACATTTTTTTTTTCAATTTACATACCGCACTTATTTCTACCACATAATGAATTAAAGATTGGTACCACTTTTTTGGAGCACCCTGGACATGACTGTATTTCGTTTCCTACACGCTACGTTTGTCGTATTGTAGTAATGTCAGTTTGTGAGCCTTGGAAAAGATATGCAAATGATCCACGCTTTTCATAGGCAAGATTGTTGTCCTAAAACACAAAAATATATTTCATGATTCTTGAACTAGAATTATGTCTCTAAAACACACATGAAACAATGACTGACCATAAACCGTAAAGTATTGAAATGCTGTTTTGTGATCTTGTACAAGATTTATGGTTATTACACCCTTTTAATAAGCTATATCTTTCAGTAATCCGAGAACCGTTAGAAAAGTACTGTTCCTGGCCATATTATGTGACCAATAGATCATTTCCTATACACAACACCAGCGTTGCCATGCTAATAAAAAGCAGTCAGCAAGTATTTAAGAAAGAGTTGGCACTACTGTGAGACAGCAATTTATTCATAGAAGTTTTAACTTAAAAATGGAGGGTAAAGGAATAAAAAACATGGATTGTCTCCATTTGACTTTCCGAACACTTGATCGTAATGTATAAGAAGTTTTTGTAGCCCCATACAAAAAATACGAGTCCTATACACATCAAAATGTGTACAGGTTGTGTGACGATGCTTATAATATACGTAAACAATCTGCACTTATTCAAATGCACCATTTAGAGATCACTTTAAATGATCTGCGTCCATAGGCTGTAATGTATACAAATTATTTTATAGTAATCCTATGAACAAGTTATCAGTTCTACACACACCGCAGTCTGTACAGATCATGTGATAGGGGCCCATAGTATATAACCTTATCCTATGGAGATGTACGGTGGAAGGTGGTGATCGTAAAAAGACGATGAATTATTTTGTAAAGATTATAACTGGTACGACTGTAGTGAGAGCGACATAGTTTTAAGAAGACGATCGTATAGTGGGTCACATTTTAAATTCAGACTCGCAACGATGTCGAAAGGAGAATTATTCCCCTTAGGTGAACATGCTTTTCTTCCCCACTGAACGAAATCACATATGCACTAGAAATCCCTCATCAGAGCGACGAGGAAGGACAAATTCCAAAATAAAGAATGAAATTCGCTTTTTGATGGCGCATGTCGTTTTACTTCCTCTGAAACATGATCACACAAACACTTTAACCCTCCAAGCGGCTGAGACGTAAAATCCCGTCATCTGTAAGAGTTGTTCAAAGCGGCTGAGACATAATTTTCTGCTCCCCTTTTTCTGCTTCGAAAGCGGCTGTGACATAAAATCCCGTTACTGCTCACCCGGAGGCGTTTTCCCAAACCCTCAAGACTTCACGCACTTGGCGAAAACAGGAGGGAGCCAACGGTTTGGCGGAAGAGAGACGTGCATTGCGAAAGCCACCCTCTCATCAGGGCTATAGAATCACAAGGGCTGGGTCAATTTCCTGCGAGATGTGAAGACAGGGGAGAAGTCGTGGAGATAATGTTTTCTCAATGACTTTTATTAGATTTTTCTCACTTAAAATGTTATCTATGACATTTTAGATTTAGTGTGATATATTTTTAGGAAAAATTAAAACAATTGCTTCTGTGAATCCCTTTCTATTAGTAATATATAATATACATAGGCTCTCAAAAATATATTCAAGTAGAAACCAGATTTTCTGTTTTGAGATAAAGTAATGAATATAGGATTGTTTTCTAAAAAAAGAAAGAAAAGAATCATTCAAAATGAAACATTATGCACCAACTTTCTTTATATATGTGTGTGTGTCTGTGTTTAAATTTTAAATGTTAAAAAATATACAGTAAAACCCATTTAAAAAATTCCCGCCTAAAAAGTTCTTATTTGCGGTTCCCTATTTTTTCCTATTCTTACAATGTGAAAACAACCCGTTTAAAAAGTTTCGTTCCAAACACTTTCCTGCTTAAAAAGTCTTTTTCCACTTCTAAGTTTACATTCAGAGCGTGTTTACATGTGACTTTCGTTTTTTGTTTTGTTTTGTTTTTAATTTTTTTCCCCTTTCTTATTACTGCTTGAAAAATCAATTTTTAGGACTGAAAAAGTATGGCATTGGCCAGTGAAATGCTAACAGTGCATGAAATTCATGAGGTTACAGAAAATTAAGAAATGAGCTAAACTGAATAAGAGATTGCAGAAATTCTTAGTTTTCCGGATGCTGTAATAGGACTAGAAACTTTTCACCGTCTTATTAAAAGTGTTGAAGATGATAATTTTTTTTTGAAATGAAAGACCAATTGAAGATCGCCGATAAAAACACAAAAACTAATTTTTTCTTTTCGTCTGTAAAGTCGATTCTAATAATGCTTAAAGCTGATATTTTTAAAAAGATTTAATGTAAATAGTTAATTTTATTGTTTTACTTTATTAACTAATTTTTAAAGGTGCAAAACAATTATATAAGTACTTTCTATAATATTTTAATAAAGTAGAAAGATTTTTCGTTTAGATTCTTTAATTTTCTGTTCTCTTTATCCAGGATGCATACTTTCCTTTTTAATTTTCCAATTTCAGATGTTTTATTTTTTTTTTATACAGAAGGGTTCTTTTTAATTTCTGTGCCATGATTTTAAATGAACGACGATTTTTATTTTTTAATATTGTTAATTTCCTTCTTGCACACTCTAACTCAATTTTTAAACTGCTGATTTCTTCTTCCAGTGCATCACAGTTTTTACAACTGTCTTTCGTTGAACTTTCATTCAAGTTTACTTCATCATCATCATTTATTGTATCTTCTGATCGTATTTTCTTAGGACTTAAATTATACTTAGTCTACTGAAAGCATCTTCCGAAACTTTCCTCTTTTTTTTGCCTTTCCGATCTAGCATTTGTTTTTTCTTCCAATTTAAAAGAAGGTAAATTAACTGTAGGAATCTTTTAATATTTTTCTTATAGGCAGACCTAAAAGTCTGTTTTGTAAATCATCAATATAATGGCTTTCTTCGAAGTGTTCGCTGCACATTCGAGCATTTTTGGGGTTAACCCTTTGAGGCGCAACCCTTTCCCAATGCTGAAAAAAGGGCAGCCGTTGCCATCGCTCGACTTAACTACCAGCAAGAGGGCGGACGATCGAAACGTTCATCGCGTGCCACAGATTTAGAGACCCCTTTTTTGACGACAGCTGGCTGTGCGGCAATCAAATAGATAAAAAGTGGAATCATCACAGTAAAATTTCTCAATATATAAAAATGATAGTTTATTATTGAAGATTAGTTTAAAAAATTTCTTGGTGAATTCATTACGCTTGATAACGAAATATTGACTTATTTTGCATGTTCTCAGTTTTGAATAATAAGGAAAAAATAACTATGTTTCAATATGAAGCTAGAAATTAAACTTACAACAGAAAATTAAGAAATCTACTATTACTAAGACAAATCCGTTAAAAAAAAATAAAAAAAAAAAACGTCGGTAGCACCAAATTAAAAATATTAGGCATTTTTTTGAAGTGCTTATAGAAAAGTTTTAAGCATTTAAGTTGTGTTTTTATCTGTAAATGAATGGCTTTACAGATAAAAACACAAATGTACATAATACAGAATGAATAATTATATACATTTCTTACTCTACCATTTATTATTTAACAAATTACATTCTTTAAATATATCGGAGACATGTTTATTAAATGCAATAGATCAATAAACCTATTCTGATAATTACGCTCAAAAGAAAGTAGATGGCGCCAAAAAGAACATGCGATAAACAATTTTAAAGTGCCTAGGATAAAATTGCGGAGCCGATAAGTTAAATTTTATCTATAAATAAATGTTTTATATATACAATCATATTATATACTTTTCATATTCTACCAATATATTAAACTAATTACATTTTTTAAACACATCAGAAAAGCGCGCCTGTTATTACATCATAAATTCTTGAGGCGGTCTTACTAGCACTGCAACCTTATAGCGACTACAAGCTCGCGTAACTCCTCTCTTCCGCCAAATCGTTGGCGCGCTCCTGTTTTCGCCAAGTGCGTGAAGTCTTGAGGGTTTGGGAAAACGCCACCCGGAGCCCCCGGGAAGGGAGGGGAGGGGGAGAGTGTCGATTACAAGGCGAGCCTGGGTACTGGACGCGTCGAGGTGCTGTGACGTCACAAGAAAGGATGGACTTTTCGCCGTTAAAAGCATTGGAATCATAGGGAAAAGTACAAGAAACTATGATGTTTTGTGCCTTTTTTGGATATTAATGGTAAGTCAGCAATCTGTATTCTTAATACAACATACTTGATAATAGTTATTAAGCTATAGTGTACATAAAAATATAAAACTGTCCGTATTTTGCCTTAGTTTTATTGATTTCTGTTCTTTTGTTCTAGCAATCACTATGCCTTCGTCTTGCTGCGTCCCAGGCTGTAAAGCTAACTATAAAAGGGGAGAAAAACGTAAAAGTTTTTATGTTTCCCCAGAACGTTGAAAAGCGGGCTGAATGGATAAAAAAAATTCCAAGAAAAAATTGGTCCCCAAGAAAAAATACATTCGTTTGTATTCAACATTTTCGTGATGAAGATGTTGTAAAAGAGGATACAGTTTCAAAATCAGATGGAACACATTTAAATGTAAAAAGAAAACATTACAAATTAAAACAGAATGCTATCCCGTGTATTTTTTCAAACTTACCAGCCTATCTATCGGACATCACCAAAAAACAGGAAAGAACTGATCCTTCTAAAAGAAGAGAAAACGTTTTGAAAAAAGATATTGAAGCAACCAAAAAAAATAATGCAATGGATATTATAACTTCTTTTGAAGACTTGAAATTGAGAAATACATCAAGAGTTTCATGGCAAAACTACGTTAAGGAAAATTTCATAATTTATTATAAATTAAACGCAGATCCACTTCCACTGCACGTATCAAGCAGCGTAAAGGTAAATGCGGATCTCACTGTTGATGTATTTATAAATCAAAAATGAACAAAGAAAAATCTGTTTTCTGTATTCTTAGAAAAACAAAAAAGTGGAAGGTATTTATTAAAGAAGTATTCCCAGATGAACTGTATATTGGAATTTGTGGAAAATTCGGAAATAAATATGAATACGGATATGGATATTAACTCAATTGTAGAGCAACTCGCATTGTTCATCGAGCAGCAAGATGAAAACATTGATCAAAATATATTGGATAAAATTAAGTTTCTGGAAGAGCAACTGTCATTAACAGTTTTAAAGCCGAAAGTATAGCCCAGATTTAATCGCTTATGCCTTTTCCATTTATATTAAATCCCCCATCTGTTATAAAGAAATATACAATCTCGGACTTTTGTGTCTTCCGCATGAACGGAATCATGATCTTCAATACATATACATATTATTTTAGCTAAATGATAACAGTGAGTAACCATGATAGTATTTAGAATGTATATGCTAGCCCGAAATACAGAACACACTACACATATTGCTGAAACTGATTCAAATTCAGTACCAATTTATTTCATTAATTTCTGACAAAAAATATTGTTGATTCACTATTATTTAAGAACAAAGTGTTGTAAAACGAACATGCTATTTCAATGCGTCATAAAAAATTAAGCTACTCGTATTTACTGGCATTATTAATTCCATTTCTTCCATTGAACTCAATGCAAACTGTTCGAAATCCCATCCTTTCTTGTGACGTCACGAAAACCAGTACCCAGACCCCCTCTTGCTTTCCTCTCTCTTTCTCCACTCCAGTCGCGGCGACCCCGGCTCACCCCCACTCGCCAAAACACCTTAATGGATTTCAAAGGAGGGGAGAGCGCACAATGGCCAAGCACCCCACAAAATTATTTACAGATGTGGTGACCATACCTTTTCTAACTAAAGAAGAGAGAGGCCGAATGCTTTCGGTATTTTTTCAGATAAGTAATCTTTTGAACCGGAGTCCCTTCTAAGCATGGTTGGGCACGGGAAATACGTTTGAATATTTCGTATTTTTCAAAGACCTCCAGGATACTTTTTCATTTATAATAACTTTAAATTTTTAATTAAAATAACAAATTTTGAGTAAATATTTTACTTCTTTCAAATGTTACTTGAAAAGGAAAAGGTGTTGCCTCGAATACAACAAAACAGTTGGCATATAAAAATAAAATATTTTATTAGAAGAGACCGATTTAACATATATGGGGTCTTGGGCACGCATGCTTACGGATGAAGAGGGGCTTTAAAGAAATGTAGTGCATATTATTATTTAAATTAGTACAAATTTACATGTCATAAACCACCCCTGTATAAATATTAACTCTGTAATTATCCTATTATATAGTTACGCTGATACGTGACTCACTCGCTAACAAATCCGGTCCGGCCCCTTCCAAACAAAACTTTTACCGTCATTAATCCAAACAGATTAAAAAGTTACTGTGTAAAAATTTAATGAAATTCACACAGTTCGTGCGATCGGCTTGAAAATTTTCATAATTATGTAAAAAAATATTAAAAAAAGATCTGCGCTATTTTAAAAATCTAAAAATCCACCCGTTCTCTCATTTTTAAGCATTTTTTTGCTATTTTCAGCTTCATTTTATTGCGCATTTAATCGCGTTAAGTTTCCAGTAAAATGAAAATCAAACGTCAATAACAGAGGACTATATTACAAGACAGTCGGAACGCGTACTCAACTTCCATCACTATTTTTAGGAGAGTCCAATGTCACTTAGGTTAAATGTTTATCTTACATTTCATTGTTTACATCAATAATACTTACTATAAGGACGTTTTGGCAACCAACTATGTTTCCGGACTATTATTTTTCCCATTCCAATTTTAATGAACTAACGCATTATGTAGAAGCTGCCTGGTGTTATAAAATAAAGACAACTTCTACATAATGCGTTAGTTCATTAAAATTGGAATGATAAAAATAATATTCTTGAAACATAGTTAGAAGCCAAAACGTCTTTATAGTATTTTTCATGTAAACAATGAAATGTAAGGTAAATATTTAAGCAAAGTGACACTGGGCCCTCCTAAAAATAGTGAGGAAAGTTGAGTATGTGTCCAGACTGTATTGCTGTAAACTAGTCCTCAGTTATTGATGTTTCAGTTTGATTTTACTAGAAAAGTAACACGATTAAATGCGCAATCAAATTTATCAGTAAAGCTCTATTCCATCCTAAAGATTAAAACAAAATTAAAATAACTAGTTGAAAAGAACAGTGAAAGAAGATAAAGATAAAATAAATAGTGAAAGAACTAGTGAATAACAGTGAAAAAAGAAGTAAGATAAAATAAAATTAAATCCCAGTTGGATTCAGTGGTGATGATTCCCTTTCTGTGATCTGTGGGTCTCGGTCCCACCATGGCCCATTGCACAAGGGACTGAAAATGGTAGATGGCTGAAGAGTAAAAGTCGAGGGTTCTGGACTACCGCGCGGCTGTCTCTCTAACGATCTAGGGTTTCGGGCGGTTTCGTTAGATGTCGCGTGAAGACGCGGAAGAACACCTGAAAAAATCCTCCGACCAAGGCATTCCGACTTGGCAAATACCCTGAGTGCAGGCTTGCAATAAATGCACTACATTACACTCTATGATCTGTGTGGTTTCCCTGCTCACCTAGCTTGGGTCTTTGAATAATCTGCCGGTTTAGCGGAGTGTTCAAAGATCCACGCTAAGAAATTACAAATGTAAGAGAAGAGGAATCTTCTCAAAAACGTCTTTTCAATAATAAATGATGAGAGCAACCATCCTAAACCTGGTTTCAGACGATAAGAATTATTTAATCAAAATTTTTAATTTAAGAAGATCCATTTTTCTTACAAAATTTCTCGCATATTGCCTCCTGCCGTTGAAACTTTTCAGGATCCTCCACTGTCTTAGTTTTACCCTAACTACAACATCTTTCCAGAAAAACTAACTTCCCACATTGAACTGCAAGATTCTTTGTTGTTGTTTTGGTGTAATGTGGTGTGTGTGTGTGTGTCAGTTCATTTATGTAAATATGTATACATGCTAGAAAAACTTTTAAATCTGTAAAGTATTAAAGAAATTGTTACGTCAAGAAATACACAGAAATAGACAAATTTGTATAAAGCCAAAATTTTCATATTAGATTTCGAGGCATTTAAATTTATACCGGATCACATCGAAAGCGTCAGTTTGTCATCGATTTATTATTTTATTATTGCTGCTTTTAATTGAACAATACGAATTTTAATTTCTATTTTTATTCTATATTAGCTGATGTACCCGCTCATCACACAGGAATAGAGATTACTTAAACAATTGGTTAAACTAAGCTGCCAAATAGACGAAAAAGTAAATAAATAAAATTTTCAATTACCTAAATTTAAAAATAAAGATTAATTTTAGTGTAATTGTTTAAAATATGAAGTTCAAATCGAAGAGCTGTTGCAAATCAAAGCCATGATACGTATAACCACATGAAGGGAGAGAGGGGGATTTTCGTTTGATTATTTTGAGAAATCGCAAAATTATTAAATGTAAATTGTAGGGAAAAAAAGATTTTCGACGATCCCCAAGTCTGGCATAATAGCTATAAATCAGTCCCGTACTGCTAAGCTGTCAGTATTCGGCTATTAAAAAAAAAAAAAATCAAATTATTAAGCAGAAAGGCTTAATTTAAAATGCAGACTTTTTCAAAGAAGGAAAGCGTTCCAAATGAGTTAAAAGGTTAACTCTACCAAATTATATGTCATAATCTAAATAGGTTTGCAAATTTTTGCGATTTTAAATCGTTTGAAATAGCTTCTCGAAATTATTAAACTTCTACTTCTTTTAAGAATATTAAAACGAATAAATTGTTTTCGCCTAAATAAAGCATTGATATAAGGATTAATATATATTAAGCATTTCAGTGGTCCAATTCTGAAGGATTTTTTTTTTTTTTTTTTTCGGATTACAAGTGGGAATGGCGCCAGTTGTACGTCATACATTTAAAATTGACAAAAATTTGTACTCATGTTTTTTAACCATTACCGTTGACAAATTAACAGCGCTTCGCTTTTGATTACTCCCTCTAACTGCATAAAGATGCGCAAAATGATAGAGAGAAGCCGTAGGCGACCTTAAAATTTTGAAAGTCCACCAGTTTCCCCAAAAATACTAAAATCCAGAGACTTATTATCGCATGGGAAAATCGGGACTTTGTAAAGGGCCCCCAATTTCAAATGTTCTGAAATAGTCTTCTTTTATATGAAAATTTTTAAAAAAATGAAAATAAAATTCATGGATGGGGCCCCCAAAATTCATCAATGTCCGGGGCCCCTGTTGGTCATAATCAGGACCTGCTTAAATTTAGCAATTTAAGTCGCTAAAATTATTAAATATAGATAATTTAAATTGAATTAAATTCATTTAATTCAATTTAAGTCAATGCGCCAGTGGGTCCTAACCTTGCTCGCAAAACTTGGTATAAGCGCTGAGCATTCAAATAATACAATATATTCACATAAAAACGATCCAAAAGAATTACTTTCAATAAACTTCTGCCGCAAGAATTTATGAAACTTCGAATTTCAGTCAAAAATCGAAAATTTTCAGATTTTGGTCTTATAAATCTAAAAGCGCATTCAACTTGCGTCAACTATACATGCATTTTTTTATAAGTTCTAATACATGTCTTTCAAAGGACACCTCTTTTGCCTTAGCAACTTGAAGGTGCAAGCTATGGTTAAGCCTTAAAAATGACCAAAAAAAAAAAAGAAAAAAAAAAAAGAAAATGTGTGTTTTTGTGACCTTCAGTGACTTTGCGTCGATAACCTGCCACAGATTTCTCATATATTTCATGAAGTTCTATCGTCTAACATTATAGATGTGAAATAAATATCATGGCAAGTTGTCCCCCAAAGAGTTTTTGACCACAGCATTTTCTATGTCTGAGAAAAACGCCCACTTTTGTGTGCTACACGGACTTTTTTTACAGGCCCGTAGCCAAAGGGGTGCCAGGTGGGGCTGAGCCCCATCTCCCCTAGAAAATTTCACATAAAAAAAGTTTAATGCAGATGCTTTGAAAAATTTTTGTATATAAGGTAAAGTTATCAAAGTTTTATATCGAAGTTTTTTATATCAAAGTTTTATATATACAAAGTTTTTCTTTGTAATACTCTTTCATTTTTTTTTTTTTTTTGTGTTCTCATCTTCCAAATATGATCCAAAGATGACAACTTTAAATCCATTCTGTTTAAGCCAAGGAATTTTTACTTCTTGGAAGCCGTTTGGACTTTTCCGAATTTATTTAATTATAAACTTATGCTATTATTTAATGAAGAGAAATATAGATAAAAATGTTATCATTCAAAAAAATATAGGATGCCACCCCACTTAAGTTAGGGTCCCCCCCCCCTGAAAAAAAGAGGGTTCCCCCCTGAATAGAAAATCTGGCTACGGGTCTGCTTTTTTAGTGGGCCATAAAAGAATGAACAACTTCACTTTGAGACAAAATATTCTGGATTTGCTACATTAATAAGATTAATAACAACTGGGAATTTTTTGGTAAAAATCTCAGATGGCATGAATCCTAGGTGTGTTACTTTCTCAGATTTGTGCTCTTAATTTTTCTTGGAATTTTTTCGCATATGCAGAACATAAATAAAGGTATTTAAAAACGTTTATTATCTAACAAAGATTAATATAGATATTTCATTTAACAAATTTACTAAACAAGTCCTTTAAATGAAACATCGAAGAATTTTTAATTTTTATTTTTCTCGTACGCTTGAGATAATTTAAATGAAAGCTTTATTACCTTACACTCAAGTACATTATACTCTCTCTCTTTTTTTTAACTGTCATATTTTTTTGCATTACAACTTCAAAAATGATCGAGTAAAAGCCAAATTTCCTATTTCTCTTTCCTAACTAACTGTATAAACTTTTATGAAAAAATGCACAGTTTCAAAAAAATATAAGAAATAATAATAATTATATGGAACACTTTGCACATTTTATGAAGGACAGCGTCTTATATAAGGTTCAGGTAAATGGGATATATCTGACATTGGACACTTTATTGAAAATATGTACACGGGGTCTTATCGCATGAGCAAATCGGGGCTGTGTCCAGGGCCTCATCTTGAAAGGGGCCCATTAGATATATTATTTTTCGTTCATTTCTATTAAAGCTTTATAAAGAAATTTTTCAGATAAAGAAGTATAGTAAAAAGATAATCACTAATTTTACTATTTTTAGAGCACAAGCGTCACTCTCACTACCTGCTCATTATGAGAGGGGACAAAAAACAAAATATCTCTTTTTCCAATCTTCATCAGACAAAAATCTGGCTCTGGGTGAGTGTACATGTAAGCCACCGAGAAAAGAACTTTGGTTTCCTACAACGTTGCGTAGATTCCCGAGTATTTAGGGGGGAAAGAGGTGAGGGAGACCAGTTGGTCAGACTCACCGGACATGTGCTCCTACAATACAAAGTAATTTATCAGGCGGTAGGTAGGTTGTCACGTCGGCAGTTTGTTAATTACCTTGTTCCCCACGCCTTCCATGCGGAAATGGGGGGAAGCAGGTTTTTCTTGTGCATTTTCGAGAGATACAGATCCCATACACTGGAACTTTTTTGAAGTTATCACTAGGCAAACTCCAGGCCGCTCGGAGGGTTAAACACTTCACTGGGATAACACATTTTACTTCCGGAGAAAAACATTTTGAAGACCACATTCCCTTTAAATAAAGAGTCTCACTCAACACTTTTAAACTTGAAACATATTGCTTTATTTTCACACTGGAACAGTCACTAATTTCCAAAACGCAGGATTATACATTTAAAACTCTACAATACATTGCATTCAAAAGTAAACTTGGGGAAGCGTGTTGACCAAAACATCACGGCGTTCATATTAAAGCGGCCTGGTACCTCGGTGGGTGAACGCCTCCGTCACCATAAAGTGATCGGCAGAGATGCTAATCCGTGCAACGCGTCGTGGTGGGGAAAGCCTCCTCACATGAAGTGAGTGGCCTGCCCCACCAAAAATTACTCTCCAACTGCTAAAGAAAAAAACCGTTAAAACATGTGTCTATAGAAAGAGCCCGAACTTTCTGGAACAATTTTAGCAGGTGTTTTTCGAGCAATATGTTTCTTGCACAGCAGAGGAAAACCGCAAACATATCTGTTTCAGCGGAGCAGAGAAAACATATGCGAGCGAAGAGGTGTTATGATTATTCTTTTAGCCGGCGTCAACTGTTATTTTATTTCAAAGCCGCTGATAAGAGGGAAATGATTTAGAAGTACGTTAATGCGCTGTAATTGAGAAGGCCAAGAGGAAAAATGAAAGCTTTAAAAGATAGTTATTATTAAAAACTTTTAAATTAGATTTAGAATAGATTATTAGTTTAAATTTAGACAATATTAATTATGATTTGTATTAATAATTTTTCATTAAAAAAATATGCACGTTGTGTCAACGTGACAAACCTTATTTCTGCTCAATCGAATTCGCTATTTAGACGCTAGTGCGCTTTCAAAAATTTGCGTCCATAGGCCGTAATGTATAAGAATTAATTTTTGTATCCCTATAAAAAACCTGTACTTCCCATAGACATCAAAATCAGTGCCAGTCGTACGAGGATGGTCTATAATATATATACCGAGTATCCAATCAATACTTCAAAATGTGTAAATACATCGAAATCTCAAAATCGAATTTTTTCACGATTACAATAGTTACATGGTACATGTTCGGAACGTAAGAATTAAACATCTGCTGGTGGTCACATTAATATGGCCAGTGTCTGTAAGTTCTGTTTTGTCATTAAAAAAAAGGCTTTTGAAGGAAATTTTATTTTTACGCGTCATTTACGAGCTATTTTTTATGCATAGTTTCACAGATGCTAAGACCAACTTTTCTATACCTCCTTTAAAAGAAGATACTGACAGTAATGACAACAATACTTTCACATTTTCTTTTCTTTTCTTTTTTTTTTCTTTTTTTTTTTTTTTTTTTTAATTTCTTTTGTTTTTTTCTGAAATCGTTGACTTTCAAGGGTAGAAGAACAAATAATACTCAGACAGAGACCATATCGGGGAATAGGATGATGCTCGAAGTCTAGAGCCAAATTCCCCAACCTGCCTATAACATACAGTATAGCAACATAGGACCGAGCATTCTCATAGTAAAAATTGATTCTTTAAATGAGTATTGCCCTCATTTTGTTTTGGATTGCATACTGATGTTTTTGCATAGTCTCACACTATTACAGACTACTTCACA
Organism: Cheiracanthium punctorium; assembly: GCA_038373885.1. NCBI lineage: Eukaryota > Metazoa > Arthropoda > Arachnida > Araneae > Cheiracanthiidae > Cheiracanthium > Cheiracanthium punctorium. The sequence continues at coordinate 440,723 of JAWZYV010011708.1, read as the reverse complement.
CTGGCTGAAATCGTCTATAGTCTCAACTACATTTTGCACAAGAATTACACATGCCATTTCTATTATGATGCATTCTTTTTTAGTACTTAAGAAGCGATATCACGAATGAAGGTAAACGTCATTGCGTCATTAGAGTGATGGAGGCAAATAAGTGAACTCTTTAACTGCATCACCCGAACTCAATTCAAGAAATTCAAACTTCCATAATTAGTGAATTAATTTGAAATTCTTAGAAGCCAAAATTTGGGTTGGTGCATAATTGTCAGGCGTTTTTCCCTTTCCCCATTTGGCGAAGCAATCCCAGCTTTCGTCCCCTTCCAGGCTGCCAAAAGTGCCTGGTCGACAAATCCGATGGTCGACCTCTTCCTGGTGTATTTTCCAAACTAGTGTCGCCAGATGTGACATGGGCAAACCATTCACTACATCGAAAGCTGGGACTGTTTCGACAAATGGGGAAACCCTTGATAGCTATGCACCAACATGATACAAATTACTGCTTCTACTTTCATAAAGGAAGGATTGATTACCTTTGCCTAAACAAAAATTCTCGCATAAAGATATTTTTCTCATGAAAAACCGAAAAATTGTCCGGTTTTCGATGCAATTTTCTAATGAGTACGACACAGTTGAAGCTTGGATGTCATAAGAATATCCCCTTCTCACCGACATTATTGCCTGGTCATATTGCAGATTAGAAGCAAATTCACATTTTTGCCACTTTCTCAATACGCCAAAGTCTTAATCAATACTATAATTTGTGTGCACTCTAGCATATCCAAATTTCTAACTTTACTTTTATATCAAGTTCTTAACTCATTGGACTGTTCTTCAAATCTTCGAAAACATTATTTTTATCTTTACAAACCCTCCATTCGACAAGGACTGGGCGCCATTCAAAGATTTAATGAATAATTTATATCCGGATGCAAATGTTTAAGATATGCGGTCGAAATGAAAGAGAGAAGGAGCAGAAGACGGATTCTATGTTTTAATATGGAGAAAAAGTTCAACATTTTTATTTATCATGGTACTTTTTAAAATTTAATTTATTATGTTGATAGACACTACATAATATTAAATAATGTATAGTTTCAGAACTTCATAAAGCAGTTAATATTATGATTGATAAATGTAAGCAGATCTCAGGGTAATACACTGCTGGCCACCCAAATTGCAACACCAAGAAAAACAAGAGATATCACAACAAAATTTATTGTGTAGATAACATGTTGACCAAGTAACAAATGATTAAATTTACAGCATTCTATGAAGCGTGGTTCCTGCCAAAATCAGTACCCAGAGTAGCCGCCGTTGTTGGAGATCACAGCTGCCACACGCCTCGGCATTGAATCAAAGAGACTTTGAATGTGTTCTTGGGGTACAGCAGACCAAGCAGCTTCCACACGTTGCCAAAGTTGATCTGGTGTGACAGCTGGGGATGAACTCTGGGTCAGTCGTTGAGCAACCATGGACCACATGTTTTCTATCGGCGAAAGATCCGGAGAGCGCGCCGGCCAGGGAAGCAATTCAATCTGGTGATTGACGAAGAACCCTTGGACAATGCGTGCCACGTGTGGCCGTGCATTATCCTGCTGAAATATGGCTGTTGGCAAGCCCTGAAGGTAAGAAAGGACAACTGGCTCCAACACCTCGGAGATGTAGCGCTGGCTGGTTAAAGTACCGGCAATGCGTACTAGAGGAGTGCGAGAGAGATATCCGATACCGCCCCATACCATAATACCCGGTGCAGGACCAGTGTGACGGTGCATAATGCAGCTGTTCAGCATCCTCTCTCCACGGTGTCTCCAGACTCGAATCCGACCGTCGTGGTGTTGCATACAGAAGCGTGACTCGTCAGTAAAGAGAATTTCATTCCATTCTGTCGTCCACATCCTTCTTTCATCGCACCATTGGCGGCGGAGACGTCTGTGGTTCCGCGTCAGAGGTAGACAAAGCAACGGACGTCTTGCGGACAGACCATTCTGCTGTAAACGACGTCGAATGGTACGCGCAGACACTGGATGATGCGTTACAGACTGAATCTGCTGTGATATGGTTCGTGATGTGACTGAGCGGTCCGTCACTGCCATGCGTACAATCTGCCTGTCATCACGTGACGTGGTGCACTGAGGTCGATGCGGTCGATCACGTCTGTCCGTCGTACCCTCCTGCACCCAACGATCACATATCCGCATCACAGTTGTTTGGTTTCGTCCAATACGACGACCGATTTCCCTGAAAGATAACCCACAATCTCGGTATGCCACTATCCTTCCTCTGTCAAACTCGGATACTTGATCAAAAGATGATCGTTGTTTCCTACGAGGCATAATTTATCGTTTTTTTGAAAAAAAAGCAAGAAAAACACAATTGCTGTACTTGAAACCGTCGAAATCTCCAAGCCTTAAATAGCGCTTTGAGGTGGCGCCACAGGCGCGCTTGATGTGCGTCTGCGCTGAAATTCTAATCATTTGCATATCTCACCTCAGCTAATGCATGTTGTAAATTTCATATTATTTGCATGCTTCCTTCAGGGTGTTGCATTTACGATGGCCAGCAGTGTATATAAAATCATTTATTTCCAGAGACATGATTCATATATATAAATTTAGATAAATTCTTATTAAACGCATTAATGTTCAACATTACTGATTCTAATAAAGGCAAAATTTATTCATGGCCATGTTTGTAGTTTTTAAAAAATACGATTTAACAATTTAAAATTATTATGGAAAAAAGAGTAAAAAAAAAAAAAAAAATATGCATTTAAAAGTACTCATAGTGCAATAAAGTAGGACATAAAGAATATATAAGATGACCGAATATGCCCAAAATTTAATTGCTATTTAATACTTTAATACTTCTTAACACTTTAAAAGAAATTTGGAGAGTGTTCATGTTTTTGATTGGTCTATCTGACCGCCTGATGACGAAATCTATACTTTCTATTGTTTTGTACTATACACCGTACTTTATAGACAGCAGTATATATATATGAATTACTTAGGATTCCATAATACTTAAGTTTAGCTATTTTATATTATATATATATTATATACAGGGTGATTCCAAATTAGATTGGCAAATTTCTAGGAGGAGTAGGTTACAACAAGACAGTTCAGAATCAAACGTCGTCTTCATGAACCTGTTAATAATCACTTTGGAAGAAGTGTTGAAGTGTTCGTCTAATTTCTTAAACAAGTTACATAAACAAAGGGCTGTCCTCCGCGAATTTCATGAATGTAATGAAAGTAATTTCTGAATTAACAATTTTTGTGCATTCTGTGAAAGATGCATTGGGCTTTCAAAAACCATGGTCGAAAAGTTCACTATTACTTGAATACTTCTTCTTAAGTGATTATATGGGTACACGAAGACGACGTTTCCGACCCCACATTGCTATGTGATTCTGAGCCGTCTTGTTTTAACCTACCCCTCCTAGAAATTTTTCAGTCTAATTTAAAATCACCCTGTATATATATATATATATATATATATATATATAGCTTTTAAAGAGGGATTCAACGCATCTATCTATGGGCAATCTGTACCTCTAGATCTATACCATTTAAAATGCATTTTAGAGATGTTGTACTTTATTTGAAACAAAAAAAAATTACTGAGCATGGTTGTAGTTTTTAAATTAATACTTACATTCAAAAATCGAGTACATAGGCTGCAACTTTAATACAGGCAACTTTTTATTTTCAACTGACACAAAAGAGCTACGCGATGCAAAGTTTTACTCTGTCGTCAGCATTGCCGACAATCCGTTGCTACTGCTGTAGAAGTCGGAGGACACTTTGGCAGAGCCTGCTGTGTTGATAGTTCGATTGGAGCAGTCAACTGCTTTTCTGGAAGAATCTCTGGAACAGATCTGAACATGGGCGCCGGCAAAATGGGTCCCGGGGGGGGAAGAGTACTCCATGGGGGGGCAAAGACTACTCAAGGGGAGGCAAAGACTACTTCAACGTATGGTTACCATGTTGGAAAGAGCAAAAAAGCAAGGGAAAACACTACATACAAAAATCCATGAATTAATTACATGAATTAGTTACATGAATTAATTCCAAGATCAGTAAAAAATAATGAAAATTCAGATTTAAATTATTTATTAAATGTTTCAAAGCACTTAGCATGTACAGGTACATTGCATTTTTTGCAAAGTGTCACAGTATGGCTATGGCATAGTTTGCATCTTCGGCGAGAATTTGAAGGAGTTCGTACTATCATGTGTCCAACATTATTCTTAGTAACACTTTTCAAAATCTGTTCTTGAAATGTCGATGGGCACCCAGTGTGGCTGGTTGAAGGTTGAGAATTGTGTTCAGTATTTGTATGTATAGGCATTTGTAGAAGAGATGTTGCTAGAATTGTTTGGAACTCTATAAACTCATCCATCTGGTTCGTTTTTTTTTGTATAATTTCCAAGCATTCACTTTAGCCACTTCCAGAAAATTGACAAATAGGCACCACAACCATTTTTTCCCTTTTACTTGTGTTCTGTACATGGATATAAAATTATCTAATAAATCAACACCCCCCATGTATTTGTTATAATTTGATATTAGCTTGGGTTGTACAATGTCAATTCTTTTGTGTTCCTTTCTGCTGAAACGCTTTGCAACTACAGTTGGCTCAACTTGACCCCAATTTGTTGCTAAACACACCACTGAATCGTCATTCTACTTTCAATTGTTACTTTATTCTGGCTATCAAACATATAGTCATATGAACCTCTGATGTTCCTTTTCAAATCATTTGAATTTATTGAAGGTGACACACAATTTTCTTATCTTTACCTTTTGCATTTTTATTTTTTATCCTGTTGAGTAATTATTGCACTCTCAGATGATCGCTGAATTTCTATCTCACCAGCTATGTCAGCAGTTATATCCTGAAAATCATGCAATTCATTTTCATTTATGTCTTCATTGTCTGTTAGCACATCGACTTTAGGGGGAATTATAACCATATCTGTTTCTGCTTTGTTCAGATTATTGGATAATGTATCTTCATCATCACCCGAAAGTTCATCTAACATTGCTATTGCTTCAGCAATAGTGAGAACATTGCGATTTTTGTAACCTAGATAAAAAAGAATCGAAATATAAATAATCATGCTTTTATGCTGATGGTGCGTTTTCGCACCATTAATTTCAAATATCAAAATATATAGCATAGTTTAGAATAAAACTTACCACTTGCAGCCATTTTGTCGTTCAGTTATTCTTATCAAAATCAATTGTAACAATTATTCTATTGCTAATAACGCCATCTGCTGGACTGCACACAAACTAAGATAAGTCTCAAGCAAGAAAAAAACTATTATTTCACGATTTTTTCAAACAATTAAATATTGTGACTGGTGATGGAAAAAAATCAGTTAGTTAAAACAAACGTTACTATTTCAAGCAAAAATATTTGGGTTGATCAAAATATTTATTTTCATAAGAGAAAAAAATATTTAAGATAATGGTGCGTTTTTGCACCATCAGCAGGGAATGGGTTAACCAAATTGCGTTAAATTGTAAAATTAATTGAAAGTTTTTAAATAACGGCCTTATAAAATATGATTATCAGTACGATCGTTTCAGGTTCTACAAGAGGTCCACCTTTCTTTTGTTAGGAAAAAAAGTATCCTTAATCCACACAGTAAGTACGATTAGAAAGTACAAATTGAAGGTTTAATTTTTTTTAATTATATGATTGGCTTTAAGGAAAGTTCTTAAGAACAAAAAAAAATTATAGTATTAATTGCTATTATCATTGCAAGACACAGCAGAAAAAGAAATGTGAAGAATCTGCTTGTGTGCATTGTGGAACTATTTTGCAACTGAAAAAGGATGGGTCTTTAGTACCACCCGAAATGAATGTATTTATAAATATCTTTTTTGCAAGAGTTATTTTACAAAATGTTTAGTTATTTTAATAAAGGTTGTGTTGAAATTGTTTTATTGTAGATACTCGTACATAATTGCGAAACAAGCATAATTGTTTTTGAACACTTTTTAATTCTAACATCCTTTCGAACTTTTTATAAGTAAAGTAAAATTAAAATAATATAATTTTTGTCTAAAACTAGTTATTTGAACTTAGGTGGTATAATTAAAGCTAACATATTGAAGATTTTCAAATAATGTACGAAATAATATAACACACACACACACACATATATATATGTATATTTCTAAAAAAATTCTCCTTCTTTCAAAATCTTTTAGGATTCAAGAGTTCCTTATAGAATCTAGGGAGATTTTAATAAAAATCTTCATCTTCGTTGAGTCATGTCTTTTAATGAAACCCCAAGAATAAAAATAAAAATAAATTTTAACTTTTTTCTTTAATAAAACGTCAAACTTCGGAATATTTTGAAATTGTTCAAGTCATGGAAATTATGGGCTTTTTTTTTCTTGAATTATTCATAAACTCTTGAAATAATTTTATCATTTCTTCTTGCGGGGAAAGATATTTCTTCCGAAAGGCTTTAAGAACTAAAATTAATTTTTATTTCAGTTATCTTATGTTCCATTTAGCTTCGCTTGACGTAGTTTTTGAACACTCCGTAGGGATCGAATTCTGCGAATATGAACTCATTCGGAACAAAAGAAATAGATTCGGCCATAAGATCATGGCGTTTGCATGGAAGGAAGGCATTAGTATACAAATATATAGGAAATATACCGACTGTTCTTATTTAAAGCCTCCCTGCTAATGAAATCAACATAAGCCGCTTGACAGAATGTTACCGAATTTGCAAAAGAGGTACATCACTGAATTAAAAAAAAAAAGCTTAAAAAATCACCAATAAAACAGAAAAGGTCTAAAACGAAGACAAATGACAATTGAATTTGTTGTTAGCTCGTCTACCATTCTTAAAATGACACATACAGTACAACTGTCACCAGAATTTGACGCCCTTTCTTCTTTAACGTTTCTCGGAACGTTCTGCACATCTATTCACCAACACACTCGAACGTACACTCAACGGTTCTGTTGCTTCAAGTTTTGCCGTCATTTGTTGAAGGCCCTGACTTTATATCTTTTGAAATTCTTCCGATTTTGATTCCGATTTGAAATTATTCCGAAGATCCGATAGAGTTGCAAAGTCGCAGGTGGAGGTTCACCATTTTCGTAAAAGAGTTCACGAGTAATGCATATTGCTGAGTAACAGCCATGCTCAAGCAGAAAAAAAAAATAAAGAGATTGTGAAATAAATGTTTTAGACCTCTGCGTGGTATGTGAATTTGCATATCCACAACTATACCACTGTGAAACGGCGCGTGGTGGTGATATTTTGAACTACATTTTTCCCAAGGAAATCCTTCTCTCATACTCTCATTAAGGTTGTCTGCAAAGTTGCTGGCGTTTTGAGCAGAAGTCGCTATACACCGTTCTGAATAAGGAAACTTCAATTGTGGAACTCAGCATGTACAGGGTTGCCATAATTAAAGTAGAGGTGAAGTAATTAAAAAACTTTGTAAAAAACACACATAAGAAGTAAAAGGTTAAGTAAAGAAGTAAAAGAAGAAGTAAAAGAAGTTTACTTCTTATGTGTGTTTTTTACAAAGTTTTTTAATTACTTTATCGTTTAACACCAGTATTTTGAGTGTTTTTTCAGTTGTTAAAGTAGAGGTGTTTAGAGTCCGATTGTGAGAAAACTATTGGGTCAAACTGAACCAAATTTGTAATAACTATTAATTAAACCATAGTGTTTCGATTAAATTTATGTATATTCGGATTTTCGTCACCAGGGGACAAACGGTCCAGGGTAGCGCTGAACGGTCTATTTTTGGAGTAAAATAGGCATAGGAAGTGCAGACAGTTAACACTTTAGAATGATTTTGATACTGACACCACCTTTCATATTCATTTTTGCATTTTATATTTTATCAAACACTAGTAATGAATCTCATACGCAGTAATGAGTTGTAGTGAATATGCAGATTTTCAGGAAGAAAAGTAGTTTTAATGCAAAACCGTATGCAATTTTCAGGCAGCTAACGCTTATGGTTTTGTTACGCAGTACCAGATTTGAGGATATAAATAAACGAACAAAATGTGTCGGAATTGGAGTTGCGCTACATTTTTACAATCGTACTTTGCTGTTAAAAGTTCGCTATGCTAACTTTACGTGGTCGTGCTTTGCTAGTGAAACTTTACTACCAAAGAAGGGAACTTTCTGTACTTACTATGCTCCAAAAATGGACCTTACTGCGCATCTTCGGAACCTAGGGGCGAAAATCCGAACTAATTTTTTATTATTTAAAAATCAAAACCCCATGGTCTAATTAGTATTTACTGCAAATTAGGTTCAGTTTGGCCCAACAGTTTTCTCACAATCGGCAAAGAAGAGATGTGGAGATGATGATTATTTAGAACATAATCATTCATTATTTAGAACATAATCACCATCATTAATTTAACTATGGCCACTCTGTGTATAAGGAAATTCAAACACAACTTCAAAAATTTTATTTCTTTGCAAAGATAAATCATGTCAAAATCATAGATTTTAATAATTTCCAAATGCATTTATGATATTTGTAAAAATGTGGTTACGTGACCAACACAACTTGATCTCTCTCCATTCTGGAAAAACACGACGGTGGAGACTCTCCTTCTGTCCAATGTAGTTTCTTCGTGCATATTAGGAGCTTAAAGCAATTAAACAATAGTAATGAAATATTGCTTTCTATTAATGCCATGGATGTTTTTAATATAGTGGCGGATCAAGAAAAGTTTCAAGAGAAGAGTGATAATTAGGATAAAGCGTTTAATCAGAGATGGGTGAGTCTTTCTTTTTTCTTTTTACTGGTTTTTATAATCTTTGAGCCAGGATTAACCCGTTTACTCGCATTATTGAAAAAGCTTTAAAAGCCTTCATTGTTTTAAAGCCTTCATTTTTCGTTTATTCTGTTTTAATTTTTTTTAATCATTAGAGAACTATTTTGTACACGTCGGCCGTTATTTCCTGTCGACATAATTTACGGACATTTCTGTGCACAGGATTTGCGTCGACACGTTTTCGTTGAACTTTTTACTAGGGTTGTCAGATAGCGGCGGAGAATAAAATGTTAGAAGTCGCCAATGTTTGCAATTTTTAATGATTTATCTCCAAGTTTGGGACCATAAAATAAGTTCCGAAAGCTGAAACTAGCTTGCTAATATCTTCCATATTTGGCGAGAAACTCAGGACTTTTAGAAAGCAATTTTAATATAGATTTCAATTCCAAAGAAATGTGATATGAAACAAATACAGTACACTCATATATTATGAGACACTTTCCAAACAGTATTTATAAAGGTGAAGTATAGTTAGAATATGCCTGACTAAGATTGTTAGATAGTTTTAATAGGCGATTTCAATAAACCTTTCAATCAGTGGCGCACACAAGGGAGGGGTCCAAGGGGGTCCGAACCCCTCCCATAAGAGTTGCCAATTTTCCTTCGTTAAATCGTCTTGAAATTTTTGACTTTTAAATATGTTAGAAGGCATAACATTCTTATTTTTAGCAATTATGATAGATAAATAAAAACACAGTAAAAGGAGGTTATGATAAAACTGTAAAATATCCGAATTTTTTCCCTGGTTGGTGTCACAGCTTTATGTGTTGGACCCCCTCCAAGAGAAACTCCTGTGTGCGCCACTGCTTTCAATCCTCCAAAGTAAAAAAACGGAAAGACAATCATGGTACACTCATAGATTATGATGTACATTTCACATAGATTCTGATGCACATAAAGGTAAAGTACAGTTATAAAAACAGTACAGTAGATTCCAGTTAATCGGATCACATCGGGATGAGACCATTTTGGTCCTATTAACCGGCTGGTTCGATTACACAAACAAGCCCCAAGGATTAAAACAGGAAGTATATATCATATTACAATACCATTCTGACTTTAATTGCGCTGCCCAGATGTCTGGCGAACATTGAAACGAGAACTGCAATTACTACAAACTTTATTTCTTAAAAGAATAAATTTACAAACAATTTTTTTCGAAGTAATCGACACGATATTCAATACGAAATACATGAACAGGAAAAAAAATTGGAGGGGTAGAAAATGTTATCGTGTATAAACTAGCAAAATTTCAGCACAAGGTACATATTTAAAAGCTCTAGCTAGCTAATGAATAAACGAATAATAAATAACTATTATAAATGCTAATTAAGTAAATGGAATTTTTTTTAAGGGGGGGGGATTTATTTCGAAAACGCCTCCCCCTTCCCAGCACAATATAAAACAGTTATTAACTCTATACAGAGCTTGAAGAAATGATTCTCGGCCTTTTCAGTTGATTGGTTGTATTTGAAAGTTCAAGGCTTTACATCCGCTCTGCGCAAGAGACTTATGATCACTTTTTCTTATTAACTCTCTTATTCTATGCTCCGATTAAGGGGAATTTCGGTCCAAATAAACGAATGATATCATACTTATGTAACAGTTTTTGTTTAGGTTCTTTAAGATTTGGCCCGATTAACCGGTGATCCAATTAAACGGAATAGACTGTATTTTAATGTAAAATGTAGTTATAATATGCTTGGCGATTGTAAAACAGTTTTAGTAGGCGAGTTTAATATTAATTTCAGTTCGAGAAGTGTTTTATGGTACAAGGAAGAAAAATAAGACATGATAATTAATAATGATACACTTTTCAAATTAATGGAATAAGGGATAAAAATAGGGACGACGCATGGATTATGATACGCTTAATCTATAGTACTTTATTGTGCATTTAAAATATGAATTTCAGATTTCATATTTTTTTTTGTTGTACTTAGATTTCAAGATGGCGTTGTTTGATGCATGGAACGCTGATGAAAACTGGTGAATTAGAACTCCAAGAGTCTGAAAAACTCACTCTTTTTTTTCTGCTGTTAAACATTTCGAAGGCAGTTTAGATGTAAGTTCGGGTTGAATGCCAAACGTGCTCATGCGAGCTCACACCAAATATGCTGGGACAAAAGAATTCTCGCAAAGAACAAAACCATTCTTTGAAGTGTTTACCACTGGTTAGTCAAAAACAAAGTGTAATTCCATATTACCACACCTTGCATTTTTTGCATTGCAATTTATTGTTTTTCTTCAGAATTTTTATAATTCAAACTTACACCTATTGTTAAAATCGAAATACGAGCTAGTGAGTTAGAAGGTGCTTGCTGAAATACTTGTGATTTTATATTTAAAAATCTTTAAAAGAAGAAATTAAAAATCCTAACTAATATTATAAATGCGAAAGTGAGTTTGTTTGTTTGTTTGTTTATGACGCTTTCACGCCTAAACTGCGGAATCGATTAGGATGCATTTTGGTTTAGATATAGATGGGACCCTGGAGATGGTTATAGGCTACTTAGAATTTTAGATTTTTAATTACTTTTTTAATTATTAATTAAAAACCGTTTTTACGTTGCCATGCTTGGCGAGTTTCGCCCGTATCAAATGATTCATGTTTTGAGCTAACAAGAATGCTATTACTTCAACAAAGAGGCGCGTGCGTCTGAAAAACATTAAAAACCACGAAAATTAAACCAGTTTTATGCCAAATCTATCTATCTGTAATAATAAAAATGAATGTTCTCCAGACATCTACAGAAAGCAGAGCTTTGAAAATGTGAGCATGACTGAGCCCATTACTTCGGTAAAGTGCACCTGAGGCTCAGAATTTTGGAATTTTAACTAATTTTCTAACCATTAATTAAAAGCCGTTTTATCGCCAGCACAAAATGATTTATGCTTTTAAAATAAAGCAGAAATTCTATTTGCAAAATCACATGCATTTGAAAAACAGGGAAATTATGTTGACTTTACGCCAAATTATAAAGCATAAGTAAAGAAAAGGGTACTTACGTATTATCCCGGCGGTCCGCCAAGACAAGCGATTTTTTGCAGAAATAAATGTCGGGCACATGAAATTATTAATGGTTTTGAATACGATTGGCAACAGTTTGGCAACTCATTTGATGAAAAAGCAGTTTGGCGGGAATGACCGACGAGATAATACGTAAGTACCAAGAACGGTCCAGATGTGTTTCTTAAAGTTCATAATGGCGAATATGGCCTATATGGCGAATTCCTCTGTGGGGGACTTTCTAAGGGATCCTAGCCCGTATTTACGCGAGGTTTTTTAGAAAACCACGGAAAACTGGGAGCGGCTAGGTCGACAGGCGCGATCGGGGTTTGAACCTGGCATCTCCCGCCTTGCAGTTTTGAGAGCAGAACTTCTTAGACACTAGTGGCATCCTAAGTGTTATAGGCTACCTTTAATGCATATATCACAGATAGTTCTTTTACAGGGATGCTAATAAGAATTACATTACGCTCTATGTGCATTTCTGTAAGTACTGAACCGATTCCTAAACTTTTTTTACTGATAGTAAGCTACACTATTTTTGAGTATTATAGGCTAAAATTCATGCATGTAGCGTAAATAGTTCCTTTACAGAAACACTGAAAATAATTCTAATACATTACGTTCTCTGGGTATCTCTGTAACTTCAGAACCGATTCTAAAACTTTTTCACTAATAGAAAGCTGCTCTATTCCTCATGAACATAGACTAAAATTCCTGTATATAGCATAAATATTTATTTTACAAAACAGTTCGCAAATACTGTCATAACTGTCTCTATTCGCCAAATGCCTGAAAAAAATCTAAATTTAGTAACTCTGCATACTCTCTTGAAGCCCAGTGGTGTTATGGTTAGCGCACCGCGCTGCCGTCCCACAGGTCTGGGGTTCGAATCCCGGGCTGGGCAGGGTTGACTCAGCCTTTCATCCCTTGAGTGGGTCGATAAAATGAGGACCAAGCTTGCTTGGGGTCAAACACTGGGGGGCTTCGCGTCAGGCTGACCACCTGGTCGCGGCATATGCATCCGCACCCCAGAGCCTATGGTCGCGAAGGCGCGGTTGGGCAGCGCAGGCCTTGGCCCCTCAGAGGGGCTGTTGCGCCAATGTTTGACTTTGACTTTTGGCATACTCTCTTATTTTAAATGAAGTATACTACCATGCATTATACTTCATTTGAAACAAGTAAAAAGCAAATAATATTTAAATGCAGTTTCTTTTGTCGCAACAATATTTGTTATTCACACATGCTACATTTCTCTCGGGACCTAATTCTAAAGCCGACGCGGACGAAGTCGCGGGTAGCAGCTAGTAATATACATAAAAGTCTATAGAGATATAATAAATTTAGCATAACTACAGAAAATATATCTTTAGTAGACTTTCTAAGTTATGCAAAATTTCTCATCTCTAAAAACAAGGCAGAGAAATGCTGCCCCCAAGATAAACCATCCAACGGAGTAGGACTAGGAAGAATCAGTAAAGTTGTATTCTTTGAAGTAAGCAGTTCATTCTTGGAATGCTCCCTGCGCTTTTTCTAAGGGAATACTTAGATTAATTTTTTTTGACTTGCGCAACCTGGTGGTGCAAATCCTGCTGGTTTAAAAGAGAAACTCAAGAGACACGGATCTGCATTCTGTGATTTGTTTATTTTTAATGTCTTTAAAATGAAAAGCCAAAATGGCTAAATATGTCTTTACTAGACAAATAAGGCTAGACATATTCGTATTTTATATTATTACTTGCTGAAGTACCCGTTCTTCGCACGGGAATGAATGGACTTTTTGATATTACGATTTGTGGTGATTACTATTCATTGTAATAAACAGATATAGCAAAATGGATATCGCGTTATATTGTGTCCAATAATCATGCATACCGAATTGCAAGGCAATCGTTTATACGGTGCAGAAGGCCATGTGGCGTAGCGCAATCTAGTGGCGAGTTTTAGCAAAACGGATACGACGAAAATATTCTTCGCATTCAGATATCGATGTATACGAATTTTCATGACTATCAGCTGGACAGTCCTAAAGTTCATGTGTTGACGCGACATCTAGTGGTAAGTTATAGGAAAATGGATAGCGCCAAACTCTTCCCCGTGTTCAAATATCTATGTACACCTATTTTCATAGCGATCATTTGCACAGTCAAGAAGTGATACACTGCAGGGCCATCTAGTGGTTAATTAAAGTAATGATTTGCTACAGCGCCGTCAAGGGGCGAGTTATAGGAAAATGGATAACGCCAAAATATTCTCATTGTTCAAATAGCTATGTATACTGATTTTCATAGCGACCGTGTTCAAATATCTATGTATACCAATTTTCATAACGATCATTTGCACAGTCAAGAAGTGATACACTGCAGGGCCATCTAGTGGTTAATTAAAGTAATGATTTGCTACAGCACCGTCAAGTGGCAAGTTATAGCAAAATGGATAACGCCAAAATATTCTCATTGGTCAAATAGCTATGTATACTGATTTTCATAGCGACCGTTTGAATGGTCAAGAATTTGGCCTGCTGCAGTGTCTTCTAGTGGCGAGTTAAAATAATAATGCATTGCAGTGCCATCTAGTGGTGAGTAACATCAAAAGGAACGCAGTTAGAATATATTCTTCGTGCTCAAATGTGTAAGTATAAAAATTTTTATGCCGATCGGTCGAACGGAATAGAAGTTGATGCGTTGCAGCGCCATTTAGCGGCAAATTACAGCAAAACGGATAGTGAAAAATATTCTCCGTGTTCTAATATTCGGGTGTACCAAATTTCATAAATCGGTTGGACGATATTCGCATAGCAAACGGCTAAACGGAATAGAATTCGACGTTGTACTGCGGCACCAAGTGGCAAGTTAAGGAAAACGGATAGCATAAAAACCTTCTCCATTATAAAAGACTTAGGTGAACCAAATTTCATGGTGCAACGGTGCTCAACGGTGCTGGAGTTTTTCAACCTCATAAACACATACCAACATTCATTTGATCTATAACCAGTGTTATTATATATATACCAGTCTCAAATAAAATCCAGTTTCAAATCTAAGCCTCGCCAGAGTGCCAACATACGCCATTTTGCAAGAGTTTTTTCAGGGAATCATTCGAAGCATTGACTTAGCAGCAATCAATATGGGAAATGGTTCGACCGCCAAAGAGTAAAGCACGCATTTATTAAGTGGAATCCCTTAATACAGCCGAATTTTTTAAAATTATCAACTATAATGTGTTTTATTCATCGTTACTCCGATGTACTAAATGAGAAGATTTCAATTTTCTGAAATTTGGCGGAATTCCCCCAACTTAAATCAATGTACTCAATTGGTGAGAATTCTGAAGTTAGATCGCTTGAAATCCCTTAATAACTGCATTATTTCTTCACGGATCATTAAAATTTAACGCTGTATTCTAATAAAACCTTTGCACTTGTTTTCAAAAATCTATTTCCTTAAGCTCTCAATAAATTGCGCCAAGCCGAAAACTGTGCAAACCGCTAGAACTCACTTACTCAAAATCGATATTTCAGCCACTTTATTTTTTCGCCAAACTAAAAAATTTTACGCATTAGCCTCGGAAATCTTCAATTCTTATTGTTTTGCGTATAAAACATTTCATTCCTGCTCTGATTTCCCATGCACACGATATTATAATTAAAAAAAAAATAACCTTACTAATATAAACTAACAACAACAACAAAAAATCATTATTATTCTTTTATTTTTACTTTGAGAATTTAAAACATTTTATCCGGCAAAATCGCCACACATGGCAACCACGATCCTTATTTCACACTTTTTTCACTACAGGGGTTAAAATTACGGAAAGCTTTTTGCGTGGAGAGCATAAAAAATCTTTTAAATTCCGGGAATGGGTGGACTTTCAAAGTTTTAAAGTGGACTACGATTTATTCTATATTATTTTACATGTCTATGCTAAATTTCAGGCCGATAGGTCCATTTTTGTGGATTTGTATACGAATCAAATCCACAAACAAACAAACAGAATTTCATTTTTATTTATAAGATTATTTTTAAAAACTTTGTTCCTAAATAGTTTTCAGAAAATATGTTTAACTATTTTACTTTTGAGAGTTTTTTTTAAAATGATATGTGCTTACTTTAAGAAATCTTTCACATCTTAAATGTCAATAAAGAAATTTCAACTATTTTAATAGAAATGAGCATTTTTTGGGTAGAAAGATCTGTGTTTCATAAGTTGAATATCATAAATATTGTGAAATCAAATGAAACGCTTTCAAGGTGACATGTAAGGTTCAAAACTAGGAAATATAGAAGAAAAATTCTTAAATCTTATTCAGGCTGTGGAAAAAATGTATCTTCGTCAGAGTATGACTGATTTTTGCTTTTAAATCAGTTTCCGTGCGCTTACATGTTGTTGGCTGTACTAGGAAAAAAAAAAAAAAAAAAAAACACCACGAAGCATTTTGTCACGGTCTAAAAAACATACTGACATCTGCAATAAATCATTGTCAATTCGTATCTTTTCAGATATCCGTTGGAAAATAAATTCATTGTAGCATATCTTGACAGTCCAATGAAAGAAGTTCGATTTATCAGATTCTTAAAAGAAAAAGAAATGTGAGACGTATTTTTTGCCTTATACATTAATCATTATAATATTTTCTAAAGAATGTTACGATATTATAAACTTTGAAGGGAATAAGTAGTTGTATAGATCAGCAATTTTTAAAATCAAGTACAATTTGTGCTTAATTTTAGTAAATAGTGAACTATTTTCCATTGAAGATAACATTGGCACCAATTGATTTCTTTTCTTTTTTTTTTTTTTTTTTTTTTTTTTGTTTGTTTGTACATCCGTAACTTTTTTAAGAAGTTAAATGTTTTACATACATTTTTGCAAGTAGTTAATTACAGATAGAAGAAAAGTGGGTGTTACTTTTAAGTGGGTATTTACTTTAATTTTTATGTTAAACAAATTTGCTTTTGATTTGATGGGATGCAAAATTAATGAATAAAGAAAGACGCATAACCTTCATTTTATTTAAATACTTGGTATATAACTTTGTTTTTCCCGTCTTCTCTTTAATGTGAGGCTTTATTGTAAAAAAGTAGCAATGCTTTTATGAATCAAAGTTGAAATTGCTTGCTGAATGAGTTCCTATGATCGTGCCAGTTCTTCTTGACTTTCAAGGAACTTCAGTCCTGCGTCTTCAAAATCCTTCTCTCTTCCACCGGTATGTCGGTCTTAGATGTGAAAACAAACGTTCTTGAAGCCTTGAAACCACTCAAGACATGTCTTTTCACTGATAACCGCCAAACCATAAGTATTTGAGAGCAATCGATGAGTCTCAGCCGCACATTTCTTTATATCGTATCTTGCAGAATATTTATACCAACCGCAAATGACGAGAATTTGGTTAGTAAACAGACATTTTCAATCGAGAATAACTTTAAAATGAAGACACAAACCGACTCATGTTTTTGTGACGCAGACATAATGCCACGTTAACAGATGGCGAAGTTTATGACGCATGGCGTCTTTGATCTAGTTATTTCGATCATTACTTACCACTGAAGGCACTTTGCTTGGAAGCAAAGTTTTACACCTAATATATCTATACACAGGGTGTTTATAATTAAAGTTTAATTTTCAAAACGCTATAAAAAGGAATCACTAATCAGAATGACATCAAAGTTGAACGGAATATTATTGAAGAAGGGGGAAAGCGAATTGCTTAAAAAATAGTTCTAAATTGTAACAGCAGATGGTACTGTAAACATCATAACTTAAATAGGCCCAACTACAAATGACAAATGAATCGTAAAACAACGGTTAACGGTTACATGTTAAACAAATTGTACTGCTCACTGTGCATGACTGTGCAGGTGTGCTACTATTAGTTAACCCTCTCGTCACCGAATTATGAAAAATCAGAGACAAAATATCTGTCTAGCATTTCATGCATCTGAAATACTATTATAAATCATGCAAAAATATTTTTTTCTAATTTCGATTAATATTAGATTTTTCTAATATTAATTTCTGCATTTTCGAAGCATTTTGTTTTGCTAAAATTAATTTAAAAGGATGCACATATTAGGTAAAGGTTGAGGAATAAGAAAAAAACTATACTTACCTTAAAAAGAAAAAAAACGGTAAAAAAGCAGAGTAAATATTTTCTTAATTTTTCTCATGAAACAATGAAGCGAAAACTGTAAAAATGATCTAAATTGACTAGTACTGCAATCTAGGCACGATTTATGCATCTAGTTAAGAGCCTCATATACTTTCTACATGAATTAATGATATTGATATCACAGAAAGAAAAAATACCAAATTCAATTGATTTCTCTCTAAATATTGCTATTTGAAGTAGGAGCCTCATATGAGATGCAGGGTGACGAGAGGGTTAAGTAAGCTCATCCACCATGGCAAGATCATATCACATACAATCAAACAAATCTGTTTTTAATTGTTCTGAGGCCAAAAATAACATAAAAAGCATCAATCAAATCGGTTTTTACATTTTATGAGACTGGCGCAAAATATTCAATATGCTGTCCACCGTTTTCTGGAACAAGTTCATATGGAGAAACAGGATGTTCCACAGCTAATCGAAGTGTCTTCGGGGTCACGTTCAGGATATATTGCTCAATGTTGTGCCTTCAATTTTGCTAAGTTTGTAATCGGAGCACTGAACACAACAGCTTTAAGATAGGCCCAAAGCCAGTAGACGTACGGATTAAGATCAGGCGATAGGGGAATGATGGTAAACAAATCTAGCATTTCCAAAATGCCCCTTCAGCAGCTGTTTCAAAGAATTTTCAATGTACGGAGGAGCGCCATCATGCATAAAAATGATCCCATCTACACAACTACGCTGCCGAAGGACTGGAATGATGTGGTTCCGCAAAAGACATTCATAGCTATGACCAGTGACGATGCAGGTAGCAGAAAAGAAAGCACTAGTCTCCTCAAAAAAATATGGCCCTGTGATCAATGACGCCATAAGCTCGCACCACACAGTGACTTTTGGAGAATGAAGTGGTACTGGTTGATTTGAGAGTGGATTTTCTATTGCTCATATTGGTAAATTCTGTTTATTAACGTATCCTTTCAGATGGAAATGGGCTTCGTCTATCCACAAACTGTTCCACGGCCATTCATTGTCCACTTCCACGCGAGCAAGAAATTCGAAAGCAAAAGTCTCCCTTGCAGGAAGGACAGCAGGAAGCAATTCCTGCACATGGATGTCATTTTGCATGGATAGCAATGCGGATGTTTAGTAGTATTAGGGATGGACGCGAGACCGACTTTTTTTGCCAGACGAGACAGAGATTTACAGCTTTCTTGCGAGACGAGACACACATTTTTAACATTACGATATAGGGATTTTTGCGAGACGAGACAAAGCTTTTAGACTATTTTGCGAGACGCGAGACTCCTATTTTTCGTCTCGCGTCTATCCTTAAGTAGTATTTTATGCACCGTGTTTATAGGCAAGTTCAATGTTCGAGCAAATTCCTCGTGCACTTCTCGGTTGAACACCATCGCTTGACTCCTCCTGCACTGCTGTGGTCACTTCTTCAACTGACGTAAAATCAATTCTTTTCCTCCCTCTACCAGATTGTGCGTAAAAAAAAACTGTCTTTACAAATATCTGAATTATTTCTCTAGAGCCACGGCAGTCATCGAACCGATGCCTTTTTGAACTCTTTGAAGCGCAACCCTTTCCCACTGCTGAAAAAAGGGCTGGTTGTGTGCGCACACAGCCAGCTAAGTCAAAAATGGTGTCCAGATCATGTGGCACGCGGTGACGATTCGATCGACCGCCATGTTGCTGGTAGTTAAATCGAGAGATGGCTACGGCTGTCCTTTATTCAGCATTGGAAGGTCTATCCAGTTATTCTTTTATATTAATCTATAAAATTATTCTACATAATTAATGGCCTATTAGAGAAAAGCTTTGCAATTTCACATATTCCTTCTGTCCTGCAGTATTCTGGGTGCTAAACTCCGTTCCATAAGAACACGGCAAGTGAAGCAGCATCCGGCTTGGCCAGTGCTTGGGAGGGTCAACTTCCTCTCGGCTCAACTACTGTGGGACCACTATTAGAGAAAAGCTTTGCAATTTCACATATTCCTTCTGTCCTGCAGTGGTCTGGGCGCTAAACTCCGTTCCATAAAAACACTGCAAGTGAAGTAGCATCCGGCTTGGCCAGTGCTTGGGAGGGTCAACTTCCTCTCGGCTCAACTACTGTGGGACCATGTACGCTAATGGGAGCTGGTGCACGTAAAATCTGTAGTGGCTCCAGTGTCCTCCACATTGTTAAACGATACCGCTGGGGGTGCCGATTTCAGGGGGTTAGTCCCTCCTCTAGAATTGGTTCAAAATTAGGGAGCCACCGGACAAAGTCCGTCGGACTTCCTCCCACTGGGTCCCAATAAAAATGGAAGGCGCCCCCCTCTGCCCATCGCCACCCTATCTGGGGGGATCTGGCACCGCATGCGGTTGTCAGAGGGCATAATAGAAAAAAAAACAACAACAAATTCCTTCTAAATCTTGTACATCTAAGAATCTATCGGTTGAGGGTTCTCTGTGAAATAATTTACCTTAAAAAAGAAAGACATTTATATCGGAAGAAACTTTGTGAAGTGGGTGCATTTATACTCAAAGAAAAATACAATTTGACACAGAAGTGTCAGGAATGTGACCATCATTTCTATGAATAATGAAAATTTCCTTCAAAATATCATCCGTAAGTGTTTTCCGATCTGAATTTCATAAATATTTAGCTTCAAAGAAATCATAGAAGCTGATAGAAAAATGTCTCGAACTGGAAAACTCAAGAAAAGGTTTGAAAGTTTATTCAAACTGAGGAGAAATATATCTTCGTTAGAGCTTGACGTTTTGCTTTTAAATCAGTTTTCATGTCCTTGTTTATTTAAGATAGAAGATCCGCGGAACATCAAGTAACGGTCTGAAAAACGTACTGACATCTGCAATAAATCACTGTCTATTCATACCTGCTGAGATATACGTTCTAAAACAAATTCATGGTAGCATATCTTGACAGACGAGCGAAAGAGTTCCAAATTTTCAGATTCCAGAAAAAAATAAGAAATTAGACTATGCTTTATTTATTTGTTCATTATAAATGTGCCCACGGAAAATTACAAACACACGTACTGTTATAAACGTCAGAAGCTACATGCGAAATGCTATATTTTCAAGAACTTATTGGATTTAAAATAGACATATTGAATGATGTTACGAATTTTTGGGATGAATCGCTCTTCTGGGTATTAAACTAGTCCAAAATACGTATTCCACGCGTCAAATAGTTAAATTTAGCATTTTTTCCATGAAAATCTGCCCGCTAGAACGCGAGATAGGGAGTTTTGGGTGTCCCCATTGCGTCTGGAATTCTCGAGAAATATTGGCGCTATTGCTTGGCTGACTTTTGTTTTGGAGACTTTTTTTTGGCTTCAAATTCGGCGATATTTCACCAAAAAGTCGCCAAGCGTGGTGACATTTGGGACAATTTTATTAATGGGGCCTGTAGTGTTTGCTTCACCGCATTAGTATTACTCAATAGCCTATCATTACTCAATTGCATTTCTAAAACACAATCAGGGATTGATCGGGAATTTTCTCGAGGCGGAACCTGGTGGAATGTTACAGAAACGTCGACGGAAGATATAAATGAGCGGGGATGCTCCATAGTCCAGTATAAATGAGTTGTGATCGAATGCGCGCTGAGTTCACTGCATTAGGCTCTGCACTTTGTGCTTTCGTAGCGATCTTCATTGTTTTGAGAAACTTATTTTTGAATCATGTTAGTGTATACATAGACATAAAACAATTAAATTCTGGGTGAACCTTGAACCAAGAAACTAATTGCAAAAGCTTCGTCGAAGCTTTCTAATTAACATAAAAATATATTGAGGAAAAGTACTGGACTTTTAAGAGACTTTTAAGAGACGAACCCGAAAACAAAAAGAGTTTTCTGCAACGAAAGGTTGAACCAACAAACAGAATAAGACAAAATAACCAATTTATTTTCTTGAAAGACTGTGTATTTAATTACGCCTATTATTAGCACAGTTTATGTAAATAGTAAACTCAGTTTTAAATTTGTAATTATCTATTCATAAAATACTCTCAGATTTACTCTATTGAATAAATTAGATACTCTTAAGTACTAGATGAATCATAAATCTCCTCACAAATGACTGAAGCGATAACCGATATCTTTTTATTTTAAGGTAGATTAACCATTGACGACGAAGCTTTCGCCGTTAGTTGCTTGATTCGTGGCTCATATAGTATTTAATGCATTAAATTCTAATTTACAATCAATATTTATTCTTGAAGTATTTCGAAAACAGACAAACCCATTTATAAAGAATGACTGATTTATTGTAAAGCTCAATACTACATTGTACCAATAATTTCGTCAAGTAGCAGTTACTATCAGAAGAAAGTTCAGTTATTGAATGTAAAATCACTGGGTGGCCCAAAATTTTTGTCACATAAAAATATATTTCATCCTCTTTTAACATACAAAAATAACTAGGAAAGCCTTTTTCAGATTCTGTTGCGAAATCTTTCTTTCAGGGAGTACTCTGAATTTTTTGGGGGGGTACAAGATCTTTAAATGTAAAGTTGAAAGGTCTGCATCTATAAACTTACCGAAAAATTATTATGGTGTATTTAAGAATAAAATTTAAACATGAACGAAAAGTATATTTAAGAAATATTTCGACAGCCAGGTTACAAGGAGAATTTTTATTCCTAAAGATTCCTGGTCAATTCATTGACGCAGAGAATACACGTTGATTTCATTTGTACTTTTGTAAACAATTGTAATCCATATTGCATGTCTAATTTTAAATTTTGAGATACTAAATATAATATATAAAATATATTATAAGAACAGTACCTTTTCTCATATTTCTTTATACAAAAACATTCTGAAGGGAAAAAAAAATCTATGAGTAATGTTCAATCGATATATTTTTGAGTAACAAATCAAGACGACTTTTATCTTGCTTGATGAAGAAAAATGATTGCTGCCACTCAGGGAAAAGAAATATTGTGAAAAAGTCGGATTTTATCTTTGAGATATAGTGAAAATATCAGTGAAGGTGAAACTTACTTTAACATTGGCAAATATTTTTCTTTAGTTTCTTGTGTAGAATAATGTAGAATGATTCATTTATTTTATATAAAACGTCTAACAAAAAATTATTAAATTAATTACAACAGGCAAATAGTCGTTGCATAAGAAAAATAGACTGTACGGACAACTGTATATGCAATTTAGAAGTTCATACAGGCATTTTTCGGTTAAAATTTAGAAATTTATATGTATGTAATATTTTTTTTCATTTCAGTCAAATGTAAATAATATTCTTTCAAGTAAATCTGAAGAAATATGCCATTCTGCAGCAAGATTAAAACTAAACGAAATCAGGATATGGGTATTTTAATTATCAAAAATACCTTGATATACTTCATCTAGATGTCTGCTTATGAGCCTATGATTAGGGTTGTTTTTTAAATTAACACCATAGAACGACGCATAATGAAAATACCTGTCTGCATAAAATAATGTGTGATGTTTGGAGGTCTATTGTACAAAGTCTGCTCAACTAAATGCAACAAAATTATCTATCCAACTATGAGATTTTGGCTTATGAATAAAATAATATTCCACTCTTTTGCCGAATGGAATATGGTGTACCGAACACAGTTGGACAAATCAGTTATCCGAAATCATTTACATAAAAGGCAAACTTCTTTAAGAATTTAATTTTGCCATCGTTATATATGTGCTTCACAGTTTAAAATATACATGTAAAATGACGGGAAAATGATTGATACAAAGTTTCTAGAAAACATCCTTTCTGCTTTCTAAAAGAATCTGATCAGTATTTTTTAGTATTCAGTAAAAGGAATAGTTTTTACTTTGCTATTTTTGTAATCGATCCCCCAGATCAGTCGGGTGATTTGCAGAGGCTTTTGTCTACTAGACGCTAGTTAACTTGCTTGGAGGTAACTAAAGGTTGAAGTGAAAGATTTTTTCTTACGGAATGCAACTTGAAAAAATTTATATCGGGGAATTTATTTTATTAAAACAATTTACATAAAGGGTAAAAGTCCAAAACATTTATTTTTCTTTTAGTATGGCATTTCTCTTAAAGTTAAGACATTTTCTTTTGCTTAATGAGAATTTATAATGTCATGCGGAAAACGGGCATTTCCTTCAAGGCTGTAAATATCGTGCATTTTCAGATTATTTTTAACATTGCTTACTGAGTTCTATATGATTCAGGATATTAGATTTTCTATGAGTAACTGCGATTGTAGCTGTGAATATTCATAATGCAGATATTGCAAATTTTCAGAATACGTTTTCATCAATTTGTGATGCAAAACATTTTCAGAAAAGCACATATTTAATTAGTTGTGGAGTTCTTTGATGGTAGTCACCGCGTACCCTGAACCTCAATCTTTTTTATTTCCGTGTATGTTAAAGAAATACACTAAACGTTTAAAAATCTAGCCACCATGAAGAATAACATTACCCCGACAGGTGCCTTTTGAAGTAGAACGTGCCATTCAAAGTGTGCAATTTTTTAGAACACTTCAGAGGCCAATTCATTGAACATCATTTATCAATGACACAAAACTAAAATTTATCATCGGCATTGTTATCTATTGTAGAAATTGCAAGGGACTAATAAGTATACAAAACTAAATTACATTTATTTGGACAACATCTCTTTTAGAAATTCGAGCTGTAAATAGGTTATGTTACTTTATGGTTAATGTTAGAAGCAGACTTCACGAGATAAAAATGAAACAACGACAAACATATGCTGCTTACATGCATATTTAATTAAGACATATTTGTCGAGTCAGCCACTAAAACAAACTCAGAACTTTACAGTTTAATCCATATTCCAATTTTACTGACATGTTTACTTTCTGTCGAAGTATTTATTCTCATACTCATTGCAACAATGTAAGCTTAGCATATTGATTATTTCTAAAGAAAAGCAGACATTTAGATACGTGATGATTTCTATAAAACTATTTGTTTTAGATATTTTAAAAAGAGTGATGCCATGTTAAAAATTGATTTTTTATGTTTTTCATTTTTATTAAATTTTGTATTTTCACACAATTCGAAATATGTTACTACTGAATATTTCTCCGTTCAATTTTTCCTTTAAAAACCCCATATAAACCTTGAATTTTTCTAAGTACAGTAAAATGCAGTTTTTCAATGTTTTCTTTAATGCAAGAGTTCATAAAGCAGTATATATCAGAGTTACGTACTATTACATTCTTTGGAGTGTAATCACTCTAAAAAACTCAAATAAATCCTTGTGAAACCACGTAAGGTAAGACGGCATAAGACTGCGAGTTTCAAATTAACGGCTCATAAAATGAAAAGTACAAAAATTATCAAGACGAAACTATGCATATTTAAAATGAATAATTATTTGGCAACATATCACCGTATTGATTACTTATAAAAGAAAACCCCTACACTGTTAATAATTAAATCAAAGTAACTAACCTGGAATCGTGCAACTTTACTCATTCCAGAGTGTAAATATGTTCACTAGAATCAATAAAACTGCGGAACTACACTATTCAACAAATCACTTATTATTTTCAAGATTCATCGCAAATCCCCACAGTCGATGTAATCCGAACCCTCAAAGCTAGAGGTCTGCGCCGCCGCGCCACGCCGACACCGCCGGGGTCTACGCCGGCTCTCCGGCATAGAACGCCTACTGTCTGTCACGACACGAACAATTTGGCGTCATAATTTTTTAGAAAAGTTTAATATAAACTATCAACAATAATGATTTTTATTCTTACAGAATGAAAAGTAACATTAAAATTGCTACGAATTTTTATAGAGAAATTACTAATTTATTTCTGCAATGTACATTTTGTATGAATTAGCTATTTAATATTTTAGAAATCTCAGCACTAAATAATTTTTTTCCACTTGCTTTATGTATAAGACCAGTACATAATCACGATTTCTTTAACATGGTGGCTGGGAACTCAACAATTGGAAAGCAATAGTCGATAAAATTCAAAATAACATGGGAGAAAGCGTGTGTGTGTGTGTGGGGGGGGGTACAGTGGGACATGGGGCACACTGGGACCAAAGACATTTTTCTATTATTAAAAAGCTCAAAAATTAGAAAAAAAAATCCATAATTTAGTTAGCCGCTATTGCAGTACTGTGGAAACTAGTCACTGTCACAATTCATCTTGTAGAAAAGTTCCAGCCATTTTTGTTTCTACTATCACTGCTGGAAAAATCAGTTGGAAAAACAGTTTAATTTGATATTGCTTTATTATTTTTAATTCATCAAACATTATTCAGAAAATCGTTTTGCAACTCTTAAAAATGTATCCTATTCTGAAAGCTATTTTTAAGTCTTGTCATTTGAAAACTGCTTTTAAATGTCTGTGTTGAATATTTTAACCCGAATTTAACTGTAATAATAGTGTGTCATAATATAGCTGATTTTTTGTGTCCTTACTCACTGTCCCACTGTGTGGGATAAATCGAGTTTTTTTCACAGAATAAAATAAGGATAAATTCTGAAAAAAAAAAAAAAAACTGTAATGAAATCTAAAAGTGGTCAAACTGTTGTTCTGTACTTAATTTTTATTTTTTATTGAAAAGGAAAAATTATTACAAAATAAGCAAAAGTGTCCCACTGTGCCCCCTCTCCCCTAAATTTCATGCCTCATTAGAGTATGAAGCACATTTTACTAATTGGTAAATTTTTGTACGGGGATTGCAAAATTTTCAAAAGCAACACAAATTTTAAAAAGTAACTTTATGAAATTGAATGAAAGGATTTTTCTTCCTTAAGGGTGTCCCACCTGAAGTACATATATGTACGCACACACCCATATTCAATATTCTGTATTTTGAAAAATTTCCCACGCCGCAGCGCGCCGCCGCCGCCGGGTTTCTGAGGTCGTTACTCCGCCGCCGCGAATTTCTGCTCGGCGCAGACCTCTACTCAACGCGTCACCATTGTCGACATGAACAGC
This sequence comes from Cheiracanthium punctorium, assembly GCA_038373885.1. Taxonomy (NCBI): domain Eukaryota; kingdom Metazoa; phylum Arthropoda; class Arachnida; order Araneae; family Cheiracanthiidae; genus Cheiracanthium; species Cheiracanthium punctorium. The sequence goes on along the minus strand of JAWZYV010011708.1, from coordinate 413,784 downwards.
ACTCTATCCAGTCTTCTATTGGTTCATTGCTCTGTTTACATTTTCCACATACTCAGATTTTGCCTTAAGTGTTAGACATTGGTTTATTATAACTTTTCTTGAACTCTTTTGGCTTTTGTTCTTCTTTAATCATTCTGTTCATTTCCTTTTTCAGGTTCATTTTTTACGGTAAATTCTGGTAATAACCTTGGATTTTTTATGCTTTTAGATATAGTTCCTTTTTTGATTAGATATTTGTGGTGAAACTAAGTTTCTACTGTATTCGCAAGGGTAAATCATGTTTAATATCTATTCATCGGGCTCATTATCTATTCATCATAATTTTCGTTTTTTAAATACCTGAGCTTAATGCGTAACAGCAAATAACAATTACTTCAAGAATTAATAGATTTTAAATTAATTTGACAGCTTTAGTTTCACACATTCGAGATCACTAGTTTCTGGTGATCAATAGAGACTGTTCAATAAAGCAATTTCAATCTTTTAAAGGAAGAGTTAAGAAGAACTTTGAACCACTAAAAGAAGTTCTTTCAGACGTGAAAAAAGGTTTTTTTTCTTTTAAATTAACTGAGCAAACATGCTTAGGCAAAGAAAAACTGAACTTGTTCACTTTATGTGAAAATTGAGAATATTCCACGTAACCAAAATAAAAAGCAATTAGTTTCAGAATGCCAGGAATTTCATTTTTAATTTTCCGTACAAAATAGCACTGAATTAATTACACGCAAAATTATTCTGCTGAATTTAATATTAAGTAACTTAGAAGCAAAAGTTTTAAGTAAAACTACTTCTGAAAAAGAAATAGAAGAATACTTAATAGTCCTTTGTTGTTATAGGACAGTTTAGGGATATGCGTTAATAAGAACGCATTCCGTTTCAATGGAAGCATTTAAAATGTTCTTGAAATAGGTTCCTCTGAAAACAAAAACAAAAAAAAAATCGACCGCAGGAATCCGAGTATGAATATTTTACTTTTATTACTGCAGGAAAGAATGTCATTATAACGCACGAAAGCATAATAAAATATTCCGAAAATCCAATGGAGCAGAAAAATTGCCTCTGGTGCAGTTTCATACTGTTTAGTACAGATATTAAGACATTCTTGGGAGACTTTTTACTAATAGAGGAAATTTTTAATACCAATTAACTGCGTATTAAATAGGTAAAGCACACAAAGCATTGAAATATAATGATGATTAATATTTTACCTGATATTATAAAAACTTTTCATTGAAAAAGAAATCGGACTTGGTTTGCTATGAAACAAAGGAATATGTTTATATGATAAATCTTAGAAATTGAGGTTTATTTATTTATCAACGTAGGAACGCTAGAATATTTTAAAATAAATTCCACAAGAGTGAAATGCTCCCATTTACGAACATTGCTGTGTTCCGATCAGAGCTTCGGAATGTGTTACTGGTCCTCCCCGCCCCCTTCCAACCGCCGCCCCCCACCAAAAAAAAGACCTTTGTACATCTGCTCTCTAGTAAACTGATAATCTAGCAAAGGCGTTGACATTTTTATATCTGTCTTGCTGCTATGTGTTAGTTTTAATTCTAAAGCAATAAAAATATTTAAAGTACACAATGATTTCAACTTAGAAAAAAAATCCTTTTATGTACATCCTCTCAAAAAAGTTTTCGCGTAAAAGTCAAATTCCTGTATTAGTTTTGTATATTAAAAATTATTTATCATAAAATATGAATACGGTTATGGATAATTACAATTTTTTATATTTTTACCGAGTTGCGTGTCTTTGATAAAGTAATTAAATATTTGCAAACCCAAACTGGCAATTTCGCATAAACTCGAATACTTTTCTGAGAGAGTGTACGTATAATGATTGCATTGTAGTCGGGATAAATAACGCTGAACATACGGAAATTTTTTTTTTAATTTCATATTCTAAAGCTGAAAAGATTTTTTCACGACCGCTTAATTAAAATGAAATCGACCCAAACTCTTTTGTGCGTCGAGAAACTACGTTGAAAACAAAGCAACGCAACAAATACTCAAAATAGTCGTTATTTTCTCTTAAACTAATTAGAGTGTTTTGCATTTCTCTCATTCAAAATAAAAGAAGTACTATTCTTCTGAGATTATTTTCAGTTTGAAACAGATACCTCAACACATTTCTAGCTATTGAAAACGTTCTATTACCTGGAAATTAAATTTTAGTCAAATCGCTTCCTTCTGAATTCACCGCCAAATATTCTTTAAAAAATATTAATGTGCGTGTTTTTGTGTGAAAATAGAGAACATCCCTCTTAACAAAAGCAAAGTTAATTAGCTTAAGAATGCTTGGAATCCAGAGTTTAATTTTCCATCTAAAATAGCATGAAATTAATTACACACAACATTTTTCTGATAAACTCTGATAAATTTCATATCGAATAACAGGCAGGCTAAAGTTTAAAATCAAATTACACCATAAGAAAGCAGAAAAAAAGGATAGTTCCTTGTTGTTAGAGGATATAATTGAGATAAGTACATTAATAAAAAAAAACTATTTTTTTAAATAGAAGAATCTAAAACATTGTCAAAGGGGATGCGGCTTTTAATACAAAATAATCAACACCAAGACTACTTTTAAGGGTATTTTACTTTCATTTCTGCTAAAAGAATGCAATTATAACGAACCTAAGCATCATAAACTACCTCGAATGTTCAATAGGGCAAAAAATTGCCTTTGATGCAATTTGTTACTACTTAATATACATATTGAGTAATTCTTGGAGTAGTGTTTTTTTCCCTAATTGATAAAAGTTATACTTGGAAGTTTGTTATTCATTAAACAGAAAACAAAACCCTTTATAAAAATATTGAGGAAATAATGGTGAAAAATAAGCGTGTTTTGAGTATTTTGTAAAATGCTTGGTGGGTTTTGGATATCATTGTCGAATAATATACCGCAATTTTCTTACAATTTGTAGATTTTATTATGGACATCATAAAAATGTACATTGTGTTTGATAAGTTATAATACTAACAATTCGCTGTAGTTCAGTGATTAAGTCATCGAACTGATATCGAGGAAGCATTCTTTCAGCTGCACCTCGATTCCTGACAACCACTAACCGTGGTTCCGAAAGTTTAAATTTACCAATATTTAAAAGTTTGCATTAAATTGAATTAAAACTGCAGTTAAATTTTTAGTTTTATTCCGTTTTAATTAAAAATGTTGATATATTATTAACAATTAGCATTTTTTTTTTTTTTTGCATTGAAACGAAAGTCAGCTTATATATTAAAAATAGGACAGAAAAAAAGTATTTTGAAGGGCGTTGCCATTAAAAATGTAAATTTAATTCTCAACCTTTGAGTTAAGAATCTACATATACGTATTCTTATTCAGTTTTGGTGGGTTTCTTGGATTCTGAATTTTTAATTGATAAGAAGAAAATGAATATTATCAGATGCTATGATTTTTCTCCACGTTTAACTTTCATTAGAAGTATCTTTTATAGAAAAATAAGGTTACATAAATAAAAGAGCACAGTGATTTTACAAAAACTGCTTATTTGAAAATTATGAAAACGAGCGATGAACGGTTTTACGTTGGGAAAGAGTAAAGTTATTTTGAGCTATGGCAAAACCCTGTTTATATTTCTTTGCCTTGAAAATCCGTGGCACATTTTACTGCAAAAGAGTGATCACGTATGGATAAAATTCAGACATTCATATTTTTATATTTGTTTTGTTTTAATTATAATTTATTAAAAATATTTAAGACTATATTAAGGAATAGATTATTTTGGAGTTCGTGAAACAGTGCCCTTATTTTTCTTTGAGTAAATGCCATGTCTGTGATTAAGAGAGTCTGAATGGCATTTAACCTGTGTAAAATATTTCTTTTAGAATTTAATACTCTATGTTAAGACTCCGTTTCCGTCGCTGATCTTGATGGAGTTAACACAGTTTACTCATCAAATGTCAAGAAATAGAATATTTTGAACACAATAACTGAATGAAAAACGAAATTAATACAAAAAAATCTACAGATACTGAAAGATTTAATTTTCTTTTCCTTAAACTAAATTAATATAAAAAGTCACACTGCAGAAATCCACTGCTTAAAATGAAACATTATTTTCTAAGATTCCTCCAAATATATTTAAAAAAGTCACTCATTTAGCATATTTTCAGTTATTTTGAAACATTCTATTACTTGGGAATAAAATTTTAACAGGATTCCTTCATTAAAAAAAAAAAATCTGCAAACACTTTTCAAGAGCCAAAATACAGAATGCGTATTCTTCTGAAAAAATTTAAAATTTCTAACTAAAGAAAGATTAATTACTTTACAGAATATTTGGAAACCAGTTTTTAGTGCCCAGATCAGCATTCAGTCAATTGCTTTTAAAGTTCTAAATTTCATATAACACAACAAACGGAAAAAGCTTTCCTTTAAATCAAGGCCGTAGCCTAGGGGCGGTTTGGGGGGTTCAAAACCACCCCGAAATTTTAAGGAACACGTATTACTATTTGTAAAAGGGTATTAAAAATCTGCCACACTGAGACATAGAACTTAAAAACCCCTTCCGGAATCCTAATCTGGCTGCGGTATTGCTTTAAATAACTCAATCGAAAAGAAAAAGCTGTGGGTCTCTATAGTTCAGAGGAAAAGGAAGTATTCGTGGAATTATAAGTATGCGTTCCTAAGAAGAAAATGTAAAAATGATTTGATTAGTCTGCAAGCAAAACTTTGATGTGGATAGCATATGTTATTTTCTTATACGTCTATTAATTATGTTTATTTTTATACACATTATTTAAACTTATTTCATTTGAAAGTAATTCATAATTACATTGACTTCCCGTTTGTTCCTGTAAATGTTATCTACACAATGTTCAGCAATGCGGATTTTTTTATTTTTACAAGCTTCAATTTTTGTTTTCTTTAAAATCGATAAACGGTCCAAAATGTACTAGTTTAAATAGTGACTTTTACGTACTGAAAGTCTTTTTGGTGACCCTATAAATAAAGTACCCAGTTAATTGCAATCAAAAAGGGAGGCTCAATGCTAAACGTTGCGACAATCTTTAATGCAGAATTTCAACATTCTATAGCTAATTTTTGTTGAAGTCACGTAAATCTTAGTATCCAAATGCTTTCAAGTTAGCTTGTTCAGTTGAGGTTTTACCAGCATGTTGTGCCGATTTTGAGAGGGGTTTTTCAAAACGAAATCTTATTAGAACGAAGAACCTGAACATACTCTTATCAAAACATCCAGACTTTTTTATGAGGATCAGTTTAGAAGGACAATTAACATTGGTTTTTAATTATGACTTAGCTTTGGAAGAATGGAGAAAAAGTGAGGCAGAGAGAGGGTATTATAGTTTATGTTATTAGATGATAGTAAATCTCAGTTATATATAGTATGGAATAAAGAACAAGATACAGTGCAAAAAATTGCTTCATGTATATTAAATTGAAAGTTCATCACTTTTTAACGGGCACTTACAACTAAATAAACGATAAGTAATCCTATACGCTAATACGTATCCCGTGATAATTTCCATAGAAAAAAAAACCTTAACTTTTTTTTTTTAGTTCATTTATTCTTTTGTTCAGTTATGTTATCTGTGATTTATTAAAAAATATCACCTTCAGCGTCATTAAATTCATTTTTGGTTTCGTTTTATCTATAAAAATTAGTCAAACACCGTCTCACTATAAAATTTGCATTTTAGGCTCCCATAACTGTATTGTTTATGATATTATTTAAATTTGCCCCTAAATGTTTTAAATGGCCAACAGATGAAAAAGTAAGGGCCATTTTGACCACCATCATTTCCAGTTATTTGGAAAAGCTGCTTCGAGCGCGTTCTTGACTGTTTTTTAAATCGGTATACCGACTGTGAAATGACGTCATTGGGCACCATTTCCAAAAACTCTTATAATAATTAATCATATAAATGTTTTTGCAGTAACAGTATTTTAATTTTAATATTAAGTATTTTAATTTTATCGATCCAGCATGATGTCGAAACCTCCAAAGCGATTTCTGTGATTCTCACCCTCGCAAAGTGGTTTACCGCCCTCTATTTTCTAAGGTAAGTTTCCACGGATGCCTTCTATCATCCCTCTGAATTTGTTGGTAGAGTTTTGGAAGGCACGGTACATTTTGTAGAACATATTGCTGTAATTAAACAAGTATAGTTGCTCATTATATAGCAAAAAATTGAATTTCTCTAGTCGTTTAACCTTAATTTTAAAGAATAACAGAATAATTGACGAATAAAATTAACAAGTCAGTTTAAAAGAGTTGATTCATTCTTTTAAATTAATTTGCGAACTTACATTTCACACGTTACAGAACACTCAAAAAATCTCTCATCCTAGTTTACATCCTCATTAGAAGTATCTCATCGCATTTTCAGCGACAAAAAACATTAATTTAGCTTCGAATACAACTTTTGACAAAGTTTTTTTTTCCTCTTTTAATAAACCGCTACAAACATGTTTCCGAGAAATGAATTTCAACGCACTCACTTATATGCGAAAACTGAAAATATTCCACACAAGAAAAAGAAAATTAGTTAGTTTTCAGAAATGACTAAATGCATTTTTTTCTGACTAGGACAAACATCATGGAATTAATTACAAGTAAAAGTTTTCTTCTAAATTTGACACCAAATATTTCAGACAAAAGCTTTATTCCGAATTACCGAAGAATGACGGAAGAAAAGTAATATAATGACCCTTTGTTGCAAGAGAAGACAGTCTAAACATGGGCAATTAAGACAGCTTTCGTATTGCGAAAATATGTTGGCAGGCAAAATATCTTCAAAGTAGGTGTGTCTGTTGACAAAAAATGAACACATGTGGACATCGCACTTTTTCTTGTACGCTTATTAAGTTTAACCCATTTTCATGTGCCTCATTCAAGCGTATTCTATTTGAAATTAAGGAACGATAATTCAATACTACGCTACTGGCCATTAAAATTGCTATATCAAGTAGGCGACATCCTACAGACGGGAAATTTAAACGACAAGAAGAAGATGCTGCGATATGCAAATGATTAGCTTTCCAGCGCATTCAGACAAAGCGGGCGCCGGTAGCGACACCTACAATGTGTTTGAGGGAAATTATACGGCCGGTTTCTCTTATACAAACTGAATTTGAACGTTGTTGCCTGCTGTAAAGTTGTGATGCCTCGTGTAAGAAGGAGAAATGCGTAAAGTATATTTCTGACTTTGATAAAGGTCGAATTGTAGCTTACCGGGATTGCGGTTTATCCTATCGCAGTATTGATGGTAGCATCGGTCGAGATCCTATGAATATTAGCAGAATATGGAATCGATCGGTTCAGGAAGGTAATACGGAACGCTGTGCTGGATCACAACGGCCCGTTATCACTGGCAGCCGAGAAGACAGGCAATTTACCCGCATGGCCTTAATGGATCGTGCAGCCACGCGACGAGAACTGAGTCAAGAAATGGGGTCGTTTGCGAGACAACAAGTGTCTGCACGAACCGTTCGACGAAGTTTGCAGCAGCATGGACTCACTGCTCGGAGACCATGGCTGCTGCTACCCTTGATGCTGCATCACAGACAGGAGCGCCTTCAATGGTGTGATCAAAGTCGAACACTGGGTGCACGAATGGAGAGACGTAATTTTTTTCAGATTAATCAAAGTTCTGTTCACAGCATCATGATAGTCGCATCCGAGTTTGGCGGCATCGGGGTGAACGCACACTGGCAGCGTGCATTCGTCATCGTCATACTGGCCCATCACTTAGCGTAATGGTATGCTGTGATATTGGATACACGCCTCGGTCCCCTTTTGATCGCATTGATGGCACTTTGACCAGTGGACTTTATATTTCTGATGTGTTACGACCCGTGGCTCTACCCTTCATTCGAGCCTTGCGAAACCCTGCGTTTCAGCAGGATAACGCACGAACGCAAGTTGCCAATATTGCACGGACCTTCCTTGATACGGTAAATGTTCCGCTGCTGCCCTGGCCAGCCTCCAAAACACTCTTCAATACAAAACGTCTCGTCAATGGTTGCCGAGCGACTTGCTTGTCACCAATACACCAGTCACTACGGTTGATGAACTGTGGCATCGTGATGAAGCTGCATGGGCTTCAACACGATGTACCTGTACATCGGACCTGTACCTGAACATGCCATCCAATCTCAGTTTGACTCAATGCCCAGGCGTATAAGTGTTGTTATTACTGCCAGAAGTGGTTGTTCTTGGTACTGATTTTTCAGTACTATTTGCACGATTTCGCTATGCACCCAAATTTCTTGAAAATTTAATCACTTGCTATTTCCTGTACAATATATTTGTCCAATAAATATTATTTTGTTATCTACATTTCTTCCTGGTGTAGCAATTTTTAACGCCAGTAGTTTGTTAAGGTTTAGCGATTTGTCGACAAATATACGATACTTTCCGAACTACGCTTGGGATTAGCAACTTAGTTTTAGCGCCAAATTAGTTTATATTTATACAAAACTTGCGAAGTTTCCGACACCTGGTGTGTTTTTGGGTATGTCTTCCAACAAAGTTTCTCAGACGATTTCTTTGCGGAACACTTCAGGGGTCTTTTGCGGAGCCACTTGAGTAAATTTGAGACTAGTGAATCGAAAGCTAAACCAGCAACATACTTTTTTCTTATGGAGCACTTGCTGTTTTCGTGAAGTGAACTTAGTGCTCCGCTGAGCACAATTTGAGGAACCCTGTTCTATAACAATGATAGTTCATAGACTTTTTAAGATATTGAAGATGTCCATTAACCTTAATCTATTGAAAATCTATTGGGCGACTCTATAAAAAAAAACTACCCAATTGATAGCAATTAAAAATGAAGGTGTACAACTAGACGTTATAATAGATAAAAAAATGTAATCTTCTACGGCTATATTTTTTTAGTTTTCCAAGATACGCACACATATTCATACGTACGAACACACGTCATGGTAAAACTAGTTAAAATGTATTCACGATTTGTCAAACTGTCATATATTGCGTTGAGACACCATGAAGAAAATCGTCAAAATCTGAATACCGAAATTTTTCACGATTACAATACATACATTAAAGAAATATTATTCGGTCTTGAGTATTTACGACAGAGAAAGAAATGCAGCTGTAACAAATGTAGTTATTATTATAAAATATCCCTGTGATTTAAACGAGCAGGAATTTTTTATAAGATGTATCTTGTATTTAGTCCTGGTGTTAAGACACATTCCAGATAAAGTTTTTCTTAATTATGTAGAGAAATTTGCATATTATTAAACGAAAAAAGTAGATATTTATAATGATAAAGAAATTTTAGTCTAATATTAAAAAATCACCGTAAATTATTTATTATTGTGATTGATTTTTTCGCTTAAATTAATTTAAAGTTACGGAATTATTGATATTTTCTTAATTTTAGTACACTAAATTTTACCTTAGTTTTAACAATTTTAAAATGAAGAATTATTAAGTACAGAAAAACTGTTTATGCATAAACACAAAAAATGCTGCAAGTCATAAATACACGGAGAAAAAAAAATCGCTCTCATCTAGAACGAATAGTTGTTGTGTGTGATTATGGCAACGCTACACTAGGGCGATCTGCCAAGGGGGGGTGCCTTGGTAGGAGGACTTTCTAAGGGGTTCTAACGCGTATTCACGTTACATCTGGAGAAAACCTACCAAAACTCCAGACCGTTAGATCGACAGCCGCGCGATGGGACCCGAACCCGGGTCCTCCACTAGAACGAATAGATAGCTGTTTTCTGTGTCCCAAAAATAGAAGAATAGGTCTTGGAATTATGCGTGTAGGTGATACATACAACTAACATAGACGATATGGTCAAGAATTTTTAGTCCGTATTTGTTGATCTGACTAATCACAGTAGAATGCCTAGTTTGTGTCACGAGAAATTATCTTTCGATTTTGGGAGCACTAGAATTACCGTTCGGAGTCTACCCGCTAGCATATGCAGCGATTTACAGTTATTTTCATCTAGGTGCAAGCACCAGATTATAGAGGAGGGTCTGAAAACTGGATAAGTGGGTTCAGAAATGTCTCGTTCTATGATTTAGAGTGTTTATAGGAAGTACATAGACTTCTAGTTCCCCCAATTATTTTCTAGATGTCAATGGCATATTTTTTTTCAGTGTACTAAAAGCAATAAAAATAAATAATTTCGGGTTAAACACTCTTAAAATTAACAAAATCCATGCTTTTGTTGTAACATGTTTTTAAAATGATTCCTTTACCAGCAGAAAAATTTTACCAACCTACACGAAGACAGAAAAACTAAATTTAAAAGTGAATGGAAGGACATAGTGAAGGAAGAAATTGCAATGTCGTAAAAAAAAGCAAAAGTAAAAAATATTGGGATGATTAGAAGAAGAGCAATTAATATGAAAAACTAGTCTATTTTTGTCTATCGTCTTTAATTTCGTTTTTCATACGTTCCCGCCATCTTTGTACAACAATATTATAATTTCTTTCTGTAACATTAACCTTTATTTAAAAAACAGGTAAAAACACATTAAAATCCGTATGTAGCACTATCGGTGGCAGCCACCACCTTCTTCAGCACAGGTCTTGGTTCTAAATGGCCAGCTCTCTTCCTCAGCAGGGCGTTCCACCCAGGATCGATCTGCGCATGGGTCATATCATTCACAACGCCATCTGTGGTTATAATCTGTAGGGCCTCCATATTAGGGCATAATGACTGTTTTTGTAATTGGCGAGTTTTTGGCTATTGTTAAAGTTTATTTCTATGGGGTGTTCCTGGGCTATTTTTGCGAGGGCAGTAGTGGTTTTATTGAATTTAATGTCAGTTTGATGTTCCTTTTTTCGGTCTTTGATTTTTCGTTTTGTCATGCCAATATAGCAGCATTGTTTATTGGTATCTTTATCACTGCGAATGCGTTTGAAAATATTTTGATTGCGTTTTATGGGGATTTTGATATTTTTCTTTGCGGCTTCATTTGTGATTTTTAGGGCGGCTCCCCTGCAGTAGGGAATGGCATTGGTAAATTTTAGTTTCGGATTTTGATAGTTATTAATTTTTCCAGTTTTTTTATTCTCTTTTTAAAAAGGTTTTTTACTATTGAATTTGGGTACCCTGCGTTTTTACATTGTGTTTTGATAAACTGGAGTTCTTCTTTGAGGAGTGTTTCGTTTGAGCATATTGTAATTGCGCGATTGACATAGGATCGTATGGCGGCTATTTTAAATTTGTATGGAGTTTTTGAATTAAAATGTACTATTTCGTTATTATTGGTGGCTTTTCTAAAAACTGTAGTATTAATATTATTCATCAGTGTATTTGATTGGCGAAAGATTGTATTTTAGATATTGCAGAGGTAAAGGTAGGTGTATCGTAATGAGATTGTAAGGTTTCGGTTAGAAAGGTTTCGGTTTTTGTAAGTTTTGAAATGCGGGCGTATTTTTGGCGGATACATTTTCTTAACAGATGACGTTCAGATGCCCAGCAAGAACTTATCAACAAACTTAACTCCCCCTCCCGCGACGCCGCCGATCGCCGATGCATAAACGACTTAAAGAAAAACAATAATATAACTTGCTTAAGCTCAGATAAAACAGGCAAAATAGTAATAATGAATAAAAATGATTATCTCACCCAGATGGAAGAAACCATTAATAAACTACAAATAGAAAAATTACCAAAAGACCCAACAGGAAAAATTTTCAATAAAGAATTAATCAAAAATGGATCCTGGCCAGCTAACAGACAACCCACTTTAACAAATTTTGCCCCCATAGCCCCAAGAATTTTTGCTAAATACAAGGACCATAAAACACCTCCCTCTTTAAAACCAATAGTCAGTAAATGTGAAGGACCAACTTATGACCTAGAAAAATATCTAAAACCCATCTTACAAGATCTCATGCCCCAAAGTAACAATATCTTAACCTCAACTGAAGACTTTATTCAACGCATTAAAGATATTACAATAAACTCCCAGGAATGCTTCGTCAGTTTTGACGTTACTAATCTCTACCCCTCCATAGATATCCAAGAAATGAATGCAATAATCAATAAACAAATCACCTCCAACATTAATAATAGCTCCACTTCCACTACATTAAATAGCGCACTTAATCTTGTCCTTCACAACTCATATTTTCAGTTTAATCATAATTTCTACAAACAAAAGAAAGGCGTGCCTATGGGGTCTCCGATATCAGATGTCATAGCAGACTGGAAAATGCGGCTAGTGGAGAGGGCCATATTTGATAAATTATCCAACCACATAAAAGCTTGGTTTCGCTATGTAGACCATATCTTTGCAACAGTTAACAAAAATGGAACTGATAATATCCTCAAGAAATCAACTCAATAGACAATAACATACAATTCACCATAGAAATAGAAGAAAACGCCACCATTAACTACCTAGATGTCAAAATCAATAGAGATATGATGAATAATATTAATACTACAGTTTTTAGAAAAGCCACCAATAATAACGAAATAGTACATTTTAATTCAAAAACTCCATACAAATTTAAAATAGCCGCCATACGATCCTATGTCAATCGCGCAATTACAATATGCTCAAACGAAACACTCCTCAATGAAGAACTCCAGTTTATCAAAACACAATGTAAAAACGCAGGGTACCCAAATTCAATAGTAAAAAACCTTTTTAAAAAGAGAATCAAAAAACTGGAAAAATTAATAACTATCAAAATCCGAAACTAAAATTTACCAATGCCATTCCCTACTGCAGGGGAGCCGCCCTAAAAATCACAAATGAAGCCGCAAAGAAAAATATCAAAATCCCCATAAAACCCAATCAAAATATTTTCAAACGCATTCGCAGTGATAAAGATAATATCAATCCTGATGAAACCGCCGGTATCTATAAACTAAGCTTTACAGACAATAGTACCAATAAACAATGCTGCTATATTGGCATGACAAAACGAAAAATCAAAGACCGAAAAAAGGAACATCAAACTGACATTAAATTCAATAAAACCACTACTGCCCTCGCAAAAATAGCCCAGAAACACCCCATAGAAATAAACTTTAACAATAGCCAAAAATTCGCCAATTACAAAAACAGTCATTATGCCCTAAATATGGAGGCCCTACAGATTATAACCACAGATAGCGCTGTGAATGATATGACCCATCCGCAGATCGATCCTGGGTGGAACGCCCTGCTGAGGAAGAGAGCTGGCCATTTAGAACCAAGACCTGTGCTGAAGAAGGTGGTGGCTGCCACCGATAGTGCTACATACGTATTTTAATGTGTTTGTACCTGTTTTTTAAATGATTTTAACTATCCGTCACTTTGCTTTTAAATTAACCTTTATGTTTGTTTTCTTTCTTTCTTATTGTTAATAGATGTTTCCCTCCTAACTAAGGGAGGACTCTTGTTCCTCTTGAAACGCAATTGCAAATTAAGTCGCTCTAATTATTGTTTAATTCAAAATTATTTGCTCTTATTTTGAAGAACACAGTTTTTAACATATCAAAGTACTGCCCGACCATTTTTTAGACACGAACGTAAACATCCGGTTTGGGGACGGAAATGGACACGTCCATTTTTTGTTATGGATTTCGTTCAGATATGCGCTTAGACAGTCACTGAAATAGACGGGACACGTACACTGCATTCGCGTATTCCTCCGTTCTCTTTGCCTCCTTCTTAGCCGGTGCATTTGGATTTGCCTTTACTGGCAGCTTGTCAATATTCTACGTGAAAGGTGGTCAGACAATATACTGATGCCTGAAATCAAAATTAGAATTATAATATCGGTGATAACTGAAGAAATGTACATTGAAAGCACACAGCAACATTACAATATCAAAAAGAGGTGAGTTATGAGTTAATATACAGAGCTTATCAAAGACTGCCAAATCTTGATCAATCTTAGGAAATGTTCATTTTATATCTAACGTGGCTACAGTGCGCTGCTATATATACTTCACAACAAGTTACACATACAGTTAATAAGAGCAATAGTAACTCCTTGGAGGCAATAAATCCCATTCGTGATGAAGATCACATATCTAATTTTAATAATCATTTACTTTGCATTGCTTAAATTTAATCTATTCGAAATCATATATTCAAAATCATTTTTGTTCTCATTTTTCTGTCACTTCGGCTTTTAATCTGTATATCCGCTTTTTTCCGTATGCATTATTCTTAATTGTTTATTTGTCTCATGAGACCTGTGTAGCCGTTCTGGGCTAAAAATGGATTATATTACGTGTGTTTGCAATCGCAACGACTTTTTCCTTTACCCTCTTTGGCATCCAGCTGGCGTAAATTATTTTTTGTTGCCCTGCGACATCTTTAAAATTATTTGCTCGCTATTCCGCCATTTTAATTTTATTGGATTAAATTTTAGGGTTGCTATGGGATTGGCGTTATTTATCTCAGCCAAGTTTTTGTACTCACCAATGTGTAATTCTGTGCTGGCGTAATTTTTAAATCATTCCATCTTATTTTCACGGTCTTTATAGGGCGTATTTTTATTTCGCTGAACTACCTCCAACCGTTGTAATATAATAAGTTTATGCTTCAGTTGTTTCTTTTGAGTAAAATAGTTTTAAGTATTCTAATGTCTTTTTCATATATTGCAACTAAGTATATCGAACCTGGATTCATTCGTCACAATGCAGTTTCAATAATTATACAATAACCAACCAACTACCTTCGTCACACCATTTTTACAAAAGCGAGATTTTTAACACCCGTGGAGACCTAGAAGGTACGGAGTTCTTCGTTCTCTGCACATGGAGACTTGCCAAGAATAACTACTGTAATCGAGAACTCCGTATCATTCCTAGAATGCAATGAAAATTCACCAATATGGTGGCAGAGGATTTTTCGTCTACGTCTAGGGCAGCTTCGCGTGTAGCAGTCGTACACCACTGCATACTTTACTTGGGTTGCGTCACCGCACAGCGCTTTGGAAAAGTGGTCTTTGAAGGCTAAGTGAGATTTTTCGGACTGTTACGGTCCCGGATTCCTTTCTAATGGACGATAATGTAAGGCCACACAGAGCTCACTTTGACGATGGTCTTCTTGAATTAGAGGATATTTGTGGCTTGTACTGGCCTGCGAAGTCTCCTGATTTCAATTCTAAGGAACGTGTTTGGGATGGTAAGGAAAGCCGTTGCTCTGCGTACACGCCTTCTATGTGCGCCTTCTAGACGCTACAGGTTCTAAAAATATTGCTTTTGGAAAAATGGGATTTATTGGGGATTGTATTTCTTATTGCCCTTATTAACTGTATCATGGCTCGTCGTGAGAGGTTTGTTGTTTAACAACGCACGATGGTAACTCTCCACATAAGATGGACTTTTCTCGAGATATCACGGATCAGGACTTGACAGTTTCTGATAAACCCTATATATTAACCAAAAACCCACCTCTTTTTGATACTGGCTATATGTTTTCTCCTACGATCATACAGCTCCGTGCCAAATTTTGCTACTATAAACCAAATATTTCATGAGTTTTATCACCGATTTTGCCATTGTAACCGTAATTTTGCACTCGAATACATTATGAATATTTCAGCTTCAAGGTTTGCAGGTAGGTGGAATCCATAAAAATGTTTCCAGAATTCCTTATTTTAGATATTTTCTGTGGTAAAACGAAAATTGCTTAAATTTCTTTTATCGTTTAAAGAATGATTTGAAAGAAAATAAATTTTTAAATGTCTTAAATTTAGTTAGATTAATAAAAATTCAGCACACCATCTGAAAGCGGCACAATTGATAATTTTTTCTATGCAAATTTGTTTAAATTTACATACTTAACATTGCATGTGTTTTAAACCTCTAGTTTAAAATAAAATATTCTTTAGTATAGCAGTTCATTAAAAGGATTTAAAAAGCATTATTTTAGCTAAAGATACAATCTTCAAACGCCTCAAAAATTACATTCAGAAGATTAAACCCAGCACGTTGCATTTCAAAGAGGAAATAGAAAACATTCCTCAAAACAAAAGAAAAATTAATTAGCTTCAGAATGCTCGGAATTCAGAGTTTTGCTTTCCGGCTAGAACACTGCGGAACTAAGTACTCCGAAAATTTTCTCTTAAATTTGATATAACTAGTAAGCGAGAGTTTTAAATAAAATTACTCGAGAATGATGGCAAACAGTATTTTGTTGCCAGAAAATTCACAAAAATGAGATAATGAAGTATTGTAAACTATTGTATACTAAACGATACACTTTTTTTCAGTAAGGGACTGTTTTATAAAGCGATAAATTAGAGGAAAATTTCGTGAAAATGCATTTATTTTCTCATTCTAAGTAGTTATTTGTCTAAGCACTTTTCATATCTTGTAAGTATTACAAATGCTCAGAACATTGGCCTTGGCATCATAAGTTCTATTCAAGGGAAATGAATGATTGGTCATTTATATTATGAGAACACCGAGAATGCGGCAAACGTTAGCTCCTAAGAAAGTAGGGGTTTCTAATTTTTTACGAATTCTAGATGAAAGACCGGCACCTGGATTAGAATCCCCCCCAAAGGTATCGTTTCAACAAGGAAGACATCTGAGTGGGCACGGAAGACTATTTTTGCGTGCACCACTTACTTTTAGAGTACATAGTCCCACAGCAACTCAAGAGGTTTTCATCCTCCAAAATACTAACCAATGTCGGTATTGCTTGACTTTCTCTGCTCTGGCGGGAACGGAGCTTCTACCGACAATTCTTCATGTGTATGATGGACCAGCAAACGCCTCAAGAACTTCGTTCCAATTTTATCATGCAGTATTTTCTGTATTCTTCTGACAAAGTGTTTCACTGAACTTATGCCAAAGTGTTTCACTGAACTTATGTCCATAGACATTAATGTATTGAAATTGTTTTGGTTGGTCCTATAAATAAACTCTCCAAAACAAATATGGATTCTACAACAATCTTATACATAAAATTTGAACAATCTACGACTTATATAGTTTTTGACATATGCGAGTTACATACATGCACACGTACACCAAAAGTCGTCAAGCTTGGCGACTTTGGGCGCAATTTTTGAGGAAGGCACGTAATCGTGGTCGCATCATTACCTAACTATATAGTAGGACGGTATTGTGCTTTAAATGGATAAATGTCTCTAAAACTGTCATTGACCGTAATGTATTTGAGTGTTCCTATAGAAGAACTAAAAGTGATAAAGACACTATTTTCGATGGAGAGATTCATTTTGTAACCCTTAACAATATATATCACTTTTGTGTCGTTTGAAATAGCCTAGTATCTCTAAAATACGCTTTAATGAATTTCTCCCCATAGAGAGTAATGGAAAATATTTTGGGTGGTCCTGTAAATAAACTATCCTGTCGATTGAAACCAAAAAGGGGGGGGTTGCCCAACTAGATATTACAATATTCCTAAATATAAAAATTGCATAAGTGGACATCTCCATATTAGAATTAGCACCAATATTTCCCCCCATAAGCAACCCCTACATTTCACTTCATATTTCACAAATTTAGCTCATTTTAACCCAGGATACCAAGTTTCAATAAATTTGAACTGAAAATGAGCGAGTTATGAGCTTCCAAAATCCCCCTCCCTCTACGTTAAAATATTTTTTCATACTTTAATTCGTATCTTGTGTAATATTGATAATGAGAAGCTGATTTTTATTCGAACTATTAGAACTAAACGACCCAAACATAATTTACCATTATTATATTTTTTTAATGAAATATTAATATGAATTATGGATTATTAAATTAATATTAAAAAAATTATGAATAGCAACCTAGCCAAATTTTGATGGAAATAGATGCAAAAAGTGATTTTACATGGCTGTGCAAAATTTCAAATTTTTTACGTTCGTCAGTTTAATTTATATTAAATAAAATGTGTTATTTTCCTGTGTTAAGGGACCATATATAAATTTATTAAGTGACAATTTTTTGAAAATTACGTAAAATAAATGTAAATCAGATTTCTTTGGTGCAAAAACAGTAAAAGATAGCGGTATTTAAAATTTCAAATTTTGAAGCAAATAAATTAGGGGTTTTACAGTTTGATGGTGATTCTATAAAGCATCTATTGTTGCGTTCGCTATCATATCCCACCAAATAAAATGTTTTCCATGTATAGAATTACATGCTTTAGATGTATGTCTTCCAATACAACGTCCTATTTCTGAAGACTAACACCCTTAACATTCAGGCATGATTTGACCTATTCTAATATCTGAAACACCAGGTCTATGGATTTCCTCCTAGTTTATCAAACATTCAACAAACATTCAAATTCCCATTTTTTTGTGTCTAAATTTTCATCTGACTATAAATTAAAATGCAGTCAAAAGTCTTATAAAAATATTCCACACTGCATACAGTAATATTAAATGAAGAAAATGGAATAACAAACATATATATAATATTGGGTCGGCAAAAAAGTAGTTGCGTTTTTTACATGAAATTCAAACAAATAAATTTTCAATCATAAACTGTTCTTCTTGTTCGACCGTAGCTGAGTAACTTTCATGCTTGTAGACAGAAGAGCAGAGAACAGATTCCCCCTCCTGGCAACATTTGACCTGTCTAAGAGAACCTTCAAATAACAATTTCAAAATTAGAAAGATTTTCGAAATCATAAGCAGTCATTTTTTCTTTAAATCATGTATACGGACCAAGAAAGTTTGCAGTCACGGGTCATTTGGACCATTGGCACTGACTAAATATTCTGTTCAACCCCTGATAATCTCAGTACAAAAAACTTTAAGACTAGAAACAGTATTTTCCCTGTAAATAATTTTTATTTCTTTTAACTGTCGCGAGCGAAATGAATGAAAGGCGAAAATTTCGGAACCTACGAATAGTTTTTCTCAATTTGCAGAAAGTCGCTTAAAATATCTCAATTTTTTAAAGAATTCACAATATCTCCGGAAATTATCAAAGAAAATTGGTGAACATTTATATTTAGGGTAATTTGAAGGTTTTATTTCATTTGATAAAGTCAAAATTAAGTGTTGCCATTGAAAAAAACGAAGTTGATGCAAAATTAAATATGAAAACGGCCCCTTATGCAAATTAAATTAATAGTAAATTAAAGTATACGTTATTTGCAAACGAATGATATATATGTAACTTTGCTGTACGACGAACGACGGCCAAATTAAAAGCAAGTGGTCGTTTATTTTCCGCAGCGTTACATACGTACGTACGTATAGACGCCAGGGAACAACTGGTCAATATGAATTTTAGGGCGGCCAGGATGGATTGTACATGCAGTTGTATGAGCACACATATATGCGTACGATGAGATGCCTCACAAAAACTCTGTAAAGTAAATTTAGAGGCAGTCAAAATCGATTTTTTCTTCAAAATATGGATACCGAAATTTTTCGTGATCACATTACTTTCTTTAACTTCGTACACAAGGAAGAAAGTGCTGCATGCTATAATTTGTATTAAAATTTATTATTATGTATATAATTATTGCTATTAAATTTAAATTGTACTTTATTTAGCCTGTTTCTTGTAAAATATTGTCTTTGAATAAAAATATTTTATGTAATATAGTATATCGCCTTGGGTAAGTTAGCACATCGTGGCAAACTACTCCCACCAAACACAAAAATGTGAAGGTCCCGGGTTCGGGTCCCATCGCGCGGCTGTCGATCTAACGGTCTGGAGTTTTGGTAGTTTTTCTCCAGATGTAACGTGAATACTCTTTAGAAAGTCCTCCTACCAAGGCACACCCCATCCTTTGCAGATCGCCCTAGCTTAGCGTTTCCATAATCGCACAAACAAACAAAAACCCATCAGACATATTTGTTTACATTCATGCTGGATTAACAAACACTGGATGCGTTCCCAGAAAACAACGTAATATACACGAGATGCCAAACTGAAAAAAATGTATAAAAGCATTTGTCAGCATTCTAAAATTATTAAATATCACTCAAAAAATGCTGAAAATTAAAATGAACATTTTTACATAAATTAATAACAATTTAAAATACTGATTACTTTTGAAATCGTAACTTCGTTGTTTTGCTTGTAAGATAAAAATTTGGATTGTTTCGAATCAATATTCTTTACTTCAAACAATATATATCAATGTATATTGCTAAACCTACCCCATCGTCTTAATGGAAAATATTATTTTGCATGGCCAATTATTTTTAGCAAATTTCATTGAACAAATTAATCATTTAGGTGTTTAATGTTTTTATAATTTTTCCATACAATAGCAAAGTAAATTACAGTTTAGCATTCCGTTACTTTCACTGAGAAAAATATTCATATTATCTTCCATACGAAATCATACACATTTTGCAGCTATATAAAGAAAATTTTGCAATACAATTAAATGTGCTTTACGAAGAAAGGAAAATAAAATGCATTTTCTTTAAAATATCTCACCAAAGATCTAATTAGGTGATCGTTTTTGGTTTAATTGTACTTATTCCAAAATGACTTATATATAAAACTATGATCTTATCCCTCTATTTTCTAGAGTAATGTAAATGGTGACACATAGGTAAGTATAAGTAGAAAATTCCTGACGAAAAGATTGCAAATTAGTTTTTATTAGCGATTTTAATATATATGGATTTCAATTCTAAAAAAGAGTTTTATAGAACAAGGAAGATAAATACGGAAAATTCATGGATTGGTATGGATTTGGGATAATTAAAAAGGGATATAGTTTCCATAATCAACACGAGAATGCAGTTGATTTAAGATTATGAAAAGCGATTGATTATTTTTACGAAGTTCAAAAATACATTTAGAAAGTCTAAATTTATTCTACTAATGCTGAAACAAAATGTTTCACATGTTTAACGTAACAAACAGAAAACTATAATCATACCCGAAAGTAATAATAAAAAAAAAATCTTTGTTTTGAGTAATCTATGAAGTTATACTGCGGGTTCAATTCTTATCGGGACTTCATTAAAAGTAGGCGGAAGCATAATTGAAGCAATTACCCGAATCTCTTTCCGATATTTGTCATCGATTATTGGAGTCGAACCCGAAGTAATATCCCGAAGAGTTCGTTTCTGGAATTAACATATGCATGCGAGTTTCCAAATAACGGAGAGATAAATATATAGGAAATTTGTAGGTTATGGACATGCGTAGGTGATTCTACTTTTAAGTGGTTAAAAATCATTAAAAATATTTTCTTTTCAAATTACGTACACAAATTAAATATTACAATAGTAATAGCAGTAGCATATGGATTTATGTACAGGGGTACCACAATTTCCTCTCGGGTTTGGAAGGCTTATAAAAATATATATATTACTAATACAGCAGCAATGTTGACGTTATTGGAGAAAGAAACGTTACAAGCTTTATTTCACAGTTGTCCAATATGTGAATCCATATATGATATTTGTCGGTGGGGGCGGTTAGCTAGAAGACTGACATATACATCCATTTTATGGAAGTAAAACAGGATCTTTTACATTAATTTCTATTTTCTCAATTGCGGCAGTCGCCCCTCTGTCCCCCCACCCACCCACAATCCGTCTTTGTTTCGTTATGCTGATGATTCGACAAACTAACTGCCCTCCCACATCGCCGACAAAATTGCATTAATCCGTCGCTGTCACGAAAGGAACACATATTGGACTTTTGTGAAATAAAAACTTGTAACATTTCTTCTCCAGTAAAGTCAACTTTGTTGCTGTATTGGTAATATACATTTTTTATAAGCTATCCAAACTCGGGAGGGAATTGTGATACAGCCTGTATAATACAGACGAGAAAAATCCTTTTCATTTTAATTAATTTTCGTAGAAATATGCTTTGGAGAAACGTACCGTATAATTAATTAAACTTTCCACAGTCGTGAAAATTGTTGATAGAATAAGTGCACAGAGTGCGCCAAGAAATATGGAGCGGTGATGGTTGAAAGCTAACTGAACGCTGGGTAGAATGATTTTAGACGACACAGAAAGGTCGTACAACATACAGGATGAAAGATAGTGTAGATATATCGTGACAGCTGAACATCCTTTTAAATTGAAGAGAAAATGGTTTATGTAGAGGCGAGCTTTGAATACAACAGCTTTTAAAGTAGGTCTTATATATATATATAGTAAACGCATGTTTTATGAAGGAAACTCAGTGATTCCTACACACGAATGCCTATGCACAAGACAGAGACACTGAAGAGTAGGTAGTTGAGTGTCACATCTTTTCTCCTGCAGGTTCATAATAACGCTCCAATGCGGTTACTTTGGTGTCCGTCAAACAAGTTAACTGAAAACGTTATCTTTTCAACCGTTAAATTTTAAAAAGGAGGGAGGAGGGTAGAATTATTTTTATCTTGTACTTCAGAAGCAGTGTCAGCGGAAATTAAAAATGCGTCACATGGTCGTATTTAAGCCGTAATTTATGGAAAGCATTAAACCCATGAGTTAACTCAACAAAGCGAGTTACTTCAAATGTTACCTTGGGATATAATATTTTCATGTCAAATACAAAGATTACCATGATTTCATATTACATATTTCCATGTTGTCTGAGAGTCAAAACGTCAGTCATTCAAACTCTGTGAGTCAAACCGTCAACCGTCAGTCAATCAACCATTAAGGTTATCCTGACGTTGGGTGAATACCATGAATAGAAAAGTATAACGATCTTTTATGCTTCTTAATGAAACAGAGAATGAAATACGGAGAAAATTAATTATTGCTTGGAGAACATTAGGGTTAAATAGGACAGGTTAAATTTAATTTGAAGCCTCATTTTACGCATTAAGAGAAATGTACCATTTATGGATTATTAATTACTTAAATTTAAAATACGTTGTTTGTAATACGATTAAAAAAACGCATGTCGAGAAAAAGTTTTTAAAGAACGTGGTAAAACAATTGTAGTGTAATGAAATCAAATTTTATGCGGTAGGTGGCAGTTTTCGTGATTAAAAATTTAAAGCAATGCAATATTATTGTGTCTGCGTTGTCTCTGTTAGCATTGTTTATTCTTGCAGAAATATTTGCACTTGTTGTACCACTAGAAAAAATATATTTAAAAAATTGAGAAAAGAATAATTTTCCCGTAGCAACCGGCTTTATTTGACAAAAAAGTTTTGCACTATGAAAATCACTTTGGTTATGTACGATAGATCAGAACTTGTAAAGACATATTATATACAGAGTGATTCTATGCACGTGGAACAAACTTGGAGGGGTAGTTCAGTTTGCTAAAACATGCATTTTTCATACAGGATTGTATGGTCGGTGATGTGTTGAGGTGTAAATGTGGTTTCAACATGATGAAGCGCCTGCCCATTTTAGTGATTTTCTGAAGTAATCTGGATGTCAGATTTGGGAAAGAGGTGTATTGGCGTGGTGGACCAGTCTAGTGGTCACTACAATCGTCAGATATATCCAGCATCGGTTTCTTTTTATGGAAGCATCTAGAGGCCACCATTTACGAGATTCCAGTTGACTCAATTGAGAGCCTCGTTATGCCCTGATCTTCCAAGATATTCACCAATCTCTCCTACGCTACCAAACATGCATTAATTTCGATGGTCGCAATTCCTAGCGCTTGTTTTAAGCAATACTGCAAAGAAGCACTTTGCGATGATGATGTGAGTAAACAATGTTTTTCATGACGCATTTTTCGTGTTCGAGGCTCAACGTGTCGCTTCCGACGATACATTCCTATATAATAAATACAGTAGAACCTGCTAAAGTGACCACCTTGGTAAAGAGACCACCTCTCTAAAGTGAACACTTTTATGAAATTTCACTGTAACTCATAAAAAATGTATGGGGGAAAATATCCTGTAAAGTGACCACCTGTGAAAACGGTAAAACGGTATAGTGACCAATTAATCTGCCAAAATTAAGTTTTTTAACCTGTCAAATGTGACCACTTTCCACAATAAACTGCCTCTTAAATATAAAACACATTCAGATAATGTGGAATGCTATATCCCTTTTCAGTTGTTTAACACGAGATTTGATCTCAACACTTATTCTCTGTTCTGTAACACTTGTTCTCAATAGATGAATAAATAAAACCAAAAACAATTAGATAAATAAATTAAAAAGGAAAACTTGTTTTACTCTAGATAATTCTTTTACATTTCTGTTCATTCTAAAATTAATTCAATGGTTTCTGGTAAGAGGTGTGTGTGATGCAGTTAATCACATATTTATGAGTACTTCTGATTTCTCTTTACCTATTCTAAATGTAATACTCTTGCCATTTTAATTCTCCTATCTGTCAATAATGCTATTTAACTGTTTCTTAAGTTACTTTGGTTTTAGCCTTTGCAATGCATTTTGTTGGCGCCTGTAGTCTGAGAATACTGAGAATACATTTACTTCTTCCTTTCCCACAGGATTACAATAATTTTGTCCAGTCTACAAAAACTCTGTTGTGATCACCCCTGTGGCGAGTCATATTTAAATTTTGACAAATATTCATAAAGCCATTTCTTTTCATTTTTTCAACCTGTGGCGATTTATTTGGCGACCGGCCCTTTTAGCACTCTGCTGTACAGCACAGTGTGTTATGTAAGCAATGCGTTCTTAATGTACGCTAGTGAAAATACTTTTCAATTTAAGATTGAATTATCCTTGTTCACGTGAATGAGCAGATTTCCTTGTGTTTACATCTTTTATTTGGTTTAAAAGTTTTTAATGAAAAATAAATTCAAATTTTGTTTTGGTGAAAATCCTTAAGATTTTGAAATGGAGACTGGAAAGCATAAACAGTACAAAGAATTATGTTAAAAGAAAAGGTTGAAGTTATAAGATATCTTGAGAACAACAACCAGATATCACCTTCAGAAAAATTTCACATCAGTAAAACTGCAGTGAGTAACATCAGTAAACGGAAGTCCGAATATCTGCAACGCTATGAAGATAATGAAAGTGACACACGAAGCCGTAAAATTCGCAAAAATAATAGATTAGGGGTGAACACAGCCACTTTCGAATGGTTCAAAAGAATGCGAGGAATGAATGCACGGATTTCAGAACCAATGCTGCAAGAAGCTGCCTTAGGCTTTTCCAAAAAACTTGGCATTTCAGATTTCACAGCTTTAAACGGATGGCTTCAGTCATTCAAGAAAAGGCACAATATTTCGCAGAGAGTTTTGTGTGGTGAATCTAAAGATATTGATCATGTTTCAGTTGACAATTTTAAAAGTGAAGATTGCCTTCACTTATAGAAAATTATGATATGCATGGTATTTTTAATGCAGATGAGTGTGGATTATTTTTTCGAGCTATGCCAAGTTTAGTAGTCACTGGTGATTCTTGTAAAGATGGAAAATTTTCAAAGGATAGAATAACAGTTCTACTGGCATGCAGTGCAGCTGGTGAAAAACTAAAACCCCTGGTAATGGGGAACGCCAAGACGCCACGATGCTTTAGAAGTGTAGACCCTAAAAATTTACCTGTAATATGGTATTCCAATTCTAAAGCATGGATGACAGTTACAATTTTCTCAGAATGGTTAAAAATGATAAACAAGCAAATGAAATAAACAAACAGAAAAATCCTCTTGTTTATAGACAACTGTCCTGCTCATCCCAGTAATTTATCGTTTACCAATGTTAAAGTTCTGTTTTTACCTGCGAACACAACTTCACACCTTCAACCGCTAAATCAAGGAATAATTCAAGCATTTAAGCTGTATTACAGATACTTTTTACTCCAAGCTGTGATTGCTAGGTTTGACTCTTGTAAATCTGCAAATGAAATTGCTTTGACAATGAATATTTTGGATGCCATCATGTGGATAAAAGAGTGTTGGGACCTGGTATCTTCCTCAACAATTTTTAAGTGTTTTGAAAATGCTGGTTTTTTCCAAGTGATTCCCTCTAACATTAGTAATGAAGTTTCAGTACAATTTGATGTCCCTCCTGAGGTAAACAATATTTCTAGTATGCAATGCCTTATTGACCAACTTCAGTCAGAAAACACGGTAAGTGCTGAAGCATTTTTAAATTTTGATAATAATGTTCCATCGTGTGATAATGTCATGGACATGGATCATTTGATTGATGATATTCTTAATGAAAATAAAACTGCCAATGAGGAAGTTAAATGTGATGCTGAACCGGGTGCCGAGACTGAAGAGTGTATTCCCTCTGACAGTGAAATGTTGCAAATGAATATAAAATGCAGCTGTGTGCTTTGGCGAACTGCCCAGATATGCTGATTCCTTTAAGAAACATTGAAAAGATGACAGAAACTGTAATTTTAAGTAAGAAATCAAATTTTACACAAAAAAATATGACCGACTTTTTCATTAAAATTAAAATTGTATCGTGAACTATATTTGCGGAAACATGAAAGCAACCCAAACATTCAAACTGTACTTTAGTAATATGTGAAACTGCAAAACGGAAATTTATATTTTTTATTGATACTTATTATTATTATTTTTTCCTTGTGACCAGGGAGTATTAAAATACATATTGAAACTATGTGGAAGTTTCACACAATTTGTATGCAATGTGCACTTTAATGTTTCAGTATTTTCTTTTACTCACTACCTTCCTCTTTTTTGTTCATGGATATTTATTTATTTTAAGATCTTGTTATAAATAAATTGTAGAGTGTTTCTGCAAGTGCTTATTTGAATTTTAAGCATGAACAAATTTATTAAAGTGCTACCTTTGTAAGGTGACCATCTGTATAAGGTGACCAGTTTTGTCGTTCCCGAGGATGGTCACATTAGGCAGGTTCCACTGTATATGTTTTAGTTAGTTGATCAAGTTTATTCCACGATCGTAGAATCACACTGTATATATTGCATCTGCTTGCTAAGAAAAAAGTGGCATAGTTTCCTACTATTATGTGGTCGATTTCTATTTTCAAAATAATTTGTCCAGGAGAAACTAAGCGCCAAGTTGTTACTTAACTAACAGTTTGATAATTTAAGTTATTTTAAAGAAAAATTAAATATGTGGGTATGTTTTTGCTTTGCACACAAAAGTCACATATGAATTAAAAAAATTCTATTTAGATCCATTTAAGAATGACTAAATTTGAATTCCGTTTTATACACATTTATCAATAGATCCGTTTTGAATACTGGTTTCTGTTTTCCAGGTAGGTTTTCGTTTTATGCACTCTAACGGTAATAGTTACTCATAAGGAGTAAAATGAAAATACCCAACGAAATGCAAGCGCAATCAATTTTCAAGAACATATAAAAAGGTACTATTGTAACCAAATTACTTTGGGTTAATTTTTGTTTAAGGTGAAGCTACACGAAGGATATCTGCCTAAGGGAAGGGTTGTCTTGGGCAGAGGACTTTTTAAGGGGCTCTAACTAATATTTACGTAACATATGGAAAAAATGCGCTCCGAAGTCCAGATCGTTAGATCGATAACAGCAAGAGAAGCCAGAAGCCTGGACCTTCAGCCATCTCTCAAAGTTCAGCGTCTTATCCACTCGGCCATTGGTCGGCAAAATTACTTTGGGAGCAGTTAGTATTCATTTTATGAAGATTTCAATTTCCAACTTTTCTGTAGAAGATCGAAAACCTTAAATGTTAGATATTTTATTCTTTTGCTGCTATTTTATTTTTCTGCTATTGCACTATGTTTAATAAACATCTTCAAAATAATTCAGACATCTTAAAAACCCCGGGTAGCAATTCTTATTCAAAGAAAAACAAGCAATGTTATTCGAGCTTATACTGCCCGCAATGCATCTCTTCTGTCGAATTTATTGCTTGGTCCATTAGAGTAGACAACAAACAATTTTTACTCTAGTTGCCAGAAGACAAATAAGGCGGTCGAATTCTCCAGACATGTTTCCGATATATCGACCGCAAAGTTTCATTTTTTGGCAGCTTGTCATCTTCCTTTTTACCGAGAACTTTGGATCAAGAAACATGCTAGAGGCCTTAGCGTTATTACGATTATTATTGTTGTTGCTTGAGCTTTGTTTAAAGACCAAACAGTTACAAGTTGTTTTAATTAAACTATGAAAGGATAGTAAAATGTTGGTAGGATTTAATAAAAAATTTATCAAATTACTTTCATTCCTACCGAATATATTAATGTATCTTTGGTACATACAAGATTCGTAAAAAATTATTTGAATAAATCTGAAAAAATGTATTGAAGATACAAACAATTAAGATCCTTCAAAACAAATCCGGCATCGGAAAACTGCCAAAAGTTTTCCAATCTTAAAAAACATCACGGAAGTCCTTCAACCAGCACATCGAAACTACTTAGGACTCTACTGCTGTCACATGATGGTGTCCGCTGTGATCTGTCTCCGTTTAGAAGAACAAAAAAAAAGTCTGTCGGAGGCAGATTGGAGCTGTATGGGGTGGGGTTAAAGGGATGGGGAAGCGTTATGATGTCTTTTGAGGCCAGGTAGTCACTAAGCAAGCAAAGTGTATTTTCATGATAAAGCTTTCAAATGAGTCCATTGGCAGGGTGTAAAGAAGGTTATTTGGTTGGGCTGATTTAAATTTAAAGACTGCGTTGTGATACATGATAATCCAGGTTCGAATACACTTATAGTTGCAATAAACTAAAAAGACGTTAAATACTTGAAACGATTTTATTAAACATATACTAGTGAAACATTATTATAACGGGCGGTGGTGGCTCAGCGAAAATAAAATGACGTCCTATATGGACAGTGAAATTAAGGTGGAATGATTTAAAAATTACGCCAGCACAGAATTACACATTGGCGAGAACAAACACTTGGCTGATATCAATAACGCTAATTCCAGAGCAACCCTAAAAGTTAATCCAATAAAATAAAAAATGACGTAATCGGGAGCAAATAATTTTAAAGACAAGGCATGGCAACAAGAAATAAAAAACGCCAACTCCAAGCCAAAGGAAGGGAAATAAAAAAAACGTTGATTTTGCAAACGGACGTAATATAATCTATTTTTAGCACACCGGTCTGAAGAGACGAAGAACAAAAAGAATAGTGCATACAGGGAAAAGTAAATATACAGATTTAAAAGGCGAAATGGCAGAAAAATGAAAACAGAAGTGATTTAGAATTCTTGAATTTTGGATAGATTATATTAAAGAAAGCCAAAGTAAATGATTATTAAATTAGATATGTGATCTTCATCACACAGGGGTCCAGAGTTCGCGGTCCGGGTTGGGACTTTCATAGCAAGATTTGTTTTAGTCACATGCCAGGACCTCAATCTTTGTTGAAGCGCATGCCGGTACGGGCCAAAACGCTTTCATTATAATGGGACGAAACGGGCCTATATAATTTCGTTTTCATGCGCTTCTTATATACTTGACATTTTAACATACGTTACTTAGTCCATAGGTATTAATAGGTAACAAGTTCTTTAAAATAATATAAACACAAATATACTCTTCTCATAGCTTGGTCAATTAATTTAGACACTAATTTTAGACTAAAATCTAAAAAAATCTGGTAGTTTCGATTTTTGTATATGCTGTAAGGAATAAGACCAGTAATGTAAATCCAAGTTTGCAAGTTCGAAAGACCTGTGGTAACTGCCCAGTGTTCGAAAAACTGCAAAATTTCCGACTTTTGCCGTTTTCATTCTACAACACTATTAAAAATAGGGAAAAGGTTAAATACCATTTTTGAAGTGCATTAAATTTCCAACAATTTAAACACAACCGTTATTCTGTGCGTTGAATAGTTTCTGAGATACAACACTTCAAATGTAGGCCGTTTATTTAAAAAAAATCGAATGTTTCAGTTTTGTTCAACCTCTGAACAGAATATCGAAAGAACCTCAGCAGCACACTTACGTCCCAAGTACGAACTGTGAACGTTCAGTTTAAACGTTGACGGTACGTAAACAAAAAAAACGCTCTTCTAACGTCTATGTGTCCGGGCAGCCGACGTGTTTAAAACGTAGAAAACCGGTTCACATTATGTACTTCCCGAGCTCATCCAGAACCATTAAATGTTTTGGTAGGACGTTCACACTGTGTTTAAATTATGTTTTCTCCATATACAGCACAGTAAATTTGCATCAATCTTGCAGTGAGCTTGATTTATCAAGTCAATAAACTTGCATTAAGCTTGATTATTTCAAGCGTGTAAGCTTAATGCAAGTTTGAATCAAGTGTTCAAGTTTACACTTGCCCAACTTACATTAAGCTTGACATAGCAAACTTGATTCAAACTTACTACACTCTAAAAAATTTTCCCAAAAAAAAGTTCCTAAATACATGGGGCGCCGGTGGGCGAACTCGATCCATATATTTTATTTTCTCCCTCTACGCTGAAACCTCAAGTTATTTTAATCTGTTTCCGTCTAGCGCCGGCGACTAGGATCGATCTCGGTACCTAAGGTATGCGAAGCAAGCGTCCTAACCACCTTGCAAATTTGACTCGAGGAGAAATGACTAAAGTTTGAAGTGACTGCTATGGTTGTCACGCCGTTTTTTTGGTGAGAATGATCCGTATTGCCCATGCCGATCTACACCTTTTATTTTTCCATAGGATGAATCAAAATTAAAGTAATGTTATATGGGACTTATAGACTCCACTACTAGGGAAAAAAGCATAATATAAACTTAAAAGCAGCACACATTTTAAAACTTTCAATATCGCAACACTCATGTTGGGCAATATTGGCCAAAATCGAGACAAACGACTGATTTTGAAATCAATTTTGTAGTATATTTGTATTTTATTTTAAAGAATTTCAATTTTTGCTAATATAGAATCTTTTTTTTTAATTCTATGGTCAAGTAGATTAATGACTGATGATAAATTATTTGTTATGTGGATTTCTAAATCATGCAGTAATCATGTTGTATTCAAGCATGACAGTTCAACTGACTTAAATTCGGCGGGAAAATATCCGCTGACTCATTTTTTTGTAATCTCCAAACTTTCTGAAGCTTAAAATGAAATGAATAAATGAACTCTCAAGCTTGTATTAATACGTCAAATTCAAAGAAATGTCAAGCTTGATTTAAGATTATGTGCTGTCTGGGAATCTTCAAGCTTGCTGCAAGCTTAAAATGAATTGAACTGTTAAGCTTGTACTAATACGTCAAATTCAAAGAAATGTCAAGCTTGATTTAAGCTTATGTGCTGTCTAGGAGTAGCACAAGCCGTAAATTATGAAAACAAAAACGACCAACAGCAATATCACGAGGAATGGAAAATGATTTTGCCGCTTGCTTGCCCCTTGCGCAACTCAACACCAGGATGTTGCCAAACAGGTGTCTGTAAAACTTTTTTAGGCGCCAAGTGAACGACACATTCCGACGTTTCAGGAATAATAAATTCAATGCGTCTAGTAGAACGTGCTATTAAACATTGCTTTTAAACGTAGTACCACTAGTATTTTAGTTATGCGTTGAGTATAACGATTTATGAGCGCTGCTTTTGAACGGTTTCACCATCACTTCTGATGCACGTCAAGTACGGCGGGTTTCAGGCATAACTTTTGAACGGTATCAACAGCAATTCTGTTATACGTCGAATAAAACATGTTATTAGGCATAGCTTTTGAACGGTAATGCCAGCACTTCTGCTGCACGTCGAATAGATCGTGTTATTAGGCATTGCTTTAGAACGGCATCATTAAAACCCCTGTTGCACGTCCAATAAGACGTTATTTATTCACAGTTTTTGGCAAAAGATAGCTAAGTACAATTTTAGAACGTTATACAGAACGTACAAACTTTACCTGAACGCTTTTCTTACTATTCTGAACCTTACTAGACGTTCATAGAACATTCTTTTGCTGCCTTTGAAGTGCTCACTTTACAGAAGACCCACACGACTGCATATTTAGTAGGCTTATTTAGCTTTAATTTAAGCGCAAAGCGGAGCTTCTAGATCTAATAGATCACTCATTGTTCGAAAGAAAAATGGGAAAAGATGATTTTCGGAGAAATGAAGGTGAAAGATTTCTCCATCAGGCACGTAGCCAGGAAAATTTTTCGGGGGGGGATATGAATTTATATCTGTATAAATAGACGGAATTTCATCACTAATCCAAAAATTTCGGGGGGGGGATATATCCCGATATCCCCCCTCTGGCTACGCCCCTGTTCTCCATAATGATTTGAGTACTTGAAAGATATAAAAAAGAAATGAGGACAAATAAATGGAATGAAACACACATCTTTAATTCGATTGAATATTATAAAATAGTAAAATAATATATGGATATTCAGAAAAACTGTCAAAATTTTGATTACTCAGAAGTTTTGGTAGACAGCCATAGTAGTCTATCTCTATATGTTTCCACAGCCTCACCATGGCAGAGTGGTTATACCACTCAAAATGGTAAATGGCCGAAGTGTGAAGGGTTCGGGTCCCATTGCGCGGCTGTCGATCTAACGGTCTGGAGTTTTGGTAGGTTTTCTCCAGATGTAACGTGAATACGGGTTAGAACCCCTTAGAAAGTCCCCCTACCAAGGCACCCCCTTGGCAGATCGCCCTAGTGTAGCTTTGCCAGAATCACACAGAACCATATGTTTCCTTATCTTCGTTTTCCCAGTAAATAGATCATGGATGTCTTCATATTATTCATATGTTTTGTCATTATCTGGATCTCGGGGATGTTTTGGAATAATTTGGCTGAGTTTGTACAAAATAGAGAAATAAGTGAGTGCCGTATAACTGAGAGTCAATGTAATTTTTAATTGAAGGATTCATCTATTATTTTTTGTTACAAATGTGTTGCCTTCAACTTGAAAAACTTATTTTATGGTAACCTCGCGTTTTATATAGAAAGCTACGTTCACTATTTTAAACATTAATA
Organism: Cheiracanthium punctorium; assembly: GCA_038373885.1. Taxonomy (NCBI): domain Eukaryota; kingdom Metazoa; phylum Arthropoda; class Arachnida; order Araneae; family Cheiracanthiidae; genus Cheiracanthium; species Cheiracanthium punctorium. The sequence continues at coordinate 381,070 of JAWZYV010011708.1, read as the reverse complement.
TCTAAAACATCTTCCATTTTCAAATGCAGAATTCATTCTTCTTTAAAAAGTAGTCCAAAAAGTTTTCTCCAAAGTAGTTGGTAAGTATTAGAAAGTATAATAATTTCCAATATAGTTATGATTTTGATTTGTTTGCAGTAATAGTTTCGTATTTGTTTGTTTCTGACTGCAGTAAGTATGACACATTGAATGCCACTAACTTTATATATATTATTGCAACGCATAATTACGTAAACCTTTTAGAAAATAGTACACATTATAGGATCAGACGGAAAAATTCCAATACATTAAGTTCTGTCACTGTTTAAAGTAAATTTAAGAGATGTTATAGTATTTCAAAATAAAGCAAAATAAATAAATAAATAAAATTAACATATATTATTTAGGATAATGAAAGAATTTGCTCTATCGAGAGCAGTGTATGCAGTTTTAATAGCATAATTAAGTTAATTAAGTGCACAAGCGAGATGCAATACATTATGTCTACGGGCACAAGTAACTATATGGGTATATTAAAAACTTAGAATGTATTTTAAAGATATCAATACGTTTAAAAAAACAAAAATAAAATGAATGTAGCTTATTTATGAGATGTATAAAACTTTGTATGATAACATACATAAAACTTATCAAACAGGACGATCGTTTCGGACGAGAAATATTCAGCTTTCTTCAGTTCTTAGAGCACTGTGCCATAATTTAAAAAAAACTGTGTTTTTATGTTTTTGTTAGTGTTCTTTTGTTGTTCGGATTTCTGTTGTTTTTTGTATGTTCTTATTTTGTGTATTTTTTTCTTATTTCATTTATTTTTCTATATTTTATTTATTTTTATCGATATTTCTTTTCTATCTACTCTCCTTTTCCTCCTTTCTTTTATTCTTCGTGGTTTCTTGCTTTTCTCTCTTTTTTTCAATTGACAACTTGCTATTTGTTTTTTTTTTTTGTTTGTTTGTTTATCTTTGAGTGCGAACTACTTTGTGACAGAGCATATTGACAGCTGAAGAAGGCTGAATATTTTTCGACCGAAACGATCTTATTGTTTGATAAGTACATTTTTACGTGGTATTTTATAAAGTTTTATCTATCCCATCTTTTTACACCAGTTTGTTTTGAGTGCTTTTTGCTGTCGCTCATTTATGCTTATAACAAAAAGATATAACATTTTTATTCCCATTCAAAAACATGAACGTGATATTAGTAACTCTTGAATAGAGGCAAAACCGAGTTGCTCTTATAGATAAGGCTCTACGGGCTGTGCATCGTAAATATCTTATATTTTATAATTTATTCTCGCCTTTCGTTGCAAAAATGTAGCATATATTTGTATAATACATTTATATTGTATAAAGTAAAAACGTTTGTTCTAGAAGTTTCTCTGTTTGGGCAAACGCTGGACCACAACCGATAACTGAAATGACGGAAAAAAAAGCGATAGAGTACACAATGAAGAACGTCTGCCATTGCTTCTTTGCGACGGTGGAACGAACAAATTTACTATTCGCTGTACAGCAGCTTAAATGCAAAAGAGCTGGAAAATGTGGTTTGATCAGTACGTCTAGGAAGATTCACCTGTTTATCTTTCTTGTTTATTAATAGATTAAACTAGTAGACGTTATATTTCTAATATAAAAAACTGTTCTTTCCAAGTAGCAAATAAGTCCATGTTAGAATTATGTTCTACGATCAGTAGAGGTAGAAAATGTGATTAATAATATAAATTAATTATTAAAAGCTTCTTCTGATGAATTAGTCTAGACAGTATGAAAATTATGAGAATTTTCGTTGGGAATTTCGTAATAAATACTGAACGCTCATCAGTATGATTTCAGTTGTCAAATAGTTTGACATATACGACTGTTAAAGATAATTATATTACCAGGCTCGGATCTTGATGAAAATGGTTAAAAATATTATACAGCAATTATAAATTCTGAAGTGTTGAAATCATAAGGATGCCGTGTATACAAACAAAACTTTAAGTGGAAATTTTCTGGAGCATCTGTAATTATGGATGGATTAACAAATATACAAATGCGTTTGGAAATGAAGAACTTTAAGAAACAACAGTTTTATAAAATAATTCTGGCAAAATTTAAAATTTAGTTCTAAAACGTGGAAAATTTTGAAACGTGACCTGTAAAATGATTCAAAGTCTCCTTATACAGTACTAGCTAAAGTACCCGTTCTTCGCACGGAATGGATATCGTTAAACAAATTAATACAAATGGAAAATAAGTAAATAAATACTGAAAATACCGGTTATAGATTTAATCGCCTACAAAAAGTGTTTTACAATATTCGTTAGGCATATTCTAATGATACTAGATTTTTAAAAATACTGTTTGCAATGTGCATCATAATCCGCGAGTGTGTATTTGTATTTATTGTTCCATAAAATACTTCTTCAAATCTGAAATCTATATTAAAATCGTCTACTAAAACTGCTTTAAATCCTCGCCAGGCATATTCTAACTGTACTTCACCTGTACTTACACGAATATAGACACCAATATTCCAATTAAATAGAGAGTAGGTTATGCAATTTCTCAACAAATACGGAAGATATCGATAAGCTGGGTCCAGTTTTGATGTCTCATATTTTTATGCCAAACTTGGCGATAGATAACCAAAAACGGCAAACCTATGTGAGTTTTCACATTTCATCTGGCAACCCTTGAAAAGTGATTCGCCCTTTCACCAGGTTGACCAAAGTCTGTCTGAAATTAGCAGCACTCTAGTACTGAAAAATACGTGAAAAACAGTTTTTGTAAACCACACTGTATTGAGGTCTAGTTTTAAAAAACTTTGAAAAGGTTTTTGAATTTGTGTTCCATACCTTTTAATGCATGATTTTTATGGCTATCTTCACTTTCCTTCGATATATGATGATAAGTATGAAAGTAACGTTTTCGTCTCTCACACAAGTTTGGATACGAAATCTAAAAAAACCTGCAAAAGATTTTAGGTATATCTGTTAGTTACATTTTAAAGCATGAACTTTATGGCTGTCACTTTTTTTCTCTGAGATATGAAGGAAAACGTGAAAATAACATTTTAGACCCTTACCAACGTTTGGGTGCGAATTTTAAAAAAACCCTGAAAGAGATTTTTAGGTATTGCTGTTTAGTTGTATTTTAAAGCAAGAATTTTAAGGCTGTGTCTTTTTTTCTTTGAGATATGAAGGGAAGATATGAAAAGAATGTTGGCCCCCTTACGCCCGTTTTGGGGCAAATTAAAAAAACCCTGAAATTTATTTTTAGGTATTTGTGCTAGTTATAAAGCAAGAATTTTACGGATATCTCTTTTCTCCTCTGAGATGAGAAAGGAAATGTGAAAAGAACGTTAAAGAACGTTTCGACCCCTTACGCCCGTTTGGGTGCGAATTCTAAAAAAAACATGAAATTGACTTTTAGGTATTTGTGTTAGTTATATTTTAAAGCGGGAATTTTACGGCTGTCTCTTTATTCCTCTGAGATATGAAGGAAAAACGTGAAAAGAACATTTTAGATTCTTATTAACGTTTGGGTGCGAATTTTAAAAGACCCTGAAAATGATTTTTAGGTATTACTATTAATTGCATTATAAAGCAAGAATTTTACGGCTATCTCTATTTTCCTCTGAGATATGAAGGGAAATTTGAAAATAATGTAAAGAACGTTTCTGCCCCTTACCCCCGTTCGGGCGTGAATTTCATAAAAATCTGAAAATAATTTTTAGGCATTGCTGTTAGTTGCATTTTAAAGCAAGAATTTTATGACTGTCTCGTTTTTCCTTTGGGATATAAAGGGAAATGTGAAAAGAATGTTCGGACCCCCTTAAGCCCGTTTGGATGCAAATTATAAAAAACTCTGAAATTGAATTTTAGGTATTTGTGTTGGTTATACTATAAAACAAGAATTTTGCAGGTATCTCCTTTTTCCTGAGATGAGAAAGGAAACGTGAAAAGAACGTTAAAGAACGTTTCGGTACGAATTCTAAAAAAAAAAAAAAAAAAAAAAAAAAAAAAAAACAGGAAAAAGACTTTTAGATATTTGTGTTAGTTATATTTTAAAGCAGGAATTTTACAGCTGCCTCTTTTTTCCTTTGAGATATGAAGGAAAACGTGAAAAGAACGTTTTAGGCACTTACCTCCGTTTGGGTACGAATTTTAATAAACCCTGAAAATGATTTTTAGGTATTGCTGTTAGTTGCAGCATAAGCAAGAATTTTATGTCTATCTCTATCTTCCTCTGAGATATGAAGGGATCTGAAAAGAACGTTTCGGCCCCTTGCACTCGTTCGGGTGTGAATTCCATAAAACCATGAAAAGGACTTTTAGGTATTTGTTTTAGTTGCATTTTAAAGCAAGAACTTTAGGCTATCTCTTCTGCCTCTGATATATGAAGGGAAGTGTGAAAATAAGTCGTAGAATCTCTTAGCCCCTTACACCCGTTTGGGTGCGAATTCTAAAAAAATCCTGAAAATGACTTTTAGGTATTTGTATTATTTACATTTTAAAGCGAGAATTTTAAGGCTATCTATTTTCTCCCGTGAGATCTGAAGGGAAACGTTAAAAGAGAGTTTTGGGTTGCCACCCTCGTCTGGAAATGAGTTTCTCAACATCGCTTCTTAAATGACTCCTCGGGTACAAAAGCTATAAGCTCCTAAAATTTCATGTCTGCATCTCCGGTAGATTTGGCTGGGCGATGATCGTCAGTCAGTGAGGACATCTTCCTTTATATAGAGAGAGGGCAATATATAGTAATGGAAAGTCTGGAATTGTGAGAGAAATTCATTTTTGCAAAATAAGTGAGAAAAATTTAAGTTGATGTGTTAACTAAAGCCTTGAAAAATCACAAAATGTGACTTGCAAAACAATTCGAAAACCCATTTGATCGAAATGATGACTCTCTCCTGTTTAAAATTCCACAGCATTTTTCAGTTTCGGCTTATACGGGGGTTGCCTTTTAAGTTTCTACAAAAAGTCGGAAGAAAAATAATTTTTGGGAACAAACTGTTTTGTTGCTTTTCAAAATATTTGCCTATAAGATTTATACACTTTCCCACCCGTCAAAACCAATTCTTGGAACGGTTTTTTCACTCTGAAATTGATATCTCGAAACATGGTTTTGGAAGGTATCAACAGCTTCTTGAGGTGATGAAAATCGCTGCCCACGCATTTTTTGTTTGATATAAAGGAACAAGAAAAGTCGTTAGGCGAAAATTCAGGAGAACATAGGCAATGAGACAATAATTTGATATTTTTATCCTTCAAATAATCGATTGTTTCACGTTCTGTGTGGGAGCTGGCGTTGTCGTGATGAAGAATGATGCGTCGATTTTTGTTATTTTTCCTGATTTCGTTGATGACTTTTGGCAAACAAATTTCTGTTTACCATTTAGCGTTAACAGTTTTTCGATCGTCTGAAGGAATGGTTGCGATATGTCCTGAAAGGCCGAAGAAACAAACAAGCATTTTCTTGGAAGTGCTTGATGAACGAACAACTTTCGTGGGATTCGGTTCATCTGGAAACACCCGAACAGTGGATTGTTTAAATTCTAGCTCATACGAATATATCCACGTTTCGTGACCTGTAACGATGTTGTATACAGATTTTGCAGTTCACAATTGGAATTTTTTTAGCATTTCCTTACGCCAATTTGCTATTTGTACGATCCTCTTTTTGAGCTTCTGTCAAATTGTGCGGAATCCATCTGGAACAAACCTTTTTAACAGCTAAATGTTCGTACAAAATCGAATGTATTGCAGTCTATGATATGCCAAGGGATGCTTCTATCTCACGATATGTGACCTGCCGATCTTCTTCAATCATGTTGCGCATAGCATGGATGTTGTCTGGAATCACTACCGATTTTGGTCGTTCTTCACGAGGTTCATCACTGACGGACGCACGACCACGACGAAAATCTGCAAACCAATTATAAATAGTCTTTTCTCATCGTGCTGCATTACCAAAAGTTTCACGAAGTGATACTAAGCATTCTTGTCGAGTGAGGCCCTTCTTAAAATCACAAAAAATCATCCAACGAAAACCTTCACGAGTTATTTCCATTTTTTGAAGTAAAACTTCTTTAGTCGCTACTAGGGGGTAACTCAGATTTTTTTTCTGACGGAAGTAACGCTCAGCAAAGGAAGTGAGGTATATGTCATATACTCCACGGCAAGCGCGCCTGAAAAAGAAGGACCGCGGAAAATCCTACATTTTCCACCGCTCGCTCCTTTCGCTGACTTCATTGTTGAAAATGCATTATCATTATTATCATTATTTAGTTTTTCTTGAGATGGCAACGTTATCCACAAAATATGTATTTAAATATCTCGTTTTGCCGATGGCAACTAGTTGTAAAATTCTATACTCTCTGAGGAGTTTGTGAAGATTTCCGTGGGGAAATAACTTTTGAATTAAATTGTTTTTAAGAGATCTAACGTTTATTTTCGTGATTGTGTGTTGTTAGATTGTGGCTAGTACTTATTTTCAGACATAGAATTATTACTGCCGTGGTGGTATTTGATGAACATACAAATGCCAAACGCGTTTTAAAATAAACGACTTGGTGCAGTGATTAATATTTGGCGTCCGCTTAGAAAGCTGGGTTAGTATTTTGATTAACTCTTGATACGACATTCATCGTGTAAAAATACGGGGAACCTGTTAGGGAAGGAAACGGCGATTTCTCGCCGTTTCTTTGAGACATCAATCTTTATTCATATATCAATAAGCGTTTTGACGGTACATCCAACATAATATTTTACATGTAATCCCATCACAGGAGGCTGTCGATAATCCTTATTTTTAGATGAATAATATACAAGGTTTTGGAAAAGCACAAAGAAATGGAACCTGTCTGCAATCGAACCGGAAAAGTAGTTGGAAACGTCAGTTTAAGAACACTTTTCTTCAAGACAGAACAACAGTTTAAGAACAAGGAGATGGAACACCACAATTAAAGGGACAGTGGCTGCAAATGTACCTAAACAGCAGAGGGAAATTTTCGTCTAAGAACACTGTTGGAGATCATACTTCGATCCCACGAAGGTAAATTTATAGGAAGGGACACTTCGCTAAGAAAGTTGGATAAGGCCATTGTTGCAAACAGATGGCGCTACGCGCACTGGGTAACTGCGCATCTCAGGTTGTTTATATTTCCATCGAGGCGAAGTAAATGGAGATCCTTGAATTATCAAAACTTCAAAAAATTAAATACATAGACTTATGAGCGTGATATATAGTAATAATGGTTTCAGATGTGTTTTAATTACATAATTGTCTTATAATACTATTTCGTAGTGAATATAGGCAATAGTTTCGAAGTGGAGTGATATTATTATTTGTCAAATGCCAGTTGCATTGGCCGTTAGGCCATTAAACTCCTAAATATTATGTATGTCGTGTCTGTTATTATTTTGTCCAAAAGATGTATTTTAAGAAATGTTAGTACGTAAGAAACGGACCCTGGCTGGAATCAATCCCAAACAATGGACAGAACCTGCAGTTTAAAAACATGAATGCAGAATAATAATTCGAAACCTACTAGCAGACTAAATCAACGCTTAAGAACACTGTGATAGAAAAACACAACAACAATTACACTACCTGCATTCGAACCCTACAAACAGAGGAAAACATCAATTAAAGAACACAGTTAAAGTATAATACTAGACTACGGGCATCCCCCCCCCATTCATACCCAACCTCCAGACGGAACAATGGTATACGAAAACAGTTAAAGAATAATACTACAACATGGACACTTCCTGGATCCTAAGTAATTATCATGAATGACCGATGATTCTTACTGGAGATTTTAATGTTAATTTTCGCTCTCAAGAATCTCAGTCGTTAGTTGATTTTTTAAAAGAAAATTTTGATCTAACTATGAATACTTCTCGACTTCAATCAACAACGCGTTTCGGTACAACGATAGATGCTGTATTTTCAAGAAATTTAGCAAAGTTAGAGAGTTAAATTTTTGTTTCACATTATAATTACCACAAACCTATAATCTCATACATAAAAAATTATGATGACATCCAAGTACCTATTTCCAATGAATAATATGAATATAACATTTATATAATCTTTGTAAAGTACATGAATAATAAATATAATTAAATTATAATATGATATTTATTTTAGGTTTAATCATTTCAGTGATATGTGTCGTAAACGTCAAAGAAGTTTTACTTCAATTGCGCGTAAAGATTACACGCATACACTTTTTTATTCACTCACTGGCTTCTTTAGTACACTCGTGTAAACAAAATACACAGGCAATTTCTATAATGCCACTGATTCCTAGATTTAAAAAATGTGCATTTTACGACTATCCGGAAGAAAAGTTTCAGTAGCACCTCCTATTGGTTGTTTGTAAAAACATAAAAGGCAACCTACGTACAAAGGCATTTTTAGTGCTTTACCAAAATCATTTCTGCTGATGATAAGTCTAATTATCATCAGCAGAACTTTTTTCACGCAGAAGAATAAGTGAGTCGAGACACAGATTTTTGAGTAAAAAGTCAGAGGTATATGCTATAACCTAATGGCGTAAGTATCACCAAGTCACTGTGTCAATAATGTAAAACTATTGCAATTGCCAGAGTTCTTGATTTCAGTCCGAACAAATATGTGTGGAATTAAATAGCTGGAAAGGCATGGAAGGCATCTCTATAGTTGGAAATTGCAATTGAAGATGTGGAGTGTATAATGAAACCTGAATTTTCTTCGAGAATTTCCTTGTTGGTGAAAACAAGAACATTTGAGTAGAGAAAGGTGGCCTAAAATGATCCCCTTAAGGGAAGAGCATGTATAAAACAACATAAATGTTTAAATAAAACTTGGCCCTTTACAAGTATGTTTTACATTATATTTTGCATCATAAACATATTTTAATAATATTTTAAAAGCATAATGAGCAATGAAAACAATTGAATTTTGAGAAAGCGTCCAAAGAATCCTTTTACCCCCAAACAAAAGGCAAAAGGAACCTTCATTTGAAAATAATTTTAAAGAAAAATTATTGGAGAAATGAAATATATAAAAGTAATTTTGACTATACATAATGAAATAAAATAAGTTTGACAACCATATAGTATACATAATTTATTTATGAAATTTTTTTAAAAAAATGTGTCACAAACAGCAAAATGGGATGCTTCAAAATTATAAATCAAAGACTGTGGCTTTCAATAAACTCATAAATAAATAACGTAATGGGTAGTAACACATTTCGAGAATGATTGAAGATTTGCAATGATGGATAGGACCTGGTACTAGAGCTTTTTCAGCCGATGGATCAATTTATCCGACAATACGGATGTTCACTTAAGGTCATATTACTGGATGTCGCCGAGAAACATAACAAACTTAGCAACTGTAATTCCTTCTACACTGCTGGCCACCCAAATTGCAACACCAAGAAAAACAAGAGATATCACAACAAAATTTATTGTGTAGATAACATGTTGACCAAGTAACAAATGATTAAATTTACAGCATTCTATGAAGCGTGGTTCCTGCCAAAATCAGTACCCAGAGTAGCCGCCGTTGTTGGAGATCACAGCTGCCACACGCCTCGGCATTGATTCAAAGAGACTTTGAATGTGTTCTTGGGGTACAGCAGACCAAGCAGCTTCCACACGTTGCCAAAGTTGATCTGGTGTGACAGCTGGGGATGAACTCTGGGTCAGTCGTTGAGCAACCATGGACCACATGTTTTCTATCGGCGAAAGATCCGGAGAGCGCGCCGGCCAGGGAAGCAATTCAATCTGGTGATTGACGAAGAACCCTTGGACAATGCGTGCCACGTGTGGCCGTGCATTATCCTGCTGAAATATGGCTGTTGGCAAGCCCTGAAGGTAAGAAAGGACAACTGGCTCCAACACCTCGGAGATGTAGCGCTGGCTGGTTAAAGTACCGGCAATGCGTACTAGAGGAGTGCGAGAGAGATATCCGATACCGCCCCATACCATAATACCCGGTGCAGGACCAGTGTGACGGTGCATAATGCAGCTGTTCAGCATCCTCTCTCCACGGTGTCTCCAGACTCGAATCCGACCGTCGTGGTGTTGCATACAGAAGCGTGACTCGTCAGTAAAGAGAATTTCATTCCATTCTGTCGTCCACATCCTTCTTTCATCGCACCATTGGCGGCGGAGACGTCTGTGGTTCCGCGTCAGAGGTAGACAAAGCAACGGACGTCTTGCGGACAGACCATTCTGCTGTAAACGACGTCGAATGGTACGCGCAGACACTGGATGATGCGTTACAGACTGAATCTGCTGTGATATGGTTCGTGATGTGACTGAGCGGTCCGTCACTGCCATGCGTACAATCTGCCTGTCATCACGTGACGTGGTGCACTGAGGTCGATGCGGTCGATCACGTCTGTCCGTCGTACCCTCCTGTACCCAACGATCACATATCCGCATCACAGTTGTTTGGTTTCGTCCAATACGACGACCGATTTCCCTGAAAGATAACCCACAATCTCGGTATGCCACTATCCTTCCTCTGTCAAACTCGGATACTTGATCAAAAGATGATCGTTGTTTCCTACGAGGCATAATTTATCGTTTTTTTGAAAAAAAAGCAAGAAAAACACAATTGCTGTACTTGAAACCGTCGAAATCTCCAAGCCTTAAATAGCGCTTTGAGGTGGCGCCACAGGCGCGCTTGATGTGCGTCTGCGCTGAAATTCTAATCATTTGCATATCTCACCTCAGCTAATGCATGTTGTAAATTTCATATTATTTGCATGCTTCCTTCAGGGTGTTGCATTTACGATGGCCAGCAGTGTATAAACGTACTCCATTCAGTAAATTAAGTCCTATTTCTGTTCGTGAAAGACTTAATAAATAGTAAAGGCAGTGCTTACCTTATAACATATGTTATAAAACCCTATTTTTTGAAGAATTCTATTTAGACGCTTAATAGTGTGACCGCTTGAATACTGCTATTACTTCTTCACTTAGCAAACTAGTTTATGTATTACCCGGTAGACAGCATGACCCGTATCTAAGAAAACATATGTGGATCGTTTTGCCCGCTAGGATCACTTTGGGCTACCTTCCTCTAACTAATGCTTTCGTGAATACTTGAATTACCTGAACGAAATATAAGTACCCTGTATATTAAGACATGTTTTCTTTGTAGCATAGTTAACTATTTGTTATTTAAACTATGAATTGAATCAATGCAATAATTTTTGTAACAAAATGTGATGTAAATAAAATGTATCATAAAAAAACTTAATTCAGATTCTTAAAATATATATCACAATGCAATGCTAAATTAATGTTTCATTTAATATTGTAATCTTAAATCAGAATCAGAAAGAAAAAAAAGTCTACATTTAAAATTATTCCCATTGAACCCATCACATATAGATGGCCTTACCTTGAAAGAAAAATATTTCATGACGCAATTTCTTTTCTCTGATCTCTTTCCACATACATACACTGTACGATCTAAATACAATTATCTTATTACATGAATCCCAATTTATTTAACCTAATTACGGAAAAGATACCTTCCTTTAATTTTATTTAGCCTAGTATTGTCCTTAGAGGAGACTATGCAAATTAATCTTTTGTTGCTTTGCATAGTCTCCTCTAGTATACTGTTAGAGGACAGTATTTGCCTACTTATATTAAGTATAGCTATAATTGAAAGAAATTATTTTTAATCAGCTCGTGCTTTCGAACTATTATAATAGCGAAAGATATAATACAAATTCAATTTAGACTTCCTTGTACGTAGTATAAGGAAGTAATGTGATCCCGAAAAATTTTGGGGGCCAAATTTCGACATAAAAACCGATTTTGACTACCTCTAAATTTAATTTAAAATTTTTTTTCGATGCATCTCATCGTAGGCTAGCATGCACGATCATATTAACGCGTCTGCAACTCATTTTGACCAGTGGCGAGTCTACTGTGGCCAGTTTTTACATGCCGTCTGTACGTACGTACGTATGTATGTAACTCGCATATCTCAAAAACTATTGGTCGTAGAATGTTGAGATTTGATATTTAGGATTGTTCTATGATCTAGTTGTGCACCTCCCCTTTTGATGGCAATCGAATGGATAGTTTATGTACAGGACCGCCCAAAAGATTCGAAATACATTACGCTCTATGGGCCGAAATTCATTAAACTCGCCTAACTCAAAAGCTAATTAGGCGTAGAATGTCGAAACTTCATATTTTGGATAGTTGTAACATCTAGTTGTGCACCTCCCCTTTTGGTTCCATTCGACTGGATAGTTTATCTACAGGACTGCCCAAAACATTCGAAATACATTACGCTCAATGGGCCGAAATTCATTAAACTCGCATATCTCACAAACTGTTAGGCGTTGAATGTTGAAACTTTATATTTAGGATTGTTGTAACATCTAGTTGTGCACCTCCCTTTCAGTTCCATTCGACTGAATAGTTTATCTACAGGACCGCCCAAAAGATTCGAAATACATTACGCTCTATGGGCCGAAATTCATCAAAGCGTTTTTTAGAGGTATTGGGCTATTTCAAACGACTCAGAAGTGATATATGCTGTAAAGAGTTAGAAAATGAATTTCTCCATTAAAAAAAGTGTCTTTATCATTTATAGTTCTGCTACAGGAACACTCAAAAGATTTCCAATACATTACGGTCAATAGCAATTTTAGGGGCATTCATCCATTTCAAGCACAATACCGTCCTACCACATAAGTTAGGTAATGGTCCTACCACGGTCACGTGCCTCCCTCAAGAACTATGCCAAAAGTCGCCAAGCTTGGCGACTTTTGGTGTACGTGTGTGCATATTTAACTCTAAAATCTCAAAAACTATTATGAAATTTCATATATAAGAATGTTGTAACATCTAGTTGTGCATCTCGATTTTTGGTTCCAATCTACTGGAGAGTTTATTTACAGGACCACCGAAAAGAATTTCAGTATCTTAATGTCTATGGACATCTTCAATATAATACAACTGTAGACAGTCATTGTTTGGTACATGCCCAAAATCTCGCCGTCTGTCCTCGACCTTGGCGAGTTTTGGCGAAATATCGCCAAATTTGGCGATAGTCAGTCATTTGGTCCATGCCCAAAGTATCGCCATTTGTCATCGTTCTGGGCGAGTTTTGGCGAAATATCGCCAAATTTGGCGATAATCTGTCATTGTTTGGTTCATGCTTAAAATCTCGCCAAATGTCGTCGACATTGACGAGTTTCGCCGAAATATCGCCAAATTTGGCACCCAAAATTATTTCCTATTTTGTATAACTCTAAAACTTTAACCCGTAGATTTTTTAACTGTGTATTTAGAACTATTGTAATATCTAACTGTTTTCAATATCTTTTTTGACAGCAATCGACTGAGAATTTATTTACATGGTGAGCCAAATGACTTTGAATACATTGAGGTGTATAGATGCATTCAATTCATTGAAAGTCTGTGGTCAATGACTACTTTGGCTATCCCCAAAATCTCGCTGACTATCTCAAGTTTGTCGGCTTTTGGTGAAATATCGCCAAATAAAGTGTCAGAAGGAAATCTTTCAAATTGAACTCAGCTTGGCGATATCGAAATATTTGGCTAGAAATCGCTAAACCTTACTATTATCGATATTTTATCTCTTTCAAACAAATAAATTTAGAGGAAGTGCGTCGAAAATATTTTTGATCTAATGGACGTGCAAGGAAGTCATGTGTTGGACACATCAGATTTTTTGACATTAGGAAAAAGAGCAGTACTTTAAAAATTATTTAAGTTTAAACAAAACGGTTGTTTTTAAAGTTCATTATTAGAACTTTAAAATATAAATTTTCTTCTTGTTGTTACTTATATCGCGCTAAAAGTACAACCTATACTTTTTTGATAAGGTAAAAATATTCTGGCTATATTTAAGTAAATCAAGCTATAGAATAATGGTAGCATTATTTATTTATTTATTTATTTTTACGTATATGATATTTATTTTCGACATATGATTTTATTTTTTTTCATCCATACTCATATTTCTTGGAAAGGTCTTGGTCTCACTTTCTTGGTCTCACAAGTTCGAATTAAAAGGATTAAAAACTGATTTCTAAGTTTCAAAAGACAACTGCAAAATGTAAAATCAACGTAAAAATCTTCATTCCGATATTCTTTGTTATTTAAAGTAGACGATAAACTCATAGATGCAAATTATTGATGAAAATTTGGTATGAACTTTTTATTCTTTTTGTTTGGAAACATGTATTAGTTCCATTATTTTTATATTTTATTTTCAAAACACTCTTTATTATTTTTATGTGGAACTAAGTATGTGGGTGTAAAAAGATGATCGTTTGACAACAAGAAGTAAAAACAAACCATACCTCCAAAAACGTTTGTCTGCAGCTTTAATTCAATATTTTATACAATATTTTAATGAAAGCCTACAAATTTATCATCAATAAACTGCTTTTTACATTTGTTTTATAATATCAAGCATACTAGAAATTTACAAGCTGATTCAATCGCAATTATATTTCTCAAAACGGTAAAATTAAGCATTTTTTTAAAAAGTAATTCTAAAAAATATTCCACTTTTTTGTTTCTTCTGCATATGATATTTCTTATTTAAATAAAAATACAAATAGACCAGAAAAAAAAACACGTACACTTTATATTTCATTTTTCTATTAAAAAAATGCAAATAAAAATTCGTAAGATCTACTGCTAATAATTTTCATAATCATCTAAAAACTGAATGAAGGAATCTTTTTGGGGAATAGAAATTGAATTATATGACAACAAATAGAATTTTTTTTATCTTCAAGAAATAATAAGAATGTAAAAGATTAAAATTTGTCTCATTAATTTTCTATCGCATAACTTCAAAATATTAAAGAAACATTTATTAACATTTCGCTAAATTGTAATTTTTTAACTTTTAAATTTAGTAAATACTTAAGGGTAATACTTATATAGTGTAAATAATGAGCGAAATAATTAAAACATTTTTTACATGTCAAAGAACAGATAAAAGTGAGAATTTTTAATAATCTTTCAAAATAAAGCATTAATTCCGTGCTCGGCTGGTAAGTAAATTTTCATTCACTGATCTCCAGTGTTCATCGAAGTACATTTACTTCCGTAGGTATTTAAAATGCATTTACGGTAAACTATTTTTTAACTTTTTAATACACACACACACACAGATATATATATATATATATATAGGTGCTATTTTCAATTTACCGATTTTGACAAAAAATTTGTGAAAATATTGTGCATAACAGTGTAATCAGAGAACCAAAATATAACGTTCAGTATAGAGGCATTCTCAGATTTTTTTTTCCCTTTTTAAAGTAGGTTTTGAAAACATAGCTATAAAGGTTGCGTTTTTTATTTAATTTTCTTCTCTTGAGGTTCCTATTTCTACGGAGAATATTTGCGATGTTCATTAGTGTATTCTTTGTGAATATGATTTGGGGCTCCATCGGTCAGACCAAAAGAGCTCTGAAATTTAGCTTCAAAGATCTTGAGAGATATGCTTTCAAGTATGAGATTTCAAATCTTCTATTGACTCTCATTGTTAAAATTCTAATCATCGTTTCAATTTTATTGAGCTAAGATCTTGAGCAATGTCCACCCTCACCTGGAAAAAAATTTCAGTCCAGCTCATGAAGCATCTTGTGAACGGCAGTTCTTGCATTCCTTTAATTGATTCTGTAAGGAAACAGTTCTTTTTCGTGTCTGTCCGCTTTCTTCCTTTATGTTATTTTCTCTTCCCCCCCCCTTTTATTTGTGTGCGTGCAACTGAGTTTACTATTTTTGCTTAAAAAATAATAACTTTGGTATTCTGATACTTTATATAACAACAGGAATAAAAAAACTCTACTTACGTTTGTCTTTATTGTCCTACTTTTACGTATTATTTATTTATTTAATTTCAAATCTTTCTGAATTTTTATTAATTTTATTTTTTATTTTTTATTTCATCTTTTTTGCACATTTTTCTACTCATTCTTCCCTCTATCTCTCTTTCAACTTTTATTATTATTACTATTTTTAAATTTCTTATTCCAAATGACATCTTCTTTGTTTACTTTTGATCTCGCATTTTCTGCTTCCATGGAAGGAAAAGCCTTTCACATGTCAAGAAGTAATAGACTCCTTGCACTATTCGAAATGGGCAGTATTGTTTTTATTTTATTCTTAAGTGCATTACTAAGAATTTCTTTATAACTTTTAACTGCACTTCTCCAAGGCACCCAGTGAGTTAATAATGATAAAAATAGTGATTTCAAAATGACATTAGTTCAAATCTTAATGGTAATTTTTCTTTCAGAGCAATAAATTACTTCTATTAGAAACTTATTTTTCTATTTCGAATTTTTGCAGCGACATATTTTTACTTTCTGTTTATCTCCCTCACACATTCCTGCTCCACTAACATCTGACGCTCCATTTCCCATTACCGCAGATGATTATGAACCTATTTCTCCCGAACAGTTCGCACCTGCTGCGAATTCGGGAGCAATGTTTGGGAGGGGGAGTGAGAGCAGAGGAATTCTCCCGGGTTGCTCTGTATAATTTATGGCTTTCGGGGGAAAAATTTAATGATGAGATTAGAGCGATCATCTGCAAGACAGTTAACGATCCTGTTAAAAATGATTTCTAATTTTTGCTATGGGTTTTAACGATGAGAGAATTTAGGCTTTTAATTTTTAGAGCTTCCTTTTATGTACTGTAACACGTATTAGCGAAAATGATGCATATGGCATTTACAATTCTTTTACAGAATCTAAGAAAAGAATTTGTTTCATAATAGTCATTCCTTACAGTGCATTCTAGAAAAGGCAATCCAATCCACTTCAAATTAAAGATAAATATTAGGCAATAAGAAGATTTATGACTGAATGCTCTCTATCAAAAGCGGTATTCATATCATTTACAGCTATTTACAGGACCGCACAGAAAAAGTCCAAATGCAATAAGATCTATGGATAGTCAGTGCGTTTTAGAAAAATTAATCAATTTCAAGCATTATAGAACGGCTTGGAAGTACAAACTGTTCGAGTTTCTCCAATCGTCCACTGAATATGGCATTACTCTTTTAGTTTGAAATCTGGTACCAAGTGTCCATACCGTACTGTCTCATTATTATATCACCCAGTCTTATATTATTGCTTGATCCGTTTTCTTCGTCAACTCTGCGAGAGCGAAGGTGCTGTGCAACTGTGATGTAGACCACGTATTTAATATTTAGGGAAAGGAGGCCCAAAATTATCCTACGGGGCAAAATGATCCACAAATGTTTTCTTAAATACAGGTAACGCTATCTGCCGGTTAACACATAAACTAGTTGTGCCAAGTCAAGAAGAAGTAATGACGGTATTTAAGCGATCGGTGTATTACGTGCCTCAGTAGAATTCTTCAAAAAACTGGGTTTTATCATATCTCTTATGAGGTAAGCATTGAATTTCCTATTTATCTAGAAATACAGTCTTTAATGTGGAGAAATATGACTTCGTTTGATGAACAGAGTCTGTCTTTAGATGTGAATTACACTTGCTTAGTTTGTTATGTTTCTCGGTATGTTCCAGTAGTATGACGTAAAGAGGGCAACCGTACTTCCGGGTTAAATGACCCATCGACTGAAGAAACTCCAGTACCGTGTCCTAGTCATCATGGCAGCGCTTCAGACGTTTTCAAAATGCATGACTCCCCATTACACGATTTAATTTATTTCTGCGTTTATTGTAGGTCATAATTTTTGAATTATAATTTTGAAATATTCCATTTTATTGTTTGAGACACCTTTTTTTTTCATTTTAAAATTTTCACAAAATAAATTACGAAACTACTATATGATTGTAAAACTGCTTTTTTTTTTTCATTATGTATAGTCATAGTTACTTTTATATATTTTATTTTGCCGATAAAAATAATTTACACTTTTCTAAAGGAAGGATCATTTTCCACTGGGGTGAGGGTAAAATGATCCGTTGGACACTTTTTCAAAATTCTATCTTTTTCGTCACTTGGGTTTAAAATATTATTAAAATATGTTTATGATGCAAAATATTGCGGCAAAAGCCAACTTTCTATGATTGTGTAGATTTTTCCCAGCCTTACTGCTATTGCGACGTATGTAAGGCCTAAAAAAGACTGGATCAAGTTTAATCTGTAAGTCAGGGGTTACCATCCAAAAAATTCATCATCTATAATCAAAGATTTCAATTGAAAAAAAGATAAACAAACCATCGTATTGTTACTTGACTTTAATAATTTTATTTGTGTAATGTAATAATGTTCCAAATAATTATGCAATTCTGTTGGCTACCAAAATTTTACGAGTTTAGTTTACGTGTCCGGAGCTGTCCGACCTTCACCTAAGTTTTACTTGCTTGATATAGCAAATAAAATTATGAACGCGGTATTTAATTATCCGGATTATTGCTCAAATTAAGCATACAATACTTAAAATTTGGCCAGAAAAATGTTTTGCTGAGGGACCATTTAAGTTTTCCAAAAGCGTTATCATGCTGATTTATATACTTTTTTAGGTTTTCTTTTTCTAATTATCCACCGCAATGGATTATCTGCGATGGCCAACCAATTATGAAAATTATTGAAAATTGACTATGTAAAAGGAAATGGATTTTTTTTTTCTTTTTTTAATAAGAATAATTATTCCTAGAACAACGAATGTTTAGGAATTTTTGCCAAAACTTTCCAAACTTTTTATAATAACACTTTTCCTGCTACAAACTCTCAAATTATATTTATCGAAATGTACTCCTAAAACATGTTCCACTTCGTTTATCTCACGTAATATATCATTTCCCCCCGTTCTGTTTATCTTACACGCAAGAAGTACAAACATTCTCAATCCGTTTAATTTTCTGACATTCCATTCTCTATTAACGGAGTTGAGATGATTACGAACTTCTTTTCTTCCAACAGTTGCCACCTGCTGCAAACTCGAGGAGAGATAAATTCCACTTGAATTTTCGATATAATTTATGCCTTTTCCGGAAAAGTTGAATGATGAGAAAAGACTAATAACCTGAGAAAGAAGGATAATTAAAGATTGTTGTAATGATCTCTAATTTTTGCAACTGATTGTTAAACAATGAATGAAGGGGGGAGCCTTCATTTATTTTTACACTTTTGAGGTTTTTGTAATATACAGGGTTTATCACAATTCCCTCCCGCGTTTGGAAGGTTTATAAAAATATATATTACCAATACAGTAGCAAAGTTTACTTTATTAGAGAAAGAAATGTTACAAGTTTTATTTCACAACGAAAGTCCAAAATGTGAACCTTTCGTGACAGATACGGATTAATGCAATTTTTTCGGGGATGGGGGGGGGTTAGTTAGAAGATTGGCTTATGCATACATTTTATGGAAATAAAATAGGATCTTTTACATTAATTTCTTTTTTATTCAATTGGGGCGATCGCCCCTCCGCCCCTCCCCATAATCTGTGCTTGTTTCATGATGTGGCAGATATCAACCCAGCCAGCCACGATACATCGAATTAACGGCGCCATCGACGTAGTTTCGACGTAATCATCGACGTTAAAAATCCTTGGATAGGTCCATCTGTTCGACCGACGAGCGCTGAACTTCTAGACGGCGTATTACCCGTGAGGGGTGACCGTGAGAGATAACATCCTCGCTTAACTATGGCACAAGAACGAAAAAGGGTGACCGCCAGGAAGAGAAAATCCCCGATATTGGTCGAACACGCGTCACTATAACGGCAAAGGGAGACAGATTCTCAGAATCCGTTTATAAAATTCAGCTCATAGTGGTTGATTTTACGTTATACATTGTCGAATTGCTCCAACAGGACAAAGAAACCCGGTTTATATTCGTCTAATAGAAGTCGTTCCTCAAAGACTTCGCATAATTTGTCGCATTTTGACCATTTATAAACGTAGTAATTATGCCGCAATTCCAGACATTTAGAGAACAGGCACATACCATTTACATACGTCGTGAAGGAATGGAAATTGGAAAAACTGTTCTGATCTTGTGCACTTTTGCCGTTTAAAAGGAAACACTTTATATTTCTATAAAATGCATTTTATTAATTAGTTTGTTAGCTAATGAAAAGTAATTTTTAATCAAATATGCAGAAATAACAAGTTTTATATTAACTTCTGGTCGTTTAGATAAAGTTACAAAAAATACTTTCATAAAAATTTGAACACTCAGAAAATTAAAGAAAAAATATAATCTTGATTTTTTGAATTTAACTGATCAGTAACTCGCATTAATAGCTTATGTCTCTATTTTACATTTTAAAGGGTTTACTTTTTCCGCCCGGTACATATTATGAATTGTTTTCACTGTATTAGGTATATTCCATAAAAGGGGGGGGGGCGCTGTTTAATTCAAAGTTATAAACAATCTAAATATTTTCATACATTGGGGGAAAATGGTGAAAAAATAACTTAAAAAGTAATCAAATATTAGTAAATTTAGTTAACTAATACAGTTTAAAATGCAATTTTACTAACATTAAATATAATTTACTCATTTTATATAAAAAAAGGTTACTTTTTCACCAGTATATAGAAATATTCAGATTTTTTACAACAGTAGATTAAATAATTTTTTAGTTTAGAGTTACTTATTAGCAGAGTTACTTATCAGTTAAATTCAAAATCAAGATTATATTTTTAACTTTAATATATTTTTTGTATATGTTCAAATTTTTATCAATATATATTTTATAACTTTATCTAAACCAGGGTTTCCCAACCTTTTTAGCTGGCGGACCCCTTTTTCAGGCAAAATTCCGCGGCGGACCCCTCGCAGTCGGCGCGCACGCGACCCCTCCGGGGGGGACACTAAACTACCTGCGGGTCAACACTTGGGAACCTCAGCCGCTGTTCAAAGGTGGCCACGGACCCCCTAGAAAGAGCCGGCGGACCCGTAAGGGGTCCGCGGACCACACGTTGGGAAGCCCTGATCTAAACGATTAGAAGTTAATTTAAAACTTGTTATTACTGAACAATTAATTCAAAATTGCTTTTCATTAGCTAAAACCAGTAGTAAAATGTTTTATATTTAGAAATATACACTGTTTGCTTTTTTTTTTTTTAAACGGCATGTGCGCAAGATAAGAACTGCTTGAATTTCCATGGTTTCACAATGTATGTAAATAGTATCTGACTCACACATTCTCTAATTATGTAGAATTGAGGTATAATTAGTACGTTTATAAATTGTCAGGATTCGACGAAATCGTCAAGGAACGACCTATTCGACGAATAAGATTGCTTTTATTACATTTTTGCTGTAATAAAATAAGAACAAGTTTTCTATCTATAAATCTTGTCCCCCCTCCCCCCCCTTCGTCGCACGAGAAACATCTTGTCTACTTCATTACACAAACCGTTTTTTTTATTTATCTCTCTTAATTCTTTGATTTGTTAAATTTTACTACTCCAAATAGGTTTAAATTACATACTAAATGCATGCATATTAGTATACAATTTAAAAAGAAAAAAAATTACCTTTGCATAAAAAGCTTTAACCTATTTCATTGTAAGTTAAGCCATAATGCAATAATGGTTGACTTTTGTTATAGTACGCTCACATTAAGTAAAATCATGCTTATTATGAGAAAAAAATATTTTATGTTTAAGGCAAGCAGTTGATTTTATGGTAATTGTACCTGTATATCTCACTCTATAATAAAAAGTAACAAGACTTATAATAAGCGATTAAAAAGAAAATGATTAAAAGAAACAAAGCACATAAGTATTAGTTAAATAATTATTTAACTCAACTCTAAAATTTTACGGCTGGAATTAAAATTAGTTGTTACCCCGACAAACTTTAACAACACCGGCCAACACAATTTAAAGAGAGCCAGACAAACTTATTAATATATGTCAAGCTAACGATAAATCGTGTTACCATTAAACTTGAAACTATTCCAAAAGATTCTTGAAAAATATCCACTTTTATAGTTAAAACAATGGAAAAGTTACTCTTCTGTGCAGTGCAGCTGAGCTCAGCCATTGACCACGCGATGAAAATGGAACTCATGTGCTTTTGCATCAAAATACTGCGAAGCGGACCACGACCGAATACACACACAAAAAGAAGGGGGGGAAGGTATCTGTGACGTGACGACAGCGTCCGCAAAGTTCTGAGAAATCGGGTGGGGTGGACAGAACAACGGTCGTGCGAAAGGACCCGGCGACTTCTGTCTCCCTTGCACTGTTTCTTCAACGTTCAACTGACTATAAACTAAGCTGAAAAAAATTCTGGACAGATTTACGCTCCTCCAACGTCGAAAGTATGTATTTTAGTGGAATGTAGGCTGGCTGGGGGTATCTCAGACCGCCGAAGCCATGAGCGGAAAATCGGCGATCTATTGACGGAACATAGACCTCGTGAGGGTGACCAACATAACAGTCCAAGATCAGCCACGTCCCTGACCAACATAGAACGGCTCTTTATAACGTCGACAATACAATGTATGTTTGATCTCTTTTAAACGCTATTTTTTGCTGTAATTTTTCCTAGACTTATTTTCGACATTTCGACATCGGAAATGCGTAATTTATAGGTGTGTGCGCTTGCTGGGAAGTTAAAAGTCAAATTCTTCCCTTCCCACTCTTCAATTCCCTGTCACAATTCCCTCCCGGGTTTGGAAGGCTTATAAAAAAATTACACAGCAACAAAGTTGACTTTCCTGGGAAAAGAAAACGTTAGAAGTTTTGTTTCAAAAATGTCCAATCTTCTAACTAACCGGCCCCATCGGCAAACTAACCGCCTCCCCCCCCCCCCCCACCGACAAAATTGCATTAATCCGTCGCTGTCACGAAAGTTTCACATATCGGACTTTCGTGAAATAAAACAAGAAACATTTCTTTCTCCAATAGAGCAAACTTTGTTGATGTATTGGTAATATATGTATTTTTTTATAAGCCTTCCAAACCCAGGAGGGCATTGTGACACACCCTGTATTACTTATCTGAAGCTAAATAAAGGTAGAACAACCATGTTTTGAGCAAATTAACTTTAATAAATTTCTGTTGCAAGCGAGAGTTTTTCAACGTCGTATGTTTCAATATTAGTCCGTTTGAAAACTACTGCGTGAAAAATAACTAAATTCGACTACCCTGGTCAGAACGTGATGTCATAGATTAAAAGTTGTCTGAAATTCGTAAATTCTGCAACACTATTTAACATCCTATTCGCAATTTGAGTGATTCCAAATAATTACACAGTTTGATGTTTTCACGAGCCTGAACCGTGGTGGATTTAAATACTATTTAAATTGGTACAGCTTGGATGTTTTTCACCACCACTGTGCTAAATACGCCAATCAGAAAAGAATTATGCTTAAAAATATAAGGAGATCTGTTTTAATGTCAATGCATAAATTCCACAGAATCACCCAAGAGTAGAAAGGCATCATTGGTTTAAAATATCTAATCTGTTTCTTTAAATTGAGCATTAAAGACGGAGAAACAAAGATAGATAGTATTAATGTAAGTAATAGATGGTAGCCTCATTTTTTTCTCTGGTAGTAATAGTAGATTTGTTTGGATAATATGGATTAAAGCACTGTATACCACGTTAATAACTATTTCGTGAAATTAAAAGTGTTATATTCATTATTTTTCAACGATCGTCTTGCAACTAACCAAACCATAATCCTATGTTGCGTAATATATTCCGCGGTAGTTTCAACAAAAGGACTACTTGAACTTTTTGACATTTTGTTTTCGCATAGATAGTTACGATTATATTTTAGTAAAATATTCGTTTCCTAACGTGCGAAGAACGGGCCCGCAGACAGTATACATATAAATGCAAAATCTAAAAGCAATTGATTTAACGGCTTTAAAAACATGTTGAGAATTGAGAAAAATCGTAAAGGTTTGAGGAACGGTATATTTTTGTATCTTTAATGGAATTAAAATATTTCAACAACATGCACTTTTATATATTCCGGAAAATTTTCGGTATAAATTCGGGAAAAAAATAATTACACTAATATAATACACAATAACTCGAACAAATTAGTTTTCTGCTTTATATAAGTATATAGTTATGAAAGGAAGCTCACTGCACAATTTTTACTAAGCAGTCATACACATTTGAAGGCGATAGTTTACTCATCAGATTCTCCTAACATTAGTTTGGATGTGAAACTTCATTCAGGAAAGAACTCTGGTGCCCTGAAGATAATATTTTTGATGGATTGATGAAGATATTTTTAACACGATATCACTCTGATATATTAGGCTTTAAGAGCAATGTCTGAAAAATACTTTAGCGTATTAATGCCACTAAAGTGCTATTTCGTCCACGTCGGACATTTTCTGGAGACAATTTTTTTTTACATTTTCATTGACTGATTTGCATAGACAGGCTTATGTTGCGTTTTACAATGGGGTTGCCTGATAGCTCGGGGGGAGGGGGAAGCTGGAAGAGTAAAATACTAAAAATCGCAAAAGTTTGCAATTTTTGATGTTCGGCCAACTTCGTGCCAAAAAATGTTTCTAAAACTGAACCTAGCCTGGCGATATCCTCCACATTTGGCGAGAAACTGGCAAACGCTACTGTTTATTACAATGGAGAAGTATGGTTTGAATATGCTTGGCGAAGATTTTAAAAAAGGTTTTAATTGTTGATTTTAATGTAGATTTCAATTTCAAAGAAGTGCTTTATGGTACAAGGAAGAAAAATATGGCACACTCATGAATAATGATACACTTTCCAACTTAATGGAATAAGGAAGAGAAAATAGGGTCGACATATGGATTATGATGCACTTTAAATATACAAAACTTTAATGCGTATTTAAAATATGGAGGTATTTCAGACTTATTTATTTACTAGCTGTGTGCCCGTTCTTCGCATGGTAGGAAAGGAATATTTTCCTAAAATATGATCGTAACAAAGTCTCAAAAAAAAAAAGTTCAGGTAGTCCCTTCTGTTGAATTTATAGCCGGATATTAAACGCAACGTAGAATTATAGTTTAGTTAGTTGTAAGAGGACCGTTGAAAAATGATGAATAGAACACTTTTAATTTCACTAAATATTTATTAACGTAGTATGCTGTGCTTTAATCTATATTAACCTAATAAATCTACTAATACTAGCTATTACTTATACTATTATTTAATATATTAATATTATCTATCTTCATTTCTCTCTCTTTAATGCTCAATTTAAAAAACAGCTTAGATATTTGAAAATAATGGTTGCTTTGCTACTCTTTGGTAATTCTTTGCAATTTATGTATTAGCATAAACGAGCAACATTTTTTATAATGGTTGCCATTAAAACATCTCTACATATATTTTTAAGCATAATTATTTCAGATTGGCGTAGCACTGCAAAATTTTTCATCTCGCCGTGGTGGAAAATATCCAAGCTGTTTCCATTCTAAATATTTAAATCTTCCATGGTTCAGTCTCGTGAAAAAATTAAATAGTGTAATCTCGAGGAGATATTTAGAATTGCTCAAATTCCTAATAGGACGGGTTAAACTGTGCTGCAGAGTTTAATAATTTCAAGCAATTTTTAATTTCTGACGTCACGTTCAGACCCGGGTATTTGAGTCTGGTTATTTAGTGCAGTTGTTTTCAAACGAAGTAACATTGAAGCTAACGACGTTGAAAAACTCTCACTTGCAACAGAGCTTTATCTAATATACGAGGATTGCCTTTTAAGTTTCTACAAAAAGTAGGAAGAAAAGTAATTTTTGGGGAACAAACTGTTTTATTGATTTTCAAAATATTTGCCTTTAAGATTTATACACATTTTCACCCGTTGAAACCAGTTCTTGAAAGAGTTTTTTCACTCTGAAATTGATATCTCGAAACATGGTTTTGGAAGGTATCAGCAGCTTCTTGAGGTGAAGAAAATCTCTGGCCACGGTTTTTTTGTTTGGTATACGGGAACAAGAAAAAGTCGTTAGGCGAAAAATCGGGAGAACACAGGCAATGAGACATTAATTTGATATTTTTATCCTTCAAATAACCAATTCTTTCACATTCTGTGACTTGGGAGTTGGCGTTGTCGCGATGAAGAATGATGCTTCGATTTTTGTTGTTTTACCTGATTTCGTTGATGACTTTTGGCAAACAAATTTCTGTTTATCATTTAGCGTTAACAGTTTTTTCGATCCTCTAAAAGAATGGTTGGGATATCTCCTGTAAGGTGGAAGAAACAAACAAGCATTTTCTTGGAAGTGCTTGATGAACGAGCAACTTTCGTGGGATTCGGTTCATCTGGAAACACCCGAACAGTGGATTGTTGTTTAAATTCCAGCTCATACGAATATATCCACGTTTCGTGACCTGTAACGATATTGTATACAGATTCTGCAGTTCACAATTGGAATTTGTTTAGCATTTCCTTAAGCCAATTTGCTATTTGTACGATCCTCTTTTTGAGCTTCTGTCAAATTGTGCGGAATCCATCTGGAACAAAACTTTTTAACAGCTAAATGTTCGTACAAAATCGAATGTATTGCAGTCTATGATATGCCAAGGGATGCTTCTATCTCACGATATGTGACATGCCGATCTTCTTCAATCATATTGCGCATAGCATCGATGTTGCCTGGAATCACTACCGATTTTGGTCGTTCTTCACGAGATTCATCAATGACGGACGCACGACCACGACCAAATTTTGCAAACCAATTGTAAATAGTCTTTTCTGATCGTGCTTCATTACCAAAAGTTTTACGAAGTGATACTAAGCATTCTTGTCCAGTGAGACCTTTCTTAAAATCACAAAAAACCATCAAACGAAAACCGTCACGGGTTATTTCCATTTTTTTCACTCACTGGCTTCTTTAGAACACTCGTGTAAACGAAATACGCAGGCAATTTCTATAATGCCACTGATTCCTAGATTTAAAAATGTGAATTTTACGAATATCCCGAAGAAAAATTTCAGTAGCACCTCTTATTGGTCGTTTGTAAAAACTTAAAAGTCAACCTACGTATATATACCACCAAAAATCGCCAAAGCCGGGCGGTATTTTGTGCTGTTTTGGGAATACATACGACGGCCGTAGTCAAACTGATAACGAATACTATGTATTATGTTATTAAGAAGTATTATCCAACTTGTGATGACTTTTGAACTTCGCACAATTTTAAAAAATGCAAGTTTCCTTTCGTTATTATGGTTGCTGAAAAATCTTAGTGTTCAAAAAAAGCCAAGAAGAGCTCATGCATTAAACAAAAAACTTTTGAATTTTTATAATAGTAAATATTTATAACAAACTTTTTAACATAATTAGATTTTTAACTCCTTTTTAAACTCATGATGTCAAAATGGCGTCATTCTCACTTGCGATATCTAACATGAATTAGTGAAAGAAAACTCACGTTATTTGATTTTTCAAAAGATGATAATCTAAGAGTTTATAATTTCTCGTGGTGTAATACTTTGTCAAAGCTTGGTAACCTAATTAGGATTTCGAATGCATTTTTAAACTCGTGACATCAAAATGCCGTCATTTCATTTATGATATGCCACTTAGTTTACAGTTATGTCAATTGCCAGCATGTAGATGGTATGTCACATGATTATTTTTTTACACAATATTAAAATTTCTAATGCATTTTTAAACTTGTTACATCAAAATGACGTCATTTCAATTATGATACACCATTTTGTTTGCAGTATGTCTATCGCCAGCATATAGATGGTATACCATATTATCACTATTTTAGACCAACGGAAATTGGGAAAGCTTTCTGAAGGTGAAAATTATCAAAAAATCGAAAAAAATCGTGGAACGATTGAGTTTTCAGAATTTTAAAGTTGATTACGGACTATTCTATATCTTTTTACGTGCATGTGCAGAATTTCCAGCCGATTGGTCGAACGGTGTGGAAAGAGTTCTCGGACAAACAAACTTTCACATTTATATAATAGATTTATTTATTTATTTATTTATTTGATTTAATATATTTTTTCGATTTAACGGAAATCGCGACGAAAAACGTTCCCTTTCTTCGTCCCAATTTGACCCTTGCCGGGAAGAAATGGTGGACAGATTGTCGTCGTGCCTTTGGGACGGAGGGAGATAAAGGTTTATTCGCGGAACTATATAATGCAAGATACATTCAGGATGATTTAACTTTATTTGTTTTAAGAGATGCCGGCGGTTGAATCAAAATTCAGTTAAACTTGCAATAAATAATTTTTGTTAAACAGAAGTTTGCGTTGAATAAAAGTGCAATTCAAAGGAGTAGGAATGTTGGAAAACACGAAATATTCATAGTCACGTTTTCGCTAAAAAAAAGGTCCATTTAAGGTAGATTTTTAAGTGTAATCCTACTAATATTATAAATGTTAATGTTTGCATGTGTGTTTGTTACTCTTTCACGCTGAAACGGTTTGATGGAATTTGGAATAAAGACAGTTAAAGTCCTGGATTAACCCTTTATCAGGCAGTGGTAAAATACTTACCACCTACGGTCTATTAAATACAGAAATCAATTGTCATTAGTGAATTTTCTGATTTTTGTTCAGTTATATTGGATTTTTATTTTTTCCATACGTCTAGATTCTAAATAATATTTGGCTTATGAACTTTTCTTTCATTCGCAATTTTAAGGAAAGCTCGAATAATTACTCGAAAATTGAGCATAAGAATCATCGCTTTTAATTATATATTTTTGCGTTTAATTCCGTGTACAAGCAGCAGGTAGTTTTCCGATTTTGTGCATAATTAATGTATTCTCCTGCAAAATTTCTATGTTTGTTTAGTACTTGTTTCTCCAATTTTCACGTAGGATATTACAGTAGAGGGAAAATATATGAATTAATTCTAAAAAATGGGCCGGAAAAATTCCAAGTAATTTCGACTCTCTGCACATACACCCGCTTTATAAAGGGTTAACAAACAGGCTACTTTTTATCCCGTAAAAAAAACACTGTTCCTATAATATACAAAAAAACTATTTTTTATCTATCAAAAAACAAAACACAATAGAACTTTTTCTTTACAAAGCCGCCGACAGATGGCGCAAACTTATAGAAGACACAGTTTTCAATAAATAAAATCACCTGAATAAGTTTTCCTTCTGACGTGGATTCATAAGCGGCCTACGGGCCAAGCACACAAATTCGAAATACATGCTACACAAACAAACAAACAAAAAATAAGTTTTTGAAACTTTCATTCAGTTCGAATTATGCACTTTTCTGCACGTCTTTTTCATCATTTTATTTCTATTGTATTACATCCAGAAAAGAATGTTAGAAATATTAGTTTTAATTTTGTTTAATCACACTCATGAATAATGATACACTTTCCAACTTAATGGAATAAGGAAAGAAAATAGGGAAGATGCATGGATATGATACGCTTTTAATATATAGCACTCTTAATATATAGTTCGTATTTAAAATCTGAAAGTGTTTCCTATTTTCTTACTTTTTTTCTCTTTCCGTTTTTTTTATAACGGCCAATATATCTAGAAGCTCTTCAGAATTAATAGAGGACGAGAATAATTTGTACCATTTTGTAGGTTTGTATCACTAAACCATCTCTATTTTTGTAATCAGGGGTAGCCCGACATGGTAAGCAAAGTGATCATCGCATCGGGGCGCGGGCTTCGAAGGGGCGTCATGTTGAACTCAAAAAGTAAGTAGAGCATAAAAGGGGGCGATTTTTTTACGTTAGCAGTTAGCGCCACTTACCCTAGGACCATCCCTGTTTGTAACCATCTTAATTTTAAATTCCATTCAGAATCTGAGATATTTCTGTGCAAGGAAGCCGGTGAGAAACACAAGATTTATTAAGATGGCGAACCAACTGGTAACTGGAGGCGGCTAATTAATTATGTATTCATATCTCAGTTCGTGCAAAGCTCGTGTGTAGGAAAAGAATTTGAGATCGAAAAATTATTTGAACATACTAAATGCCAAATGTTGATAAAATTTATTTTAGTGGTGTAGCGGAAAAAAGTACTATAAAAGTTATTTTTGCCCTCCTACTACTTACTAAATACATCAAAATATAGCACGAAAACTTAGTTTTGTTTCTCTAGTGCAATTTATCATTCATGTGTTCTGGTTATTTCACAATCACACACACACACACACTATCTTCCCATATTCGGTTTATATCTTGTCGTTCCATTTCCTATTAGCACAGACGAACTCCATCCTCCCAAAAGTTGGCACCTGCTGCAAATTCTAGGGAGTGATAAATTCCCCGCGGCCCTTCTGGACAATTTATGACGTCCGAGGAAAAATTTAATGATGAGATTAGCGCAGTCATCTGCAAAAAAGATAATTAACGATTCCTTAAATTAATCACTTATTTTTGCTGTCCCTTATTTTTGCTGGAAGGTTTCCCAATATTTGTTGCTGGCTATTACTGCGACTACTTTTCGAAAGATAAATATTGTAGTAGTATTATAATCATCAATATAAAAGAACACTTGGATAGACTTCCCAACGCTGAAAAAGTGCAGTCGTTCCTATCTCTCGATTTAACTACCAGAAATATGGCGGTCAATCGAATCAACAGTCGCACAAATCTTTTTTAACATAGCTGGCTGCGCGGTAGCACCAAAAACTTATCGCGGGATATTTGTTCCACTACTTTGCTGCTAGGTGTGTGCGGGGATACATGTATCGCAATAGTTCCGATACAATGTCGTGAGATTTTCAATCATAGTGTGTACGCCCCTCCACAATGTCGCGCAAATTAGCATATTGTGCATTAAAACTAAGCGGCAATGTAAAGAAACAGGCAGTCTAGAGAAAATGTACCGCGATTGTCTTTGTGCAATCACGCGTGACATTGTTGCTTAGTGTGTACTAAGTTCAATGAGTTGAATGCTTCGCTTACCACTTCACGTCTTTGGAATGACTTTTCATTTAATGCTTTTTACACTGTAAGCGACCTTCTATAAGGACAGTCATGATACAATGTTGTAAGATTTTTAACTAGGTATACGTTAAAACGAAACATTGGGGCTGACCCTTTCCAAAGTGAAAAAGTTCTGCCAGCCAAGGTGGCTGGTAAGGCTTATTTTTTACCAACCACTTAGACAAATCTACCAGCCACATCCATAATAAAGAATGAAGTATTAAATTTATTTAAACCACTCAGTTTTTCATTGCAAGGAGGCAGAAAGAATAATAAGAATATAAAAACATCAAGAAATTTGAGGAATTTTAATTACTTCAGTTTAATTAATTTATTACAATATTGTTTACTCTCGATTAGCAATTACCACTTACTATCACGTATATGTGTTATGTTTTTTCCACATTTTGCATCATTCCATCACAGAATTATAGCTGAACCTGGGTCATAATCATCAATGGACACTCCATTACATTTTACCATTATTAGGTCATCTAATGACTCTACTTGAATTGATAAACGAAAAGTAGTTGTAATTCTGTTCATTGGAGAAAATCCCCGTTCACATAGAATTGTATTGACAGGAACTAGCTGGATCATTTCCATAAGTTTTAAAATTTGAGTGTATCTTCCTGTTTATTTTCCTTCTGCAACTAATCAGTCATATAAAGAATTAAAAGAAACTCTTTCTCGGGTGATTTTAATTAGGCTGCCGGTGCAAACTTTTGAACCTGAATATTCTGCTAAAACAGTCTCAGTATCAAAACTTGGATGGAGGACGAGGGCTGCAAACTCGGACATTTCCCAATGCTTCTCATCACTGTGGCCAGTGACCTAAATCTAAAATTTTACCAGACAGTACGAATTTTTTAATCACCATTTGGCCAGTGGAGACCGAAATTCGCGAAGATTAATTGGGGCAGTCTAGAACACGTTTGAAACGTCGCGTAACAGGTCTTCGACGTATTGTTAGACGTATTCCACGATTTAGACGTAGTATGCCTTAGAATATACACACATTATTCAGCTGATTTCAAAAAGCTCAATTACTTTTCCAACATACATCTTGTGCCTCTATCTCAACTGACTGGCTGTCACAAAAATAAATCTTGTGACAAAGCCAGAACTGTTTACCAACACAAAGAAAGGACCAAAGCAGAGCAAGCGCCGATACACAAGTTAGACAAGTTAGTAAAACACCGCACCGACCTCCAAAGCAGCATGTGCCAGAACCAGTTTTGCTTCGCAGCCGGAATGACAACAGCAAAGCAACTTCTCTCCGGTTTGCCGTGTTAGCAGCGAGGATATTTTTTGATTTTGTTTCTGGCAACAACGAACTGAGCGGGAAAAACATTTTTCCGGTGGAATTAATTCACGAAATTTTTGGTTTGGTGTGTGTGTCTGCGTTCTCGATGATGCCTAAAATTTGAAGTTTTTGCTTTGGTAAAAAATGAAGTTTATGTTTTTAAATTTTGTGTCTAAATGCAGCAGAATATAAATTTGAGAAAGAGAAATTTTTTTACTCTGTGTGTTACCATGAGATGAAGAAAATGTATTTGTGAAGAAAATTGTGTGTGCCATGTGCGTGTATTATCTGAAAGCTCCTGATGGAGTTCATCTTTCTTAATCCAGCACAACCGTTTGTAGTTCTGTTTGCATAAGTGCTTGGTGTCTTCTTGGTAATTCAGATTAGTGAAATATGTGGTTTACAAGTGTTTGTGAAAGTACCATGAAGAAAAAAATGTTTTTTTTTCCACGTGACAACACTTCAAGGTGGTCACATGTGAACGTAATATCCTTTCCAAAGATGCCTCATCCTTCTCCTGTGTAGCAGATAGTAAAACTCAAAATATTATGATTTGATAAATTTGTTCAATAACCAAACAGCTCCAGAAGGTGTGTAAGATACTTAAGAATTGTGTTGTTTCAAATAGATAGTATTGTGTAACTTAGAAATTTGATATGCATATCTCCTTGTAGTGTTTTATTGAATATTTTTTTTAATAAACTTAATCAAGTTAACTTTAAATCGCATTCTTTCTGAGTAATCTACTTAATAATATTTGCATAACTGGAGATGAATTACTGGTGTTAAACGCAATGTACTCTCAGGTAAGATTAAAATTATTTTTAATTGAATAATTTTTAATTAATTTATTGTTGATTTAAATTTCATACAATATTCCAAAGATTTTTATTACACTGGCAATAGAACAATTTTTACAGCTGTGTTTGCTTAAAAATTATCATCAGTAAATATTAAAATCTGTCGGTGGTGGTTTGCGTGTATCCGCAGCTGCAATTAAAATATTTTTTATAGTTCCTAGTTCCGTTCGAAGCGATTTTACATTACGAATACGCAAATTTAATAGTGGTCACCACGGATACCATTGGAAACGCAATCCATTAACCAGGCTGTAGCTCACAAAGCCTTAGCAGTGTGGACGATTTCAGAACATATCGAAACAATTAGTTGGTGCTTCGCTTTTATACGCTTTTCCGAATGTTGAAACGTTTGAAGAAAGAGATGTCAGCTGAACTATTGCTTCTGGACAAAATAAAAATACCAATTCTTGGTCAGAGCGATATTCTTAGTAATAATTCATGGTGGTGATTTCCATATCTCACTAGTCCTCATTAAATTAGATTTTTATAGCCTTTTCATAATTTTAACTGACCACGAACTATTTAAAAACAGATTATAACTTATTTTTTGTGCTACTAAGATCTACAATTTGCGCTATAAAAATATGGTATTTGCTTCTGTGCAATTGATCGGAGCTACATACAGACGCTTTGACTATTAATAAAGATTATTAACTCCCAAAAATTCAATGCATTGGATTCCCATCTGAGACAATGAACTTCTTTGTCAGAAAAGTAATGAAAAAACAGAAATATGATTAATTTTTATAAATATCTTTTCCAACATAATTTTAAAAATATCCGCATCAAAAAAATCCTTCGATAATTGCTTTTAAAAAATGATGTAAAAAGTCTCAGAAATGGGAGATCATTTTGGCAATTCTTAATTATCTTCCTTTCAGATGATTGCTTTAATCTGCTCGTTAAATCTCTTCTCGTCAATCATGAATTCCTTGAGAAATTTGACGGGGGAGATTATATATATATATATATATATATATATATATATACACACATATAGGGTGTCCCAAAAGCACTGGCTTAGGCTTTTATTCCTTAATTATTGATCTTAAACATATATAACAAATTTCAAAGTTACGTGAAAGAAGGTAAAGGATCTTTTGATATTGATTCAACTTTTCAGGAGATTAATCTAAATGAATACAAAACTTAAATTTTTATACGGTCTCTGTGCAAAAAAAAAATCCCAATTAGCAAAATGTGCCCCGTATATTAATAATTTGATATACAAAATTTCAGCCTTTACCATAAAAAGGTTGAGCGATACAAAGTTGGTAAGGGGTACACAATAACACTTTAAAATATGCGACTGTTCATTATAATTTTAAGTAATAAAGCATTGTTTCAGCCCTTGAATCAAAAGAATACTGAGTATGATTATTGCCCGGCCTTTCATTTTTCGAATCCTTCCAGTAAAAAGAAATGTTCAAATCTACTACTGAAATTAACAGAAAAGAAAAGTAGATATAGAACTGACGCAGAGATGGTTGGAAATCTGGATCGCGCGTTCAGTTTTCCAGTGTAAGTTTACTTATGTAAGATCGCGGCTGTATCTTTCCAAAGGCATCCAAGCACAGATGAACTTGCCGAACATGACAGATGGCACGTAGAAATGGGAATTTATTGCCGACTTGTGCAAATGTGGAAAAAAAAATCTCACTTGTTCTTTACTCAGCCTTCGTTCGTCATACAGCCAATTTACATATACCAATCGTTCACAATTAACGTACACTTTAATTTGCTATACTTAAAATTTGCATTAGGGTAATCTCCATACTTAAATACACACCAACTTTCTATTTTTTAATGGCAACCCCTAAATTTCACTTCATATTTCAAAAATTTAGCTCTTTTTAACATCAGATACCAATTTTCAATACATTTGAACTAAAAATGAATGAGTTATGAGCTAAGAAAATTTCCCTCTTCTATGTTAAAATATTTTTTCATATTTCAGCTCATCTCCTTTGATATTGATCTTAAGAAGTTGATTTTTCACACCACTGCTAGAACTAAAGGAACTAGAACAATTTACTGCTATTATAATATTTTAATAAATTATTAATATTAATTATGAATTATGATATTAATATTCGAAAAAATATGAATAGCGACCTAACCAAATTTCAGCGAAAATAGATACTGAAAATAATTTTACACTGCTGTGCAAATTCTCAAATTTTTACGTTCAGTATTTTAATTTGTATTAAGTAAAATGTCTTATTTTGATGAGTTAAGGGGTGATTTAGAAATTAATTAAGTAACAAGTTTTTTGAAAATTGTATTAAAAAATGTTAATTAGATGTCTTTTCCACAAAAATAATAAAAGTTAGCGCTATTAAAAAATAGTAAATTTTGAAGTAAATAAATTGGACATTTGTACTGTTTGATGGTAGTTCTATAACGCGTCTATTGTTGTGTCCCTTACTATTTCCCCACAAATAAAAATTTTCCATGTATAGAATTAGATGCAATAGACGTATGCCATCCAATACAACCTCAATTTCTGTAAAACTAACATCCTCAGAATTCCAGGCATGAATTCAACCCTGTGGCGTGGCCAGGAATTTCTTTCGAAGGGGACAGGGGTCTGTGTGTCAAATGTTAAGCTAAATGAAGGGTCACATTTCGTGTGTGTTTGTGGAGGGTGGAGATGTAGTTCCTTCAACCCCCCCCCTTCTCTGGATGTGCACCTGATTTGACCTTTTTAAATATCCGAAACATCAAATCTTTGAACTTCCTCATACTTTATTACATTCAAAATGAAATTTTGCTGACTAAATTTTCATCAGACGGTAAATAAAATTACCTCCAAAAGTTTTATAAAACTATTGCACACTGCAAACGATAATATTTAATGAAGAAAGTGAAACAACAAACACAGTAATAATATTAGGTTGCCAAAAAAGTAATTGTGTCTTTTCATATGAAATTCAAACAAGATTTCAAACAAACTTTCAGTCATGAAACCATTCTTCAAGTTCAACGATAGATGAATAATATTCATGCTTGTAGTCAGAAGACTAGAAAACAGCCTCTCTCCTGGCAACATTTCACATGTCTAAGAGAACCTTAAAATATCCAATAACAATTTTAAAATTGAAAGATTTTGAAAATCGTAAGCAGACGTGTTGCATTTTAAAAAAATCATGTATACGGCCCAGCGAAGTTATGGAGTCACTGGTCCTCGGAGCACTCTAAATGTTCTAATTTTTACCCCTGATATTCTTCGTACAGACTAGAAACAGTATTTTCCTTGTAAACGATATTTATTTCTTTTAACTCTCGCGAGCGATATTATTGAAAGGCGAAAAGTTCGGAACCTACCTAAATACAGCGTTATTTTAAAATTGCGCAAAATAGAATTCGCAATATCTCCGGAAATTATCGTAAAAAATTGGTGAAATTTTATATTTAGAGTAATCTGAAGGTTTTCTTTCGTTTAATAAAATAAAAATAGGACGTTGCCATTGAGAAAAGCGAAGTTGATGCAAAATTTAATATTATGCATATTAAAAAATAACTAGAAAATTGAAGTATACGTTATTTGCAAACGAATGGTACATATAATTTTGCTGTACGTCAAACAACGCCAAATAAAGAGCAAGTGGGCGTTTTTTTATTCCGCCGCTGTCCATTGTAGTGTTTCTAGAACCTCGGTAAATAGACTTCTTTGATGTAAAGGGGGAAGGAGGAGGGATAAATTAATAAATATGTGATCGATATCTCACTGTATTTTAGTTCAATTTCAGAGACATTCTGCTTGAGGCAGGTTTTACTATACGACTGAGTTATCAGAAGGATGTCTCATACATTATTACATTTTTATACAATATTTTCTAGTTTATAAAATGAAGAGTTTGCATTACTTTTTCTGTAGAAATCAGAGGCTGTCTAGAAGGATTTAATCGATAAGAAAGCATTTATCAAAAGCATGGAGTATGAAGTTCGTAGCTGTGGAAAGGGAAGGTTTTCTTTTTTGTTTGATCTAGAAAAGCAATTTAAAAGCATCGCAATTAAGATGAAATTTGATAGATTTTTTTATTATATGTTTTCGGTAGTATTCGCATGGAAAAATTATCTTTCAATAATTGCTTCTAAAAAAATTAACGAAATCAAAAGAACGAAATCGAGTAGAGAGAAGAAAAACAAAAAGTCGTTGAGAAATGACAGGTCAATTTAACAAGTCTTTAATTATCTTTCTTTCAGACGATTGCTTTAATTTGTTCTTTCTAAATATTAAATTCAATAAATAATATCTATACATACTTGTATGCATATGTGTTTGTGTGTGTATGTGATTTCCAATTTGCAGCAGATATCAATATTTCTTAAATAATATGTAATGTAAATTAGAAGAAAAAGACAGAAAATTGTAATTGCCCTAATAGCACGGAAAGTCACAATGAGGTCGCAGTGAAGTCCCTGCGAGTCACATACGTCGCAGTCACACACGTGACTTATATGTGACATCAAATAGAAGTCACAGTGTGACATCTCTGCAGCTATCTGCTTGTGACTTCACTGTAACGTCAACGTGACTTCCGTTTGTGACAAAATTTGTAACGTCACCAAAAAGTCACCCTGACGTCGCCAAAAAGTCACAGATTGCTAGTTCGTCGATGACAAAGTCACAGATTGCTAGTTCGTCTGTGACAAAATTTGCAACGTCGCCAAAAAGTCACGGTGTCGTCGCCAAAAAGTCACAGAGATCATGTCTGTGACAAAATTTGTAACGTCACCAAAAAGTCACCGTGTCGTCGCCAAAAAGTCACAGACAGTTCGTCTGTGAAAAAATTTGTAACGTCGCCGTGTCGTCGCCAGAAATTCACAGATAGTTCGTCTGTGACAAAATTTGCAACGTCGCCAAAAAGTCACGGTGTCGTCGCCAAAAAGTCACAGAGAGCATGTCTGTGACAAAATTTGTAACGTCGCCAAAAAGTCACAGACAGTTCGTCTGTGACAAAATTTGTAACGTCGCCAAAAAGTCACCGTGTCATCGCTAGAAAGTCACAGACAGTTCGTCTGTGACGTAATTTGTAACGTCGCCAGCAAGTCACAGGGACAGTTCGTAAGTGAGGACAATTTGGAAAACGGAGCTGTGCTTAAAGAATGGAAACAATTGCTCAGTACTCCTTCAAAACCAATCATTCATGGATACCTACAGTCAAATAATCAGTGGATGTCGTGTGGGGTTTGTATAGGGGGTGGGGGTGGGGGTAGAGGAGGCATGAGCGTTCATAAGAATGGTCAAAGAAGGGCACCTGCACCCCCTAGCAATGCCGGCTTAAGGTACCGGCAACTCGGGCAGCTGCCCGGGGAACCATATGTTTAGAGGGCGCCATCAAAGCACTGCATGAGGGAGGCTGTGTTTTTTTAAAGGTTTATCAAACGTCGTACTGTCCCACTTGCCTATGGTCAGGCGATCCCCCTTTGTTGCTTATTCTTCGTTTTCATCATCATTTTTACTGACTACCATTGTTAAAATAATTTTTTTCTAAGAAATGATTACCTGAAATGGGGAAGTGGAGAAGGCAATAATTTTCTTTTCTTTGTTTCACCATGGCACAGTGGTTATATCAATGTCACTGAAACGGCTGAAGTGTGAAGGTCCTGGGTTCGGGTTCCATCCCGCGGCTGTCGATGTAACAGTCTGGAGTTTTGGTAGGTTTCTTCCAGATATAACGTGAATACGCGTCAGTTGTTGTATGTGTGTTAAGGCAAACCTGCATGCGGGGTATCTGCCTAGGATGGGGGTGCCTTGGTAGGAGGACTTTCTAAGGGGTTCTAACGCGTATTCACGTTACATCTGGAGAAAACCTACCAAAACTCCAGACCGTTAGATCGACAGCCACGCGATGGGACCCGAACCCAGGACCTTCACACTTCAGCCATCTACCGTTTTCAGTGGCATAACCATTGTGCCATGGTGGGGCCGAATACTCGTCAGAACCTCCAAAGTCCTTCTAACAAAGTACCCCCCCCCCCTCCCTTGGCAGACCGCATTCACTTTGCTTTGCCATAATCACACAATCAATCAATCACAATAGAAATTTTATAAATCACGGAAATATTCCTCGATATGGCCGGGCTTTACTCTTTAAAAGCTTGTTTCAGACTTAACCTTGTACCCCGGCCAAGCATTTCCGTCTTCCTCGTTTAATTCGGGTTCTTAAACAAGGCTCGTTATAAACGAGTCTGACTTATTAAAAAGTGCGCCGAAAATAGGATAGTACGGGACGCCAGCTGAGAGCCGCGGTCCTGCCCCTAGAGATTTTAGTGCATGTGTTACAAAAACAAAAGTGCATCACAAAGCTGAATGAAAATTGAAATTGTTACAAATATCCTCTCTTCTAGATTTTTTTTGAGTTTGCCTCTCCCTAAAAAATTTCTATGGGCGCCCATGAGAGGAGGCAGTCCAACCTCGGGCGACAAGCTAAAAGCAGGGGGCAGGAAGAACAGTAAAATTTTGAATGAGCTGAGCAAACTGAAGGGCCGAGATGATGGGAATAAGGTGAAGGAAAAAAGTTTTTAAAAATTCGATGTCAAATTGAAGGACAGCCCCGGAGGGAGTCCCGGGGCCAATAGTCCTCGCATACGGCCCTGCAAAACATATGGTTTACATTATTTATTCGGTCACGCTATATTGCCACGTTGTCATACCAGTACTTTCAGGGTCTGGCATTATTAGGAGGAGGAGGGGGGCTCATTTCAAAGTTTCGACACTTTGATCTCAAAATAATGCAAAAAGTTTCAGTATTGCTATAAAAGTATTCAGGGGGGTAGCGAGAAGATGGCTAATGGGGCTGCACCCACCCCTGAGCCCAGAGACGTCACTAAGGGGGGGGGGGGAGTATCCCCTCCCAAAATTTATACGAGTTGGCAAAATCTCGCTCTTCACTTAGAAAAATTGTGTTTCAGGTGGGGAAAAAATGTTTTTAGGATACATTAACTTCAGAATCTTATTATTTTTATTACTATATTTTTTTAATTATTTTTTTCTCATCTGGATCGAAACATGCAGTGGGCACGTTTCGATCCAAGGGGCATAAAAGAATAGCTTATGAAACGTTGGGAGCGCGGTCAGTGATGATAAATACGAGACTTGGAAGTGACCGAAGGGAAGGGTAAAAGGTGTTTTTCTCCTTTATTTATCACCCCGACGCACTCCCCCCCCCACACACACACACATTTGGACTGCTTTGTTTGTCATTCCCGAAAAACGTCTACGTGTCCGCTGGGTGCCTAGCCTCCAGGCGGATGTTCTTTGGACGTGTTGATCCAATTCCTCCGATAATTATTTTGAACTGTCATTGCCATCTTTCTGCGAAATGCCGGGGAAAAATATACCCCAAAACGGACAGACTATAGTTCATTTTTCACAAGCCACAGAAAATAGATTTTTTGAAGTTTTTCATCATCTTAACGAAAAGAGAAAATATATCTGATTTTGACGGCCCGGTTTAATAAAAATTTTGGATTTACGGATTACCAGTAAAGCGTCCTAATCACTAGTTTACCACGGAACTAAACTAGTTGAGTTAAAAAATACTGCTGATAAATAAATAATATGGTAAAAAATTCCTCTAATTTACACCCCTTTCAAGTGATGTCCACAGCACGGGCGGCGCTTGTTTTTACAAACCCATAGGGACCACTGGGTGAGCGGAAAAAAGAGCAATTGTTAATGTAGTTAAAAACATGAGTACTCACTATCAAAATTATTATTGGTAACAAAGCTCATCAATTGACAAATATTAATATTAACAAATAAAATCCAGAACGATAAATCACATCGAATGCATTGAGCATGCTGAGCCCTCCCAAAATCTAATTTTCCCATTAATTCCAAAATCTTAATTAACTTCATAGCTTTTCATGAATAGTAAAGCGAAGTATATATTTCGAGATTCTACGTCCCCCCCCCCTCCCCAACACTAGCAGGCGCACAAAACTTGAACGATAATAAATTTTATTTTATAACTAAACATTTTATTTTTTTCTAGGAAACAGAATAATAAATTTTATATTATAATAAAAATGATGATATGTTTTGATTTTAAAGTATTTGTGAACTGGAAAAAAAAGCTGCTCTTTTATTAGTTTAGTTTTAAACCCGGTCAGTTTTTAATGACTTAAGTCACCTTACGTAAACTGTGTCACATATCGTGTGTCACAACTGTGTCAACAAAGTTATAAAAAAATTGATTTAAAAAAATATTCTTTTAAATGTATTTTTATTTTTTCTAACAAGCACTTCGGCTTAGCCGTAAAGTTAAATCTGAAAATCATTTTATTTTTAGTGATGTGTATCAGTTTAAATGCTTTCTAAATATCTTAAGCATTTTATTTCTTTTATTTGGAAAACATTTTAAATGCTTCCAGATAAATCATGATATTTTTATCCGTTTTTGACAGCAAGTGAAACTAACTACACGTACATATCATGTATAAATCTTGCAGATTAGAGAAGAGATATGTCTAAGAATCGTGTTATTTTGCCTTACCGTTGGAGTAGAGTATTGATGGAATCGTGTCACACGAAAAAAGAAATTCGAAAAGAAAGTTGTCGGTTACCTTTGGTTGTAGGAAAACACAGAAAGCAAATTTTAAAGCAAATATATTTTATTATGGCAAATACAGGATGCATAAAGAATATCAAGATAAATGCTCTTCTGCCAGATGTAAAAAACAAAGTAGGAACAGAAGTACTCTCTGAGACAGAAAACAAGAATGAAAAAATCTGAAATTTCCAACTATTTTACTAATATTTAAATATAAAAAATGCGTTCGTATAATTTCTTATGTATTCTTTGTTTTTTTAGTGTAATGTTTTAAAATTCTGTTCAGTCTCCGTGTTTTTCAGGTATTTCGCGAAGACTTAAATTTTTCGCAGATCATGTCATTTCTTCGTAAAGAGTATATTTTCAAGAAGTTAAATATTCATTTCGGTTTCGATCATGTTGTTCGTTATTAACTAACCGTATATTATTACATTTACGCGATTTTAACATTTCGTCGACAAATTATACCATCATATATTCCCAAGGTGTAATTTTATTTTTTTCAAAATTGAAGTCTAATATTTTGGTAATATCTTGCTTTAATGTATCCAAAATGGTGAATTTATATTTTAAGTTTGTGAAAACTAAAAAAGTATCCATTCAAAATTGTAAATATCTCTATCATTTTTTAGGGTACAGTGTATTCTTTGAAAAATAACACAACCCGCAACCCCCTTATCCCTCCCCCCCAAAAAAAAGATTAGTAATTTTATCCGTGGATTTTTTTTTTAATAAGTCAGATAGCATAATGATTTTTAAATTCCTAAATATAGATACAACCATAAATATTTCAGGTTACTTAACACTTCTTTGATTTTACATTGACTGCTAGTTCATTTTTTAGGCATACAGTACGAATAATATATATATATATATATATATATATATATATGTAAAGAATGGGCCTTACGCCATTCTTTGTTGGAATAATTGACGCAAATCCATTGGGGTTCTAGGTTAAAGAGTTTATTTCAAATTTCAGACAGAGGGCAGGAGTCGGGCCGGCGACCTTATTCGTTCCGTGGCTATCTTCTTACATCGCAGTCTAAAGGCTCAAAGCTAAGCTTTACGTTCCAAACTCCTAAAAAGCTAAGCGCGAATTTAAGACGAAGCCCTCGAAATTTCCGTGCTCTTGCTTAAATACTCCTTAATTACCACATCTGCTGGCAGGGTGCAGCACGATCGCAAAGGCGTTACTCTCAAACGTAATTAGTTAACTAGATTGTCAATCAAGACATGAGAAACACCTGCTTACCCAGGAGTTCTAAAAACACGTAGTCATGAAAACCACAGAAAACCGAAATTACTGCTGAATAAACAATTGTCTACTTATGGAGCTTCAAAAAACGTCTCTGAGCGTAATATTTGTGTGGCCGAGAAACAAACTTTACAGTAAGAGTAAAAGATTAAAGAAGGATTTTTCAAATAACATTAAATTAAATTAGGTTAAATTAGCAAAGTTTATTTTATTATTACATATATATATATATATATATAATTTGTTAGTTTTCTTATGAAAGTTTACTATAGTTTACTTTGAAAGTTTATAATTTTCAATACGTAATGTCAAATTCATAGTTAGTTTATATAGCAAATTAAATTTCAATTAATTAATTTAAAACCAATTAATATACACCCAAAAATGTTTCCGAGCACAAGCAAAATTTCTTATGTCAGTTTCATTTTTAAAATAGTGTTCTCCTTAAAAGTGAATTATGTCGTATATAATGACTTCCCATATCTCTTTCAGTTGTTCTGTTTTTTCAAAAACTAATAAATTATTGATAATACTGAAATAAGAAATTTGGCAATTAGTTTTTTAAGTGGGTTTACACACACACACACACACACACACACACACATATATATATACATGCAAAGATAGATAGACGGGAATAGTATGCACTTAAAATTTCATTAAATATTTTAATAGTACAAATACACACGAATTTTAAAATATTTAATTCAGTTTATGACTATTTTATTCATTTTTTAAATTTATTAATTAGCTTGACGCCCTGTATTCGAGGTATATCTACCTAAAAAGGGGGTGGTACGTCGAGCGAAGGACTTAAAAGGCGTTCAAGATTGTATGCACGTTGCATTTGGAGAAAATTACCCAAAACTGCAGATCGGTAGATCGTCCGACAGCCGTACATAAGGCTAGAATCCGGGGCCTTGCACTTCAACTATCTACAACTATTGCAGTCCAAAGAGGGTTCTGCTGTTTCGTGTTAAGGCAAAGTTACACGAGGACTATCTGCCTTGGATTGAGGACTTTTTAAGGTGTTCTAACGCATATTCACGTAACATTTGGAGAAAACTGTGCAAAGTTCCAAGATCGACAGTAGTCCAGAACCCTAGACCTTCGTGCTTCACTCATCTACCATTTTTAATGCTTTATACCCTCGGCCATGGTGGGCAGTCCGAAGAGGGAAAGTTGATTTGGAGTAATATGCATACTTGTAATACACAAAGGGTAATTAAACCGGAACCATCTGCCATCTCTGAACGGCTGAGAATATTAATGCTTGTGTGTGATTCGAACCGACAAACTCCAGACCAATGCCCTACATCCATTTAGGGGTAGCTGGTCTCCGAACAGGGTAATGGA
This sequence comes from Cheiracanthium punctorium, assembly GCA_038373885.1. NCBI lineage: Eukaryota > Metazoa > Arthropoda > Arachnida > Araneae > Cheiracanthiidae > Cheiracanthium > Cheiracanthium punctorium. The sequence continues at coordinate 336,862 of JAWZYV010011708.1, read as the reverse complement.
ATACTTACGGTAAAAATTCTTTAAAAAAAAAACAACTATAGAGTTTATTTATAACTATGAAGTAAATAATTATGTTATACAAAATAAGTTGTTCAAATTATGCAGCACTTAAAAAGTTAAAGAAAAATATTCAACTTGTTGCTCTTTAGTGTTTGTAAATACAATTTTTTTAGAAAATAATATGAATATCTACAGCAGAGAATTACCTTTTTTAACTTATAGGATGTACATAATATATTAATAAAGTGTTTGAACGATTTATTTGTAATGGAAAATAATAAAAGAAAACAAAAAAAAGTGTTCAAGAGTATTATTGCATTTTAAAACTATTTAAAAGGAAAATATACACCGAACAAATATTTCTTCTTTTATTTCAAATATACAAAAATAGTTCAAATACTACAAATATTCTACAAATATACTCCAATTTCAAATATACACACACACACACAAAAAAAAAAAAAAAAAAAAAAAAAGAGAAAAAGAAAAGAAAAGAAATAAAGTTGGAAAAACTAATTTATTTTTTGAAATAATATGCATCTATTTAATTCCTAAATCAACCTTCTTTACTTTAAAATCTATTTATCTACCTAAATGTTTTAACTACACAAGTGATAAGAGCGCTAAGCCTTACGCCGTTACTATACATGCACCATAAATTCTTTGGTACCTCTTCCTAACTTATATATGAATGAACCCACCGTTTCCTTTCCCACCAAAGACTTAAATTTCTGCCAGAAAAACTAAGTCTTCGCCCATTTACAGAGCTCGTTGAAACACACCCGCCAGCCTGTTGTCGTGAAAATACACCGTTCATCGCGAAACCACGTGATCCGTGGCGTATTTGTTGTCGCTCCGCCCATTGCCATGAAAATAATGCTTCCATGGCGCCGTGAACGTAGCCACTACGAATATGCTGTGTAGGTAGCTTAAAAATAGCATGACATGCTGTATGCCAGTAAGAAGAGCTAATTCGCTACACAAGCTTGTTCCAATCACGACAAGGAACCTCAATAAACAATTACATGCTGGTTATTATTATGATTTTTTAAATTTCAAGTCCATATCATAAAGTGCAAGCGTGAACAGTTAAAAATAATCTGAAAATTCAGGATACGTTTAGCCTTTTAGGGAAATGACCGCTATCCCCATGAAATGTAATTTTCCTTTAAAAGGAGAAAAATGTTTTAACTTTCAGAAATTTCATGAAAACGGTCAATTTCCGTAAGTCGTTTGTTTATTGTATTTTGTAAGTAGTTTTGAAAATTGAATTTTCGTTAGACATATTCAGCTGGAAAGAAATATTTTGACACCAAACGCTCTCTTATGAGTAATTATATATTAAACTATAAATAATTAATACTTCAAAAAAGAATTCACTTTCACAACCAACGGTGTTTCAATTCACATTCATAAATGTTGGACTGGCTGTAAAGTAATTTCTGCTTTTTGTTTCGAACAAAATATCAGTAAAGGAATAATTTTCAGATATATTTAGCAGCCAATCTATTTGCTTTCCTCCCCCCCCCTCCCCTCCACCCAATGTTTGTTAGTATGCCTGTATAAAATTCTAAACATACATATGATAAAATTGAAATTTATGTCTTGCCAACCCACTAATTTGACTGTGTTATTAATAACTGGACAACACTTTGCCATGAATTTCAAATTGTAAATTTCATTAAAAGCAATTCCTCCATCTAATTCCTATTCTAAGACTAAAATAACCTTCACTTCAATCCAGTGGCGTAGCCAGAAATTTTTCATGAGGGTGGGCGATTTATGACTACTGTAACTCACATATATGTGTACGTGTGTGTGATAAGGGAGTGAAAAATATACGTTTTGTATGGCAAAAAATTCCTCATGGGGTGACCCCCCCTATCCCCCGCCCCTTTGCTACGCCACTGCTTCAGTCTTTAGTCTTCCACGAGTAAGTCAAATAACGTATAGTAACATATAGTGGAGAAGAACAGGACTTTCCCACTCCGTAGGTTGAGGGTTCGATTCCCGGGCGAGCTAAGGGAAGAAATGTTAAAAATTAAAATGTTATTCTGCATCCCCAGTTAGATAATTTGGTTAAGAATTGCTAATTAAGAACACTGTTTAGACTATATATGAATTTCTGCCTTATTTTGGAACAGTTTTAATAAAACACAGCAATAAAAAGCATCTGTTGGTTGTGAATTACTGCTAGAATAGTAAGAAGTTCAAGAAAGTGGTGGTCTTGATTGCTGGTAGGTCAGCAAAATATTCAAGCAACACAAGCTGGATTATGTAATGCTGGGCAGCAGTAAAAGTGTCCAATACACTCCATGACTCGCTGGTAATTCTGTTGGAAACAGCAAATTTTATGGTGGGTTACGTTTTTTTTTTCTTGCTGGGATACTATAGAATTTAATGCTAGTGTAGCAAACAAATACCAGCATGAATTTTGACTTGGGCAGCCACCACGTGTCATCTAGTACCCATATAGTAGCATTTGATTGCTATGATCGTCTGCTGTATTTAGACATGGAATTTCATTTGTTCGGGGAATATGTGCAACCGTGAAAGGTGTTACCTTACTTTTTGAACCACGTACCTACTATCTTTAATGGGAAAGCAATAATAATTAAAATTACTGTATATAGTTGAATGTTGAATTACGATAATTTAATTCCATAATTTTTTTCATTACATTTTATTACAATCTCAATACTTTAAAAATAAAAAAATTATGAAATAGTGTTTCATGCATTATTCAAATAATTAATAAAATCATAAATATTTCTCTTACAGAACTTGCTGTTTCAAGCAGACACGGAGAGCAAGGGATTTGCTCTTCCAAGGCTTAACAGTCTAACATTAATGTTGCACTCGCTGGAAAATCAAAGTTAGCCTTTTGTTGCGTGCAAATTAGTAAATTAGAGTGAGATTTAAGGACTTTAAATATTCCCTTTACATTGCCGAACTTTAATCTTATCACATCAGGATTTTACGATTTTTCGCCAAGCACAGAAAATATCGTCAAGATGGTTTCATTTTCGAAGACTTATTTCTGGTGCCACATTTGAGAATATGTATAGCCAGGTTGCGCATATTTGAGGGAGACACCACGACCTTATGACAGTTAACCAATTATTTAGTAGAATACCAAAACTGCACTTCAATCAATTCTTATTTAAGGTAGAATTAATTTAAAAACTATTATCATTTCATTTAATTCACTGGCTTGAGTTTGGGGTATCTTATTTATTTTAGAAGTACATACTTTATGTATTAATATTTTTAATGCAAATATTTTTAAAATATTTCATAATACGTAAAGGAGAATAAATTAAACTGAATTTATAATTTATAAAATGGCATTGTTATATTTTCTAGAGCATTTAAAAATATTATTACCAATTGTGCTTTTCAGAATCACGCTCAGTGAGGGACAGACATTCCATTTAGACAAAACGACCAAAAAAATAGTTTTACTCCACCAACAAATCCTCAAAAGCAATTGTTGAGGATTTCCTGCTTCCACCGTGGCCATGAATAACGTCTGATATTCCTTCATCGTTAATAGCTGTTCTTGAATGAATGAATGGCTGTCACACTCAGCACTTCGCAGTATTTGTCAGTGATTAATGAAATAAATACATGTGCCGAAACATTTGAAAAAGGGAGCTAACTCAGCATGTGTACACATATAGAGTGAAAAAATTGAACGTGCTAAATTTCTGATCTATACGTGTCTGTGAAAACTAAAATCTAATTAAGTTAGTTTTCTTGCAATTTTCTTTTGTTCAACATTCATTTAACTTTTGTGTCAAAGGCTTCCCTTCATATTAGTTTAAAAGGTATTTGATTATGGTTAATTAGTTATTACTTTGAAATATAAACGATCATTAATAGGAATCCAAAGCATCGACTAAGTAGTGTCTTGTATACGTCAGTGTATGAGATATGTAATCATGAGAAGAATTGATTTAAGAAAAAAATTCGACTCTTTTAGTATCTGAAGCAGAAATATCTTTTTTTTTTTTTTTTTACAATTAACAGTATTGAGCTCAATATAATGTAATTGAAGTCTAACATTCGTTTTAAAGCAAGTACAATGATTTAAGATTTTTGATTAACATTAATGTACATTAAAATCATGAAGTAACCGTTATTCTTAATGATGTGTTACTATTAGAAATAATTATTTTTTAACGCTTGATTTAACTAATACTTAAATTATAATAATAGTACTTTCTTTGAAAGTGTAACTTTCTATTCAAAGGTTTAAGGTAATTACACTATTAAAAATGTGCAAGGTATTTATGAATTCCACCGTTATATTGTACGGATGATAGTACACAATAAGACAAACGAAAGATGGTATAGAACATTGGGTACGAACAGCTGTATTCCAGTGGCGGCCCGTGGTCAAAACTGTTAGTGCAGCCGGAAGCATATGAGCCTCCCCCCCCCCCCTCCTCCGGACAGGAATGGAAAATCTTTGTTATTGAATTCGAAAGCTGGCGGATTAAGCCCTCACCGAGGAAAAAAAAAGAAATTACATAAAAAATGTAAGAGATCCTATTTTACTTTTCCATAAAATGGACATAAATTTCAACCAGCCGCTCTTATCCTCAAAATTGCATTAATCCGTGTCTGATTCGAAGTTTCCTTAGAATTTTCTTTTGTAACGATAACTTGAGAAGAAAAAAAAAAAAAAAAAGAAAACGTACTTATTTTTTATAAGTCAAATCAATCCTCCTTTCTTTTAAACTTGCGAATCGGTCAGTGATGCCCTCATAAAAATGCGTTGTTTTAATTCAGATATCAATAATTTTAAAAGCTCTTTAAAATTTCCCATGTTTAAAGAATTTTTTCGCTCGCCATGTCCTCTAAATGCCAGTTCTTGCTTACTTAAAAACAATACTGCTTTGATGGGTAATTGTCCATTCATAAGCGTCTATTCAGGTTTACCTTCTTGATAAATTCAGCAATATAAAGTCGAGAGTTTGCCGAACAAATATTCTCCTTACTCCCTCCCTCACTTCTCGAGCCAATCAGAGAGTCGAATTCACAGGTGCTGCCGACCTTTCAAAATCTTGAATGAGCTGAGTCTTAGCTGCGTACCCCCATTATAGCCTATGCCGGAGGAAATGCTTACGTAACCGTTGTCATGGCAACGGTGCTGCCAATTTTCTTATCAGCGCTCTGGGCTGAACCAAAGATTTTCCCAATTGAATTGCGGGAAGATTAAAGTGCTTTTTTTCTGAATGAGCGATCTGGCCACAATACGGTTTTTTTTTTTTTTTGGAGATTTTTTTAATTTACCATAGGAATTCCATAATTCTAATCTGAATTTAGGAAAATTAGTAGAATAAATTATTTTAAAGTATGTGCTGATGATTTCAAGTGCAGCCCGGCTGTACTTGCTGTATCCCACGAGCCGCCACTGCTGTATTCTAGTATTGGGTAACATTAGGTCTAGTATTAGGTAAATTATTTTTATTCTAGACAGTTTGCATATTATGTATTTTAAGTCAAACGCTGTCTCACTGAAAATAATTTTTAAAAGACCCATAGAAAGTTTTTCCTAAGTCCTCGAAAGCAACTGTTGCTGATTTCGTGCATGGATAGCAACATAATTTCTTAAACGATAATGGCTTTTATTTTGTGTGTGTATGAATGGCTGTCATGGCCAGTTTGTAGCATTTGACATTGATTAATGAACTAAATACATCTGCCGAAGAAAGGAGCGGGGTGAAAGAAAGTGAACTACCGGAACATCTCAGAACATTATATAAAAGAAAATGAAGAGTCTCCTATTGATGAATGTTGGTTTAAATAAAAAAAAACCGACTAATTTTGTGTAGAGATTATTTTTGTTGATTGAACTCATTTGCGATATCTCTTCTTTTGCCTTGAAAACATCTCAGCAGTGCTAATAAGTTATAATATTTTAAATATGTGAAGAAAATAATCCGAAAAAAATAATCATTCGAATAGATATAATCTTGTTACTTCATCTCAATGATCCTGAAATTTTTGACAGTTGCGGCTTTGCTTGAGACATCGAAGTCATTCCGTTGACAATATTTTCGAGGCTAGAAAATAAGTAAAGTTCTAAAGTAATAATTGAAATGTAAATATTAAGTGTATCTTTTAACGTTTTTTAAGAAATTTCTAAACTTAACTAAATTTAACATTTAACATTTAAAAAAAATAAGTTTGCATTGAGCTAATGTGATTGAGTAGTTGTATTCAGTTCAATTTACTTACAAATTTTTAATCTACCCGGAGATTAGGTATTGTTTCTCAACCCAATTTAAGTTTACGACCCACAAATTGAATACCCCTGCAGTATATTATTCTCTGTCATAAAAATTAACTTATTGCTCTTTTTACAGATGCCAACTGTTTTAAATATTTAACAGATTTTGCGATTTCGTGAAATTCATGTAAATGTTCGTTCTCGCATCTCTCAAAAACAAGAGAATACAATGAAACTTTGTAACATCAGTAATGACTAAAACAATAAATGTCGACATTTTTTGAAAATACATTTTAAAACTTTTCAAAAATTGCATTTTTTCTTTATTTTTCTGATGGGGGATCCCTTTAAGGCGTCTTCAGATAATATACTATTTGATGACTGTTCAACATAAATAAATTTAATCGATTTATTAATGAGTATGTCATTTTAACTCTCACCCCCTTTATTGAAAATCGTCCGAAAACTATGTCCCACAAATGTGACATAATAAAGTATGCACCATAAAAGCTGTCGAGTATTTTACATACATTTAACTACTATTAGTTCGCAACAGCTTTAATCTATTGTTACAATATTTCGTAAGCTGTAGAATATGCATCACATGTATTTTTCTATAAATAAGTTACGATCATAAAAATTTCAACAGCTTAAGAAAATTGTTGAGTATATTGAATTGTTTATTTTTTTTTTATTGTGCAATGTCTTATCTCCTGAATTCAGTATCCCTCAATATACATTTATCTTCTTAAGTGTAACTGTGCTCGCGCACGCATTCTTTTTACTTCTTCTATACTCATTTTTCTTCTTGATGTTACCTTGTTATGTGATGTGCCTGTTTCTTTCGTTCTAATTTAATAAAGTAAATGTTATGTTAAAATCTCTCCCTTACTATGTTTGTGCCATAATTCTCCTAACATTTCTAAAAGGTTATGGACACCAGATGGATTAATTTATTTATTTGCTGATTTTTAACGTTCGTTTTAAGGCTGCACCATTCATCCTCAAAATGGCGACTGGAACTTGGCGAATTGAAAGGCTGAATAAACATAATTACGAAACATGGAAACATAAAATATGGACTCATAAAATTAAGGATGCATGAAGAATAACTTGTAAAAGGTGTAAACGCATCGGGCACTGGGCTAGCGAATGTGAAAGTGGAAAAAAGAATAATTTTAAACATAAGCCTAACAGCCTGGGATTCTTATCCATTCTGGATGACTCGCCAGTAGGGTTACCAGGCGAAATACTGAAACCCTACTCGCCTAAAGCTCTCTCAACAATATCAAATAACGAAAAGCAAAATTTTTGGTGTGTTAAGATAGATACTAAAAATTATATAAGTTACTTCAGTTATCTTCGACCCACGTTTGCAATTGCAAGGAAAGATCGGGAAACCCTCCTACTTCCAGTCGATGAAATATATGAAGGGTCCACGGGAAGAACGATGAGAGTCCACTTTTCGTCAATGTTGAGGTTTCTATTGAATTCTGTTGTTCATTAGTGGCACTATTAATATCCGAACCCATAAAGGGAAAAAACGATGAGAATACACTGAAAAAAATAGCCCAAAGATACAGTTTACTGGGGAAGAGCGTGGAAAGTCCCTTGTGACTTTCGATTTTTTGGAAAATCAACTGTATTGGACTCTCATCGTTCTTCCCGTGGACCCTTCATGTGTAAAGGAAGAATAAAAGAAAAAAAAGGGGTGAGAGATAAAGTGACAAAGTCAATTAATATCGTTTAATATGGGAATAATTAAAATAAAAAATTAGGGGGGTCACTGGGGTCTCCCCCTGACGAGGCTCGAACAGCCGAGTTTTTTTAGTGTTTATTTGCTCTCTAAGATTTTCTGACAATTGTGTACTGAGGCATAATGTTGAAATATCTACAGTGAATCAAACAAAATTTAGTTACAGGTGAGGAATGACCTTGACTTTAAAAGCTCATTCCACTAAAATAAGACATTAATTTTGAAACTAAAATGTTTTCTCAGCACGTTAATACTCTCTAACCTGTTACATTTTAACAAGACACAGAAGTTATAAATTTGCTTCCTATACTTTTGCTAATACGCGAATTTCATTCTTTGTGCTGCTAGTGCTGACAAAAACTCAAGCTTTATGGGAAGCTTGCATTACATACTAACGCGTCAAAATCATGTTCCTCAGCTTGCTATAGATATATTTATGTACATTATAGCAATTTATACAGAGTGTTTCAAAATTAGAGAACAAAATTCTAGCTGAGGTTGTTTACACCAAGACGTTCAGAATCGCATAGCGATGTGGGAACGGAAACATCGTCTTCATATACCTGTTAATCCTTTAACGCGCAGTGTTCCCGCTCTGGGAACACCCAACTCTGACGTTTTGACGGTTGCCAGTCACGAAGAATAGATTTGATTTCTATACAAATAGTTGCGGGTGACATAGCTCCACGAGAATCCTTTACTTTTTGGCAAGTCATTTCCCGTCAAAAAAATGGTCACGATTCTTTTTAACAGCACTGACATCTGCTGAAAAATGGAAGAACGCGAGAACAGCTGGATAGATTGCCCAAGGCTGAAAAAAGGGCAGCCGTTGCCATCGCTCGACGAGCAAGATGGCGGACGTTCATCGCGATGGCAACGACTGCCCTTTTTTCAGCATCGGGAAAGGGTTGCGCCTCAAAGGGCTAATAATCACTTTGGAATAAGTGCTGAAGTGTGCGTCTAGATTTTTGACCAAATTTCATAAGCAGCGAGCTCTTCAACAATTTCGTTAATGCAATAAAAAAAAAAAATCTGAATTAACAATTTTTATCAGGTGCAAGCTGAGGAAGACGTGCTAGTTTTTGAAAAAACTGCTCAGAAAGTTCACTAGTACTTAAACTTTCCTTCTAAAGTGATTAGTAACGGGTATATGAAGAGACGTTTCCGACCCCACATCGCTATGTGTTTCTGAAACGTTTTGGCTCTCCTCGAATTTTGTTCTTCTAATTTTGAAAGACACTATATACATAATTCATAAATTAAATTTTACTTTAAAACAAACTCTGCGATTCAAAGTTGTACCAGTAGTGTATTCTTTGGCAATTTCTATTAAAAAAAACCACTGGAATGCTAAAAAATAAATTAAACTTTCGAGAATAATTTAACTCGCTCGTTTAATTACCTATCATCATCTTGAAATGACTCGATGTTCATGGCTCGTGCCCAAAACTCAGATCAAAATTTATGTCATTGATGTCATTTATACCTACCACTTTCTGTTGAGAAATGGCTCACTTTTCTCCTTCCTTTCTGTCCATTCTTGCACTTTATTTGGATTCAAAATCTGGTTTCTAATTCTTGATAATAGCTGTTACTTTTATGCGAGATATGTCTTATTTGTAGTATGTTTTGTGTTTTACTTGTTAGTTATATTCTATTCTGTTTGTCATAGCTGCAATTGCGCGTTACAAATAGGATATCTTCTAAATAATTAATTATGGATGTTTGATTTGACTTTATATGCCATTTTTGCATTGCTAATAATTTTATAAATCTTCTTACAAGCTATATTTTGCTGCAAGTGCGCATTTATAGTTATGTAATTTTCCTAGTTACTACCTTCAGTTACTCCTTTTCAATCAGCATCTATGATTTATCTATATTCATTTTGAATACTTTGTAAAATACAGCTATCTATTTAGACTATCTCCTTTCTATTTTTATTTTAATTTCCCAACATTTTCAACAATAATGTTCAAACTACTTCTGCCTAGTGCTATGGTGTTGCTGCTGCTGCTGTTTTTATTTAATCAGTGTAAAAATTAACATCTTTTTTCTGTATATTCTTAAAATTTAATAATATTACCTATTAGTATTTGGCAACTCCTAAACTTTCTTCTTTCCACTTTTCCACTTTTATTTAGTGGCAACACCATTTTTCACTTTTTACAATTCTTAGCATTGGCAACACATATCAACTGTTCAAAATAAAATTTCCATGTGCTCAAGGTATGGTATGTAAAATTATCTTTCTAATTTTTGTTATCTTTTTGATTTCTTCTTTCCTTTATATAGTAGGGTAGGGCCCAGATGTGTGGAGTTAATATCTCTTCTGATATGCCACACAACCGAAAACCTACTATTTGGTTTACTGTAAATTATAATCCACTGTTTGTGGCCCCTGAAGATGGTGACAGTGGTTATAATTTCCGTTCCATTATACTATCACAATAATTCTTGCACTTTATTTGGATTCAAAATCTGGTTTCTAATTCTTGATAATAGCTGTTACTTTTATGCGAGATATGTCTTATTTGTAGTATGTTTTGTGTTTTACTTGTTAGTTATATATATATATATATATATAAAAAATTGGTTTAATGCATATAATTAAAAGTACATCAAGTCGAATAGTAATAATTGAAAAAAATAATATGCCTCAGAATTTGTTAGTTGAAGGCTTTCGTTTCGTTTTAATAACGGAAGCGAGCCGCTTTATTTTGAATAAGATGCACTGCTTTGTTTTTATACGCTATTGTGTTATACAGAGTGTCGCAAGAAGGTGGTAACACACTTTAAGTCTTTATGTAGAAGAAATAAGTGGCGAGTGTAAACTGAATAAATGTAGGAAAATAAAGTAGGGGAAAAACACTATATTAAGAAAAAATTTCTCTCATTAATTTTCAAGAAGTAACAATTTCTAAATATGTATACGATCCCCGTACAAAAATTCCCAATTAGTAAAATATGCCTCATACACTAATGAAGTGATGTACGGAATTGAAGTCTTTCACAGTAAAAGCTCTCAGAGACATCTTTAAACAAGATGATAAGGGACTGTATAGAATTCAAATGTAAACGTTTATTGCAAGAGCGCAAAACATTGTTTTCTTTCATAATTTCTGTATGAACCCTGAAGAGCAATCCTTCGAACTGATTATTTCCCTTCGACAGCTATTAAAATGTGGTTTAACCCTTTGAGGCGCATCCCTTTCCCAATGCTTTCAAAAGGGCAGCCGTTCCCATCGCTCGACTTAACTACCAGCAAGATGGCGGACGATCGAAACGTTGTGCGTGCGAGCTGGCTGTGCGCGCACGGCCAGCTGTCGTCAAAAAAAGGTCTCTAGATCTGTGGCACGCGATGGACGTTTCCATTGTCCGCCATCTTGCTGGTAGTTAAGTCGTGCGATGGCAGGCTGCCCTTTTTTCAGCATTGGACAATCTATCCAGCTGTTCTCGCATTCTTCCATTTTTCAGCAGCTGTCAGTGCTGCTAAAAATAATTGTGACAATTTTTGACGGGAAATGACGTGCTGAAAAGAAAAGGATTCTCGTGGAGCTACGTCACCCGCAACTATTTTTATAAAAAACCAAATCTATTCTTCATGACGGCAACAGTCAAAACGTCAGAGTTTGGTGTTCCCAGAGTGGGAACACTGCGCGTTAAAGGGTTAAGTCAGCATATGTTTATCATTATATTTCTAAAAGGTTTTGCAATACAAGTCTCAAATTTTGTACGTCGACTGATTAGTGTATGGGGCACATTTCACTAACTGGGAATTCTTTTGTACAGGGGTCGTAAAAGTGTGACTTTTTGCCTATTACCAAGAAGAATTTTTTTTTATTGTATTCTGAGTTCTTACCTTATAATGAACATTCTTTGAATTTATACTGTCCACTTATATCTAATAGATAAAGAATCAAAGTGTATTACCACCCTTCTAGGTCATCCTGTATAATATGCAATTAAGAGGCACAGTACATTATAAATTTTATTATTTTTACAAAAATAAATAAATAAATTCGCAAAAGATAGTGATAAAGTAAAATTTTTGTTTGAAAAGTTTTTTTTATTGAATTTAAAAAGGATCTATTTTATTTTGCTGTCACAAGTTTTCCTCTTTAGTGAAATTATTCAGCCTGGACTGCGTCCATTTCATTTTAAGTAAAGTGCTACACAACATTAATTATCGAATGTTTATTAAACGAGTTTTGATTACTCACTTTTATTACAACGTAAAGCGATGAAACATTACAAACATTCTGCTCACGCTATGCTAGACTGTCAATCCATGTTTTCTAGCGCAATTTAAATCTATATCTAAATATTACTCTCTAACATTTTCGGAACTAGTTATATATGTGTATATGGATTACTCTGCATGTGAACGCATTCACAAACAGACGCGGTAATTTGAGAAACGACATTCACCTTATCCGAGCTGCTGCGCTTAATCGATGTAACTGGGGAATCAATTCATCACAATGGTCGTCATATCTCTGTAATGAACTATTGTGCGCTTTTAGATATACTTAAAGCTCACAATTTGGATGTCAGGTACGCAGATGATAAATTAATCCGATAGATCTTGCGAATCATTGTTCTGAAACTTTTCACGTGTCCATTCATGTTATGGTGCCTATTGATGCCCTAAATGTAACGAAATTGAGGGCTTAATGCGTGTTATTTATTGTGTTTTCTAAAAGATTAGCAATTTCAAATGCATCACCCATTTTGAATTTTTGGATTAATTATAAGCTCACATTTTTGGTTTCTTCATTCATGTACACTGACGAGCCAAAACGTTATTATCACCCCCACATTTTTCAATGAACCTCGTCTAGATGACATGGAGAGCACGTAAATATGCGTGAATGGTATTTAACACTGGTGTTGCTGGAGAAGGTAAGGAATCATTCTTGCACTTACGTTTGTGAGTGATGAGAAAGGCTGTTGATCTAGGCGAATTTAATAGAGGGCAAACTGTAATGGCCTGAAGACTCGGAACGAGTATCTCCGAAACTGCACGACTGGTCGATTGTTTACGATCTGTAATTGTTAGTGTTTATAAAACGAGGATTAATGACTGTGAAACTAGCAGCAGGCACCAAGATGTTCAGCGTTCACGTGTCATCAAAGAAAGAGGACGTCGGAGACTGTCCCGCCTAGTACAGCAAAATCGGCGGCGGACAGTGGTTCAGCTGACAGCCCAATACAATGCAGGTCCAAGTACAAGTGTTTCGGAACACACAATTCATCGGGCACTGTTGGATATGAGACAGAGCAGCAGATGTCCTACTCGTGCGCCTCTGCTTACCGAGCGTCATTGTTCTACAGTGAGAACAGGACCATCCAGACTGGAGCATGAATATGTGTAAGACAGTTGCCTGGTCGGATGAATCCCGGTTTCTCCTTCATCACGTCGGGGGTCGTTTCAGGATACGCTGTCTTCCAGAAGAATAGATGCTCCCCTCTCCCCGACAGCTCAGAGCTCAAACACACCACCATGTTCCAATATCTCGACTTTGTGACCGCTATTTAAATGTTTGATACAACGTGTCTCCAGTTATTTACCAAGAACTCGTGGCATCCATGCTCAGGCGAGTTGCAGCTGTTTTGAAGGCCAAAGGAGGCGCAACGCGTTATTGAGTAGGTGGTCACGTTTTGCTCTTCAGTGTATTGCAACTATTCATCTCTAATGAAGCTCTATCTAAAGCAAATACTGCTATGCCAAATACATACTAATCTTAGATTTAGACTATGATGTGTGTTCATCAATTATCTGCAGCCGTTCATAACCCAAAAAATTATAGGCTGCGGGTTCCATTCCGATATACCGCAGAAGATCACCGTGTACATGCGGCGTACGAACGGCTTAATAAATCCGTGGTTTCGAATATCCCCTCGCCCGTCCCAGGCAATTTCGACAGGAGCCAATAACCTCCTCTGATGATGAGAATTCAAATCATTGAAAGGAACTTCAGAAGGACGCAAACGTAGCTCTAAATGATACATTTGTTGATATGAACTGTGCTTTCCTGGGAAACAAAGTAACAAACAAGCATGGCCAAAAAAAAAAAAAAAAAAAAAAAAAAAAGATTTTTAACAGTGGCAAATAAAACCATAAAGTTTATAATACAGATCATTTGCATAAATGTGCTCCAAAGTTCTTTTGAATAGTTTCTAGATAGGTGGATTAGACTATGTGGTCCTCATTAATGACCGCTTCGATAACCTGACATTATATTTTACTTGACGTCTTCCTCTGGTGTTTGATTTTCTAATCTTGATGGACTTAAAGAACAATCAACCCTGTTCAAAAGCATACACAGTGCTTTTTAACAGTTGCCTATGCAAGCTGAGTTTAGCGTTGTCCGTACCACAAGATGTGAAAACAATGGCGTTTATGAACTAGCACATCCTTTACAAATTGCATTCTGATAATCGTAATAATTTGAGTGGAAACTACAGTTTATTGCATCATTGAAACATCCGAAATTAATTTATTTTTGCATAAATTGGTAGAAACAAGACATAACTGCCAGTCAGTTTCAAGATCTTAATAAATTGGTAGTAAGATAAGACATACGACAGCAAGCAAAAGACAAAAAATCTCAGATCAGCTTTACGGAAATTCTTCAGCATCTTTTCACGGGCTGTTTTCAAGTGAACGAATTATTTATTCGTATTTGTTTGTTTGCTTGTGTAACATATATTTCGCATTTGTGTGCTTGGCCCGAAACCCGCTTATAAATCCACATCCGATGGAAAACACAAGGGAGTGCCCTCCGTGAGGGTCTTTCTAAGTGATCCTAACCCGTATTTACGCTAAGTTTAGAAGAAAACCACGGAAACCTCCCAACTGTTAGGTCGAGGGACGCGATAGTTTTGAACCAGGCACCTTCCGTCTACCATTTTGAGTGACTTAACTACTCGGTCATGGTTGGGCTATTTATTGGTATTACTGTACATTTCGTGCTTGCATAAATATTGTTTTCTTCGTATTTCAGCTTCAACCCGCATTCATCATTTTTTCCTACTCACCTCATGAAAAACGATTCTGCAGTTTCTACTGTAATTCACTTTATCTATATTAGATAAAGGCTTCAACCTCTTTCATTTTGTGGGCAGACGGATACTCAGTCTCAAATAAACCAATCCCCGGTTTTCGACGGACGGTCTTCGAGTAAATTTTCCCTCGAGTAAAAACCCTTTCATTGCGAGTGCACGGCAAACCTAAAGTATTCAATAGTTCATTTGAACCTAATGTACACAACTTATTCATGATATCGAACCGAAAGATCCATTAAATAATTTTGAACACATGAATTAAATTAAATTTTATTTATGAAATCGTTATATATATATGTGTGTGTGTGTGTGTATTCTTATTTTATAGTTCTGCGCATCTTTAAATCGAAGCTTATCCAACTGGTTTTCTAATTCCATTACTCCCCTTTTAGTTAACATTTAAACGATGAGTGTTAACTGAAAAACGAAAAAGACAAATTCGGTTGTTTGCTCGATTAAAAGTGTTCCATTCAAACTCTAATGAAATTAATTAAAGGCGAATATTACGCAACTTTATCGGTTTTTCGAAAGCTCTTATTCACGGATGAACTTCTTTATTAAAATCTACACAAAGTTTATTCAGCTAATCACAAAAGTTTAGTTTAATGCGCATTGTTGAACTTTCGAGAGATTTTCAGTGAAGTGTTTTTAATTTTACGTTAGCTGGAGATGTAATATACTTCCTTAAAATTAAGATGCTTTGCATCGATTTTCTTAAAATATCTTAAAATTATGCATGCGATAAGATTTTGTAAAATGAAAGTACGAATGAAGACTTTTCATGTGTGTGGGTGTGTTTTCGGAAAAGAATATATTTTCCAAATAATAATTAAATATACAGAGCATACTTTTAGAGATTTTCACTATTGGCACTAAAGCTGTGAGCTAAACCTATTCAGTGCCGCAACTAGGGGATTTTGAGAACCATCCCCTAATTTTTCTCAAAAAAGGCGATACTTTTGGTTGTACTCTGGGACTATGAAAATTCTGGAGCCCAAAACTCACAAAAAAATTCCCAATATCGTCAATTGCTAATTTATAGTTCGAGATATTTTATGCATGACTTCCTAGAATAAATGAACTCTACTGGTACTAGTCGTTTCCCAGTCTGTTACAGTCATGCTACAAGAATCCTGCTCTTTGCATCTTGCTCACTTCTGCTAACAGGAAAGTATGTTTAATGTAGTCCAGACATCACAGACATCGGAGTACGGATCAGTTTGGCCGACCATTATCTTCTCTAATGAATCCAGGTTAAGACTCATCACTGATTCTCAACTAGAAATGAGGTCGGGCTTATTTCTTTAGGTCCCAGTCCGAGGAATTATCGCCAATTCTGGGAGACATTGTTTAAACGAGAGCCTGAAATTAAACAAATTTATAAATGAAAGACAATTATTTTTTTGCTAAAATGTATTAACTTCTGCTATTGAGAATGATGTTTCAGAAGAAATGCAGTCAAAACGTTAGTCATTTGTTCTATTTATCCTAAGACGAAAATGATATACTTTCATTAATATAAACAGTAGAATAAGGAATAATCCACCGCTCTGAAATACACAGATTTCTGAGCACCTGCTAGGCACCTCCGACCTGCTTTATTTTATATAAGTATGTTTATTTCACCTCAATCGATGAATCCTGATTTTTAAAATCTTTATGAGTAGTTTTTTCTAGAAATGAGAAATTTCGCACTTCTGGTTATTTTACATACGTATACCTGTATATTTTAATTACATTAGTATCAACAATGTTCAAACGAAATTTCAGGAAATCTGTCCAGTAATGTAAAAGATAATCTACCAAATCCAAAATTTCTCCTAATTTTAAACAACAGTACAATTTGCTATATTTAAATCAGTGTAGCTCGTATTATAAAATTTATAGCATATTATTTATCAGATGCGCAAATATTCTATAAAAAGACTATTAAAACGATAAAACACCAGCCTTTGTGGTGGGAGGGATCCAATGCTATATGGAGAGTCGTAACCAGAGATTTTGACTCCCCGTGGCAAGAAATGATAAGTGGTCCCACCATTTCTTCTGAGTTTAACTACTATAATTCTAGTTATTATAGCCTTCTTTTTTTTTGTCATAGTACGTTTTCTCCCCACTTATTCCTCTCTCCAATCTAAACTTTTTTTTCGCGTAATCCATGACCTGGTGTCTTGAACAGTATAGTATGTTTTGGAGCCTTTTCACAGAGTAGTTCGATGTATAGAGAGCTCAAAATAAGGGTATTTTAATTCTGAACACCTTGTATCTATATATACACACATTCTTAGAGGATACATGTATACAATACGCACTTTATTCTCTCATTACAGTCAATTATTTAACTCAATCTTAATTTCTGACACTAATATGGTTTACAGAGACATACATAATTAAGTATATATATTTTTTCTTTCTAAAACAACATTAGCCATTGCACTGAAAAGAATTATAGTCTTTAACACATTAACATTTCTTTATAGTAATTTTTCAATTATATTTTCCTTTATTATCGCTTCAAAAAAGGAGGAGATACTATGTTCAACTCATATATTTCTTTTTATGTATGTACAGCAATAATTTTTTAACATGTTGAACGATTTCAGAATTCTTTTTTATTCAAAAAGGGACAGCTCAGGGGTGTCCAATATTAATTTGGTCACGTTCTGATGCTATTATCGTTCCGAAAATCGGAAAAAGCAGTGTTACATTGCTTGAAGAGTTGCTACTATGAATATGCTGGTTATAGTCTGTCGAAAGTCTCCTAGATTGGCCATTTTTAGTGATTTATTGCTAATATAAGTTTCCAAAACTGAACTCAGCTTGACAACAGCCAAAACTGAACTCAGCTTGTCCAAAACTGAACTCACTTTTTCGCCATATATTCCATATATGGCGAAAAATTGCCATATCCTACTATTTTAAGATGGGAATAATGGTACAACTCGTAAATTTGTCACAAAGAGAGATGAGATATTTTTCTGAGCTAAATAAGCCATTCTGCCAACGAATTTGTACGAATATGTATGGAGAATTGTTTTAATGGCAGTCTTAATGGGAAATGATTACCGATTATGTGCATGCGGAAATTGCAAAAGAATTGAAAGTCGTCATTGGTGGTAAATATCCATGTTGCTCAATAAGAATGTTTCGTTATAGTGACATAATCTGTAGTCGTTTTTGCTTTTAAATCATATTTTGAGAAGTTCTATAATCTGCTTCTAAGTATTCTGTAAATTCTTGTGTTAGGACATTCTGGAAGAAATTAATTTTGCTACATGGCGTACGAACAGTTTCAGAAGCACAAATTTAATGTATGAATTTAAAGAAAATAAGTATGTTTATTTATAAACTGTACTTCCATTTTTATAAAGACTCAACTCATAGGTCTGATACTCTTGCAAAATATTGCGTATATTGCGAATTCTTCATAACTCTTATAGTATTTTTAATGCTCTGACAAATGTGATTTTTTAAAACTGTTTAAACATTGCAAGATATCTCTTAAGAACCACTTTTAGACCATTATCGTTTTTCATTCTACGAAGCACATGTGCTCTTTGCTAATTATTGGAAATCAAAACTCTCGCACTGAAAAATTCGTTCTATACGATTATCTAAATAATCAGTGATTCAGAATAGTTTTGATTTATTCAAGTGACTGCAAAATATTTTCCAATTCCATATTACCGCTCTGTCTTTACCTAAATTTCATTAAATGCTATATACATGCAGGATATTTTCTGAATTGCTATTCTTTCCTTTCAGTTACTGTGCAGACGGTTAATTTGTAACTGAAAGGACTCCAGATGAAATCTTTTATTAGCTGAATCGAAACATCCTCATTCGAACTTAAATTAATTAAAATAGTATATTACTCAATTCCTATCGACTATTCCGAAGCTTTTATTCACGGATGAACTTCTTTATTGGAATCTGCACAGAGTTTGTTCACCTAATCATAGAACTTAAGATAAAGCCGAATTGAAAGTTTGCTAGAGATTTTTCAAATATCGTATTATAATCGAACCTGCTTATTGGGATAGCCAATTAGCCACGAACATTTATTCTAGTAAGCGGGATATTCTATTATCCGAGATCATACTGTGAGTTATGGCAAGCCTACACAAGGGGCATCTGCCTACAGGGAGGGGCGGTGCCTTGGTCGGAGGATTTTTTAAGCGGTTCTAACCAGTATTTCCGTGACATCTGGAGGAAACCGCCCAAAATTCCAGACCGTTAGATCGACAGTCGAGCGTAGGCTCGAACGCAGGGCCTTCACACTTCCGCCATCTACTACCATGTTCACGTTCAGAGTCTTATTCACTCGGCCATGGTGGGGCCTATCCGTGATCATACTGACTAATTATTACCGTTTGGTACATAATTTATTACAATAAGTGGGATATCCCTTTAACCAATATTTCATTAAGCGGGTTTGACTATACTGTGCTCTTAAAGTGATATAAAATCTCTCTCATTCTTAAACAAGTTTCGCGTAAAACAGAGGGCGTCCCAAAATATATAGCGACACATTCTCAGGGCAGGTTTGGCACATAAAAAAGATTCAATATCACATGCAATGTATGTGTTAATAATTGCTACACCAATGGTGTTGAAGCATTAGTTAACGTGCCTAATCAAGTTGTATAACAAATGGTTTATTCGCTGATAATTACAGCATTCAAATAAAATACCATGTATATGATGATCAATTTTTCTCTACCTTTAAGCAAAAATAAAAATTAAATAAATAAATTTTGGTAAAGTATGGTAGATGATTTCGCTAACAAGCCAACACTTTTGTGGAGTGATTGTCCGTCGGTACATAAAAACAAGGGTGTTTGTTCTCCCCTCGTTGCTATGCGATTCTGAATCCTTTTATGTGCCCAATCTACATAAAAGCTTTTCGTTATACTTTTAGTATACCCCGTAAATGAACTTTCTGTATAACATATTAAACACAGAGTATACCAAACTGAATTGCTATGTTTGTGAAATAGGACACTTCTACATGAAAATGCACACGCTTAAATCTATTGAGTAAAATAATAATCAAACGGAGTATATTTTTATTCAATTTTTGACTTCAAACAGCCATTCTCCCGATTGAGTAAAATTTGCTCCATTAATCGACAAAAATCAATGGAGCGAAAAATTCTCAATTTTTGAGCATTATACAACAGCTCCATTTAGGCTAAATAATAATCAAAAATGAGGAGTGTCTGTCCGTTTTTGATTAATATAACTGTACTCAATTATGATTATTATTTTAGCTATAGAATGAGCGTTTTTACAAAATCAGCCCTTTTTTAATTAATGTATTTGTACTCATTTATGATTATTATTTTAAGCTAGAAAAAGGGTGTCTTATGAAAATTTGCTGTTTTTTATTAATATATTGAATGATTCGTTTTCTTCATTTTTTATTATCAGAGCTGTAATCTATGATTATAAGCCCGAGAAAATAAATTTTAAATCAAGGCAAATACATTACATATATCTTAATACACTATAAAAAAGTATTTTTTAATAAATAGAATATAATTTCACTATAGTCTCTAGTTATAAAATGAATTCACAGTACAGTCAGAATACAGAAATGCAATCATGGTTAAACCACCTGTGAGATTTAATTAAGGCAGCAACCCAATTTATTGACATGAAAAAGGTAAAATAGTACTTACTCACTTGACTGAAGATATCATTACTTCATTTTTTTTACAACAGCGACGAGATTTTTATAATCCAATAGTAAGAAACTATGTCCATTAAAACAAAATGTTCACCGAAAGCATCCTCTCAACATATAGGTTGAATTTATTTCACAACTCTGAATATGAAAAAGATGCATTTGGTATTCAGATATAAAATAAAATTATCACCAACGAATACATTCATTCTAAAGTATCATCGGGTATCCTCTTTAGAAACTGTTTTAATTCCTATTTTGATAACGACATGTTTGCTCTTCGATGCTCGCCGCAAGCTACGATACGATTCCGGCTTCCCGCGTTGTGTTGTCTGTGGTGACTGTACCGTTTTCCGTTGAGAGCGTTGGTCACGTGATAGTAATAGGATATCTTACTACACATCTTTCGTGGGGGAGAGACAGAATTCTCAAATAGACAAGATTTTAGTGAAAAATGGAGTATAATAGAATCTAGCGAATCCTGAGCATTGAGGGGAATTGAGGAGATAACAAATTATTGTCTTTAATAAGTATTTTTTAGCGTAAAAGGATTTAAAAAAACCAATAAGAAATTTAATCAATAAAGGAATGTTAGTTTTAATCAATAGATTTAAGCGTGCAAGTATGTTCATTCAAAATGGGCTAAAAGTTGTATAACAAATATAGTTTTATATATTTTGTAATTTTAAATACTTTAATCGAAAATACACTGCCCAAAAGAATTAGCGGAGCAAGCAAAGATGTTCAGAAAACCGTGCGAAACGCCACGTAGGATAGTACACGCGTGTCAATGCGCAATACAGAAAAAAAAAGACTTAAAAAATTTGTAATTAAGCTTTAATTCTTTGAAAATATGGAAAAAACATGAAAAGATGATTTAGGACAACAATTTGGTTACATGTAAACGATAAAAAAAGTATTGTTTAGAAATTATGCAAGATTTTTAATATGGCGTGTGGTCTCCTCAAACAGCTAAGACTGCTGCACACCTCTTTTCCATGGATGCGATGATGTTATCGATAAGACTTTGGGGAATACTGTTCCACTCCTCAAGAAGTGCAATCTCCAAGTCTCGGACAGTAAAAGGGGACCTTGGTCTAGCAGCAATGCGTCGTCCGAGCATGTCCCAAACATGCTCGTTTGGCTTCAGGTCAGGAGAGCACGCTGGCGATTCCATACTCTGTATTGTTTCAGCTTCAAGCATGTTCTCCACAAGACGAGCTGTTTAAGGTATGGTATTATCATGCTGGAAAGCAAAGGAATCTCCAATGGCTGCAGCATACGGTATGACATGAGGTCTCAGTATCTCGTCTGCATACCTTCGGGCCGTCAAAGTACTATTCCGAATGATATGCAGGTCCGTACGCCCGCCTAAGCTGATTCCGCTTCATACCATCCAACTAGCTCGTCTGTATTGTGACCTTTCACGAACGAATGAGGGGTTATTTGGAGTGTCCCTTTCCCTCCATACCAAAATACGTCGGGTGTCACATTCCAGATGCAATAGGGACTCGTCTGTAAACAGCACTTACTCGTCTGTAAACAGCGCCAGGTTCCAATCATGTTGCTCCCAATCTCGATGTTCAGCAGCCCATCTTCTTCGGGCCCTCCTGTGGCGTGAGGTCATCGAAATACAGAACATTGGCATCCGTGCAGGGAGACCTCCCTGATGAAGACTGTTACGTACTGTTTGACTGGACACCCTTCGTCCTGTTGCCAAGAGCAACTGTCTTTGCGGCTGAGTAGCATTGTCTGTTCTGCTTCGACACGCTGTTAACAGTATACCGGCAATTAGTTGCTGTAGTGGCGCGTGGCCGACCTTGCCCTGGTAGTCGTCTAAGATTCCCTGTTTCTTAGAATCGATTCCACAGCCTTGCAACGACACTTCTGGCGATTTTAACAGCCTCCGCGAAACAACGTTATGTTTGCCCGAATTCCAGTCTGCCTATAATACGCCATGCCATGGATTCCAGTAAATCACGTTGTTGAGACATTTTCATGTCACCTTTTATTTAAAAAACATATATATATATATATATATATATATATATATATATATATATATATATATATATATATATATGTATATATATATATATATATATATATACTGCATTTCTGCAACATCTCGATTTCTGCCATTATTCTTTTTCTGGTTTTTGAAGTCATGAACTTTGATTTGCATATGAAGTTTTCTTCTTATATTTTCTGCTAGGCTTTAAATTAAGGATGATTTATTTTATGTTACTTATCGGTGTAAGTATTTGCGTGATTTCGTTAAAACGATGCACTCCCCTAATTGTTTTGAGCAGTGTAGTTATATTTGTAGATATTCTACAGGAGCACTAAAATCAATTTCAATATATTTTGATATATGTCAGTTTCATTTCCAAGCACAACTCAATTAACGTCTACGACGGCGTACTCTTTATTTAAAATGCGGAAATTACATTTGCATTATTTCAGTTTTTTTACAGGGTCTCGCAAAATTATTTTAATACTGACATGCCGCTTTTTCGACGTTATCTTCAATGTCTCTCCAAATGTATGAAAATATATCACCAAATTTGGAGCGAAAGGATTGTTGCTATCTTGGAAAGTGTTTTACTTATTTATTTATTATTTATTTTTCATTTGTTGTAGTTTCTACGTATATTACAACGTATATTAGGTAACTCTTAAGTTCAGATTCAGTTTTTGGACACAATAGCTATGTATTTTTTCTGCTGGGATGACTTCCACCTCTGGAAATTAGAGCTATCCACTAATTCTTCCAAACGTTCTGGCAGATTTGAATTCCACGTCTGAAAGACGACACGTCCTTTGAAACTATCCAAGAGTCAACTTTTTTTTTTACATCCTAATAAGAACAGAAGGCATTTCAGTTAAGTGACGTGCTATCGAACGAAAGACGCTATAATCGGAAGGTACAGTATCTGTTAGATAGGACAGGAGGGAGGGGGGTTGAGATTTCTCATTTAAATATTTCCAAGTCTGATTATGTGCCCAATCACCCTAATAGCACAGATGGTCACAAAAGAGTCGCTGTGACGTCACAGAGGGTCACAATTGCCACAGGACTGTCACATACTACTCACATTGTGACTTGTGAGTGATGTGACTCTACTGTGTGGTCACTGTGAAGTTTATTTGTGACCAGTCACCAGGTGACGTCGCCGTGAAGTCACCATGTGACTAGCATGTGATCGGTCGCTAAGTGACTCCACTGTGAAGTCACCACGTGACTAGTATGTGATCGGTTGCTCAGTAACTCCACTGTGAAGTCACCATGTGACTAGTATGTGTTTGGTCGCTCAGTGACTCCACTGTGAAGTCACTGTGTGACTATTTTGCGACTACTGATTTTTTTGGACTTCAAAATGACGTCATACTAGCCGCTTTTGCGACTTTGGATACATACCCATTTTTTTCTAATATTTTGTGACAATTTCTTTCCTGAAACATTTAATAAATAAATCCGAAAATAGTAATTCAATAAAACCTCGCAGTTATGTAGTAATGGAATTTAGTTTAATTTATTAACTTTTAAATTATTTCGTTTAAACAAGGCAATATTATTTATAAAAAAATATTATTCTTAAAAATATTAGAGTTAAGAGTTCTAATCACAAGTGAAAACTAAGTATCTGTGAGTAAAATTAACAATTTCTTTCATATCCCCATGGCATATATGTTTCGATAGCGTATGTAAGGTTTAAATTTCGGATGGGGGGAGGGACTATCCGGTATTTTCAACCTTATTGTTACTAGAGTAAATACAAATGTCTCAAAATTGCTGTTTTTTAATAATTTCTTTAAGTTTTCAGATCCCCTCCCCCTTTAAATACGTCTCTGGTATGTTTGAAAGTTCCACTACGAAAAATTTGAGATAAAACTATGGGTCTAAGTCAAAAATACTTTATTTATTTTATCTAATGCATGTTTTTCCAATTAATTTTATTTATTTTTATATGAAATCCCTTTTAGGCAAAATAAAGCAAAAATATAAATCTTATCCCTCATACCTTAATATATATCAAACCTCACATGTCGCACATTACAAATTTAGGTAAAATCATACAAGCCGGTGCCCACCCCATGTAAACATGGCGACAGTCGCTGGAGCGTGGCGACCGCCAAGCTCCAGCGACTGTCGCCATGTTTACTAGTCATTCTAGGCAACCAGTGGTCCGTTTTTAACTAAAAAAACCCCAGTGGATTCAGCAACCTAGTTGTACAGCTATCTAAACTAGGCAA
This sequence comes from Cheiracanthium punctorium, assembly GCA_038373885.1. Lineage (NCBI taxonomy): Eukaryota > Metazoa > Arthropoda > Arachnida > Araneae > Cheiracanthiidae > Cheiracanthium > Cheiracanthium punctorium. The sequence continues at coordinate 311,848 of JAWZYV010011708.1, read as the reverse complement.
CCAGTGATCTGTTTTTAACTAAAAAAACCTCAGTGGATTCAGCAACCTAGCTGTACAGCTATCTAAACTAGGCAACCAGTGGCCCGTTTTTAACTAAAAAAACCTCAGTGGATTCAGCAACCTAGCTGTACAGCTATGTAAACTATGCAACCAGTGGACCGTTTTTTACTAAAAAAACCTCAGTGGATTCAGCAACCTAGTTGTACAGCTATCTAAACTAGGCAACCAGTGGTCCGTTTTTAACTAAAAAAACCTCAGTGGATTCAGCAACCTAGCTGTACAGCTATCTAAACTAGGCAACCAGTGGCCCGTTTTTAACTAAAAAAACCTCAGTGGATTCAGCAACCTAGCTGTACAGCTATGTAAACTATGCAACCAGTGGACCGTTTTTTACTAAAAAAACCTCAGTGGATTCAGCAACCTAGTTGTACAGCTATGTAAACTATGCAACCAGTGGACCGTTTTTAACTAAAAAAACCTCAGCGGATTCAGCAACCTAGTTGTACAGCTATGTAAACTATGCAACCAGTGGACCGTTTTTAACTAAAAAAAAAAAAACAGCAGTGAACTAAGCAACCTAGTTGTACAGCTAATGTAAACTGGGCAAACACTGGCCCGTTTTCAACTCAAAAAAACATCGGTGGATTAAACAACCTAGTTGTACAGCTAATGTAAACTGGGCAAACACTGGCCCGTTTTCAACTCAAAAAAACATCGGTGGATTAAACAACCTAGTTGTACACCTCTTATAAAGTCAGTATGATTAGAATAGCACGTAAATAGCACTTACGAAAACATAAACACTTCAAATATCAATTTAAAATTCACATTAAAAACCTTAAACATTGCAAAGATTCGTTAAAAAAGAGCACTTACCTCTATTTTTTTTTTTTAAATAACCGCTCAGAAATGTCCCCAACACCCACCGGCTTATAACGTACTATATTTCTAACAAACACACACAAATTCTTTTCTTACATTAACATAACACATTTCATTCCCTTCCATCAATAACGCAAACAATTTCAAATTCCCAAACCTGACGAAACACGTATTCTTTATGGTTGCCAGTCACAACTACCACCGGCAGTTGGCGGTGCATCGCTCACTCTCGCGTCAGATTGTTCGCCAATGATTTGTAAACAAACCATTGATATGTAAACAAAGCACCGTATACGGAATATAGTCCCAAATTTATTTCATAACCGAATAAAAAATTTCAATAAATCATTAGTTTTTTCGGATGAATACCTAAATAAAACAGCACATTATCTCCTGAAAATAATGATATTTTTTATATTATTTAAAAATAAATACATACATTTATATATAAAACTTATTTATAAAATACTTACAGAAAAATTTTAAATTTCCAAAAGAAGCCGTCAGAACTAGCTTTTGCAGCCGTCAGTTTACTTTTAAAGATTCCCGAGCACGGTAATCACAGCGTTGCGGTAAAATGCTGGGCTAATAACCAGTAGATCTCTGGTTCGATTCTGGACCTCAACTTCTCCTTGCCTGAGAGTTTGGTGCTGCCATCTGGTGTATATTTTCGGTAACTCTTTTTCCCCGAATTTTTTCGCTGTCGCAAAACTGTCTCATCGTGACTTCTCTGAACGGTCGCAATGCGACTACACAGCGAGAGGACATAGGGACTCTGGCGTGACTTTGCTGCGGAGTCGCGGCGACTGTTTGTAACTCTCTTGTGACCGTATTGTGTGGTCGCATTTCAGTCACAGGGGACTGTTGTGCTATTAGGGCACTGCCATGATGCAAAATCATTTTAGTATGTCTGCTAATCTATCGTTCATTTTTCCTTCCGTTTACTCATTGGCTAAATGATATACACTGAATCTCAAGTACGCTTATAGTATTTGGTAACGTCATCTGTTGAAAAATAGTGAAAACTTATTCAAAGTGCTACAAATAATAAATAAAGCTTTTCAGTATCAAATATTAATTGAACGATAAGTGAATTAGGAGTTCATTGAAGAACGGTAGATAACAGCATGCATCTCATATACATAATTTAGAGAACATTTCCAGCATACCAGCTGAAAATTATGATAAACTTCCTCACTAAATATTATAATAAATATATCAATGTCACATTTGTTAACTTTCCCATCGTTACATTTGTTCAGCTAATTAAATTTCTGATCAAAATGGGAATTTCGTCGCTGATCACTGCTCAGACTACGCAGGGATGCGACCATTCTACTTAGTAAATTGTATATCTCATTTATGAATTAATGAAATTGGGCCATGATGTTTCATTACTTTTGTAAACTAGAAGTTTGTTTTAGTGACTGATGTGCCCTCAGGGGAAGTGAATACTGTGTTTTGTAAAGCTTTATTATTATTCGTTTTCTAAATGGAATAGCTAAAGAGTTTTTCTACGATTGTATATTAATCAGAGACGGGTGGATTTGCCTTGCAGTTATACGGGTCAGTATATATGCTCACGACATAGTGATAATTAGGTTTTATTTATTAAGGCGAAGCAATACCAGGACTGTCTGTTCAAGGTAAGGTGCCGTGAGAGACATTTTTAAAGAGGTTCTAAAGGCGCGTTTCCACTTGTGTCGTTAATGCCCCAAATGCCGTTAATGCCCCGAAAGTCGTAACGCTAAAGTAGAATTCCGTTTCCACTAGCTTCAGTTAATTCCTTTAAGAACCGTACGTTCCTCCAATGGCTATTAGCGATTTCGCGCATGCGTGTTTAAACTTTTCTCTGTTTCCCGTTTTTCTTTTAAATATATCCCCATTTGTTATTTTTAAATACAGATGAATTTCTTAAATTTGGAATTCCAATTTACGAAATTAGACCTTAAAATAACAATAAATCAGTATTCGAAAGAAAATGTTTTAGATTTTATTAAAAATGTTTAAAAGAATAGCATCTTTCTAATAAGCAATTTCTCAGTAAATGTATTTTATTTTTAATACATTTTTCTATTTAAAAAAAAAATTAAGTCTTTTTTTGTTTAACTTTTCCTGATTACAACGATTTTTTTTAATAATACTGCAGGATTTTTTATAATCTGGAAATTTGTGTTATGCAGAATCGGTAAGTCCCGTCGACTTTGAATTTGAAAAATTCTACTGCATTTATTTAAGGGACTTTTTTAGTTAGCACATATTATACTAATTTTAGGAGGCTTAAAAAAAAAAAAACCCTGGGTGTCAGTATTTTAAAAGTCTCTAATTTATGGGAATCATTAAGTTAATTGAGCTGTTTTGATAGATTTAAAAGGTAGCCACATTTTCGATAAATTTAAGTACTGCATGCTGTCTTTCACCAAATAAGTAATTAACAGAATATTGATATCTGCTTTTCGTGTGTTTTTTAAATTTAAGAAGTACATTATGTTATTAATTTAATTTCAGTTATCTCTAACATACACTAAAAGCATATAACTATTTCTGAAAAGGTTGTATTGTATTTTGTTATGATAAAAATACGCGAGGAGTATTTCGTACTGCCTATCGAAAGGGGGAGTGCCTTGTGCGGGTGACTTTCTTAGTGCTTCTGAAGCGTATTTACGTTACATCGTGAGAAAAACCGTCCAAAACTCCGAATTTTTAGATAATCAGCCTTCCGGTAGAGCAGAACCCAGGACTTCAGTTATCTACCATCTGCAGGATTTATCAACTCGGCTCGGGTGGGCACAACTTCTTGTTTTAGATGCCATCTCCGACCTTTAAATGTCTAATACAAAAGATAGTGCACGAATAAATTTAGATTTATTAATCAAATTTCTATTTGAAAAGTATTGAACACAATTTTTAATCTGGTATTTAAAGAAATACAAAATAAAAATGAGAAAACCTATGATTTGGAAAAAATATTGGTCTTAAAATTAAAATTCAATAATTACAATAAATTTTATTTATACATGAAGAGTAAAAGAATTATCATTAAAACCAGTTAGTATATAAAATTACTATTTTTTTTTCCTTTGAATACTAAGTAATAACTATTATTAATTAATTATGTGAGCTTTCTGAAGAGAAAAAAAAATCATTGAAATATTAATTACATATATATTGAATTTTTCAAATGCAGTCAATAATATTAGAAGAATAAAGGCTTAATTTTAATTAGAAATAGATGTCAAAATGCTAGAAATCATCAGAATATCACATGAAATACTTTTTAAAAAAAGTTAGTAAGGAGCTTTACGAAAAATACTGAAATTAACTATTTTTTAATTCAAAGTCATAACTATTTTTAATTATCAATTATCGCAAAATATATTATCGAAAAAATTAGTAAAGTATATAATAATGTGTTATTTTCTTTTTAAACTGAAATAAAACAAAAACGATAGTAAAAGCCCAAAAGAGCGGCAGCTAGAATCGAACCGAGGACTCCCGGACAAGAGTCACTAGCGATACCTCCTAACCACGCTGGGTACAACCTGTCTTATGTTATTAGTTAAGCTGTACAAATCTTGTCACATATCTCCGTGACACTGAGAGCCAAAAGCAAAAAGAAATAGAAATATTATTAAAAGAGTGACTGATTAAAACATAAGGGATAAAAATACTCAAAGGGAAGGATACCAGAATTATTTATTATGTGTGCATGAAATCATGGAGAGAGAAATTGAGCGCAAATCTTTTTTTTTTTTCCTTAGATTTTTTAGGTCAATTGATTGCATGAATTTTGTCCAGAGCAGATTTATAACAATTTGGAATACTGTGCTGAAAATTGATGATTAATTGAACCAAAAAGAAAAAAAAAATTAAGAGCCTACTTATCCTTAAAAAATATGTAACTCTCGTACTCTGACTTTCGCGACCGCGCCATATTGGAATCCTTTCCTTGAGAGATTGTGGAACCAGACAATGGGGTGACGAGATTCTTACGACTTTAGAGGTTGGAAATGAAACGTTTTTATTCCCGTAAAAACCCTCCGTAGCGGAGAAAACGACAGCTTGGGGTCGAGTTTTTAGCGGCGGTAAGCGATTTAGGGAAAATTACGACCTAGTCGAAACGCGCCTTAACGCGTGCTCACGCTGTTATAGTGATAACGGCTGAAAATTCCATCGCTGGTCGACAGCCGCGTGAGTGGCTAGAACCCTGTACTTCACACTTCAGCCGTCTTCCAGTGTTCAGTTTCTTATCCACGTGGCTATTGGTCGGCTCCCATATATATTAGACTCACATTATTTTGTTATTCGGTCCCATAATACTACTCAGGGGCGTAGCTAGGAGGGGTGATATCGGAGGGGGTGCTTTCTTATGCGACCACTCTATTTCTATCCAATGCTTCATCTGTCCTGACTGTCCCATTCACAGAAGAAACAAAGGTATTTTGTTTTGAATTATGAGAAAGGGGTACCACGAGCCAATAAATACTTTTACTTTAGTCAAGAGCCATAGAGTTCGGTAGATTCTTTAGAAAGGCCAAAATTTCTGAAGAAATCATTCAATTTCAGTTGCAAAAAAGTTGGTATTCGCTTATATCTGAAACCCCATGATATAACTCGTCATAGAACTCAGTTTGCTTTTAGAGTCTTCAGGAATGTCTTCTTGTTTCACTTGATCGTTACCACTTCATGTTTTTGGAATTCTCATGACATCGGCTGTTTTTACAAGGGGATTCGTAGTATTGCAGCTTACGCATTTGTAAAATTAGAACCACTTTTAAGAAAATTCTGTCGAAACACTTTTAAGAAATTCTGTCGAAAAAAATCAGAAAACTCTCCAGTGTTGACAGCTTATATGATTCCAATGACTACTTATATGCTTACCTTAAAGAAAAAGATAACACAATATGTCCATGCCTTTCCTTAAGTATGGCGTAATCGATTAGTGGTTAGAAAAATCGAAAATTTGATTTTTTACTTTTCAGAAATTTTTATTTTTAAAGAAATGGTAGGCAATGAATTTTTTTTTTACTATTTTTTCCTAAAATCAGCGTCTAAAAATCTATCAGAAACAGCTATTGGTTTTTAAACACTTTTATGGTTGCAGGTCTGTATAATCTATTAAATGTTGTTGAAACCAACATTCTGAGCCTGGTCACCGGAAAAAAATTATTCTTCCAAAAAATGTTTAACTAAGTTGATACTTAAGAGTCTTTTGACTATGAAACCTAGTTGAGAGATTTAACAAACATTCGTACATATTTACAAACTGATTATTAAGTGCATAAAGACTTTTGAGACTCCTCATTCCATGGCAACTTTTGTTCATCTTGGTGAGTACTGTCACCACACCGGGCTGCCAGTACTGTTCTTGGCGGTTAGGAGACTTGTTGGTTAGGAATAAAATACTTTTTTAATTGAAAATATGAGTAAATATTCCTACTATAGTTCTTTTTTATAAAATCACAGTAAAAATGATGTGAAGTCTAATTAATAGGGACTCCTGTTCCTTTAGATATACCTTATAAAAAGGTTTGAGAAAATGATAGCATATGACACTAAAAAATAAATATGAAACTAAAAAATAAGTCATTTTTGAAAAAGAGTGAAAAAATATATTTTTAATATCTGGAAAAGCAACCCTTGTGTGTAATTTTTGGATTAAACATAATGTTTTACCCTAATAATTTTAATTAAGAGATAGACTACAGATTAAGAAATAGAAAATATCTAAAACTGAATTATTTTGTTCATAATAATTTATGCATATTTGTTTAATGAATATTAACTCTGATGTTTAAAGCTTTTGCTTCTTATCTACGCCATCTATCTTACTAAAGATAATTTTTCTTTTGCATTGTGATTTATGGCTCCGCAAATAGGTTAATGAAAAACCCAGACGCCTAAGAATTTCCATATTAACACTGACGAAGGTATATGAATATTTTTAAAAGGGGAAACATAAATCAGCCAATCTCATGATGACAATGCCCATACTTGATAAGCATTAAAGTATAAACTAAATCTCACTTAGCTGATTGGTTAAAATTAATTAAATTACTTTTTAAATAAGGAAGAACAGGTAAATACTTTCAAAGTTCACACAAAGACGTTTGAGAGCTTTTATTTTTTCAGAAGCAAATCTTGTAAAAGGAGACCGATTGAGTAACACTATGAAAAATTGGATGAAAATTTTGAGAGATTTTATGCCTAGCCCAGTACTTACTACTTTTCTCTCTATATAAATATTACTGGGCTTAATTTACAAAAGAAAACTGTAATAAGTCACTAAACATATTTGGTGGGTAAAAAGTAAAATTAATTAAAAACTTTGTAAATAACACAAGTATATAGATAAAATAATACAGCATAAACGTTTATGGTAGACCAAAAGCCCAACTCTTCTGTTTCTGTAAAAAATCCCTGATTCCAGAAAGGCAGATACATGAAAGAACAACTCACTGTTTGAAGATCTTGTTGTGGCCGAGCATTAGGGCTGTAAAAGTAACGAAAATATTAATACCCGTATGTATTCGTTACTCTAAACTCACTACCGGTTACTAAGTATTCGTTACTCGTTACTTTCGTTACTAGTTCGAACGCGAGAAACAAGTTTTATAGCACGTATCTAGAGGAAGGGGGGTGGCTGCAGCCCTCCTTTCCTAAATCTGACCCTTTACTTAGCTTACAATGTGGTATTTATTTACAACTGATACTTAGTTAGCAATTTGATACACACTCACCCCCCTCCTGAAATAAAATCCTGGCTACGCCACTGTACATAGCATTATGTACGATTACGAATGTTTAAAATACTACATGCAATTACATTTTTTTGGTTTAAAAACAAATAAAAATATCATACATTATTTTTTGACTTTAAAGCGTAAGAGTTGTATTTATAGCTTATTTTCTCTGATTAATAGATGTTTTTATACAAATGTATTGTTTCATACAATGTTAAATTATCCGAATAACTCAGATAGCGCCCACAGAAATCTTCCAAAAACACCCCCCCCCATAGTCTCCCTTGCCCTCTTTTAATTCTGAATACTGGTCTAACCTGTTAATTCTCATCTTAAAAGGTATAACGGAAATCTTGTGCCTAGTGTTGCTTCTGAGCGTGGATTCTTGAAAGATGGGGGTCCAGTTACCTCCCTCCCCCTTAGACGTCAACATTTTAAAAACGTACTGAACTTTTTTGAATTATTTTAATACCAGTGGCGTACCCAGGGGTGGGCATAGAAATCCCGGTTCCCTCTCGAAAGTTTTGTTTAAAACGATACGATAACTTAAAAAAAAATGTGTTTATATATATATATATATATATATATATATATATATATATATATATGCAAATAATAAAAATGCGTGAATTCGCTTACTTTATAAAAATATTTTTTTAAGGCTTACTTAAATAAGTTGTTATTTATTACTCATATTTCGGTTCTAGCTCAAGCATTTAAAAAAAAATAAACTCTCAATCCTTTTGGACCACCCAAAAAAATAATCCTGCTTACACCACTATTTAGTACTAAAATGTCAGAAAGCAAGAGCACCCCCTTACATGCCCCCCCAAAAAGAAATAAATCTGACATTGGCACCCACGCATAACATACTATCGTACGTACTAACGTACATCCCCACGTTGTATAAAACAGACGCCATGTCTAATCCCATATCATAATAGAGCAGCAGATACTGTATCTATCCGATATTGCGTCATCAGTAACGAAAACAAAATATACGGATCTTTCAAACCTCATCCAAACGAGACCATTCGGCACATGCGAAATACAACCCCCTTAGTAGTCAGTAACGGAAGCGGAACATTTTGCTACTGCTACTCAAATACCTCAAATACCAAGACTGATTTTCCCCTACAAACCGCGATCCGATATCCAGTAACAAATAACAGAAGATATTAGTACTCGATTACCGGAACTCGTTTTCCCCCTTGGTATTAGAAGTTCGGAGCTGCTCGATCCAATCCGAATGCGCCCAGTAACAATATCAGCCGTAAAGTAGCAATTCGTTACTTCGAGTCTGAGTGATTATTCGCATCTCAGTAACGAATACACACGGTTTGCTACAGCTCTACCGAGTATTGCAAATGAACCTGGGTGAAAAGTAACAAAAAAAGTTATCCATCCTGCATTATTTGCGACGAAGGGAGCAAGCAGTTTAAATGTTCGTCACGTAAAAGAATATTTGTAAGTAAAATTATGTTGGGAAGTCTTTCATAAATGATGCGTTTAATATAATTTACCTTTGCAGTTATAAATCTATATGGTTTTCGACGATTTATTACATATTGGAGGTTGATGTGAAATTTTAGTCAATCGGGAACCTATAATAACAGCGGCTTTAAGTCTCTATTCGACTCCACGTAAAGGGGAAAGAGTCATGTGTCACCTAAATGGTTTTTAGAAAACTATCCATTTTAAAACTTTTCCAAACATGAAAAAACTGGGCTATTTTTACTCTTAAATATGATATATTTAAGAGAAATGATATACATATATGTATATACTCTTAAATATATCAACCCCCACCCCCATTTTCGATCACGTTATGCTTATTACAGGGTTCCTTATTTGGGGTCAAAAAAATTTTTTACTGAAATTTTTTTACTCACCTAACATTTTTCCTTTTGATCATACTAACTTATGTGTAAAGTTTCAGTCCTGTAGGATGAAGTTAACCCGTGTAGACTTGAGTCAGAATTTTCAGAATTAGAATGGATGATATGATCTATTTAGAAAAAATAATGAATTAAGCATTATTAATTAAACATTATATTTAATAAACACCAACTCATATACATTAATAACATCATATGCTTGATGCTGCAAAACTTAAAACTAGTGCGGATATTTTCTTTTTAGAGTGGATTTTTTGCAGTCTGGATATAAGTTGCGACGATTTTGCACGCAACGAAGAACAAACTGTTTTTGCTCTTCATCAGCAGTTAATAAATCATTAAAGTCCTGTATTAATTTAATACCTCTCTCAGCGATGTCATTAACTGCTTTCACAACACTAATATTCTGTTTGACTTCCAAATATTATTGATTATTTTCCCAGGTTTAAGGGCATTCTTGCAGAAAAGAAGTGTACATACGAAGACCCTGGAAACAGTTTCTGCTTTTAATGGACACAAAATAGTCTAATGTCTTATCAAAAATACAGTAGTAACAGAATTAGAAAGTGTTTATAATACAAATTTAGCATTCCTAAATAATAAAAGTAGGAACAATAATAAAATTTCCCAAATAGTTCGCCTGTTGTTTCTTGCACTGAAGGAATATATCTTTTTTCCATGTGTAGACACTCACGATCTAGGTTCGAAACTATTTTCAATTTTACTTGTGCATCACCATCATTATCGAAAAGGGATAAAACTGCCAGTTCTTCTGATAAATACCACAAGTGCTGTGTAAATTTCTTTAAGGCTGCTCTTGAAATTGTTTCATCAATCCTTTCGTAAGATTTTAAGGATTTTAAAAAGCATGGACCTTGTTTGGGTGCTTTTGCAGCTGCACTGCACTTAAGCCATGGTATCACATACACAGTTCCAATGAATAATGAAATGTCTCTTAAAGCACTCTCTTCTTCGACTGATAGTGTAAGTTGAGATCTGAACAAAAACATTTTTAAGGAATAAATTGCTCTGGCCATCCACCGAGCTTGATGTATTGTACCTGGAGGTTGAATTTTAAACTTCTTTTCAGTATCTACTCCCAAAAACATTATGCACAGTTCAATGAGCTCCTTAAAATCGCCTCTCAGTAATTGCTTGTTCAATTCCTTTTCCAAAATGACTAACAGTTCATTAATTTCTGTCTTATTGAAATGCTGTTCCACATGATCTTTCCAACTTTCAATACTATCAAAATTAATGCATTTCCATTTTTTTCTGAAGTCATTCAAAAAAGGTATATCAGGATTTTTTGATGCCTCACATATTTTACTTTCAAATGCGCTTCGTTAAACTAACTCGTATGTGTGATGACGGCATGGGAAAAACAACATTTCTCTGTTCAGTTTCTGTTCTAAACGAATACATGCACCATTTAAGCGGCCAGTGTTTGAAGCTGTTCTGTCACTATACAAAAACTGAACATTGTTTGCCAGACCCCAGTGTGTTAAACTGGTCCAAACAGCATGTGCTTGCTCTTCTCCTGAAGAGTTTTGTAATTTTGGAATACCAATGAGCTGTTCTCTGTCACCAAAAGAAACAATAATTGGTAGTCTCTCTTCTTTCGTATCTCTTACATTTAATGCTGGTAATAGCTTACCATCCCAGTGAACTGAAAGGATTTGTGGAATATCATTTTGAAATGCTACTTTTATAGATTCAGCAGATTTCTTTCTGTTAATTTTCCGAATTCTATGAATCGATGACTTATTAATAACAAACTCTGCAGTATTAAGGCCAAGTGCTTCGATTACTGCATGAAGAATGTAAACAGAATCTCTGACACTCATCTCACATGTATCTAATGAAGCCACTAACTTCGGCGTAATAAAGTTTTTTGAACCTCTTTCTGCAACATCCTGACTTTGTGTACTCTCTGGAAAATGGCAAGAAACGTCATTATCATCCATTTCATCAGAAGTGAATAATTCGTTAATTGATTCATCAGATGAGGACACATAACTCACAGTAGAAGATGTAGAGGCTGAAAATTTGTCCTTTTCTCGTCTCTTCTCCTCTTTTTCCTGTCTTTGTCGTGCCTTTTCTTCTGTTTCGGAAAGTTTTTTATCTATCCCTCCAAGATAACCTACACGTCCTGGCTCTCTGTCAGGACGTGTAGGAAAACTCAGTAAAAATAATTTGCCTTCTTCAATTTTTATCAGCTGAAATGCGTCGGCATGAGCAATGTTAAAAAGATTGTCCAAACAGTCTTCGAATTCCTTTTCACGTCTCTTAAAAATACCCTGTTGCTTTTTTGAATTTTTTTGAAGAGTCCACCAAGACGAATACAAGTCTAAGAGTTTCTTGACGCAATGTTGTATGGGTCTTGTGGGAATTCTCGCCTTTTTTCAAAAGATTATACCTTCACGTACTTTTAAATTTGCACTTTCACTGACATTTAATTTTACTTCTCATAAGTTATAAAATAAAATAGATAACACTTGTTTCCTCGATGGCAATTTCTTCCCAGTAATTTGATGTTGGATATCTTCTATAAGAAACACACAATCTTTTGCCCTTCGTAATTCTCGAGACATAATTTCAGAAAGATAACTTATAACATTAAAAAGAACCAACGAACAGACTTAGCTGTAACAGTCACGTGCATCCAGAGAAAATTGCAGAATGTAACTGTTATCTTCTAAGGCAGGCGCCGCAGCTGGCAAAATGTGATGACTATGGCCCATCACATATAATAATTTAAACGTAACTCTTTGCTCAATGCTTACACGTGGTTGGAAAAAAAAATGCAAACCAACAGACAGAAAGGCTCCGCCGCTAAAATTGAAGCCCTGCCTGATAATGGCTTTAATTTTTCACATTCTCCCTCGAAGTCGGCACGTGTTAAAATCGGTTTAGCGACCCAAAATTTTTTAGGGGTCGATCTTGAAACAAATGGAACCAGACCGGAGGGTGAGCATTGAAAAATTTAAAAGTTGAAAAATAAGGGACACCCTAATGCTTATGGCTGCCGTCGACTGGATTGTACGGTGGGTAAAGCACCGTACTACGGTTTCGGGTTCCACTCCCAGCGGTCGGGGTTCGATCCCCGATTGGGCGTGGTTGTCATTTTTCAATCCCTTCATAGGGGGCGACGTTGGTGCACCTGCTAGGTGCCCCCATAATAAAGTGACCAACAGTTCCGGCCTGTTGTGGCCAAAACCTTTCAAGGCAGCGGCCGACCATTGGAAAAAAAAAATGCTTATGCTTGGATGCAAAACCGGCCTTCTGTTTAATGAGGCTCGATTTCAAATATTTTTTGGGGTCCCTAAAATTGCAAACACTAAAAATTCACGAAAAAATACACGTGTGCTTATGGAAAGACGATTAAAAGAGAATCTACTAAAGTACCACTAATACCACTTTAATGGTCGTACTCATCTAAGGTTCAAGTTTAATCCGTGTTCAGTGCGCACGCTAAGTATGTCGGAATCTTTGAAAGAAATTTTTAAAATTTTGCACTTTATTAGATATGAATTTTAGATAAAATTTAGCACTTTGTTAGATATGAATTTTAGATAAAATTTAGCACTTTATTAGATATGATGCAGTTTATTAGATATAAATAGTATGAAGGTAATTTTTCTTAATTAATTAATTAATTTATTTATTGGAGGGGGGGGGTCGGCTCTGAAGCCGGGGCCCGGATGCATTGCATCCGCCACTGTGGCCGGCCCTGGCTGGAGATTGGTTTGTCGACTACTTACAGCTGGTTTAGCCAACGACAAGCAGAAAATCACAGCCACTCCTGTGATCTTTAGCAGAGCGGGATGAAATACCTACTGGAGACGAGGCCTCGCGCTTTCATTCCGCAACACTGGTTGAAACTGGTCATTATTATTGCTATTCGTTGTCAGTATTACCATTACCAGTATTAATTCGTATGATTATTCGTATCGAATTTTTCCTTCGTTACTTACCTATCATTTAATGTATTAACGATTTTGGGAACACCAAACCGTTACATAGTTACGAAAAAGAGTACAATATTCGGTAAAACAAATCATTAATTTGCAGTGTTCTTTAATATAATCCGCTGTATCCATATCATATGATTCATAGAACACAAATATTTCTTGAATTAATTTTCTCGATTGTTATTGGGTAGAAAGATTAAACATTTCGGAAGTTTACTTTTAGAAAACATAACAGGCTTCAGAAATTAATTTAGTATTTTCAATTTCTAAAATGAGATTGCTCTTGAATTATTCATGAAGGTATATCTCTAGATTTATTATCTTGAAGTAATTCGAATTGCAAATCATTTATTAATAAATCAAAAATGGCAGCGATGTAATGCGGATTCAAATTCTTTTTGATTGCTACGTTTTGAAAGAAAAATGTAATGCGTAGTTAAAAAACTGCACCCCAGTTTTGAAAATTGGAATTAGCTTTTCAAAAAAAATATGTATAAATTAATTATTTTGTGGTAATTTTTTGAGCTTATATTTAGTGTGCTTGTATTTAGCATAAAAATATCAGAATTCATTAGAGATTTATAAACTAATATATTATTTACGATTTCAGCTGGAGATGAGTGTGTTTATGTATGCTTGTATCTAGGAGAGACGTGTTGAGAGGGGGAGATTATGGTTTTCAGTTTTCACAATAAATATTTTGTGAATCTTCGTACAACTCTTGTGCAGTTCTCTGAAATTTTTTGTGTAACTAAAACTGAAGATTTCTGGTCAACGAAAGTTCTTCCATTCCTTTTATTTATTCTATCTTGGAACAGTTCTCTTAAGAGTCTGTTCCCTCTTTGTTTTAATTTTGAAAGCTAGTTTTTGGCCTTAATATTTTTTCTCTTATTAATTTTTATGCGTGAGACAAATATATTTACTAATTTCTTTCAGTTAGTTACTAATTTCTTTCAGTTAGTTACTAATTTCTTTCATATACATGCAGAACAAAAATGCGGGTTGAAACTATACTTCTGTAATTGTCTTAGTTGAGAAAAATTCTTTTATTATACATTTTAAATAACAATCAACATTGCATAATTCAGAGGTGTTATGAGTTTTCATTAAAATTATTGTTTTAATTTTTGTAAAGCATTTTTTAGAGTGCGTCAACATTTATATTTCAATTTGCAAAATATTTTTGAGAATTTTAAGAATATTTTAAAAATTAATTAAACTTTCAAGTGATTTTGTCCATCGTACTCAAGATTTAATGATGTCAAATGCAGACTGAATTCTTCTTCTTTTTAAAAAAGAGAATTTTTCATCGGAGAAGTGTAGTGCCATGATACTTTTTGGTGACTGAAGGAAGCTTTCAGAATTTTTAAGCATTTCTAAAAGGGATCTTCTTTCAATGCTGAAAGGCGTGTCACGTGAGGCGTGACGCGGTCGGCAATTACAGTATCCTTTTGTCATGTCCAACAAAGGGGTCTTTGAAGAGGTTAGGAAAATATCAAAGCGTTATGCAAGTGAGCAGAAATGAAGTTATTAATGAACTCTGAATTTCACATAAAGGGACATTTTTTTGTGTGTTTGAAACATTATCAAAAGAGATATTCATGATCTTCAGAAAATTAATTTACACTTCACAATTCACGTTATTCAGAGAGAGAAAAAAGGTGCATGGCTTCTTCGAGATGCATCAATAAACTTATTCCTTTTGCAGAGTACGGACAAAAAAATTAAAAACTAACAGAAGTGATAATCTTGAGTTCTAATTGTTTCTGCAAATGCCAATTAAATTAGTTTACAGTTCAATTCGTCTATGTATTATTTGACATTTAAGAAGTCATCCAGAGATTTTATTTAATAACTTTTAAAATAATACGAAATATTAATTTTAATTTGTTCAATCCATTTCTTGTTACTTGATCACTTTACTTATAAAACTTCATTACCCTATGGTTAAAATAAAACAGTTACAACGTAATATATTTTAACCCTTTATGGCGCAAATTAATTTATTGCAGATAAATGTCCTATAAAGTAATTTTACTGGTGGGACTTTCTTACAGAGTCAAAGGGTTAAAGTAGCAATCTCTAGTTGCAAACGCCACAGGGGAAAACTAAAACTTCAGTAAATTCAAATTTACAAGTTTTCATGTAGGATAAATTGCGGAACAGCATAAATGATAACCATAGATATATAGTGTAATTCCTTTTTTATATACGGGATGATTATAATTAAAGTTCCACTTTAAAACGATCGGAAAAGGAAAACTACTGAACCAAATGTCATCAAACTTGGTAATAGTCTAAAGGTGGTCAGGGGAGTTATTGTCGCCAAAAAAAAAGTTCAAAAATTCAACACAAGGGGCAAGAACATATTTAAGGGTAGGGGGGATGCTCAGGGGTCCAACCGCCCCCCCCCCCTCCCACCTTGAAGAACATTTATAGGGGGTTAAAAAATTTCGGAGGGGTCCAAACGGTAAAAAAACAGTATTTTTCTCAAAAGGACAAAATATCATTATCATTTTAGTAACAAAAATCAAAATTTTGTGAGGAAGGTTCGGACCCTTGGACCCCCTCCCCTTAAAAATACTTCCTTGCCCCTGGTGCTGAATTTTTGAACTTTTTTCGGCGACAACAAATCCCCTGACCACCTTTAGATAATTACCAAGTTTGATAACATTTGGTCCTGTAGTTTTTCTTTTCTGATCGTTTTAGAATGGAACTTTAATTATAATCACCCTGTATATAGATGCCCACGGTTAAGTGATATCCACGGACTGTAGTATGGCCAAAAAATAAACAACGGTGTTTAAGAAGTAAGAAACTCACACACGCACACACACAAAGTTTATTTATTTATTCAGTTGAATAAATAGCA
This sequence comes from Cheiracanthium punctorium, assembly GCA_038373885.1. Taxonomy (NCBI): domain Eukaryota; kingdom Metazoa; phylum Arthropoda; class Arachnida; order Araneae; family Cheiracanthiidae; genus Cheiracanthium; species Cheiracanthium punctorium. The sequence continues at coordinate 295,479 of JAWZYV010011708.1, read as the reverse complement.
TAAACTGTGTAAGATCTTTCTTTTCTTTTCTACAAAATGTTTGTATTAGTGGCGAAGGAAAGTGGGTGACGCTGTCGTCTCTTTGTGTTATAGTTCCAGTAGCGGATACTTTTTGACCTTTATCATAATTGCATGTTTACTCATCTGAATTTCATAGCATTGAAATTTACACTCCATGCATTATGGACTTTATGGATGGTTATTTACATACTTCTAATGTGAGTTTTGAGTTAAGAAAATCTAATGTTCTTTGTCATTTGGATTGAATTGCGAGATGAAGTGCATATAAATACGAAAATTAATATAAGTAATTCATTTTCGCAATATCATATGATTTGTTTACTGAAGTTAAAAAATTAAAGTCATTAGAAAAATGCAACACTCATTTATAAAGCAATTAAGCCACATAAATATTTAAAAGTTAAAATTACATTTACAATTCAATTCAGTTGATAAACAGAATTTACTTACATTAAAATATTCATTCGTTTTTACATATTATCAGAATAAAGAAGCATTTTTAAACAAATTCATTTTTAACGTACATAAACTGAAAACAGACCGCATTATAAATTCAAAAGTTGGCTCTGAAGGACTTGGTTCGGAAACTCTTCATCCAATATTCATGAAATTATGCTGCAATAGTTTATTAGAAAACTCTTCAGGCGGTATTTAAAATTTTCATAGAGAGAAATTTACTGTTTGATCGTTGCATAAAAAATTAAACTATACAAATAATGGCAAACGAGAACATTAAAAGAATTTATTGAAAAGATTGAGTTCAAGATTTAAACATATGGGTACTTCTTTAAAAAATAGGTTTTCAGAAACAGAAACAAATAAAAATAGTAAGAAAATCTAAAACACTTTCACATTTTAAATACGAATTAAAGTGCTGTAGATTAAAAGGGTATCGTAATCCATGCGCCTTCGGTATCTTCTTCCTTTATAAGTTGGAAAGTGTATCATTATTCATGAGTGTGCCATATATTTCATCCTTGTTCCATAAGACACATCTTTGAAATCGAAATCTATCTTAAAATCGCCTACTAAAACTGTTTTACAATCTTCGCCAAACATATTCCAACTATATATCGCCGTTTTAAATACAATTTGGAATATGCATCATAATCCATGAGTGTGTCATGTTTTTCTTTCTTGGGTTGATTTCTACTTTAACGCCGCGACTTTCGCCTAGGTGGCGATAATTAAGCATATGCAGTTACCACGACGATTTTTTGTATTTATATTGCAGCCGTAGCTTAGAATTAAAATGGCGGTTTGAAACAACATGTAAGTATTGCATTCCATTACTTATTTATTTACTTTGGATTGTCAATTAATGCAGTTTTAATAATTAAATGTCTTAAAATTCTTTAACTGCTGCGTTTATCGCTAATTTCTTCACTTTAGTTGGTTGATTCCTACTTTAACCCCCCCACCCCCAATCTCTCGCCAAGTTGGCGATAACTATACATATTGAGTTACCATGACGACTTTTTGCATATATGTGATTTATGTGCTCTTAATCGATATGCATAAAGCACATGTTCATAAAAATACCTTTTTTATAATTTTATAGACTTTTTTGTACTTTAAACGAATTTAAAATCAACCTATTTAAGATGTATAAGCATATACATCACTTTTAACTGCGCACGAATAAAACATATCGGTTTTTGTTTTTCATAGTTTAGTTCATTCTAGAAAATAATTGTTATACTAAGTAGAATTACTTAAAAATTCAGGAAGGGATTTCTTTTTTCTATGAAGAAAAGTTCAACCATAGGAAACTTTGTACGAAATTTCATTGAATATTAGGAAAAATTTAGCCAGCTATCATCATTATTAAGAAGCAGTATTTTTACTTCCTTGTACGTAGTATAAGGAAGTAATGTGATCCAGAAAAATTTTGGGGGCCAAATTTCGACATAAAAACCGATTTTGACTACCTCTAAATTGAATTTAAAAAATTTTTTCGATGCATCTCATCATAGGCTAGCATGCACGATCATATTAACGCGTCTGCAACTCATTTTGACCAGTGGCGAGTCTACTGTGGCCAGTTTTTCCATGCCGTCTGTACGTACGTACGTACGTATGTATGTAACTCGCATATCTCAAAAACTATTGGTCGTAGAATGCTGAGATTTGATATTTAGGATTGTTCTATGATCTAGTTGTGCACCTCCCCTTTTGGTGGCAATCGAATGGATAGTTTATGTACAGGACCGCCCAAAAGATTCGAAATACATTACGCTCTATGGGCCGAAATTCATTAAACTCGCCTAACTCAAAAGCTATTAGGCGTAGAATGTCGAAACTTCATATTTTGGATAGTTGTAACATCTAGTTGTGCACCTCCCCTTTTGGTTCCATTCGACTGGATAGTTTATCTACAGGACTGCCCAAAACATTCGAAATACATTACACTCAATGGGCCGAAATTCATTAAACTGGCATATCTCAAAAACTGTTAGGCGTTGAATGTTGAAACTTTATATTTAAGATTGTTGTAACATCTAGTTGTGCACCTCCCCTTTCGGTTCCATTCGACTGAATAGTTTATCTACAGGACCGCCCAAAAGATTCGAAATACATTACGCTCTATGGGCCGAAATTCATCAAAGCGTTTTTTAGAGGTATTGGGCTATTTCAAACGACTCAGAAGTGATATATGCTGTAAAGAGTTAGAAAATGAATTTCTCTATTAAAAAAAGTGCCTTTATCATTTATAGTTCTGCTACAGGAACACTCAAAAGATTTCCAATACATTACGGTCAATAGCAATTTTAGGGGCATTCATCCATTTCAAGCACAATACCGTCCTACCACATAAGTTAGGTAATGGTCCGACCACGGTCACGTGCCTCCCTCAAGAACTATGCCAAAAGTCGCCAAGCTTGGCGACTTTTGGTGTACGTGTGTGCATATTTAACTCTCAAATCTCAAAAACTATTATGAAATTTCATATATAAGAATGTTGTAACATCTAGTTGTGCATCTCGATTTTTGGTTCCAATCTACTGGAGAGTTTATTTACAGGACCACCGAAAAGAATTTCAGTACCTTAATGTCTATGGACATCTTCATTATAACACAACTGTAGACAGTCATTGTTTGGTACATGCCCAAAATCTCGCCGTCTGTCCTCGACCTTGGCGAGTTTTGGCGAAATATCGCCAAATTTGGCGATAGTCAGTCATTTCGTCCATGCCCAAAGTATCGCCATTTGTCATCGTTCTTGGCGAGTTTTGGCGAAATATCGCCAAATTTGGCGATAATCTGTCATTGTTTGGTTTATGCTTAAAATCTCGCCAAATGTCGTCGACATTGACGAGTTTCGCCGAAATATCGCCAAATTTGGCGCCAAAAATTATTTCCTATTTTGTATAACTCTAAAACTTTAACCCGTAGATTTTTTTAACTTTGTATTTAGAACTATTGTAATATCTAACTGTTTTCAATATCTTTTTTGACAGCAATCGACTGAGAATTTATTTACATGGTGAGCCAAATGACTTTGAATACATTGAGGTGTATAGATGCATTCAATTCATTGAAGGTCTGTGCTCACTGACTACTTTGGCTATCCCCAAAATCTCGCTGACTATCTCAAGTTTGTCGGCTTTTGGTGAAATATCGCCAAATAAAGTGTCAGAAGGAAATCTTTCAAATTGAACTCAGCTTGGCGATATCGAAATATTTGGCTAGAAATTGCTAAACCTTACTATTATTGATATTTTATCTCTTTCAAACAAATAAATTTAGAGGAAGTGCGTCGAAAATATTTTTGATCTAATGGACGTGCAAGGAAGTCATGTGTTGGACACATCAGATTTTTTTACTTCCTTGTACGTAGTATAAGGAAGTAATGTGATCCCGAAAAATTTTGGGGGCCAAATTTCGACATAAAAACCGATTTTGACTACCTCTAAATTTAATTAAAAAATTTTTTTCGATGCATCTCATCGTAGGCTAGCATGCACGATCATATTAACGCGTCTGCAACTCATTTTGACCAGTGGCGAGTCTCCTGTGGCCAGTTTTTCCATGCCGTCTGTACGTACGTACGTACGTACGTATGTATGTAACTCGCATATCTCAAAAACTAATGGTCGTAGAATGTTGAGATTTGATATTTAGGATTGTTCTATGATCTAGTTGTGCACCTCCCCTTTTGGTGGCAATCGAATGGATAGTTTATGTACAGGACCGCCCAAAAGATTCGAAATACATTACGCTCTATGGGCCGAAATTCATTAAACTCGCCTAACTCAAAAGCTATTAGGCGTAGAATGTCGAAACTTCATATTTTGGATAGTTGTAACATCTAGTTGTGCACCTCCCCTTTTGGTTCCATTCGACTGGATAGTTTATCTACAGGACTGCCCAAAACATTCGAAATACATTACACTCAATGGGCCGAAATTCATTAAACTCGCATATCTCAAAAACTGTTAGGCGTTGAATGTTGAAACTTTATATTTAGGATTGTTGTAACATCTAGTTGTGCACCTTCCCTTTCGGTTCCATTCGACTGAATAGTTTATCTACAGGACCGCCCAAAAGATTCGAAATACATTACGCTCTATGGGCCGAAATTCATCAAAGCGTTTTTTAGAGGTATTGGGCTATTTCAAACGACTCAGAAGTGATATATGCTGTAAAGAGTTAGAAAATGAATTTCTCCATTAAAAAAAGTGTCTTTTTCATTTATAGTTCTGCTACAGGAACACTCAAAAGATTTCCAATACATTACGGTCAATAGCAATTTTAGGGGCATTCATCCATTTCAAGCACAATACCGTCCTACCACATAAGTTAGGTAATGGTCCGACCACGGTCACGTGCCTCCCTCAAGAACTATGCCAAAAGTCGCCAAGCTTGGCGACTTTTGGTGTATGTGTGTGCATATTTAACTCTCAAATCTCAAAAACTATTATGAAATTTCATATATAAGAATGTTGTAACATCTAGTTGTGCATCTCGATTTTTGGTTCCAATCTACTGGAGAGTTTATTTACAGGACCACCGAAAAGAATTTCAGTACCTTAATGTCTATGGACATCTTCAATATAATAACAGTCATTGTTTGGTACATGCCCAAAATCTCGCCGTCTGTCCTCGACCTTGGCGAGTTTTGGCGAAATATCGCCAAATTTGGCGATAGTCAGTCATTTGGTCCATGCCCAAAGTATCGCCATTTGTTATCGTTCTTGGCGAGTTTTGGCGGAATATCGCCAAATTTGGCGATAATCTGTCATTGTTTGGTTCATGCTTAAAATCTCGCCAAATGTCTTCGACATTGACGAGTTTCGCCGAAATATCGCCAAATTTGGCGCCAAAAATTATTTCCTATTTTGTATAACTCTAAAACTTTAACCCGTAGATTTTTTAACTTTGTATTTAGAACTATTGTAATATCTAACTGTTTTCAATATCTTTTTTGACAGCAATCGACTGAGAATTTATTTACAGGGTGAGCCAAATGACTTTAAATACATTGAGGTGTATGGATGCATTCAATTCATTGAAAGTCTGTGGTCAATGACTACTTTGGCTATCCCCAAAATCTCGCTGACTATCTCAAGTTTGTCGGCTTTTGGTGAAATATCGCCAAATAAAGTGTCAGAAGGAAATCTTTCAAATTGAACTCAGCTTGGCGATATCGAAATATTTGGCTAGAAATCGCTAAACCTTACTATTATTGATATTTTATCTCTTTCAAACAAATAAATTTAGAGGAAGTGCATCGAAAATATTTTTGATCTAATGGACGTGCAAGGAAGTCATGTGTTGGACACATCAGATTTTTTTTCTTAGTAAACACGGTAGAATGGAACAGAAGGCAATAAAACTTGTCATTTTTCTTAATTAATTCGTAACCGTAATTTACACTTTTACTTTCTCGGACTTTAAGTAAATAAGGATGACAACATTCGATAGCGAATGATGACCTTCAATTTAACCTTGATAGACTTGTTTCAGAAATCTAGTTTTATAAGTTTAAAATTAAATACATCGATATTACAAAGTGCATCAATGTTTTTGAAAGTGTCAATACTTCTAATATTATATCCCAATATTGTTTTGCTGCAAGGAAAGTTATCTTAACAATTTAATCTCGCTTTAACTCCTTCAGATAAGAGTTCATAAGTTTGGTATATTGGTTAGTTATCTTTTACTTACTTAAAAACGAACAGATTTTTAAGAAATTTACCTGTGTTATTAGTACGTATTAAACAATGTATCCCTTAATAAACGTGGTTCACCTGATAATACAAAAAATGTAAAAAATTCAGTAAATTATTGTCCACAATCAGTCGCTGATTAAAGTATATACAGAGTAGTCTTGACTTAGGCAAGGAATGCGTTCCATGAATCCTGGCTTAAGGTATCCGCCTACCCTGAAAACGTCGAATTTCAGCCAAAAAAACAAAATTATTCGCAAATCTTGTGACCTAGAAATTTATGTTTCTAAAACCGTTTTCTTTTTTATCCTATGACGTTTGGAAGGGAAGCTATAGCCATTTAAAAACGCGTAATCAGCTGTGAACTAAAATTGCTTAACAACTTTAAGTGCGTTTCTCTCAGAATTTTTTTTTCTGCGTTTTTTTTTTTTTTTTTTTTTTTTTTTTTTTTTTTTACCATTAACATCGTAACTTCTATATTAATAAAGATGTTTTAATGAAATTTCAGTGTACGTTTAAAATATTATAGGCTATGAAATGATCTAAAATATTTGTTATCGCACAGGTATTTGCTTCTGTTTTAAGGTTTTTTTGTTGGCAACAGGCCGTAAATATGGAAATCTATTCGTAGTATCAAAATCTATGGCCGTAAATATACACATTCAGTCATGTATATTAGCCTATATTTTAATAATTTTCTTGTTAAAATTTCTCTTAGTTTTAACGTCATTTTAAACATCATTGTAAAAAAATACAAAGATTCATTTAGTACAATGGTGTGTACAATGCTAGCCGTTTTAATAAATTATAGTGAAATTTTAAAAGAAAATCCAATTTCTACAAATGTATGACAATTATAAATAATTTTAGTAATTTTCTTATTCTATTGTACAATTTTTCTGAAAATTATTAAAAAAAATCTAAATGGTAACTTTCTTTTAAAAAATTGTCTCGAACGTAGGCGGATAACGTAAGTGAAAATTCCACGCTTACGACTTTTTGAAACACATAAAGAAATATTTTAGACACTTAATTAGAGAGTAACTTAAAACAATTAAGTGTCTAAAATATTTCTTCATGTGTTTCAAAAAGTGTAATATACAGTTATAATTACCATTTACAGCATAAATTAAAGAATAAATGAATACTGGCTCTTCTTATTATTAGCATAAACTCTCGCGATGTGGGCTAATAATATCCATTCCTATAAGATAGATCGCGTAGTTGCACGAGTCCACTGTATACCTGAAGACGTTCGCCTATTCCAAACGAAACAAAGATATGTTATTGAGGTTTATGACACCAGCATGCTCTATGCGAGAAAAGATGGAAGTAGATTTAATAGATCTTGCACAAGGGAAAATAATTTCATAAATTACCGTCATAGGACAGGGATATAAAATATAGTCTCAGGAGCGTATTCAGAGGGGAAGCTGAGGAGACTACAACACCCCTCCTCCCCCCCCCAAAAAAAAATCTGACCCATTACTTAAGCTTTTAATATTAACTTACGATTTAAACTTGCAATATAATTTGATAGACAACCCCCCCCCCCCGAAATAAAATCCTGGCTACGCTACTGCGTTAGTTGTTCAGGCACCCTGTTCGTTCACATCTCTTTAAGGTCGTGACGTCACATATTGCTCTTCCGTTTCCATTGGTTTACTAATTTCTACATTTGTAACATTCCCATAAAAATACTCTTTGAAAGACTAATGCTGGGCAGTAAAATAGGCAATGAAAGACAGTCTCTGCCACTATGGTTTTCCTATGATGGAAGCGAACGTACTAACTAATCTATTCAGCACGCTTGGTTAAAATAAAACCGTGCTTGAATGATTTTTTTTCTTCTAAGAAAGGTTTTTTTAACTTCACATTTATAAATATTGCCAGCAGAATATTAAAAACTGCAAACGGTATTTATAGGAACAACAAACCTTATGTAGTTGTTTAAAACAGTTTTTTAACATATATTCGAGAGAAAGTGTTACGAGTTTCGAATAAATATGTTTAAAGGGTGATTTTCATAATACTGCTTAAAATTCATTCCAGAGAATTGTTATTTTGTTTTCCTCACGCATGGTCTTTTATAAACAGATTAAATATATTCAACAAGAGCACATATTCTTAACTTATTAAAGTGCTTTGTTCTTTAAAAGATAACACTTATTATTGATGAAATTTTCTTGTCATAACTAGCATTTAGGAATAAAAATTTTAAGTAGATATTTTGCGTTGCCATTATCAAATGAAAGCATGAGATTATTTATTTCTGAAATTAAAACACAGGCATTAAAGAATTTTAAATTACAGAATATCTAAGATATTTCTTTTTTCATTAGATTACTCAGGGGTATTCTATTGTAAAATAATTTTATAATTTGTGGAAACACGCAGTTTGGCAAGTAATGCTCGTAACGTCTTGCTCGTGTTGCTATTCTATTTATTACTTCTGTCTAAAATTTGATCGGAGATGCTTGATATTTTTTCTCTACCAGAGATGTATACACGTCACATAAAGTTATCCTTTAAAATTTAATGATAACTTTATTACTATTAACGAACTTAATGATAACTTATTACTATTAACGAACACCATAAAATGGTGACTTTTTGATGCTGATTATTTAAAAAAAAGGAATATTTTCTCAAAAATGAAAGGGCTGCATATTAAGCCATCTCTTTAATTAGACATAATCTCTACTAGGGGTAAGGTCTTTCTAATTTTGTTTATCGTCTGGATGAAAAAAAATTATTTTAATGTCGAGCAAACACATGATTTTTTGAATGGAATATTGCAGCACTTTATGCAAAGTTACTTTATTTAATATAGCGTTTTCTGGCACACCAATTGCAACCTATGAATTGGCAGGCGCCGCCGTTAAAACTTCGCCAACATTCTTATGTTAGGCGAGAACGTTTGCTTAGCAACTCACATCATAAAACGGCTATAAACAAAAGAAAAATCTGCTCTTGCCGTGCTAAATTTGGTGATGCAGCTCGCTAGTGTAAGGAGCCCTGCAACTACTGAAGTCAGTAAAACTAGCCGAGCTGTCCAAAGTGGCCATCGTGGATGACCGCGGGAATTATCAAATTTACTCGGTGTACAAGAACTTAAATATAAGGTTCCTCATTGATACGGGTGTTGATGTTTCAATTATTCCTCCCTCTCGAAATCTCACGTGTGAAAAGGGAAATTAACTTAAACGCCGCCAATAATTCACTTATATCAACAACGAAACTGTTAACCCAAAAGCTTGGCTTACGAAGATCATCTCCCTGGTCGTTCATTGTTGCCGATGTGTCTACTCCCACTATCGGAATTGATTTTTGAACCATTTCAACCTCTTAGTGGATGTTTGACTTCATAAACTTCTCGATTCCCTACAAGTATTTCCACCACGGGACAGATTTCCAAAACGTCCATCGGACGCGTTTCGTTGCTCTCAGATACCTCGGATTACCACAAACTTTTGTCTTCATTTTCTGAACTTCTAAGCACATCTGGACGAATTAAGGAAAATTGTGATGTTGCAGCTTATCATCACATACAAACGACAGGTCCGCCAGTTTTCTCTAAGCCTCGACACTTAAGTGCACCACTGTTAAAATCCGTGAAAGCTGAGTTTGAATTCATGTTACAACAGGGTATCATTCGTTCATCCAAGAGCCCTTGGGCAAGCCCCTTCACATGGTCCCGAAAAAGTCTGGAAACTGGAGACCTAGAGGAGACTAACGTCGTTTGAACACAGTAACTGCACCAGACTGGCATCCTGTCCCTCATATAAAAGACTGTACACAAATGCTTGCTGGGAATAGAATTTTTTATGCTTTAGATGTCACCCAGGCTTACATCGAAATTCCCGTCTTTCCTGAGGACATTCCAAGGACAGACGTGACAATGTCATTTGGTCTCTGGGAATTCGTTTGCATGCCATCCGGGTTGCGAAATGCAGGTCAAACTTTCCAGCGATATATAAATAATGTACTTCAAGGTCAAACATTTTGTATCGCTAATCTTGATGACATCTTGATATGCTCAGCTGACGAAATAGAGCATATATCTCATCTGAAGCAAGTGTTTGCGACAATGATCTCACATTGAACCCTTCTAAGTGTGTCTTCGATATGAAGGAGATCAAGTTCTTGGGATGCCTTATCACTGAAGACGGCGTTCGCCCACTTCCGGAGAAGGTCGAAGCTATCCACACTTTCCCAGAGCTTACAACCGTGGCTGAACTTCGTCATGTCCTGGCAATCATAAACTTCTATGGTCGTTTCTTGCCATCAGCAGCTTTACATCAAGCGCCTCTGACTCATTGAATTCACCAATGAAAAACCGAATTTCATTAAAAAAAAGTGTGTGCGTGTAATCTTTACGCGCGATTGAAGTAAAACTTCTTTGACGTTTACGATAAATATCACTGAAATTATTAAACTTAAAATAAATATCATATTATAATTTAATTATATTTATTATTCATGTACTTTACAAAGATTATATAAATGTTATATTCATATTATTCATTGGAAATAGGAACTTGGATGTCATCATAATATTTTATGTATGAAATTATAGGTTTGTGTTAACTATACTGTGAAACATAAATTTTACTCTCTAAATTTGCTAACTTTCTTGAAAATACAGCATCTATCGTTGTACCGAAACGCGTTGTACCGTACGCGTTGTACCGGAAAGTCGAGAAGTATTCATAGTTAGATCCAATTTTTCTTTTTAAAAATCAACTGACGGCTGAGATTCTTGGTACCGAAAATTAACATTAAAATCTCCAGTAGGAATCACTGGTAATTCATGATAATTATTTAGAATCCAGGAAGTGTCCATGTTGTAGTATTATTCTTTAACTGTTTTCTTATACCATTGTTCCGTCGGGAGTTTGGGTTTGAATGGGAGGAATGTCCATAATCTAGTTTCTAGTATTATACTTTAACTCTGTTCTTTAACGGATGTTTTCCTGTGATTGTTGGGTTCGAATGCAGGTAGTGTAAAATTTTTTTTAGTGTTTTTCTATCACAGTATTCTTAAGCTTTGATTTCGTCTGCTGGTAGGTTTCGAATTATTTATCTGTATCCGTGTTTTTAAACTGCGGGTTCTATCTATTGTTTGTGAATGATTGCAGCCAGGGTGCGTTTCTTTGTGGTGTTCCATCCCCGTGTTAAACCGTTGCTCCGTCTTGAGGTTGGGTTAGAATCCACGGAGTGTTCATTTGTTATTCTTTTATTTTGATCTTAAACCCTTTGCAGCCAGTGTTTGTTTCTTTGTGGTGTTACATACCCGTGTTCTTAAACCGTTGTTCCGTCTGAATATCGGGTTAGCATCCAGGAAGTGTCCGTGTTGAACTATTATTCTTTCATCGTTTTCTTAAAATGTTTTCCCGTAGGGTTTGAACCGAGAGAATGTCTTTGTTGTGGTGTTTTCTTTAACTGTGTTCCTAAACTGGTGTTTTCTTCTGTCGGTTGGTATCGAATGAACGTAGGGTCTATTATTGCGTTTTTCTATGGTAGTGTTCTTAAACCTTTGTTTTCCTCTGCTGTTTTTGCTAGAAGTATTATTCTGTTTAAAAATTTACATTTGGCTCATTATTATAAATAACTCAAAAACACATTAGCAATATTAAAAGGTTACATATTATTTAAGTACATGATACATAACCATGATGTACCATGATCATCATCAACATTGGCACGACAGCCCCTTGTGGGCCCTGGCCTTCCTCAGAAGTATCACCCTCTTCCCTGCAATGGACCTCCAATTTCTTATTTTCAGTTTGGCAAAATCCTCATCCAGGCTGTCCCTCCATCTTTTCTTAGGTCTTCCTCTAGGTCTTTTACAAAAAGGAGTGGCATTGAAGACCTTAAGAGCAGTTCTCTCAGCACACATTCTTAGAAGGTGACCTGCCCATCTCATTCTATTCAGTTTTATGTATTTAATAATGTCGTCATCTTTATAGATTTTATAGATTTCAAAGTTATATCTTTTCCTCCAAGTATTATTTTCTAAAACGGCACCAAAAATAGTTCTTAGAACCTTTCTTTCGAAGATTGCCAGTGCTTTTTCCTCCGTCGTCGTTAAAGTCCATGTTTCTGAGGCATAGGTTAAAAACTGATCTTATTAACACCTTGTGCAACAGAATTTTTGTTCTTCTCTTTATTAGATGAGATTTTAAAAAAGGCCTTCAACCAAAGAAACAGCGATTTGCAGCAATAATCCTTTTTCTGATTTCAGGGTTAATATGATTTTGATTGTTGATCTCAGAACCCAAATAGGTGAAAATTTTTCACGGATTCAAATTTAAATGGGCCAATCTCAAAAAAATTAGGTGGGTTTTCTTTTTTCCCCACAGTACATATATTTTGTTTTCTCTACATTTACTCTAAGCTTCAATTTCCCAGCCGCCTTCTCCAATGCCATAAAGGCCTCTCCTAGCTCAGCAGCAGATCTTGAAATTACATCTACATCATCAGCATATGCAAGAATATGTACTGATTTATTAAATATAGTACCTCTTGTATTAATACCAGCATCTCTTATGACTTTCTCCAGTGCAAAATTAAAAAGGAGGCATGCAAGTGCATCCTCCTGTCTTACTCCATTGCAGATCTCAAAAGTAGTAGACAACTCTCCCTGCACTCGCACCACAGAGAATGTCTCTGAAAGAGTGAGCTTCACAAGCTTAATTAACTTTATTGGAACATTAAATTCCAGTAGGGCTTTTAGTAGACCAGCTCGATCAATGCTATCATAAGCCGCCCTGAAGTCCACAAACAAATGGTGGGTTTCGATCCCGTACTCTTTACACTTTTCCAGAGTTTGTCTCAAAGTAAAGATCTGATCAACCGTCGATCGTCCTCTCCTGAACCCACACTGATAATCACCGACAACAGTTTCCATAGTAGGAGACAGGCGATTAAATAAGATATTAGAGAAAATCTTATAAGCAACACACAATAAACTTATACCTCTGAAATTCTCACAGTTCAATACATCCCCTTTTTTATGTATTGGACATAAAATACTTAATTTCCATTCAGAAGGCAGAACTTCTTTCTCCCAAATAGATCGTATAATTTCCCAGATACATTTTGTCAGGTCTTTTCCACCACATTTTATTAGTTCAGCAGGAATAGCATCTGGTCCTGCTGCTTTATTATTTTTCAGTTTATCAATAGCCGCCTGAGTCTCTCCAATGGTTGGAAAATCAAAAAACTGAGTCCCAGTCTCTTCAACTGTAAAATCAAAATTATTTGACACATCAGAGTTAAGCAACTTGTTACAATGCTCAACCCATCTATTTAAAATTTTATCTCTTTCATTAACAATAGTTCCATCTATATTCTTACAAAGAGTTATCCGAGGTTTAAAGTCCCTGCGCCCCTCATTAATAGCCCGAAAGAAGGCTCTGCCTTCATGGCCGGACCGAAGGCGTTCGACTTCGTTTAGTTGGTTCTTTCTGTAAATTCTCTTTTTTCTTTTATGTATTCTCTTCTCCTCTTTACGTGCATTTTTATAATCATCAACAGCTCATCTTGTAAATTTTTTACTCAGCATAGTTTTATATACTCTATTTTTATTTTCATTAGCAATTCTACACTCATCATCAAACCAATCAGCTCTTTTTGACCTTTCTTCTTTGCCGATCAGTGTGTTAGCCACTGATAGTATGGAATTCTTAATAAATTGCCATTTTTCATTCAGCTCATCTGTAGTTATTTTCTCTTTTATTTTGATCTTAAACCCTTTGCAGCCAGTGTTTGTTTCTTTGTGGTGTTACATATCCGTGTTCTTAAACCGTTGTTCCGTCTGAATATCGGGTTAGCATCCAGGAAGTGTCCGTGTTGAACTATTATTCTTTCACCGTTTTCTTAAAATGTTTTCCCGTAGGGTTTGAACCGAGAGAATGTCTTTGTTTTGGTATTTTCATTCACTGTGTTCCTAAACTGGTGTTTTCTTCTGTCGGTTGGTATCGAATGCACGTAGAGTCTATTATTGCGTTTTTCTATGGCAGTGTTCTTAAACCTTCGTTTTCCTCTGCTGTTTTTGCTCGAAGTATTATTCTGTTTAAAAATTTACATTTGGCTCATTATTATAAATAACTCAAAAACACATGAGCAATATTAAAAGGTTACATATTATTTAAGTACAAGATACATAACCATGATGTACCATGGTTACCATGGTAACCATTATGTACCATGATACATAAACAATATTTATGTATCATGGCAACCAATCATGTCAAGTTTTTACTCATAATCCCATTAAATATTGTATTAATGCCATTGTAAACATGAGAGTAAAGCAACGGAATGCACCATAGTGCCACTTTCTGTATTCGGTGCGTAGGCCTTGTTTATCGGAGGTGACGGGTTGGGTCGCCGCCTTTAACAACAGTGAGAGACAGTCAGCAGGATCGCCGCCTGTTCAGCGAAAGACTTCACACAGTGGCTCTGAAAAGAGCCGATCCACTTATCCACTGAACAGGGTCATCAAACAAGATCTTGCTTCAAAACAGGTAGGGAGTAATGTCGACGCGCAGGGAGCACAGTCGACGTTCTCAGGAACGAACGCCCTGAGTGCTGTTCCGCAAATAATTAAACTTATAAATCTGGAAAAAGCTTAAGTGTGACGTCAATATGAAGTAAAAATCACTTGCAATAGCTAATTTTGTCACGCAAATGATTAACTTTTTTGACTCTCGGATATGAAATGTTGCTGAAAATAACGAAAAATCGCTTAAAAATGAGGGAAGGGGTGGATTTTCAGATTTTTAAAGTAGCGCAGATTGTTTTCTATATTTTTATACATGATTGTGGAAATTTTCAAGGGGGATCGTACAATCGATGTAGAAATTATCAGGCTTTTTGTCCTTGACATTGCAATGTTTTTGCAGTCATGGCGGAATGAAGAAGCAAGGGGGAAAAAGATACGTCATTTCCTTTACTGAGCGTTACTTCCGTCAGAAAAAATATCTGAGTTACCCCGTAGTTGCGCCTAAAGAAGTTTTACTTCAAAAACAAATAAAGCAATAAATGATATTTTTATATTTATTTTACGTTTATTTTTTTCTCTCATACATGGGTGAACTCATCTGCTTTTGATTTTTGTTCCTAAAAATTTAATTAAATTCACCAGCGATAAAACTCAATTTTTTAAAAAGACAAATAAAACAATAAAATAATATTTTTATAATTATTTTTATTTTTTATCTCTTTCCTATTTTCACTGCATTAAATATTTATCCATTTATAAATATATTTTATAATATTTAACCAAGATATATAAAATTTAAACATTTATAAATTCTCGAAGATTCTTAAGTATCAGTCAGAGGGCAGGCAATTTTCAAAACCATAAACCTATGAGTTCGGTTGCCTGCTCTCAATAAATGTACCAAAAAATGTACCCTCAAAGACAGAGCAAAAAAAAGGACAATCGACTGCTTAGTTGGACTGAAGAACTGGAGAAGAAGTTGGACTAACTGACTTTAATGACACATATTGACAGATTTACCCGCTAGCCTGAAGCTTTTCCTGTTCCTGTCATGGCTGCAGAAATAGTAGCATGCACGTTTCTATCTGGCTGGATCTCACGTTTCGGCATTCCTTCCACAATAACTACGGACCAGAAAGACAGTACGAGTCTTCCACAGTCTCTTCACTGTCAAAATTGCTAAACATTCATAGGATAAGGAATTCTATGTATCTGTATATATCTGTATATGAAAACCGTATCACCCAGTTTCTAACGGGCAGGTGGAACGTTTTCACAAATCCTTCAAACAGGCCCTTCAAGCTAGGGAAAACAACTGTTGAGCAGAATCGTTGCCGCTCGTTCTTCTTGGCCTAAGGTCTACTTTTAAACCCGATCTCAAATATACAGCAACCGAACTGGTCTACGGTTCCACACTACGTTTACCTGGTGAATTTTTTGAATACTATTCGATACGTTCTATACGTATCACAGATACGACAGACTTCTTAATTCAAATTCTTGAATACACGCAAAACGTATGCCCTTTTCTCACCACTGCTCACAACAAGATCAAGACTTTCGTACATCCTGTACTGAAGTCCTGGTGAGACGTATTTGTCAGTCATGATGCTGTGTGCAAACCTCTTCAACCACTCTTAGACGACCCATACCAGATACTGCAGCGGAATGAAATATTTTACACCGTACTCATCTCTGACAAGGAATCGGTGATCAGTCTTGATCGTATCAACCCTCATTCATCGACAGTGAAACATTTCTTCCCGTTTCTTCCGCTGTGCGACAAGAAGCAATAAGCGATGACGCTTCATGGGCAACTCCAAGTGAACAGGAAACAGTTAAGTCAACTCCGCCTAGTACCGTGATTCTTTCGGGAAGAAAATAAAATTCAACCCTGAGTACCTTTAAGGTATCGTTCAATTTTCAATTTCTAAGTACTTTAAGGTATCGTTCATACCATTAGTACTTGGGGGGGGGGAGAGTAATGTGGCAACACGCAATTTACCATGTGATGCTCGTAACGCCTTGCTCGTGTTGCTAATCCTTTTATTACTTCTTTCTAAAATTTGATCGGCGATGCTTGATATTTTTTGTGTGCCAGAGATTTTATGTACGCCAAATACAGCTATTCTTTAAAATTTAATGTGGTGTTT
The DNA here is from genome assembly GCA_038373885.1 of Cheiracanthium punctorium. Taxonomy (NCBI): domain Eukaryota; kingdom Metazoa; phylum Arthropoda; class Arachnida; order Araneae; family Cheiracanthiidae; genus Cheiracanthium; species Cheiracanthium punctorium. The sequence goes on along the minus strand of JAWZYV010011708.1, from coordinate 278,620 downwards.
ACTATTAACGAACACCATAAGTTTTATGAATAAAATACTTGTTATTATACGAATTCTTTACAGTATTAGAATAACGGCCTATGATTGCGAAAGAAATAAAATAGACGAAATAGTTTTTTTCGAAAATACGAAACACCTATAGTCAAATATTCATTAATTATAAATTTTGTTCATTATCAAGAATCGTCCACATATTTTTTTAAATAATTCTGATATTTAAGAGGTACTCGAACTTTTTTCACTGCTAATAGCTTAAGTAAACATTTTAATGTATTTGTATAAAGAGTCCGGTATTGTATAAAGAGTACCGGAATTGTATAAAGAGTATACTCAGTGATAATTTGCTGTAGAAGATCTGGCTTGAGTACCGCGTTTAGCAAAACTGGCTTGAATATTGTGCTTTGTCTATGTTTTAAAAATAAATAACTATTTCATATAACTGAATACGAAATTTTGTTTCCTATAGGAATTGAAAAAAAAAAAAAGAATAAGTATTTCATTAAAAATGTCATATTAAACAATAAAAGAAAGTAAATCAAAAATATAAGTTATGCTCTATTTCCAATGTGACATAGTTTCTACATGTATCTTTTTGTTTTTCAGGTACACGAATATTCGCATTTTAAACTGGTAACTGATTTTGATTAAATAAAGAATTAAAATGCACTTGAATCTTTTAAAGATACTGTGTAAATCAAATAATATAAATGTTTATCAAAAACACAGTCCTTGGTGTAATCTCTTATCTAACATAATTTATTCGTTTTCATCGCAAGGGGTCACATGTTTCAAAAATGAAACCACAAAAATGAATTTTCTTTAAAATTGTTATATCCTGTATTAGCATATGAAATAACATAACAATTTTTTATTTAAGAATATATTCAAATTTAACTAAGATTAGACATCAAAAGTCTGCTAAGATTTCAATTCTTTTTTATTTTTCTTCCATTTGGTTAATAGTTGATTTTCTTTTCGACTTACAATTCAATTTCTTGGACTTTGATGGTAAAATAACGACGCATTGTTCTCTATTATAATGATGACATTTCTAGACCATACAAGTAAAGACCCTCGAGCAGTGGAACAAATAACGCATTCAACCAATCGAGATTTTGCCACTTGATTAAACTAGAAATGATTCGTTATTTATAGAAGAAACTACAATCAATAGGGAATGTATCTTTTTGTGCAGACCATGCAACGCACCAGCAGAATGCGTTAATTAAAAAAAGGGGCATTCAAGTTTTCAGTTTCTGCCTCAGGATATTTAATACAAATAATACATTGTCGATGTATTTAAATATAAAATCATTTAAAACTGTACTAAAACAACAAAGCAGAATGACATTTAAAAAAATAGGCATCCTTTTTTTAAATTGTAAATTCTATGCTTTGGTTGCATTTAAGTTTCTATTTGTTGCATATCTGTTGAAAGAATTGGATTTCGGATAACTGACAGTAAGTACATTCTGTTGTTACTTTTACTATTTTCACCCATGATGATTTTATGAAATTTGTTTTTTATTAGTTGATACACTTCTCTGATTTTTTTCTCTTAACTAGGCAATCTTCACAAAAACTATACAGAAATTTACAAAAACTTTCCTCCAGACACCGCCCAACTGTGAAATTTAAAGCACTTTAATGTGACAAAAACTAGACAGTAATGAAATTAACAATCGTTTTATAACAGAATGGAGCAGCTTGTAACCCAAAGTAAGACCCAAAATCTGTTTCCTTTTGCTCGTGCCAGCTTCACTTGACGATGCAGGACCGATATCGTTCCAATTATCACCATGCCAATGCCGACGTCTAACAGCCATAGCCGGTGCTGACCCATCACTTAATCAATAGAGCTGTGTATAGTGGGTATTGTTGAAATAACTTTCTCCAGTGCAGCCTTTGAATGATGGCCTATAGTTGCAAAATCCAGGAATTTTAAAGCAAAGTTCACTCTCAAACAAAAGGAGTAAATAATTTTTATTAAAGATTGAAAGAACAGATAAAGCGTTATTAAACATTTATATAACAATGTTGTGGATCTACCAGGCTAAGAAAAGCTACATAATTTCATTTTAGTGTGTTGGAATCATATAAAAATTATTTCTTTTCCAGAATAATGAAAGTATCAAGTAATTTTAAAATATCTTTTAAAATGTTGTGATACTCCATATTAATATTTCAGTACAAAACTAAGTTTACTCTTCAGCATTCGAACGATTGAGTTCTGAAGCGTATTTTCATTGGTCACCATTATAATAATACTAATGATGCTTTGATGTTCCATAAATATGTTTTCGAGTTGCAGAAAAATTGAAATATTAGTTTTATTGGACGGGAAAAAAAAGAAAAAAGTTGTCTTTTGCTTTTACTTAAAGTACAATATTAAATTTCGCTGCGTTTATTATATCACTTTGTACCGTACCAGTTACAAATTTTGATTCTTAAGATTATTTGGATTTGTTAGGATAGGCAGGGTAAGAAAATGACGGAGAGAAATTGGAGCTGAAGCGGAATCTATGGCATTCACAAGTAATGCAAGTTAATAAGGCTATTATTCATTTGGTAGTTGTACATGTGCAAATAAGACTGTTTATTTAAACAAAACTATTCATTCCAATAGTCATGAAAATGTACCGTCTACGCTTTTCCTTTTGTGTCCAACATTACGTCCCCGCACGGGTTTTTAATTTCTCACTGGGCATAGAAAAGTAAGCTCTTGTCAACACTCTGCAACGGCAGAGATTCCTATTAAAAATATGATACTCTTAATAACTGTTACTACCCATATATATTTCTGAACTCCTTATTTACGATTTAAATTAATATTCATTGGACTTTTCTTTATAAAAAGTTGCTTTAATTATGACATTTCTGCAACATCGAATTAAATATTCCACCTGAGAATGCCTCTATGTTATTTAAAAATTACTTTTAAATGTTTTAAACTCTCGGAAGTGACAGGCTCCAGAGAGTTTAGATAAAACTGAAATTACTAGACATAAATTATAATTAAAAACTACTCTTAATCATTAAAACTTCAAGTATGCCCTAATTTCATTTTATATGTGAAGCTTTATATTGCGTTCATTTTATATTGCGTACTCAAAATATCAAACATAAGGAATTGCTTACTTTTTGAGTAAATTATATGGCAGCCGTTATTTAAAGTCTACGAAAATTCACAATCAAATTATGATCTTAAGGGAATTTCTTAGTGAAATAAGTTAAAAAGGTAACTGCTACTTTTAATTAGAAGACATAAAAATTTCGGTTTTTTGTACTGTTACAAAGCAATTTCGAATTATATTGTTGCTCAGTAAGATATTCAAAGAAAAATATGCACCGTAAATAATTCGAATTAATTCAGTTTGTTTAATTCGAAAGACATTTTACTATAAAGGGTGGTTCAGGTCATATCCAAAAGGCACATGGTGGGTATTTCAGGTAATGACGAGCAAGATTTAAATAGGAACTGGTGATCAGTGCGATGGTGACGATACAATTCACTGCCACGCAAAGAAAAATTATAAACGGTGTAAAAAGACCTTTATTTCACAAAAAACTCTTAATGGAAGTAGAAAATACAAATACAAAACGTTAAAATTTATGACAACTGCACAAAATGTGCCCCATAACCGCTATGCATACTTCACAACGGCGTCGCGTCGTATGGAATCACGAACATGTTCCAATTGGTCAGGAGTCTCCCGCAGAGCCTGAATAAGGCAGGAGCAGGAGGAACAGCTGCCCCAGGTCTCCAGTTATAAGATGCTTCCAAAATCAAGAAATGGAACATTTTGGTCCAATCCATAAACTTTTTCTACGAAATTTACCAACTACGAAAATTCTCTGAAAAAGCTGCCATGTTCCGATAATTATTTTTTAAACACAATTTTTGAATCATTTAGGAAATGTATATGGCAATGCGAAGGGATAAGAGCTATCCAAAACTCTTGCATGCTGCCTACCTTTGCTGAAATTTATAGCTTTTAACTGAAAAAACACACTGAGAGCAGCGTTTTCAAATCGCAAATGGAATCAATGCCATTTTGTTGTGACGAGTTCAAAATTTTATTAGACTCCATGCTATTTAAAACTCGTGATATCACAATGACGTGTGATTTCTGGATTCAGCGCGCTCTTATTCTGCATTCCGATTTTCTGGGAACACTTCTTTATAAGTGTGTAAGATTTCAAATAGCTTTTGTTAACATCATGTTGGCATAAAGAAGAAGCGATCTTTATTGATTCGAATTAAAGCATAAGGAATAATACTCTTGTGTACTATTTATACATTGGAAAGAAGGAGGCCCCACGACAAACGTCTTCGCCCGGCCTCATGCTGGCTTAGTCGGGTTCTGGCTTCCCGGACACATGCCGGCATTTCAGCGTTGCATGACAGGCCTATGGCTACGGCACATATGTCTTGTATACCAAACAATTACGGTACCTCCAGACGTAGAATGCTTGGGAGCTTAACCCTTTAACACGCAGTGATCCCGCTCTGGGAACACCCAACTCTGACGTTTTGACTGTTGCCAGTCACAAAGAACAGATTTGATTTCTAGAACAATAATTGCGGGTGACATAGCTCCACGAGAATCCTTTACTTTTAGCACGTCATTTTTCGTAAAAAAATAGTCACGATTATTTTTAAACAGCACTGACATCTGCTGAAAAATGGGAGAATGCGAGAACAGCTGGATAGATTGCCCAATGCTGAAAAAAGGGCAGCCGTTGCCATCGCTCGACTTAACTACCAGCAAGATGGCGGACGATCGAAACGTTCATCGCGTGCCACAGATCTAGAGACCCTTTTTTTGACGCTGGCTGTGCCCAGCACAGCCAGCTGCGTCAAAAAAAAGGTTTCTTTCGTCTGGAAACAGACCTTTGAGTTCGAACGGATTCCCCTGAGAGGTTGAGATAGACATATCTCTGTAACATATTTACTCCCATGTTGCGAGAACGAAAAGAATTTCCTTCATATTACCTGCGTTGCTTCCTTACATTGGTTGTTGAACACATTCTGGAGTCAGTGTTGCATTTGAGTAAGATTTTGCACAAATGCTCTAAATATTTGAAATTACAAAAAATAACATCGCAAATTGCATTTTTAGTTTTCTAATGTATCTAAGACTTTTCAGGATATCTCTTTATGTTCGTAAGTTGTGGAAAAATAATATTTATAAATGTTTGAATACAACACAAAAATCGAAAAAAGTTTATTGTTTTATAAATGCACAAAAAATGCGTAATTATACAAGCTAATTGGAACACTAAAAAGCTAATCGTAAAAATATACATCAGATTAAAAAGCTTGTGTTACAACAAAGTGAAATTAATCTCAAATTGTTATCAGAGATTGGATTGAATTGACTGCTGTTGCCAGCAAGCTTAAGTAAATTCGCTTGTTAAATGATCCTTTCGTATGCATTGATTACTTTTTCGTCTCCTGAGAAAAGCTTATGCCACAGAGATAATCAGGCGAAATGGCTGACAGGACTTTCGCCTGATAGTGTCTTTTCAGGAGGGAAATTGCAAACAAGAGGATAATCATGTTGGCCCGCCGTCATTAGGACTAGTGTTGTTGCTGGTCGTTACAAAGCGCCTAGTTGAATGCCGCTCTATTCCGGAGTGTCGCTTTATGTTTCGTCATGCATTTGAGAGAGCGTGAAATCATTTATATGGTAAGCAGGACAGGCAAGTTTGCTAATCTCTCTTTCGATTACGTTATATTTTACCAACGTTCACAGAAGAGGTGTACTAGATATCCCAATTCTCATCTACGGATCTGAAAAGGGTAAACTCGTATGGTATTCCTTTAAGTGATGAAAACAATAACATCTTTATTTTTCAGTGGATTTTAAACAGAAGATTTAGCAACACCGTATAAATAAAGTAATAATTTATTAATAATTATAAAATTAGCTTTTATTTAAATTTATGTGTACAGTGAAAAAAAAATTCTCATTTCTCTTCCAATCATTATGCATGGGGCAGAAATCAGTCTTGTGTAACGCTTTGAGGTGCAACCCTTTCCCAATGCTGAAAAAAGGGCAGCGCGCTGGCTGTGCGCGCACAGCCAGCTGCGTCAAAAAAGGGCAATCTATTCAGCTGTTCTCGCATTCTTCCATTTTTCAGCAGATGCCAGTGCTGTTAAAAATAATCGCGACCATTTTTTGACGGGAAATGACGTGCTAAAAAGTAAAGGATTCTCGTGGAGCTATGCCACCCGCAACTATTTTTATTGAAATGAAATCTATTCTTCGTGACTGACAACAGTCAAAATGTCAGAGTTTGGTGTTCCCAGAGCAGGAACACCGCGCGTTAAAGGGTTAAATGAGCATAAGCTTTAGCATTTTAAAACTGTTGTATATTTAAAGTTGATTGATAAATTGTCCATTGGAAAAGAAAGAAAAAACTTAGTGTCTTTTGAAACGTATATAGAGGATATTTAAATCTTATATATACCTATTTATACAATTATTCAGCCAGTTAAATGTTTCTTAGACAATGTTTTAATAATGTGTTAAAAGAATTAAAATATAAAAACAATTAGTTCAATACTGAAACTTTCATACCATATTTAGACACAAATTTAATACGTAGCTTTAATAATTTTCAAATTTTAAATAAAGCTAGATATTTTCACGCAATACAATAAACATGAACTTGATAGCAAATAAATAAATGAATATTATAATTTATAAGCAACGGTAACCAATTTTTGTTTTTTTTCTTCACCTGAAAGAATTGCTGTAATGTGTTTTAATACTTTCTAAATATTATATATCTCAGTTTGTCTGTGTGTCGATCTGTCTGTCTGCCTGACCTTGGTCTAATTGTACGTATCGAATGCTACACAATTTTTATATTATATTGTTATGTACTGTAGTATGTACTTTCTTGAAAATTGTGTATAAAGCATATATAATTCTTATACAGAAGCACTGAAAAGAATCACAATACACTACGTTCTATGGCTTACTCTTCATCCAAAGAATGGGTATTGCATTTAAGACCCTTTTACTGACTCTTACTAAAACACATCATAAATGATATTAATTTTTTGTGCAAAAGTACCGCAATTGACATCGTCAAATTTGTCACAAGAAAACAGTTGTGTATAGTTTACTGGCATACTCTCATAGCTTTTAACCCTGCAATTTAAAAATGCCTATAGCAAGAAAAAAACGTGATTTTAATTCAAAGTTTGAAATTAATAAGTAGTACACTACCCATGTTCTTTGAAACATTTAATATAACAACTAATATAACAACAAAGACGAAAGGACAAAAAATAATTCTTAAAATCTATTTAGGGATCCCCTATCTTTATCAAAAGTTTGTAAAAAATACAATTATAGTTTACTCTTAAGATTTTTCATTTCACAGCCAATAAGGATGTATTCTCCTTTCATTAATTAAAATAATCTCCTCTTCATTTTTTTAATGAAGCATTAAAATACGTTTATAAAAACCACATCCATTAAAAACAATTTTTGCGAGTAAATATATACTTTAAAGATTTATGTATCAGGCTTGAAAAATAATTAATATTTTACTGTTAGAAGACTATAATTAAGCAACTAATTAGATTCAAAGTAATATTACCTTCAGAAGTTTTTTGGCTATATGCTGTAGAGCAGTCGGTTCACTACTCCAGGTAAAAAAAGTCACTTAAAAAATATATGTACCAAAATAAAATGGTTTAATATTTTTACTTTTATTTTTGTTTAGTTGATGATTTTCATCTTTAGGATTTTCTTTTATTAGAGGGACCGAAAATTAATATCTTTTTTTATATAACATTCAACCAAATAAATTTTAAAACGCGTTTTTAATTACAAAGGATCACAATTCATATTTGTAACGTTTTGAAGAATTTTATAGTATTTTTTTTTCTTTCTGAAAGGTGACCACCTTGCTCCTCCCCCTTTTTTCTTTCATTTACCCTTATTGAAGGATGATATTCAAAAGTCCTGAAATATTTTTAGGTCAATTGACACAATTTGCATAAATCACTGGAGTAGGTACTGGGAATGTTAAACCAACAGCAGGTCACAAAGAACTTTTGATTCCAATAAAAGCAAACTCTCTTTCATATCGTGTACTGTCATTGATTCTTTAAAGTACTCCACCTATCAAACGTTTTTCGCAACCAATTCTTGTCATACACGTACCATTCTAACGCTCATCGGTCTGATGGTTGTTTCAATAAAATTTTCACATAAAAAAAGAGGGTGATGCCATTGAAAATTTTCGAACTTTTTTCGGTGTAACCATAACCGTGAGAACTCAATTGTTTTGAAAAATCCCAAATCTTGAGTGCATACTTTCAAATATTTGAATATATGAATTTTTTCAGATCGGCTGATGGGAGAGGCCTCTAGAGGTTCATCGGTGTATTTCGAAAACGTCATAATTTTGATACAAACAATCATAATAATAATAATTATTATTATGGCAAGCACTTCAAAAATTTCAGAATGTCTCTTCATAAACTGTATTATAAACTGAACTAAACAATTAACATGTATCAATACTGAAACTTTTAGAAAAAAAAATTAAAATTCAAAAATTTTTCAGAGTGTCACCTTTCAATGTACGTGAAAATGTTACTGTACAACTCCATGTTTGAAAATTTTTTTTGAAAGTTTTATAAAAATTGCCTTTTTTTCATTTATTTCAGGGTCTAAAGTAAGTTATAAGAATCATCTTGAATTTTCACGAGTCCCTCGTGCAATTATTTTATTTTAACCCTTTCGTTACTACTGCCGCCCGATGGCGGCGGCCACGAACGCTCTCTGGGTACTCCTGCCGCCCAGTGGTGACATCCAGCTAACGTTCTCGAGTTCTACCGCAGCCCAATGGCACATCCAAGAAACGTTTTCTGGGTACTACCGCCGCACAAGGCGACATCTACGAAACGTTGAGTACTAACCCCGCTCCACCTAAAGGTTATGTGGGTACGATTACCATAGTTGCCAAGAATTCTGGAATATAACTAACCACTTTTTTAAACAGCAATTTTTGTATTAGAATTAGAAAAATTTTTGATTTGTCAGTGAATTCCGCAAAACGCGTTTTCGCGGCTTAGGCTTCCGTACAGTGATCACTCGTGGAAAAAACCCTAGTACCACGAACATATAATAGCGGTCAGCTCCTTCGTACCTAAAGAGTTAACCCTTTGAATCTCAAGCATTTCCATATCAGTGACGAAGATCAACTGGATAGACTACCCGCAGCTGAAAAAATTCAACCGTTGCCATCGATCCATTTAACGCTCCCGCACAGCAAGCTGTGTCAGAAAACTTTAGCTCTGTGGCACCGATCGACCGCCATGTCGTTGGTAGATAAAGGGATCGATGGCAACGGCTGCACTTTTTCAGCGCTGGGAGCATTGAACCCTATTTTTTGAAGACTAGTTGCGAAAGCATTGAAATAAGGTGTTTAAACGGCGCAACCACCGCGCATCAAAGAATTAATATACGTACCAACACTATGAAGCAGATTTTGTTCCTTCAACATATCGGACATTTTTTCAATTATCACCCCTATAATGAATAACTCTAAAAATTTAGTTTAATAAAATCAAGCCCAAAATTTCTTTTTCTCTCTCTCTTTTTCTTTTGGTTACTCTGCAAACATTTTCTAACTGTGTCAAAGTGGTTCGTACATCAAGTTCCTGAAAGAAATCCCAAATGTTTTATGTAAGTCCTTTTTGTTGTTGTTGTTGTTTTGTTTTACGATACTTCCTTTCTTCAGGAAAAAGGTGAACCATAAACACTTTATTTCATCCATAAAAGAATTTTTTTCTCCTGGCTTGTAACAGATGGCCAATAAAAGAGTGTATTCTACGCTATGCTTAGTTTTATCACCTGCAGCATTTTGTTTTCACGTTTGAGGTTTACTTAGCTAATTTTAAGGTGACATACACCGTGGACTTGTCTTTAATAAATTCAGTATGCATACGTGGATGAAGTTCACGTTTAAATTCTCATGTAGCTTTTGCTTGTTTTGGTAATGTTTATATAAAACGTTTAAAGCACGCACAGGAATTGAATGTACATGAGTACTGTTTCTTAAAAATAAGTAGTGACATTAACTTTATTTATTATGTACTTTAAATAGGAAATCGGGAGTTTTAATCTTTACAAATTTGGATTATTATTAGTTACTCCTTTGTACAGATTTTTTTGTAAATTGATGGAACAAAGACATAGGACAAGAGAAGACTAATATACGCAGTGTAAACTTTATAAAATTGTCTTTTACTAAACATAAAGTTAAGATTGCGCAGATCACTTTATTAATTATTAATAAAGGAAATTTCTTTTATGTATTCATTGCAGTAAACTTTATCAACGCCAATTTTATGTTTCAGTAAAGTCTATGAATTTTTAAAAAGTGTTACATACTCATGGTGATGTTTAATAAATTATGTGATTAAAGTGGAAAAGATATATAGTCTTACTGTTTTTTTTTTTTGTTGTTGTTTATCATATATGTAGGAAGAACACACCAAAATCCATACCGGTCGTGCGATGGTGGTTGGTATAATATAAATATACCAAATTTGAGCTCAATTGAAGGCACCTTATAGGAGCTATCGTGTTCAATCACATAGACACGCGCGCGCGCACACACACACATCTCAAAAAAATATCATAAGTGGATTCAGAAGACCTCAAAATTTATAAATGCATCAAAATCTCAAAGTCGAATTTTTCATGATTACAATGCTTTCTTTACACGGTAAAAGGTAAAATTTCAAACACAGCTTGACAAGAACTCAGAAAAGCACGTTTACCACCCAATCACGCAAGGATTTTCCATTGTCCACACTCTTCCCGATGCAGGCACGCTAGCTAGTATAAAAATTAATAAAAAAAACATGTTATTAAAATTGCATGATAATAGTCATAAAAAGATTGCTTGGCTTCCTATTTTAGTCCTTCACACAATTTTGTGTTAAAAGAATGATTCAGTCTATTCAGCTAAATCATACCTGAAATCACGAATTAGGAAAATCATAGTTATCAATTTAGTATTATTCACAAAATCAAATACATATTAAAGTTTTTGTTTATTTTTAAAGTTTCCGTGTGTCATCGTAAGCTGGTTTCCATGGCAATGTTGTTAGAAAAATACTGAAAATATTCGAATAATTGACCATACACCTGTATCCTCAATACTGTTTAAGCACTTTCATTTTTTCCGTAATTTCAAAGATGATGAAATTTAGTTTTTGTCCGTCTGAGGTTACATCGAGTTGTACTGGTTGCAAGAAATTAGAAACGACTTGAACATATTAAAAGGATTTCGAAAAGGAAAATAAAGGCTTCTTTACGTTTGCGAGTACTCGAGTTTGCAGCGAAACTGTAAGTCACTTTTGAGTTGTCTGTCATTCATAAAATATCAATAGCAGCATAGCAAAATTATTTCGTTTCTGTTCAACTGAACTTCGTATAATAATCCAAGCGCATTCGCATTTTGTAAATAGAGTAAGTACATCAAAAAGTTATTTAAAACAATTACGGAATACATTTTTGTTATTTTAAACGATGAAAAAACTACTGATTTTTCATCATGGCTCAAAAATATAAAAACAATATGCTCTTCAAGCGAAAATAATGCAACACTTAACCTTCGATCTGAGTCAATGGGGCATTACCAGTCATTCTATTCGTAGCGTATATAAATCTTTAAACAGATATTTTTGGTTTTATGGAATAGGTTTTGAAAAAGGCACGAATTTCAAAAATAATATGCAATTTTGACTAAAATTTCGTTATTATTCGTTTTTTTTATTTGAAGGGAGAACCATTTTCGAATTAATTGAAATGTTTATGTAGCTGAGAAATAATGCTGAAGACACGAGAGACACAATAGCCAAAATCGTAATCGTATTAATAACCTCTTTTTCAGGATTAGTTTTAGATTCTTTGTGTCGGATGTTGATTTATACAAGGAGGAAAAAACTTTAAAAAGTAATGCATTGTCTGGCGAAAATCTACCGTGGTCTTGGTGAAAATAGAATGTTTAGGAATTCACCTTGAAGTTAAACATTGCGCTTCTGATTAATGACTCCATCATTTACGGTAACGCAATCCATCTTATGTACATAGAGATTCCCAAACTCCCTTCAACGTACCGTCTGTACAGGGGCGTAGCCAGAAATTTTTCATGGGGGAGGTTACGACTACTATAACTCATATATATGTATACGTGTGTGTGATAATGTAGTGAAGAATATACATTTTGTATGGCAAAAAATTTCTCATGGGGGCGATTATGACCCCCTAACCCCCCCCCCTTGGCTACGCCCCCTGTGTATGGATTTATATCATTTCCTTTTCTATCTGCTTTTGCATGAACTTCTTCAGCGTTGTAGTTCATCGGTATTTGCCAGGGAGCTGTCTCAGCCTAGTTTTGCTCTGTCTCTTTCTTGATCAAGGATTTGTTGACTGAATTGAACACAAAAGACTTCAGCAGAGCAACGATGAAGATTTGGAGCTTCTGTTTGATTTGCATTGTAAAATATCGGCGACCATTTCGAGTGCTAACAAAATTCTACACCCGCTTCTGTTTTCATCTGTTAGCACCACACCTCTTATAGCGTTTCAAAATGTTTATCGCCTGCTGTTTTCTCCTGTTTGGGCCACAAACATTCTAGTCCTTATTGTCACACTTGTTGAATTTCTTCAGTTTGTTAGCCTGTGCACGTTCGTTTCCAATGCTATAAATTCTGCGGCAGATGTCAAAGCCACAGCTCAGAAATCCTCAGTAAAATTTTCCCACCAAAGAAGTTGGCAAATACTTACTGCCATGAAAGATTCTACTGAGGGATTTAAGATTCTCAACTTCATTATTATTTTAAAAAAAATTCATACTCTAGGCACTCGGCAGCCTTCTGACTTATGATCTCTTTGCAGCCATTAACCAGGGCCAGTTATAGACTATTCACACGGGTATAGTTGAGAAACGATTTTAACCCCCCCCCCTTGGCTACGCCCCTGTGTATGGATTTATACCATTTCCTTTTCTATCTGCATCTGCATGAACTTCTTCAGCGTTGTAGTTCATCGGCCTTTGCCTGGGAGCTGTCTCAGCCTAGTTTTGCTCTGTCTCTTTCTTGATCAAGGATTTGTTGACTGCATTGAACACAAAAGACTTCAGCAGAGCAACGATGAAGATTTGGAGCTTCTGTTTGATTTGCATTGTAAAATATCGGCGACCATTTCGAGTGCTAACAAAATTCTACACCCGCTTCTGTTTTCATCTGTTAGCACCACACCTCTTATAGCGTTTCAAAATGTTTATCGCCTGCTGTTTTCTCCTGTTTGAGCCACAAATATTCTAGTCCTTATTGTCACACTTGTTGAATTTCTTCAGTTTGTTAGCCTGTGCACGTTCGGTTCCTATGCTATAAATTCTGCGGCAGATGTCAAAGCCACAGATGAGAAATCCTCAGTAAAATTTTCCCACCAAAGAAGTTGGCAAATACTTACTGCCTTGAAAGATCCTACTGAGGGATTTAAGATTCTCAACTTCATTAGTATTTAAAAAAAAAATTCATACTCTAGGCATTCGGCAGCCTTCTGACTTATGATCTCTTTGCAACCATTAACCAGGGTCAGTTTTAGACTATTCACACGGGTATAGTTGAGAAACGATTTTACGCTCCCCTCTATCTCTTGTATCTCAACCCATATAGCACTGTGACGTCATAACATATTGTGCATACTGGTTACACTGTGAATTTAAGACTTCATGTGAAAGATTGTATAAGTCGCAGAGAGGTTGTTCTTACGCTAACTCTAGGGATGGACGCGAGACGACTTTTTGCGAGACGAGACAGAGATTTACAGCTTTTTTGCGAGACGAGACAAACATTTTTAACATTATGATATAGGGATTTTTGCGAGACGAGACAAGTTTTTGGGCTGTTTTGCGAGACGCGAGACACCAATTTTTCGTCTCGCGTCCATCCCTAGCTAACTCGCCGTGCTAACCCAGTGGTTAAGGCGTTGGACTATTAACCTGAAGGTAGTTGATTCGATTTCGGCATACCACAGAGGACTACCATGTACATGCGGTGTACGTGCACATTAAATCAGTGGTTCTATACAGTCCTAGCAGTTTCCAAGGGGTGCCAATTTTCAAAAGTCCCCCTGTTCTTCTGATGAGGATCTAAATTGTGTCAGGAAACTACAGAAAGAACATACGTATCTCTAACCGACACAATCGGTGACGTGAGCAATCCTCTCCTGATACGCAATGGTCTTTTTAGGAAGTTTTTGTGTCGTCACATAGTAATCATCATCGTCGTCCTAGGGGCCTGTATGGATATCTCTGCCATGTCACATATTTGCTACTCAGTGCGTCCGTTGTGACTAATTATCAAATGCACTGTGAAGTAACTCTGAAACGTTGCATATTTGACACTACACTAAAGAACGTCCTAGGAGGCGTGATTCATAGAACATTTGCAATGTGACGAACGGGACAAAATGCAACATCGCCACAATGTCATATCAATATATTGACCCCCTTCCGCACCCCACCTCAGGCGAGGAACGACTGTTTGGTAAGAAGTGAGAGAACTTTTTTATTCGCGTTTTTAGAAAACATTTTTCTTTCTGGAAGTAGGGAGAAAGAGTTAGTTCGTTGAGATGATATGTTTATGTTCATTGTTCTTGTGCGTGTATATCCTTTATGCTTTGTAAATAACTGTAGATAACGTAATATTAATCAAGAATATACTAATAATTTGGAACCATTTAGTTTAGCCGTGATTTAGTTATGTTTGTGACATTTGTTGGTTTTCGACCTTTCTTTTTGAAGACAAGTAATTACTTTGCCGAGTTTCGAGCCCGAGACCGATCTTAACTGGCAAGTTCGTTTACCTGATCTTTTCGTTTAGTTAGTAGTAACTAATATGACTACTGTACGGATAATGTGTATGTACAAGTAATTTCAGACATTTTTCGTTCTGTATCAGAAATAGCTCAGATTATGTATCAGGATAAGCATTTCATATGTATAAAAAAATATAAGAACTATATAAACTCTTCAAAAAACGTTTCATGATTTTTGCTAGAAAACGGTTGTTGTTATTTTGCCGCATGCAATTCTTTTATTTCACCTTTCTGTTGTGATTATACACATGCAATAAGTCGCGCCATTTTTAAAGTAGGCCTCTATTCTCAAAATCAAATTTTTATTATTTCAAGAAAAATCCGAATCATTGTACCATCTCATGCAAGTATCTGTAAGGCAGAGCTTATGTCATGAGTCAAAGAATATATCATATTTTGATTTTTCGTAAAGATGCAATTAATTTCACTTATAAGAGTAAGAAAAAAATTTGATTTCTTCCGTACAAAGAACGGGTACGCAGTTAGTAATACAATAATATTTGAATCCCTTTTATTTCATTTTTACATTTTCTCAAAAATTTTTACTGGCCTTAAAATTTTTACTCTGATTGTATTTACAGTCCCTTACCACCAAACTAAAATTATGGGTGTGCCACTTATATCATGACCGAAAATTTTATGAAGGAGGGATGGACATATAACATATTTAAAGTAAATAAAGATTTTGAAATATATATTTTACAACAAATAGTTTTTTAAAAAATTTAAGGGGGCATGTGCCCTGGAGCAAATTTGTATGGTATGTCTCACATTTCTTCCAATAATACAACATGCAGTAATTTATTTGCTGTGTTCTATAACCTTTGTTACAATATTTTTCAATAATTTACGCTATTGCTTTTAAAAGTTTGAATAAAATGGATGATATTTTGTGGCCTGGGTATCTTTGTACAATGTATTTTATATTTTACATGCATATGCACACAAATTCACTCGAAAACTATTTTCTGCTATGAATTCACTTTAAACACAAAAGGAGAACTGAACTTGTCTTTAAATCTCGGCAACCCAATCCCTTTTTGTTAATTTTTTCATTTCAAAACCTTTGATATTGAAGTGACATTATAAAAGGATAATCGAATCGCACAGTTAAGTAGTCTTTATTTTCTGTATTATTGAAACATGCTCTCTTAACTCCATGTCTAGCTTATCAGGATCGATTTACTTTATCAGAAGCGGAATGTTAAAACCCAGATATGTCAATTCTAATCCTGAAACATCGTTATAGTTGGAATAGAGTCTCAAAAGTATTGAAGAGATGAATTGCATGTGTATGTATAGAAAGATGGGTTCTTCTTAGGTTAGTTTCTTTGATTTCCAATAGTAAAACAAATTCTACCAAGAATAGTATTTTCTTTCAGTGGAGAAGAGACAAGATGGATTAAAATAAATTGAAACTTTACTTTTCTCTTTTAAGGTTACGAGATTTTCCTACGAAATTAATATAAATTTAGTGCTTTTATGTAAAATAAAAGATTCTTTGTATATGTACTGTCAGCTCATTTTCAAGCCTAAATGAGGGCAATACACCAGTTGTCCATTTGCACTGCGATCAGTGTAGTGCTAATCGTAGACGACGTTTCGTGTAATGCAAGGAACTCTAGCACTCAATAGATCAGAAATGAAATACTCGTATAAAACCGATTAGACCTGACTAGTAACTTTGGACGTATACATATCTGGGGAAATATAACACGCAATATCCTTTCCAATATCCTCGAAAGATATTAGATTACGGAATTCTTGTGTGTGTGTGTGTGTGTGTGAAGAAGATGGACGCATATCATGCTTGATGCCAATACTCACATCTATGTTTTTAAGGTGGCTTAATCACCGGTACTAGAATTACTATGCTAAGGCACTTTACACAAGATTTTGACATTAGATCTTGATAGTATTATTCAATGTGATAAATTCTCTTCAAGTATGCAACCAATTAAATATATATAATAAAAGAAGTTTGATTTGAGTGTTTACTGCTAAAACTCCAAAACCAACCACCGCACCCCTACGTTGGTACATGGCAACATGCTATGGTAGCCTTTGCCTCTCATGCGTAAAGAAGGTTTCGATTTGGAACTGAAGAAGCTGGGCTCTGATATATCGAGGGTCAAAAGGTGGCATCATACCAATAGCCTTCTAAAGGGAAGTCGGTAATACAGCTAGGAATTTGCGCCAAAGTAGCCACTGACCAGAAGCTTCTTAAATGTTTGTTCCTTTCAGGGAAGGTCAGGAATCAGCTGGAAATCGAACTTTTAACCAAGCATTTTATAGAATTTTCAGGATGCTATAAAATGTTCTAAGATGTTCAAGAACGTTCCAGAAGTTTCTAGATCTTCAAACTTAATTTAAACGTGTTTTTGCGAATATTATGCTTGAACTGCTCCACTTCACTGTCTAATCATCGAGATCGACAGCGTTTTCGTACCAGAAAAGTGCACTTTTTTTCATAAACCGAGTAGTTTTAAAAAATCGAATTCCCAAAACTTATTCTTTTCACGAATTTTGGGTATTATTCGAAATTTGACACCTTGCGTTTAAAAACCTCGCAATTTCTCGAAATAATGGCACGAAATTTATTTACTATCCATATTGTACCTAGGTTAGTGGAACTTTTATTCATTTATATTTGTGCCTATTTGAGCAGCAGTGCAGCTATTTAAGTTTTTTGGTTTGATTGGCAACACAAACTTCTTCGATTCAAACTTGCTATTTTTAATGATTTTATATCGTAAAATAAAAAATTAGATCTAGTGGTCGATGTGAAGCAATTGCAAGAAAATTAGATCTAGTGCCATATGCTCATACATTCGAACCAAATATTTAATTATAATGTTTATATAACCACGGTTGGAAAGATAAGCTTCATTCCCTTTGGAAGAACGGGTACGTCAGCTAGTTAATAAATAGTATTCAAATTATGTTGGATTCAATTTCTTTTAAAATTTTCTCAGCAGATGACACCGACGTGATTTCAAAATGATATGGTAGACTCATTTTTAAGTAACCCTATTTTTTATTTCATCTACCATGTTTCTTAATTCCATGCTTGGCGTATCAGCTTCGATACACTCAGTCGGAAGCAGAAGGTTAAACTCAAACATAACATAAAATGCTGAAACATCGTTATGGCTGGGGGAAGAGTCTCAGAAGATATATGGAAGGGATGAATTGCACGTGTACACACAGAAAGGCAGGGAAAGATGGGTTCTTTAAGATTAGTTTCTTCGATTTCCAATAGGGAAACAAAGTTTTTCGAGGAAAGTATTTTCTGTCAGTGGAAAAGGAACGAAACGCATGAAATAAATTGGAACTTGACTTTTCTTATTTCGATATTTCAAGCAGTGTCTAAAGATTTTTCTTCTGTAGAAGAAGAATGAGTATAATGTATTTTATTTAAGATATAACGCGACACTTTGTGCAGTATCAGTTCACAAGAAAACGTATAAAAATAATAATTTGAAAATTAAACACATGCAATAATTCCTCGTTTATAATGGGTGTTTCGTTCCGAGAACGAAGGAATACTTTAAACTTGTATAAGTATTATTACAAAATAAGCTCAGTGAGCTTAGTAAGTAAAACAGAGTGTACTGTTACGAATTATCGCGGTAATCTAAACTTCTGGGATTTAATTTAGTTTAAATTCGTATTCTATGCTGAAACCAATTAAATTTTGGATTTTATTGCACACGAATAGGTTAACTAGAACGCAAGATAGGGACCTTAAAGTGTTCCATGGGGGGTTTGGTGGTTTCTCGACAAATGCCAGCGATATCGCTTATCTGGGCTAAATTTTGAGAGCTTATTTTTAACGCCACATTTGGCGATATTTCTACAGACTGTAGTCAAGTTTTAGGACATTTGTCACGATTTTATTAATTGGGCCTGTAATGTTTGCTTTCCCGCATAGTTTTAGAATTACGCAATAGATTTACTCGATAAGTAAGGAAAATTTTCGACTTGAAATCCCTCGAAGTAACTAGAAATCTTTCCAAAATGTATAAGAGAGAGTAAGCAGGTTGTTCTCTCATTTAGTTAGGAATCGTCTCTTCCAGAGAGCGCTGCTGAAAGCCATAGCCTCTTAGTTTTGTGCCATTATAAGCGATGCTCTTGGGCTTGTTTTGTGAAGTTTTATTAAAAATCTGTTCGTGAATGCTAGATCGCTGTAGGCTGAGAAACATTTCAGGATTCTGCTCGTGTATTCCACTAACCTTTTGGACTATGTAAGGATTTTATTGTATGCGTTTGAGAGTCTCTCTCTGATCAACTGACTATTGTAAATAGAGTGACAACTTGCGACTTCGTTTGAAATGTGCACTGAAGATTGTTCCTGGAATTTCTCGAAACAGTAACGTTTATGCTTCGTCCAGCTTACGAACCCGAAAATTTAACAGTTCCTATAAAAATACTCTTCTACAAACTGGAGTGACAAAGTAAGACATAAAGGTATTTTGTAAGGTAAGTTTTTCCTTCGTTTCCATTAGCTATTAGCTCTGAGGGGGGGGGGAAGGCGGCATATTTTTTTCTGTTTCATATGGCAGAGGAACACACCATAATCTATTAATTAAAGAAATGATTGCTTCAAAAAAAACGTTATCTATTTACCACTACCCAAAAAATTAGACTTGCAAGTTTAATTTTCACCTTTTTCCTCCGAAGTTGAAAATTATTCATTATCTTCAGTCGTTTGTTATTTCGTGATTGACTTTTCGTAAGTATGTATCGATTGCTACAAAAAAAATGTGTAAGTGCTCCAGTTATACCATATGGCATTTGAAAAATGATGTGATTCATTGTTGTTTATCAGGTGAACATAAGATCATCTCAATACAATACAATTACCAGGAAATGCACTTAAAATTGCAGTTCCCGGAGTCTGTCAAGTTAAAAAAAATTAATATATATTATGTTGTGGCATATCCTTTGTTGGAAATATTCCATTTTACGAATAAAAATACCTTCACCTACAAAGGAAATAAATAAAGTACTGGCGAAAAATCACTGAGCACAAAAGCAAGCAATAAGAGAGTCATAAATAAATCATAAAATGACAAGTTTTTAATTGTTTTTACCTTTTAACATCAGTAATTTGTTGAGTGTTATTCTAATAAGCCAGCATCCCTAACGGTCCAGGGAAAATGAAACCCTATCTAACTTAAAGTAAATAAAAAACTTTGTAAAAAACACACATAAGATGTTATAGGTAAAAGGATTTTATAGGCTTCTTACCTATATCATCTTATGTGTGTTTTTTACAAAGTTTTTTATTTACTTTATCGTTTAACACCAGTAATTTGAGTGCTTTTTCCCTATCTAACTTAGGTGTTTCTGAACAGTCATGTCCGGTTTCAATTCTAAAATTGGAAACTGCCTTTTTACGTTGTGAGACATTAAATGTTTTCCAACCGTTTTGGATATCATGCCAGTTTTGGACTTTGAATTTAGCCATCAAGTTAACTTCGTTATTTAAATGTCTTTCTAAACATACTTTAGCAATTGTAGTTTAAAAAAGGAATATTTTTGTGTTGAAAATAGTGTATGAGGCATTTATAACACTTTTTTTACAAGTGCAAACAAAACAGCTCTGTTAAATTAAGTTCTGAAGACAGTGATTAAAAAGTTCTTCAGTGATTAAAAAGTCGTACACTGAAAGTCCTCTGTAAATTCTTTACTTTCTTCCTTTTTCTGCATCGCCATTTCCCATTTATTTCATTTAGATTTTTTAATTTAAAAATTATACAAATTTCATGCATAAAAGTAATATACTAAAATTAAGCAAAAAAATTCTACATATTTATTCGCAATTAACCCAGGCTGGGGAGAAAGCGGGCAGACAAAATGTCTATAATTAACTAGACAAACATACCCCAAAAAATAACGGAAACAAATTCTCATATTAAATTACACCAATTTTATTGAAATTTTCTATTAAAATTGTAACATGATATTTTTCTATTTTATTATAAAAATAGTGTAAAAATGCTTGGTGAAGGGGTTTACCTGCAAACTGGTGCAGAGATGGCTTTTTATTAAAAAAAATATATATGCTTATGTTTTAATGTGTTGCACCTTCACTCTCTAACGAAAAAAAACTCTCTGCCACTTCCCATTGCCATTTTTTTGATACCATCCCTTTTCGATACCCTGTTTTTCTGCTGACAAAAACTGGCCTATCGAAAAAAGGCTTATTTTTCCGAAACTTTTATGGGATGCAAAATACCTCCCAAAACTCTACAATGGAATTAGATTTGTTTTCTATTACTTCAAGAAAAAGCGCCGCGAAAGAAAAAAGATTTCCCAACTTTCACATGAACACTTGACCTGCCAAAACAAACTTACAAGATCACACAAACGACCCTACTTTAGTCAAGTCATAAAACGACCCTGCTCTAAAAGCTTTGCATTGTGTTCTCTCATCTGTAAAATCTTCGAGTCAGACTCATGACTATATCTCTGTCAACCTACGTTATTTAGCGAAAATTAAAATGGGCGAATATCAAAAATTAAATGGATGTTCGATTACGGCAATAAAACATGTGCTGTCTAGCGCTTCAGCACTTTTGTCTTTGCATCTAAAAGTCCAATAGATCAACTCTTCCTAATGTTGGCTTAGAGTGAAAAAACGGTGTGTTTGAATGTGTTCTATATTCGATGTATTAAGCACGATTTACCTACCTTCCTTATTGAGAGCGCTATGCAGTTAACCAAATTTAAATTAACAGTCACTTTCATTAAATCACCTGACGAAATATTAGATATTTCAAACATTATTTACCTTAAAGTAGTAGATAACTGAATAACTGATTTCTAAAAGTAGTTACAATATGAGCATTGTTAGTACAAATAAATAACTGAAACATGTTTTTACTCTGGTAAAATCAATTCAATTTTCTTCCTTGTTCCTCACAAATATTTGACATCGGCATGGCATTATAAAATGATATGCGAATCCCAGATTTAAGTAACCTCACTTTGTATTTTTCCGGAACAAGTCCCTGATCTCAGCATATCAGTATATCGATTTACTTTATCAGGAGCGGAAGGTTAAATCCAAATATGTCATTTGTAATGGTAAAACATCGTTACGGTTTGAAGAAGAGGCTCAAAAGATATTGAAGAAATGACTTGCATATGTGCGTATAGAAAGACGGGAAGAAATGGGTTCTCTTAAGATTAGTTTATTCGATTTCCGCTAGTAAAACGGAATTTTTAGAGACTAGTTTTTTTTTTTTTGTGTGTGTGTGTGTGTAGGGCAAAAGGGATGTTATATATGCTTACCTCTTCTCTTTTCAATCTTTCAAGTAATGTTCGTTGGACATTTTTTTTCTATGAAGAAAATTATTACAAAATACTTATTATTTAGAAGTATTTACAGTACAATCTTGATAATCCAGCATATATGGGACCAGGAAACCGCCAGATTATCGAAAAATTCTGGATTATCAAGATCTTTTGTTTTCGACACAAACATGAAGTCACGTGCTTTCATTTGGTAGACATTGTAGTACAGCGGGGCCTTCGCTATTTGTAACGGGCCTGCGCGTGTATTTCGATGAGTCATCCAAAGAGGCCTACGGATGCTCGCGTCTTCACATATACATCAAGCATTTTTTAAGCTTTCCAAGGCTTTGAAGCGTTATTTAATGTAGCTTTATGCATAATTGTGCTACTAATTTTATTAGTTTCTTCACTATGATACATGTGGACATTAAAGCAAGTAGATGTGTGTAATTTTAAGGAAAAACAAAGCAGTGCTTACTCTCATGATTCATTATTTTGGCTTGATTTTTAATATACATTAAACAAATTAAGCTGATTTTTATTATACATTAAGGTAAACATATTCATAAATGATAAACAGTTTATTTATACAGATATTTTTATTAATTTCTTTATACTGAATATTTAAGTTTCACATTTTAAAAGCAGTTACAACCATAACCACTTTTTAAATAAAATACTAACAGTTATTAAATTTGCGTTCATTAAATTTTGTCCAGTTAATATATTAACAGAATATATGACGAGGTGCTGGAATAGAAATGAAGATATTTGATATTTACAATTCGCATATACATCATTTAAGTACTACTACAATATTTAATTTTTAATCTTTTGTAAGACGTGGATATTTGGCGAATGTTTACTATAGTTAGAAGTACAACCTGGTGTACTGCATTCCTTTGGCATCTAACTTAAAAATAATGTAAATTAACTTAACGAGAAACATTTAGAATAAATTACTCAATAAAATGTGTCCCATAAATAGTAGTACGAACTTTAAGGGAAGATGAAAGAAATCAAAAGGATTAAGAATCACGTAACATAGCATGGCCAAACACGTTGTTTTCATGCTAAGCTTATGTATTGAAAATTTTACCATTCCCGATATTAAAAGGATTTATAATTTTCGTTTATAATTCCATATATTTTTTTTCTTCCAAGAAAAAGTATTAAATTTTAGAAAACCATAGTAGGAAATACCACGAATATTCTAATATCTTTTTTTTTAAGTGATTACTAACTGGTGCTTGAAGACAATGTTTTCGTCCTTGCATTGCTGTATACAGTGAAACTTCTATGAGCGACCACTTCTATTTAGTGACCCCCTCCTGCAACGACACATTTTTTAAGGCACCGATTTTTTACCCTATCTAGTTAATGTTAAAAGAGCCTCTAGAAGACACCACACAACCCTCTATAAGTGACCGGTCCCAGTTCCCAGTCCGAAAATTTTCTTGTATTTTACCGGAAGTAAAGTAAATAAAAACCACATTCTAAACCAGTCGCTCTACTGCAAATCGACAGCAGTGCAAGTACAGGTACACATTACGTACAAATCTTGTACGTTAAAGAAGAGACATGTCTAAGAAACGAGTGATTTTACTACTGTAAGCGCACTGATGTGATCGAATCACACGAAAAAAGAAATTTGGAGGTTACTTTTGGTTGTAGGAAAACCTAAAAAGCAAATAGATTTTATTATGACAAATTGAGAATGCATGAAGATATCGGAATAAATGCTCTTTTGGCAAATGTAAAAAAATAGATATACATATGCAGCAGAGAGTGAAGTACACTCGAAGCGAGAATAAAGAATGAAACAATCTGAAATTCCTAAATATTTGATCAAAATTTAAAAATTGTTTACATAATTACTCATGCAATTTATTATGAAACTACATAAATAACAAAACAAACAATACATTTTAGCACTTTGAATACAAAGTGAGATAAACCAACAGCTCAAGCACTCGAAAAATTTCAGGATACCTCTTCAAAAGTTGCACTAGACACTGTAGCAAACCAAAAATAAACGCTTTCTTATTTAATTATTCTTTATTATAGCAATTCCAAGTATTATATAAAAGTTATTCTTTTGTCGCTATCTCAATCGAACTTTGGAATTGAACATAATGAACTCTTGTACAAAATATTAACTGCATTTGAAGTTTCTACGTATACATATGCAAAATTAATAATTTATAATTTACTGTACTTCTGCACTGAAAGCTGGCTACACATGTCTAAATCATACAATCAATGCACATATCTAACTGATAAATAACATTTTCGACTGAAAAATTAAATAGACAACATCGTCTAACTAGTATTACAAAGACACGCTTATTTACTGTATAATAAACTACTCAAGTAGTACGATTTCAGATGAAAATGATTTAAAAACAGCACATGAATATTAATTCACTAAATTTGATTTACATACATATTTTTAGAACTTCTAAATAAATTATACAAGTTTACTCTTCCTTTACATTCAGAGCACAATGTTCGAATTTTATGATAAATTACCATAAAAAAATGGCTCAATCTTCACAAAATGATTATCTACATCTAAAGTTCTTTAGTACGACAAAACTACAAAAAAACTGTTTTAAAATAATAAAATAATATAATATTTATAATACTTATAATAATAAAATAGAACAGTGCTAATCGCGAAAACAGGCCTCAATGATAAACTCAATTTTCGTGCTGGCAACGAACAAGCAGGCCCGGTTGCTAATAGCGACGGCCCCGAGTACAGCAGAAAAATATTCTACAAAATACATTAGGTAAACCGGAAAGCAATAATGAAAGAGGGAAGAAAGTACAAAAGCGGATATGCTTGTTAACAACCCCCCCACCCCGAAAAATTTTCCAGGCTACGCGCCTGATCAAGAGTATACTGTATAAATATTTTTTTTTGTGTTTTTTGTTTAAGTTCCTGTGTAATTCTGAAAGTAATATGTTGGGATTTATATTTGTTATGCTTATTATATATGAAGGGTCCACGGGAAGAACAATGAAAGTCCACTTTTCGTCAATGCTGAAGTTTCTACTGCATTCTGTTGTTCATTAGTAGCACTATTAATATCCGAGCCCATAAGGTGAAAGAACGATGAGAATACACTGAAAAAATAGCCCAAAGATACAGTTTACTGGGGGAAAACGATGAAATTCCCGTGCGCTATTTCGATTTTTGGAAAATCAGCTGTATTGAACTCTCATCGTTCTTCCCGTGGACCCATTAAAAAGGCAAAAGAATCTTAATTTCAATATTTTTTTAATGCGTTCAAGTAAATGGTTGTACTGGCTTTTGCTGGTTGTACTGGAATATCTATTTATTTGTAGCTTTCAAAAATTTGAGAATACTGTTTATTTATCGGTATTATTTGTATAAAGAAACATCTATGATTAAAAAAAGAAAAAACCTATCTATACGAATAATATAATATACATGTATAATACTGTGTATTATTTATACTTAACCTAATATATATTATATATATTTTATGAAGAAAAATAATGAAAACTCATTAAAAATAACAATGTACGTGTAAAATAATCTTTTCAGTAACATCATATCGAAATGCTGTTATTACTTTCCGAACATGTACTATGTAAACGATGGTACTGTAATCATGAAAAAATTCGACTTCGTGATTTTGGTGTATTTACACGTTTTGAGGTCTTCTGAATTCATTTATGCTATTTTTACGAGATGTATGTACACGATAGCTCCTAAACGAGGCATTCGATTGAGCTGAAATTTGGTATATATTTTACAAACCACCTTCGCAATACCGGTATTGATTTTGGTGTGTATAGGACTTATAGTTTATCTACAGGGCTACTACAAAGATTTCTCTTACATTATGGCCTATGGGAGGAAATTTTTGAATATGCGCTAACGTTTAAACGGTACATTCGATTGAGCTCCAATTGGGCATATATGTTATAAACCACCGTCGAAAGACCGGTATTGATTTTGAAGTGTATAGGATTTATAGTTTTACTACAGGGATTCGACAAAGATTTCTTTTACATTATCGCCTAGGGGGGAAATTCTTGAAAGTGCGCTAGCGTTTAAACGGTGCATTCGATTGAGATTCAATTTGGTATATATTTTTGAATTATTCATCGATTAAAATTTATTTAAATGCTTGGTAATGATCTTAATCGTATGTGTTCGGAAAGTCGAGTGGAGTCACTCTAGATTTATTCAATTTATAGCAACGTTTCCATGGATTTCAACAACAAAAGCACATTCATTTACTCTTTAAAATCATTTAACACAAGTTCTTCAATTTCATTATGAAATATATTGATATATAATTGTACTCTGATATGATCTCGTGAGAAGAGTCCGTAATTGCTTTTTTCTTTTCATTGTTTTTAAGCCGTCGACATCGACGTGACATAAAGTGATACGCAAGTCCCAGATTTAAGTAACCTTATTTCACCGAGACATGCCTCTTAACTCCTTGCCTAACGTATCAGTATCGATTTACTTTATCAGTGGCGGAAGGTGAAATCCCAAATATGTCATTTCTAATGCTGAAACATCGTTATAGTTGGGTAAAGGGCTCAAAATATATATTTATTGAAGAAATGACTTCCACATCTATGGAGAGGGATTGATATGGGGTCTTTATCAGGATTAGTTTCCACAATTTTCAATAGTAAAATAAGTTCTCTAAAGAAAATTCTTTCTTTTAGTAGAAAAGAAACACGACGGGGATGGAATAAATTGGAACTTGGCAATTTTTTTCCCTCTACATTTTTCTGTTTATGTTGAGTGCATGGGACTTCTCTGTAATGAAATACTTATATGAAGAAAATATAATTAAACCTAAACATGCTTATTCCTGAAAATGTACTTTAAAGTTAAAACTCTTTTTTTTTCAAATTCATGTTGGAAAAATTAGTATTTTTATTGTATAATGAGTTTATGCTTCAGCGCATAATTGATAAAACAGTATTTTTTCATGAAAATTATTTTACTTTAAAGCATTTGAAGATAATCTTGGAGAACTCTATCAATAAATAAATAAATATTTATATACAGGGTGGTAATAAAAAGACTATCCCAAAATAGGGACCTCTAGTCGCCGTTCCGTTCAACAGTGCAAGATGAAATTTCAGTTATAGTTATTCAAATGTATGAGCTCAATATTGGGGTTGTTTAAAACAACAGAGCCTTCTCGGTTACAGTGAAAAAATTTCAAAATTTTCCAAAGCCAACACCCACTTTTTTTCTGCGAAAGTTGATCAGCGCATTCAAAATTATAAATAGCTTTGGAATGAAACACATATGACGAAAATTGACTGCGTAAAAGGTCTGCAAAGAAGATCATCAAAACGAACCAATAACAGCCCAAGACAAGAGAGGGAAATTGTTTTTATTGGAACTGAAATTCGTCAAGAGTCCTAGTGTTAGTTTAACTTTTCTAAGGTCTGTTTCAGTGAATTATACGAATTCCGTCAATGCACCTTCTCTCTTTGCGTTGACTTTGGTTCTTTACAAATATGATCTTTGCAAATGTTTTAAGCCGCCAACTTTCGTCCTGCGCTTATCGGTCCAACGTCATACATGGATTTTTAATGTGCTGATCGATTTTCCCAGGAAAAAGTGGGTGTGTCTGTGTAGTGTGACAAGGGTCCGCACAAGAAGACATATAAGGTGCAAAAAGATTTACGATGTTCAGACATAGTGGTGAAAAGTGATGTCACCAGAAGACAGCCAAAATTGCCCCATAATAAATTAAAAGAAATTTATAGGGAGAAGCTGGTGGCGACAATTGCAAGAAGGTGTAAATAAAGGAGGTGGTTAAAAAAAAAAAGGAAAAGAACCACTTAGGTGAAAGAACCAATCACAAGAAATATAGAGCAACGAAAATTATGCACGAAAACGGGACGATGAACGAAAGGACTCCCGGATTGCTTTAGCGTAAGAAAAAAAAGAAGAAAAGGAGGGTATTGTCCAAGAGTGGTCTGCGGAGGTGGTCGAAAAGACAGTGTCGAGAGAGGAGGCCAAACAACAGACACAGAGAGAGCGTCGGAGAAAGTGTGACGGCCAGAAAATGGATTTGGTATAAAAAAAAGAGCATCGAGACCGTAACGAGAGGCCTGAATCCTTGACGGTAGCCCCACTGAATCCCTAGCCGACATTTCAGAGAGATGCCGAAATACTCGAATCACTGAATTCTGAGAAAGTAACCGCTCCGCCGACGTACTCACCGAATGCTGATCAACTCGCCTCCCAATCTTAAAGTCAACACTCGCTTAAGTAAAAAAAAAAAAAAAAAAAAAAAAAAAAAAAACCTGATCATCGCCTCATCAACGAAGGTAAAATAACCTCTGATTGATTAATAGTTAATTTGTTCCGCACTATATCTCCCCGCTATCCCTCTATCCATCTATCCCTCAAGTTGATATTGTTAAATAAAAAAAAATTATGTCGCAGTTACAAGTACTAAGTGTGTTAAAAAATAAAAAATAGAAAGATTAAATTGAATATATATATATATATATATATATTGTATATTTAGAAGTCAAGAATTATTTATTAAACGAAAATGCTTTAAAATCGGTTTCTTTTTTTTTTTCCGGTATCTGTAATTTGTTTCAGGAATCTTTAGAAGAAAAATTTTATTTTAGGAGCGGATGTTTGATGGGTTTTCCAAAGGTAGGATTTTGGATTATTGCAGATATTGTACTACCACTTACGATCTGGCCAAATTAATTCATTAATTAACTACTAGCAAACTTAACCTACTTCAAATAACAATTCAACCTCAAAGTTACTTCATACCCAATTACACCACCCAAATTACTTCATGTTAACAATTACATCACCCTATTACTTCAGTCTGTTGGAAAAATTTCGAACTTTTTTCACTGTAACCGTAACCGTCAGAGCTCTATTACTTTAAACAGTCCCAATCTTGAGCTCATGCCTCTTGAATAACTGTACTTGAATTCTGATCTCGATCGGTTGAGCGGAACGGCGGCTAGAGCTCCTTATATCGGGATAGTTTATTAATGATCACCCTGTATATATATATATATATATATATATATGTAATGTATAAAAAGGTAATTTGGGTTTTACTAGTTTGGGTATTGTTCAAGCGGGTACTTTCACTGTAAGTTTTACTTTCCTGTCATACTTGCCACGCGCGCTCTGGAGCTATGTTTTATTTATTTTGTTATTTGTCAAACATCAGGCCGTCGATTCTGAGTTCTTTAGATGTACACGTGTCCCCACGCCCTTGTAGCCCCGGATGCGGGTCATGTTGGTAAATGTGTGTGGTTCGATCAGAGATAAGAGAGAGGAGGAGTTGTGTCTTCGCAGACCACGTGGTGTGGTAAGCGTAAATACTCCCGCACATCGAAAATCGGGGGACTTCTGCCACTGGAACTGCTTCATGAGACCACGCTGATTCTTGTACCCGTCTCCCCTCCCCTCTTCTCATTCTAAATTGTAACTTAATTGTAATGTTCAATAAACCATATTACCTGCCTTAACTCTGAAGCTTACTTGAAATATCTGACGTCTCAAATAGCCGGCAGGATGATTGCCTGTGTGCCAATTAAAAATTTTAAATCGTAAAAAAATTAACGCTCAATAATCCGGGAGACGGGTTCATCGCCCATCGTTCGCAGGAGATGCAGCGCGCCTCTTCGCCGACCAGCCGATGGCCTTTTCCTTGAGTCCGCTCTCCGCCGGCCAACTTCGTCGAGCCCTGCTCTGGGAGATTTCAACGACTGAACAGACCTGATGCCGACGTATTTCATGCAGCGCTGCATCAGTATCGATATATCTGACGTCATCCGAAATCTGTCATCCTTTTTTTTTTCTTTTTCGCACGTTCGCCACAAACTAAGAGAAACTCCTGTCATCATTACGGCGCGGCGGTGCGACAAAATTTACTGCATTCGTTGCCCCAAAACAGGGCCCCTTTTCTCCGTGCCGAATATTTTTGTTTTTGTGCGTACAACTTGTTGACCGAAACTCCTCCTGCCTGCATTGAACTTGTGAGAGAAGATTTTTTTTTTTGTGTGTGTGTTTTGTTTATTGTTGAAGAATGACGATTCCAACTTGTGGATATTGATTAAGTGAAGTAAGCAAATTATATTTTCAGAGTTGAAGTGAACATTAGAGTATTATATTTAAATGGTTATTAATTGTGTGTGTGTTATTTTAAAGTGCTATTTTAGTGTTGATGAAAAAAAAAAATTTGATATATCTGCATTTTTTTTTCATTAATATAGTATTTTCATTAAGGTAAGATTTTGTAAATTTATTGCAGTATTATTATTAATGTTGCTAAATAAGATTTCTGAATGCAATTATTAAATGCTTCTCCGTTCAGGTAAAAATTTAGAAAAAAATTTCAGCATGTCGTTAGATGGTAAAGAAAATACACAAACTATTGCCACTATGTCCCTGCAAAAAAGTGATGAGTTTATTGCCCCCTTTAATTTTGAAGATAATATGAGTTTTGAAAGTTGGATAGCGTATTACGAACGGTGTTGCTTACAACAAAATAAAGACGAAGACTGGAAATTTCAAAATATAGGAAAATTTCTTAAGGGGTCTGCCTTAACAACATACATAAATAACATAGCAAATTGTAATAATTGGCAAGAATTGATTGAAATACTGAGAGAAAAATATATTTCATGTACCGT
The DNA here is from genome assembly GCA_038373885.1 of Cheiracanthium punctorium. Taxonomy (NCBI): domain Eukaryota; kingdom Metazoa; phylum Arthropoda; class Arachnida; order Araneae; family Cheiracanthiidae; genus Cheiracanthium; species Cheiracanthium punctorium. Next base: position 247,685 of record JAWZYV010011708.1, on the reverse strand, counting down.
GTTTACTTTCATGGATTTTACAAATTTAAAACTAGAAAAAATTTCGAATCTTATAACTTATTTTCATGAAAAATTAGAAATAGGTAGAAAATTGGGGCTACCTAATAATATAATATTAGAAGGATTGACCAATGGTCTTCCTAGTAATGTGAGAGCTCTTTTAACCCTGCAACCACCCAGTAGTGCCACCGAGTGGCTTAAGGTAGCGTCAAAATTAATTAAAATTCACGAACCGCCCCAACAGGCAAGTTTTACCTCCTCGCCCAATAATGCACAAAATTCTAGTTACTTTACACCCAAGCTTCGGAATTTTAGACCCTACCATGCTCCTGTTTATAACCGACCAAATTGGCGTCAACCAATTCATAATTCAACCCAAGGGCGAACCCAAATAAATAATTGGCCCCGTTTTCGACCCCTATCTCAAAGTCCTCAAAGTTTACACCACCAAAATAATGTCAATTACCAAGAAAGCACCCTACCTAGAACTCCATGTAGAAAATGTGAGGGGCTAGGGATAAGTAATGCTTTCCATTGGACGCATACTTGTCCCTTTAAAAGTAACAACCAAATTGCGACAAACCCATACGCGACACCAAATATGACTCACCCGAATATGACTTCGAACACCACTATTTTAAATTCACAAAATAATGGTACTGAGACCTCGCGAGAAGAGAACTTATGACTATTTACTGTACCCGGGTACCTAAGGAAAAAATTAACTCAACCCAAAATTGACAATTTTGAATTTTTAAGTGTTCCCTGTGTCATAGACACTGGTTCTACACTCTCTGTCTTGCCGCAAAGTTTTGTTGGACGATATAATTTAGAAGTACAGAGAGTCTCGCCTTTAAATGTTACTCAAGCAGATGGACTGCTGATACTTGATACAGTGTGTTATGTTAATTTAGAAATTGGAAACATTACTCAGTGTGTAAAATTTTTTATAGTATATTCAAGCCTGCCATATGCCATATTGGGTTTACCAGAGTGTAAAAAGTTTTGTTTATATATTGATTGTGTGAATTTATGTGTTTTTCAAAATAATGTTAGATTACCTTTATACAATTATGATGCCTTACCTATGTCTCTACATTTAAATCAACCCAGTTCTTCAACCGATAGCAAAGCCTCTGAGGAAAGCGTTCCCCCTCAGACTGTTTATAAAGCTATCAATCCAAAATTAGAGGAATTATTAAATAAATATGAGAAAATCTTTGCAAAAAATAAATATGATATTGGTCGTATTAATGTAGAACCTCAACGTATAAATTTAACTTCTGACTTACCTGTTTGCCTCAGGCCTTATCGAACCTCTTCTAAAGAGGAAGACGAAATTAATTCTCAGATTGAACAATTATTAAAAGCTGGTTTAATTAAGGAAAGCAATAGCCCCTATGCTGCACCCGTCACTTTAGCGTATAAACGCGACGAGGGTACCAAAACTAGACTGTGTGTGGATTATCGTAAATTAAATAATATAGTAAAAAATGATGCCGAGCCTTTGCCACGTATTGACAGCTTATTAGATAAACTAAGTGGGGCGAAAATATTCTCAACTCTTGATTTGGCGTCTGGATTTTGGCATGTGCCCATCCACCCTCAAGATACTGAAAAACTAGCCTTTGTAACTAATACAGGTCTCTATACGTTCCAGGTCTTGCCATTTGGCATTAAGACAGGGCCTGCTATATTTAACAGAGTCATGAGAAGAATATTAAATAAATATAAAATTAAATTTGCCTATAATTATTTTGATGACATAATGGTTTTTTCTTCTTCTATGGAAGAACATATGCAGCATTTAGAAACTATTTTCCAAATTTGTTTGCAGGAAAATATTAAATTGAAATTATCTAAATGTAACTTTGCTAAGGACACTATAAAATTTTTGGGGTATGAGGTTAAACAAGGTCAAATTACTCCAGATAATGCTAATATTGAAATTATCAAAAATTTGAAGCCACCTACTAACGTAAAGGAACTACAGAGGTTTCTTGGTTCTGTAAATGTTTATAACAGATTTATTGATCGGTATGCAAAATTAAGACGTCCTTTAAATGATTTGTTAAAGAAAAACGCTAAATGGGATTGGTCAACAAACTGTCAGAAAAGTTTTGAAACCTTAAAAAATATTTTGATATCTAAACCTGTGTTACAATTATACGACGTTAAATTACCTATCCATGTATTTATTGATGCATCAAATTGTTCAGTTGGAGCTGTGTTGAAGCAGCCGGATGCCTCAGGTATCTTGCACCCGATTGCATATCATTCGAGATCGCTTCGATCATATGAAAAGAATTACACCATAACTGAATTAGAATGTTTGGCTATCGTTGATGCCCTTGATAAATTTTATCATTACCTTCACGGTCAAAAATTTGTCATTCATACTGACCACGCGGCATTGGTTTGGTTAAAAAATGTCAAAAATTTAAGAGGAAGATTATTCCGCTGGTCCCTTAAATTAAGTATGTTTGACTATGAAATAAAGTACCTAAAGGGCTCAACAAATGTCGAAGCTGATATGTTATCAAGGATTCCTCCTTCTCAACATCTCCAACTAATTCAACCTTCGGTTTTATTGTTAGATGCTGAAGAAATTAAAAATCAACAATTAGCAGAAAATATGCATGGTCCTAAATATAAAGTCATTAATGATTTAATTACCATAAATAAGAAAGGATTCAAAAAAATAGTGGTGCCTATGAGCTTAAGAAAAACTTTAATGAAAAATGCACATGAAAATTTTGGCCATCCTGGTGTTCAAAAAATGTTAAGTATAATTTCACCTTCCTATTATTGGCCTCATATGACTCAAGATATTTCCAATTATGTTAAACATTGTTCGACTTGCCAATTTAACAAAAAACCTAAACAGAAGAAATTTGGTTTGTTACAGGCTGTACCTGCTACTGATAAACCCTTTGAATGTCTTTCTATTGATACTGTAGGAGGTTTCAACTATTACAATTCAACAAAAAAATATCTACATCTAATAATTGACCATGCTACAAGATATGTTTGGGCCTTTCCTTCGAAAAGTGTCACTACTGAAACCTATGTAAACTGTCTAAAACAAATATTCAACATTCAAGTTCCTCAAAAGATACTTAGTGATAGAAATGCAGCTTTTACTGCTTCGCGTTTTAAAAAATTCCTCAAGAACTACAATACTAAACAACTATTAACTTCAGCTCATCATCCACAGACAAATGGAAAAGTAGAGAGGGTAAATCAATCCATAGTTACTAGATTAAAATGTAAAGTTAACTCTTCACCTTCTAAAATTCCTTGGACTAAGTTACTAGAGCAGGTTATTAGTGAATATAATAACACACCTCATTCAGTAACGAAGTTTACACCCATGTATTTAATGTTTGGAAAATTGCCATATGACTCACCTATTTCGGAAAATACCTATCCTCCTGTTGATGAAGCTCGAAAATTAGCAAAAGAAAGGACAATAGAATTTCATAATAAAAATAAAATTAGATATGACAATAAATTCATAGAAGCTAATTTCGAACCAGGAGATCTTGTAATTTATGAAGAATTTTACTACCCAAATACACGTAAATTATCTCCTACTTTTTCAGGTCCTTATTCAATTGTAAACAAATGTTCTTCAGTTACATTCGAAATTGATAAACCTAATTACCACACTAAGAAACCTACGGAAATAGTTCACTCTTCTAAATTAAGACCTTATTTCCCTCCTGACAAATTAAAGCTATCCCACGAAGGTGATTAAATTTAATTAAAATTAATTGATCCTTTAAAAAAAATAGAAAAAGAAAAAAAAAATGTATTCAAAATTTCTAAGTGTTGAGTTTGGAACCCTGAATACTCGACATAAAGTCTATCGTCTATCCTTTTTTTTTTATGCTTCTACCAACCTTTCTCTGTCACCCGCTTCTCTTAGTCATTGAAGAAGTCCCCAAGTCCGAGTGTGTGCGGTGTAAGTAAAACTTCACCTTTTTTCTTTGTATATTTTATAGATATTATGCAAACAATAAATGAAGCTAGACTTAGACTAGGCTGGGACTTCCTCTCAATAATCCCCCAGTTTTTCCCAACTGTCTATTGAGTCATTTCTTCCCCTTTTTTGGAAGCTATGAGGCAATGGCCAAGTTTTCTCTTTCGTAGTTGACAATTGTCTTCCTTTTTCGGGATCATGTGAAACCCATTTTTGTTGTCATACTATGGAGAGTTGAAAGTTTGGGCAAACTTAAAATGCCTACAAGTGGTATTTACTATACCCCATACCTGTGTGATGGTACTGATGTTTCACAGCTATGGTCTTCGAAATTTTCTACACACTACGCACATTTTTACATTTTTTTTTTAACATTGCCTTTACACTAAATAAATTTACTCCATTTTGCCAACTGCATTTTGCCAACCATTTTGCCAAGTTATTTTCATTCCATTCACTTTATGCCATGCAAGCCAAAGCCATAAGTATTTGCCAAAGAAAATGAATGTCAGCCATGTTTATTCCATTTTGTTTAATTATATTACTATATTGTTGTACAGTATTATTGTATCCCACCTAGGTTGTAAATATTACTTGTGATAATTTGAAAAAAATTATGCGCACTCATTGTTTTATTTTTATTGTAAGATTTTCGTACTATTGCATCATTATGTTTTGTCAAATTTTAGAAACTGCATCCTGCCTCTCAAGTATTGTACAACATAACTCCAGAATTCTAGCCAGAAAAATTTAAGGTGTCTAAACTTGAAAATTAGATTAGTTCACAGTTTTAAGATTAGGTCACGTCTAAGATTATGCAAGGACGTCTGACTCGCAAGTGAGAGACTGGCCACCTCAATGATATTGCTCGTCAGACTTCTTTTGCCGGGGGGAGATATTGTAATGTATAAAAAGGTAATTTGGGTTTTACTAGTTTGGGTATTGTTCAAGCGGTACTTTCACTGTAAGTTTTACTTTCCTGTCATACTTGCCACGCGCGCTCTGGAGCTATGCTTTATTTATTTTGTTATTTGTCAAACATCAGGCCGTCGATTCTGAGTTCTTTAGATTTACACGTGTCCCCACGCCCTTGTGTCCCCGGATGCGGGTCATGTTGGTAAATGTGTGTGGTTCGATCAGAGATAAGAGAGAGGAGGAGTTGTGTCTTCGCAGACCACGTGGTGTGGTAAGCGTAAATACTCCCGCACATCGAAAATCGGGGGACTTCTGCCACTGGAACTGCTTCATGAGTCCACGCTGATTCTTGTACCCGTCTCCCCTCCCCTCTTCTCATTCTAAATTGTAACTTAATTGTAATGTTCAATAAACCATATTACCTGCCTTAACTCTGAAGCTTACTTGAAATATCTGACGTCTCATATATATATTAATTTTAGTAATTATCAGCTTATCTAAATTCAATATTCTACGAATTCAATGGTCAAAAGATGGATTTTGTTACAAGTAAATACTTAGTTTGCTAGTAATAGATCCTTAAATGTCCATTGGATAACACTAAGATTCGAACACCAAATACAAGTGATATCGTTACGTTGAAATAAGCTAGAGGACTTATTTTTGACGCTAATTTGGTCATAGATGTTACCAAAAGGTACTAATTTGGCAACTATCTTGCGTGTTGTTAAGCAAGGTCAATGTAGCTTTTCTTTAAATCAATGTTATGAGATTTGTATTAAGTCTGTTTGTTTGTCTTACTGGAAATATTCAATTTACAATCGAACATACTATATTTAGTCTAAAATAGAACATTGTAGAACAGATTATGAAAAGATATGTAAGGGGCTAGTGGATTAAGCGTCAGCTCAGTCGCAGTTTAGCTGCAGCTGAGTAGCGATTAGTAGAATTCCTCGAGATATCGAGCGGTGTGTAGTGTGTAAAGCAGGATAGCAAAGAGTGCTTGTTTGTCTTAACTATTTGATTGATGGAGTAGACCATATTGTACACTGTAGAGCAGTGTTTCTTAACCTTTTTGGCACAATGGACCACTTTAAAAATTTTAAATATGTCACGGACCCCTCTGTGAAAAAAAAATTGCTTAAACATCATTTATTACAAAATATATTCTGTTTTATTATTTAATTATTTTAATATTTTTATTTCCATAGTATAAAAAATTTGAAGAAATTAAAATTTTTAATGTGAAGGCCGTTGCTGCTTTTCCTTGATTAACAGATTGAATTGAGGGATGGTTTTCGACAAAGCAACGCGCATATCATGTTCGACATTCGGTCGATTTCGATGTTTTGTTTTTATTGTGACAAGTGTGGAAAATCCCGCTTCGCAAAGATATACTGTAGCAAACGGAATAATGGCTGCCATAGCTCGTTTTACAAGCAATGGGTAGGCTTCTCTTTAAGAAGACCCAAACTCTCCAAGAGTTTTTGAATCGAAATTCATTTTTAACAAGGACTTTGTTTTCAAATCAATTAGCTCATCTTTGGCAAGGTCCATGTCATCGATACAGTCAATATCACAAAGAAAAGGATTACGAATCCACAACTCATCTTTTATATTTATTCCATCCGAATTGAAGTATTTTTCAAATGAAACAAAAGAGAAATAAATGAGCATGCGCGAAAAAGCGCCTCAAATTCTCTTCTCTGGAGGAGCGGAAAAAGAAACAGGATTGCCATACAGAGCGCGCTAAGGATGAAGTAGGTCCGGGTTACCACTGCTGGATAAATATTGATGCAAACATTTTAAAAATTAGGATCAGTCGGTGGACCCCCAAAATATGACCGATGGACCCCCAAGGGGTACATGAACCATAGGTTAAGAAACCCTGCTGTAGAGCAACTTTGATTTGCTGGTCTAATCACCTAAATTTGTCTGTAATGAATAATATGTATTGCCGTTGCTTATTTGTTTATACCAAATATCTCTTTTTCGACATTACAACTGGACTTAATCTCGACAATACAATGGTGCATTATTTTGTGTGCATTTCTTCAGAAGCTGTTGTGATTTCCTAATAGTTCTTCCAGTGAAAAATGGTTTCTGACTTATCACTTGAGCTGTATAAGAATAGGTCTGTGAATTTCCAGAAAGCTTATATCTCCGTTTTCGAACTTAAAACTAGACCTATTTGTCTACAAAACAATGACCACTGTTCTCGCATCGATTCACCAATCTGAACGACTTCGCTGGAAAAAGATACAGCAGTAAAATTTCAAGTATATAAAAAAAAGTTACTTAGAAGCAAACGAAAAAATTCAGACATTTTTACTTTTTTGTTTTATTGTTTGTTTTTGAATTTATTACAATAATTTTCTAGGGATTTTTAAAAGAAAAAAAAACTTATTAACTCTTTTCTTTCACTCATCTCTAAAAACTAGTATCCTATTTGTTACGACAAATTTTAAGTTTAGAAAAGAAATTATTTTTTATCATAATTTACATATTAATTAAACATTTATTTAATTCAATTTATACGTCGGAGATTTCGCTTTCAAATTTGAAAAAAACTTTACTTTTTTTCGTTAAAAATATTAAATTAAAGATAAAAGGTGGTTTTTCGTACTTGACTTCCTTACTTTATCTCACTTTTACACTCACTTTTATGGACATTTTGAGATCAAAAGATCAAGTAAGAAATTCATAGATTTCTTTTATAAAATCTTTCGGGAAGTTCGTTACAAAAGTTACATTTTTTTTTCTCTTTTGAAGTTACTCCTTGTTTCAGTGCGGCGAACTATTTTTATCTACCAGATATAATGAATGTATTGAATGTGTAAGTTAGTTATCAGATGAAAATGGTTTTTATATATCACTTTTGTGAAACTCTGCAACAAGCATGTGTGCATGCAAGAAAGCCAGTCAGTGGACACTAAAGTGAAAATTACTAAGGGATATTCATAAAATTTAAATTTAAATAAGCCCCAAGTGATTTTTTATCACTTTCCATAAAGGTTAAAAATGTTTATGATTTCGGTTTGTCTGTCTGCCTGCTCTAACTACAGTAAATATGCATAAATTGCTATGAAATTTATATACGTTATTCCTACGTAGTGTTCCATGTATCCTATTGAAAAAAAAGTGTAGTAGCATTTTTAGTTTTTTTACGGGAGTACCTAAAAGATTTCCAGTACATTACACACTATGGGCAGTCATTCTTTAAAACGTATTTTAGAGATGTTAGGTTATTTCAAACGAAACAAAATTGATACATGTTTGCTAAGAACTACAAGATAAAGCTCTCCATCCGAAACAATGTCTGTATCATATAATTTATATAACGCCTATAATTTAAGTTAAGTGACCACCTATCATGTCACCAAACTTTATTTCATTCACTTCAGTCAGTTTTACGTGATGTGCGAATAAAAAAAGCGTCACTGACGGAACGACAGATAGTCAAAGTATTTTACTTTATTTATTTAATTTTTAACAGTCGTACTGGGGTCCCAAAATCTTAAAACGGATATAAATCAGAAAATTTTTTAATACCAAGTAGTGTAGAGTCAAAGTCTAATTTTATTTATTTAGATTGATAAAAGTTACCTTTCCGAAATTGAAATAACAGTCACTTCACACTTTAGTCATTTCAGATCGCGTCGATCTCGTCTGGTGGTTAGAACGCTCGCATTCTATTCCTTGGTTCCACTGTTCGATACCAGTCGCAGAAACTAGAATAACGCAGTTTAAAAGTAACTTAAAGGTCTTACGTATGATAACAGATAACAGCACTAAAATTCAATGACTTCACAATCCATTTTTTTCCTCAATTGACTTTTTGTCCATATGTATCTGAGCATGACGGTCACGCGGAAGCGTGATGGTCATGCGAATTCAGTGATTTTTCTCCATCCCAAAAGTGCCCAACGAGTCTAAAGAAGTTTGAACTTCTAAAAGCCAAGGGCTGGCCCGACTCGGCCCAACTTCTAGGAAAGCAAGGAGGCCTGGCCAGGTCCGTTACTAACTTTCATTTTCCTGCGAAGCCCCGAGGCCGACCCGGGCCCATGCAGTCCTCTAATGTGCTCTCAGATACTTAGGGTAAAGCCCCTATTAATGGAAGAAAGTCTTGCGACTGATTTCAACGCTTCCACAATGGTCATTTAAACATCGAAAATCCGAATAGCGTTGAAAGAGAAGCTTTTTTTTGGAAAAACCAGAATCGGAGGTAAGACTAGTGTCAAATTCGTGAAGAATCAGCACGATCATTGAGGAGTGAAGTAAAAAGTAAGTTCAACCCTGAATCATAAATGTATTGCTAGTTTTTTGCAATGAAATCTCAAATTTCAGGGTTGGGGGTTGGGAAAAACTGCGGAAGCAAAGTTATACACATAACAGCGATATTTTTCTTAAAAGCTACAATTTCAATTCATAAAAGCAGCTGAATCTGAAACTATAAACACAGAATTAAAAAATAAAGAAGGAAGGACTGAAGTCCAAGCTTTATGTTGAAAAAAAACCGAAAAAGTTGTTTTTCGTTTTTTTTTCATCTGCATAATTTTACCCTTTTTCAAGTTACTTTTCTTTCTTTATGAGGCAGTTTTTAAATAGTACCTACCTAATTGATTAGACATCATTTTATGGAAAACTGAGAATATTATGTGTTTTTGCACAGGTATATAAATTAAGTCTTAAAATACATAATTAAAATTCCATTGAAGTTTTCTAACCTTATCTTTTTCACATAAATATACTATGCATGTATTTTTGACTTGGGGATAGTTATATAGTGTATCTCAAAAGTAATTTAAAAAAAAAAAGGAAGACGATAGGAATGTATCATTTGCTGCATCCTACGTCAGAAAAATAAAGAACTTTATCCTTCCCAATTTCCATAAATCGAATTTTCTTCACGGTTTCCAAAATTTTCAATTTTGGAAACCTTATGAACATGACCTTACTTCAATGGCAACCTTATGAACAACCTTATGAACATGAAAAATGCATACTAATATTACTGTTCTCCAAATACACAACTTTTTCAATACGCATGAACTGATTTCCGTTTATAGGCAATAATGCATTGCAATTAGTCATGCTGCCCTCTCCCTTTTCAAACAAGTGCATGATATCAACAAAATATTTAAATTTTGGTAATCGATGCATACTTTTGGCAGTTAAAGCGCGGACGAACAGACTGACCGGCAATCATGAATATACTTCTACATCGATGAAGAATACTAATAAACTGTACTCACTAATCAATTTTTTTTTCATTTAAATAATATAAAATTAAAATAGTGAGGTAATGAAGTATGATTTTTTATCGAACAAACTCACATATTTGAGAATCTTGTAATTCTTCAAGAAAAATATTTTTATTAGAAAATGCAAGCTGTCACGTCAGAAAATACTGAATAACAAGCATGAAGAAAAAATAATTTCGAATCTTTTGACATTTATTAAATTTTCTCCGGAAAGAAATTTTCTTTTCGGGATTTTGCATAATGTCACTTTTAGATGGAACTATTTCTTTTAAATCAAGCTAAACTTTATTATCGAATTTAGATTTTCGCTCTCAATCATAAACCCCAAAATTCATGCGACTTAGTTCGGATAATTTAATTTCGAGTTTCTTGATGATGTGATCATCTTATGAAAAATAAAAATATAGCGGAATGTTTTTGCACAAGCATGCATTACTTACTATAGTTAAGGTGTAGGGGGGGAAAGAGCATTTCTCTGTAAAAATGTAAGTTAGAAGAATGCCAAATTCGTTTTACCTACAGGGAATTTCATTCAACTCTACTTTCACCGACATCTTTCAGTCGTAAATTATTATAATATTAAAATTTAACATTTGTAATGACTAAAGAACGAAAAATCCAAATCCAAGTGACATCTTGAATTCTAGTAATTGCCGAAAAATATGTTTGGTTTTAGGATTATTGCTTAGCAAATTTTAACTTTCTTTATAGATTTCAATTTTTTAAAGGGCCATTTACTTATTCCCTATTTTCTTGGCTTGGAAATTTCCAACAAAAACCAATGCTTATTACTTGCTTAACCGATTTCCCGAGCATCATCGTTTATTTAATGTATGAAATTTATTTGCTTGACTTAAAAAATTGAGCTAGTAATCGAAGACTGCATGAACGTTTAAATATGCTGCTAGACTGATGTAGAGAACGGTAAAATCTAACCCGAAAACTACTAATCCCAATGGAACAACATTTACTTTTCGAGTGTTTTCAAATATACTAGCAAAAACAAAATTTACTTATTCATATATTCATGATTTTTTGAAATACGACACACTATTTCGCAATTTATACGAAAATATTCTTGTAATTGAGCGAAACGTCCCTTATCTGCTTCAATTTTTTCAACACTTGCAATGGAGGTCTTTTTCATTTTTCATATTTTATGATTATAAAATACAGGCATATTCAGTTTTGATAGATTATATTTCCTTGGAGCAAAGCGATTTGCATTGCATTGCTAGTCTTCGATCGATCGCATTCGTTATTTTGAAGTACATAATTAGTTCGAAACGAAGTCTAATTTATCTCTGAAATGAAGTTTAATTAGATCTATCTCTCTAAAGCTCCCGATAAACACACAAGAGAGTTCTGCGGTAGAACACGCTTAAATATTTATTTAACTTTCGAAATTTCTTTACCCAAATGAAGATTAATCAAACAAATATATTTAATTTAACACTGTCTGGAAAACTCTCTTAACATTTAGAAATGTCGAGAAACTTATTGAACAGTTTGCATATATTTTGTTGCGTGCTTAAAGTTATGTCTTGTTTATGAACTTTTAAAGGTTACGCATCAACAAAAGAGCAGGTAGAAACTTGAAAAATCGCAGATTTTTCAAACTCAAAGTATTTGATTTAATATTAAAGAAACATGAGTAACATAAAATTAAAAAAAATTAAGAATAAAATGTCATTGGTATTTTAAAAATACTCTTTTAATGAGCAGCATTATTAATTATCTGAACCGAAAATTCTATCAGTGCATTTATTTGAAATCTTTTACACTGTTAAAAATATAGTTCAACGTTTCACCGAAATTTCAGTGCCAATTTAGCTGCAACCGGTATTTTGAAAAATGTGGTGCTAAGATTCACCATTTTTTAAGCGGTGTTTCCTCAAGCACCATTATATAGCAAAATTAATATACACTTCTAGAAGAAGAGTTCTACTCGCAGCTCGAACCCACCATGACAGGCTCAAACGATCGCGCTTTGACATCTAGGTCACGACTGACCAACTTTTTTAGCAAAAACAAATTATATGTAGCATTGTTTTATCTGAATTTACATTAAAAATCTTCTTGTTAAAAATAGAATATTCAACTCTGGTATTTTACGCGTGATTTTAGAAGAGTAATAGTAACTCAAAAACATTGATAAGTTATGAGCTATAATCAGCTTTTGTTCTCTTTTAAATGAATGTAGACAGCCGTTGCTGCCAAACGTGTTTATTCGATGTCAAATGTGATCAAATTTACACAGCCTATATTTTTTAACAAAGGTTCTTTCTTCCATTTTTGAAAGATTTATCTTTTCGAAGAATTCATGAGGCATATTTTTCTTATTTTTTTGTAATCACCGCGAACCTCGTAACGTGAGTTAACGGCGGCCATGTTAGTTCACCGGAAAAATCTGAGTTGCGAATCGGTCAATCGGTAGTTGGCTTTTATAAGACATTTTTGGGTGAACCATTAATACGGTTCAACATATATGACATTGCTTATAACTCTGTGATTTCACCGATTATTTGGTGAAACGTTGAACTTATATTTATAGCAATGCAGGACAGCACTTTTGATAATTTGTTACAAAATGTTCTATTAAAGAGCACTAATTGTAAATACTACTTTTGTGCAAAAATGCTAGAAAGTAATTTGCACTAGCACATAAATATCGTCTTTGTTCCCTTTTTCTCCCCTCTATGTCATCGACACTTTAAATCCTTGGAAGATGGTTAGAAGAAAACTGTGTATCAAATTTTCGAAAGCGGTTACACAATTTATGGTATTACGAGGCAGGGGATTTTGAGCTCAGAGTTCCCGATCTATAACATTCGAAACGGATTATCTATGGAATTAAGATTCATCAATTTAGATAAAGAGGGTGACTACTGAAAATATGCATTTTTTTAACCATTGTATAGCAACTTTATCCTTGTGACATGGAACATGCTTTGCTGGAACACTCCATTACAGGTGAAGAAGACAGATACCATGTGAGGGTGCAAACTGGTCGGCAATAATCTTGAAAAAATCCACACATTTCATTATATTTACCACAACTAACGGTTCTACAAGCCATACAAGCCATAACATCTCCATATACTGACTATACCTTAGGCCTTACAAGCCATAACATCTCCTACTGACTATAGCATGCAGTATGTATCCGACACCTACGCGCCTGCAAAAAAGGACACCCTAACACGGTGATACACATAATAAATTATGAAATATTAGGTTATGTTCAAGCGGAAGGTGTATTCTAAAGCTCCGTTTCCACTTGCGTCTTTACTGCCCCTGATGTCTTAAGATACTGAAGATACCTCAAACTGCCTCAAATGTCGTAATGTTAAGTAGAATTCCGTTTCCACTAGCTTTGTTATCTCCTTTTGAATCATAACGTTTCCTCCAATGGCTATTAGCGATTTCGCGCATGCATGTTAAAATTTTTATCTGTTTCCCATTTTTCTTTTAAATACATCTCCATTCGTCATTTTTAAATACAGAAGAATTTCTTAAGTTTTGACTTCCAATTTACGGAATTTCAATTATCAAGAGGAAATTAGACCTTAAAGACAATAAATCAGTATTCGAACGAAAACGTTTTAAAGATTTTATTAAAAATGTTTAAAAGAATAGCATCTTTCTAATGAGCAATTTCTCAGTAAATGTATTTTATTTATAAAAATTTTCTATAAAAAAAGTGTCTTTTTTTAAACTTTACCTAATTATAACGATTTTTTTTTATAATTAATACTGCAAAATTTTTATAATCTGGAAATTTCTGTTATCCAGAATCGGTAAAGTCCCGTCAATTTTGAATTTGAAAAAATCTACTGTGTATATTTAAAGTACTTTTTAGTTATCAGATATTATATTTATTTTAGGATGATAAAAAAAAATTGGGTGTCAATGATTCCCATAAATTAAAGGCTTTAATATACAACTTAATTGAGCTGTTTTGATAGATTTAAAATTCAGCCACATTTTCGATAAATTTACGTACTGTATGCTGTCTTTCACCAAGTAAGTAATTAATAGAATATTGATATCTGCTTTTTGTGTGTAAGTTTAAGAAATACAATATGTTATTAATTTTATTTCAGTTATATCTAACATACACTAAAAGCATATGACTATTTCTGAAAAGGTTGTATAGTATTGCCTACACGAGGAGTATTCCGTATTGCCTCTAGAAGGGGGGGATGCCTTGTGTGGGTGACTTTCTTAGTGCTTCTGAAGCGTATTTATGTTACATCGTGAGAAAACCGTCCAAAATTCCAAATTTTTAGATAATCAGCCGTTCGGTAGACCAGAACCCTGGACCTTTATACTTTAGTTATCTACCATCTTCAGTATCTTATTAACTTGGCTCGGGCGGGGACAACATCTTGTTTTAGATGCTATCTCCGGCCTTTAAACGTCTAATGCAAAAGATAGTGCATTCATAAATTTAGATTAATTTATTAAATTTGTATTTGAAAAGTATTAAAGAAAATTTTAAATCTGGAATTTAAAGGAATACAAAATAAAAGTGAAAAAAACCCTAAGATTTGGAAAAAAAATATTGGCCTTAAAATTAAAATTCAATAATTACAATAAATTTTATTTATGCCTGAAGAGTAAAAGAATTATTATTAAAACTGGTTAGAATGTAAAACTATTATTTTTTCCTTTGAATACTAAATAATAATTATTATTAATTAATTATGTGAGCTTTCTGAAGAGAAAAAAATTTCATTGAAATATTAATTACATATTGAATTTTCAAAATATAGTTAATAATATTAGAAAAATAAAGACTTGATTTTAATTAGAAATAGATATCAATATACTAGAAATCATTGGAATATGACATGAAATACTTACAGAAAAAGTTAGGAAGGAGCTTTACAAAAAATACTTAAATTAATTATTTTTTAATTCAAAGTCTTAACTACTTTTAATTATTAATTATTTAAAAATATTAGCAAAATAATTACCGGAAATTTTATAAATTAGCAAAATAAATTACCGGAAAAATAAATAAGGTATACAATAATCTATTATTATTTTTTAAACTGAAACAAAAATAACAATAAAACAAAGCCCATCCTCGCAAAAGAGCGACGGCGGGAATCGAACCCTAGACGTCAGGACAAAAATGCGGAACGTCAAATCAAATGCGGAACGTCCTAGCCAAGCTAGGAGTTGACTTGTGTTATTAGTTAAGTTGTACAGATCTTGGTTTGGATCATGGACTGAGATTGAGCGACGAGTCATTTTCTTTTCCCTTTAAATTTTTTAGGTCAATTGACTGCATCAGTTTTACTCAGAACAGATTTATAACAATTTGAAATGCTGTGATGAAAACTAATGATTAATTGAATTAAAAAAAATAAGAATTAAGGCTACTTATCCTTAAAAAATATGTAACTCTCGAGCCGTAGTCTCCCACTTTCGTATCCGCAGGCCCTGATTACCGCACAGGCCAACTAGGCCGTGGCCTGGGGCCCCCAAATTTTAGGGGTCCCCAAATGATAGATTTACTTAAGTTTTATGCTAAAAAATTAGTATCAAAACATTACTAAAGACAGATAAAGATATGTACTTTTGCAACACATGCCGACACGCAAATTGTTTTCTTTACATTGTATTAAGTGCAAAACAAACGACCGAATACACGTCATGTGAAGGTCCAAAACATTCTACCACCTAAGATTCACCCTCTTGACATCATTTGAAGAGCAACTTATGCGCATTCATATGCGCATTGACTCTGTCTTTCTCTAACTGATAACTATTGGATTTATTTCTGTGATAGTGGCAACAGTCAAAATGAAAAAAATGGCTGTTGTTGTTGCCGCCAGACTCCTTTGAATCACGTGGTTTGAATACATCTGAACGTCGTACGTTAGCATGCTTGAAGTTGTAATCTGCACGTATTGTGAGAATAATTGAGTTGATTTATTTTAAATTAAAATGCATCCCCGAAAGTATTTATCCGGCTCTCAGAAACGGTCTAAAAAGAAAAATGAGGAACATCAAGCTAAGCGAATGAAAGAAAGCTTAGGACAATATTTAGTAGCCAGTACCGTGACTGAAAAGGAAAATGAAGAAGAAACTAGTGATAGTGAACTTGAGATTTCTTAGAGAAATACCACAAATTCAAATGAAAATATCGGTTTACAGGAACAGAATCCAAATAGCAAAGATCCTGAAGCTGAACATGCCAAAGATGGAGCAAGTGGATCTCCAGTCAAAGTTGCTTATGATCCAGAAGCAGAACACGGCAAAGATGAAGCAAGTTGATGTCAAATCGAAATTTCGTCTTGTAGCTCCTATGATCCAGAAGCTGAACATAGCAAAGATGAAGCAAGTCGATCTCAAGTCGAAATTATGTCTACTAGTATCTGATACAGAAGCTGAACATGACAAGGATGGAGCTAGTCGATCTCAAGTCGAAATTATCTCTTCTAACACCTATTCGGATGATCCAGGACTTTGGCCTGAAAGAATAACTGAAGAAATGTGTGAGTATTTTGTTGCTAAAAAACCAAATCAGAATATTTCTGAAATTAAAAATTCCAGGAAAATGTGCACAGACAAAAGTCGCATTTTGACAGAACACAATTTTTTCGATTTTTATTCCACTTTTTGGAAATGATGAAACAGTGGGGTCTGTTAGCAATGGAAACTTTCTAGGCTGGATCGAACTTATTGCAAAGTTTGACCCTTTTATCGCCAATCATTTAGCAACCAAAGGTAATCCTGGTACAGGAAGAGTTAGTTATCTCTCTTCTACAATTGTTACAGATTTTCTAAAACTGATGTCTGAAAAAGTCTTGTGTCACATTTTATCAGAGGTTAAAAAAACAAAATATTTTGGATTGATTGTCGATTTAACTCCAGACATAACACATATTGATCAACTGGCAGTTGTTTTGAGATATGTTAATGAAGAAGGTGAACCGAAAGAGTGATTTATAAAATTTGTGCCTCTAAATCATCATGACTCATTATCTTTAACAAATTGTATTTTAAATCTTTTTGATACTGTAAATTTGAATATTTTAGACTGTAGAGGTCAGTCCTACGATAATGCCAGCAATTTGGCAGGTCAGTATTCCGGATTACAGGCCAGGATTAAAGAAATATCCCCGTTAGCAGATTTTGTGCCGTGTTCTGCTCATTTGTTAAATCTTGTAGGAACGAATGCAGTAGAATCATGCCAGCAGGCTGTAATATTCTTCGCATTTGTGCAGAATGTTTGCAATTTTTTTTCAGCCTCCACCCACAGATGGCAGATTTTGATGCAGGCACTAATGAGTTCACAAACTGCATTAAAATTAAAATCCTTGTCAGACACAAGATGGTCTGCTGAAGCTGACGCAACAAAAGCCCTACGACAAGGATACATTTCTGTCCGACAAGCTTTGCATGATATAGCAGCAAATGAAGCAGAGCCTGCAGCAACTCGAAATGAAGCGCGCAGTTTGCACAGTAAAATGGAGAAATTTGAGACAGCAGTATTGTTGATAATATGGCATACGATTCTTCAGCGCATTGGAAAAACCAACAAAACTTTTCAAAGCAGTTTGTTAAATATTTCTTCTGTTGTCCCATTATACAATTCTCTTATTGAATTTATAAAAGTAGTACGGGAAAATTTGGATACTTATGAAATTGAAGCAAAAGCCTTTGTTGATGATTCTACTTACTCTATCCAAAGAAAAAAATATGTATCACGAAGGCTTGATGAAAAGCCGGAAACTGAATGGCATTTTACTCCCAAAGATGCATTCAGAGTTGAATGTCATTATGTCATTTGTGATGCACTTTTGTCACAGCTTCAAAAAAGAATGAATGCATACTCTTATCTTGAAAAAACATTTGGTTTTGTATGCAATAATTCATTGTCTGAATCAGATATCATAACATCTGCAAAAAATTTTCAGGAAGTTTATTCAGGTGACATTGAAGAAAGTTTTCCAGATGAGTTTCTGCAATTTAGGCCTTTTTTGAAGGAACTAAGTTCTCCTGTGGAGTGTCTGAAGCATATGAGGATTTTAAACATTTCCCACACCTTTCCAAATATAGAAACTGCTTTTAGAATCTTTTTAACTATTCCTGTCAGCAACTGTACAAGTGAAAGGTCTTTTTCAGTTTTGAAAAGAATAAAGAGTCGAACAAGAAACTCATTATCTCAAGAAAATTTACAAGCTTTTTCTATTTTAAGTATTGAAAGTGAAATCACTTCACAAATAGAATTTGATGATATCATTAATGATTTTGCTGCCAAAAAATCAAGAAAAAAAGCATTTGTATGAAATTTTATCATTAGTAAGTGATTAGTTTTTTTTAATGATTAAATGAGTTAGTTACCAAAATCAGTATTTATAAAAAGATCTTAAAATGATATGCATTATTTAATTTTCATTATCTGTCTCACAGTCTGTTTCTGAATGCCATTTAAACAAGTAACGTTAGTCAAAAATCAAATTGAAGTTATTGGTCATTGGTTGATATTAACTTAACATTTAATTGTAATTAAGTACGAGCTTGAAACAAATTGAATTCATACGTGTTAAAATCAAATCTAGGTTAGCAAGAATGTTAATTCTGTTCATGATATTATTTCTGTCTTAAATATATTCCTATTTCTTAATTTATTGAATTTTTTTTTTAATGTTATAGTACTGAATGTTATTTAAACAAGTAATAGTAAAGCTATACCCTTACATTATTGGGCATTAGTAATGACTTGACATTATGAAATATTAGCTTAAAACAAGTAAAATGTTGTATATGTTAAAATCAATGCTTACTAAACAAAACAAGTATGTTAATAAATTTTGTTCGTATCTAATTATGTAATCTTATGTTAATTCCTATTTCTTCGTTCAGAGTGCTAGATTTTTTTTTCCTTTTAATTTTTCTGTAATGTTACTGTACGTCATTTAAACAAGTAATATTAACCAAATTTACTATATTGGTTATTGATAATCACTTGAGATTGAATTCAAATTTACCTTATTGGTACTGATAGCCTTAACATTGAATTGTTATGAAATATTAGCTTGAAACAATTGAATTCATGGGCATGTCGAATCTTGTTAGGCAAGAATGTTAAATTTTGTTTGTCATTATTTATCTCTTAAATATATTCTTGTTTCTTAATTTAATAATCACTATATAATTCATATTATGAAATATAACGTCAAATTCTGTATAAAAACATTGCTCGCTGATCAGGTATTTAATAAATTTTATTCGTGATTATATCCATCTTGAATATATTAGTGTTTCATCATTTACTGTACTAGGTTTTTTTTTTTTTTTTTTTTATTTGCTGTTATGCTACTGAATGTCATATCAAGTAATCCTAATCAAAATTGCCTAATTAAGTATAGATATTGACTTAACCATTGGATTGTAATAAACTACAATTTGAATTTGTGTTAATATCAAATCTTGTTTGGCAAGAATGTTAATAAATTTTGTTTGTGGTTATTTCTGTTTTAAATAATTCCTGTTTTCTTAATTTAGACTACTAGTTTTTAATTTTGTTGTTTATGCTACTGTATGTATGTCATTTAAAGAAGTAATACACTAATCAAATTTATTTTATTGGGTATTGATATTCACTTAATATTTAATTGTAATGAAATATTAGTTTGAAAGAAGTCAAATTCATACATATTAAAATCAATGCCTGATAAATAAGTATGTTCATAAATTTTGTTTATGATTATGTTTGAAATCTATTCTCATTTCTAAATTTAGTGTGCTGGATTTTTAAAAATTGTTCAAATATTACTAAATGTAATTTAATCAAACAATACTGGTAATCAAATTTACATTTTAAGCACGGATATAATTAATATTTAATAGTGATAAAATGTGAAGTGATACCCGGAACCAAATCAGATTCCATATGTTAAGGTTGTTCTTTATACTAATAAAGCATTACATTAAAATCACTAGAAAAATACATATTCAAACCTCATTAAAATTCCTTTTATAGATTATCTATGAAGATTTACTGTTCATTTTTTACTATAATACAAAGGTAAGACAGCAACGCCAGTTACTTCCAAACACAGGTTGATATTCGGTATTAATAATTTTTTTAGAATTTCTTGCAGTGAAATGATATTTTATAAATAGGATCTAAAGTGTAAACATTAGAAAAAGACACCATGTGACTGGCCTTGGTATATTAACCCTGGTTTAGTGCTAATAGATAAGTATCTGCTGTTTGTTAGGTTTTAATGACATAAAATAAATTTAACTAAAACGCATACACTACACAGGCTTCTTCTATGGGGGTAGAGGAAGCATAGCCATCAGGCGCGTAGCCAGGAAAAAATTTCAGGGGGGGGGATATGAACCAGGAAAAAATTTCGAGGGGGGGGATATGAACCAGGAAAAATTTTCGAGGGGGGGGGATATGAACTTTTATGTGTTTAAAAAGACGGAATTTCTGCACGGCATTAGTCTTGTGATCACTAATCCGAAAATTTCGGGGGGGGGATATATCCCGATATCCTCCCCCCTGGCTACACCCCTGATAGCCATATTGGGGCCCCCAAAATGTACTAGGCCTTGGGCCCGCAAATGTCTTAGTCGGGCCCTGCGTATCCGCCATATTGGAATGCTTGAGAGAGCGTTACGGAACCAGTCAATGAGCTTACGAGATTCTTACGGCGTTAAAGGCAGGGAATGAAAAGTTTTAATTCCTATACGGTCGTCCGACCGTAGAGACGAAAACATCAGCTTGGAGTAGAGGATTTAGCGGCGATAAGCGCAGTAAGGAAAATAGGTCTAGCGGAAACGTGGCCTAGGTCGTCTCTCCTCTAGTTGAGATACACATGCGCAAAGAGCACAAACTGAAACAAAATTGCCGTAAAACTGTAGCGGTAACTTAAACCAATCGATCACCGACTATTCTACATTGACATTATCTCCCGTTGACAGAGAGGTAAAAACAAAGCAGGAGGCTTCAGTGCTAATGCGCCGAAAGTTAGCTTCATTATGAAAACTCGTACCCAAATTCGTGTTTTCGTTTTACTTCGCGGTGATATCAGGTATGATAGAGCAGAATGTATCCTTAGTATGAGCGCACCCTTATACATATTGCCTGACATTCATGGTTCAGTCACAATTTCTTAGACCCACTGTTTTTGTAAATGGCAGTGACGATTGGTTAACATTGAGAAACGAGAAACGTTCACTGCGTTTTCCCATGTACAATGCAGCATGATGAACTGTGTACTGTCAAATACTACTACTTAGACATTCATTGTATTTGGCTTCCAGTTGAGTTACTGGCTGCTGCCGATACTTAACCATGTAGGATAATCCTTGTCATCTTATTACGCTGATAACACATAAAGATCGCACGCTGTGGTGCCTACTGCTAGTATTTCTGCCATTCATTCAGCTTGCGTAGGCACAAACAATGACAGCTCACGAACATTCGTGCAGCCGCAAAGATGCAACAGACAAGATTTACAGACATGTACAATCTTCAGAATGATGATTCAGTATTCCCAGCAGCAATTAAATGCAACTAACATAATATCATATTAAGAGCCATAAATTTTCTATGGATAGTTTTGTATAGGAAAGTATGGCAAATTCCGTTGAACTCAGATCAAAAGATGCTTGTAATGAACTTTGCAAAATCTCCAGTCTCAACTTTAACATATATTTCCCTCAGCACGTTGAAAATTGAATTCCAAATCTAAGATCGTAAACAAAACAAAATAAGAAACACTATCCCTGCACACAGTGGCGTCGCCAAGGGGTGGGATAGGGGGCAACAACCCCCCATGAGCGATTTTTTGCCATACAAAATGTATATTCTTCACTCCCTTATCACACACACGTGTACATATATGTGAGTTGCAGTAGTCGTAACACTCCCACATGAAAAATTTCTGGCTAAGTCACGGCCTGCACATGTTTCTATATTTTGAAAAGTAAAATGTTAAAGACAGCATAAAAGAACTACAGGTAAATTAGAAAAAGATGCATTATTTTTCGTTTTAAAGTACTCTTTGTAATTCGAAATTGAAGCTTTTAGTTAAAAAAAAAACGCAATTAATCATATTTATACGGTGAAAAAGCATAATTTGATAGATGATAGCTAAAAAATATGTTGGAATGTTCTTTATTCAACAATTAATTGTCAATTTGGTATTTTTTACCAATGGATGCTTCATTATTTCTTTCTACCTTGAAACGCTTATTACGATACAGAGAAAAAAAAATGAGAAGATTTTGTCATGTAAGAGATCGTTAGTGGAAAAGAAAGAAGTCTAAAAGCCACTAGCTGGAAATAAAACACAAAAAATACAGATGCGATGCACTGTCCGGCAATTTCCTCTTTTTTTTCTTTAAATGAATGATTTAGTGTATATTATATGAAACAAGTTATTGTACAAGAAGTTAAGAACAATGAAAAATATTTTCTAGAACAAGAAACACGGAGATCTTTTTAAGAGATACCTGGATAATCAACAAATTTGTATACGAAAAAGAAAACAGTAGTAAACAAGGTATATATATCATTCCCAGTGCATTGATAATAAAACTCTTTCCAACAAAATTATTTTACTTGTGAAAACGAATAGTTAGAGCAAATAAAACAAAAACACTTTCGATTGGCTAAAGTTCCATTTTATTTCCCGAGAAAGATGTAATAAGTTCTTTAATATATAAGGGAGACTGGGGCACATTGATAGATATTGCTGAAAATTGTCTTTTTTTATGATGAGCATTCAGATTTTTCAAATTTTTAAACTATGTAATTGAAGAGTGTCTTCCAATCGTGCAATGCGATGAATTATTTTGAAAAACTTGCTGTATTAAAATCAGTAATTATATAGTTTAGCAAATGATAATTTTTGTATCAGTGTACCTCATGATGGGGTAGATTGGTACAAGGAGGGGACACTTTGGTACATTTACAAGAAATAATCATTGAGAACTTAACAATTTTATTTGCAACAGTTATTGGGATGCAAAAAGTAACTCGCATGAATGCTGATAGGCCCATTGTAGATGTAAAACAAGCAAATATTTGTGTCACGAGTCGGGTTAAAGAGAAGCACAAATTTTACCAAAAATGCAAAACAAATATATACTTGAATCTGAAAATTATGTCTTTAAATAAGTTTTGAATGTGTTAAAAGTACTTGAGTTATAACTTTCACTGTCATTGGTGCAGAGCATTTTTTTATGAATCTGACAAAATAATCACCATATTCTATTAAATTTTCATTAATTTCCACTACAGGAAAAAAAGTTGTCATAACCTTATTAATCACTCCTCAAAGAAGCAACATCAACTTCTGTCAAGTCACTAGAAAATTTTCTGCCTTCTCGTTATCAAGACGGTTGATTTATTTGATTACTGTTGTTTTAATCTGGATGTTGTTATTAAATGGAGTATGGAGAATGGATGTTGTCATTTAATAGAATTAACCATTTCACTTTCTGAAAGGAGTTCCCAATACTGCTTTCCAGTTCAACCGCATGTATAGCATTCCTTTTCCGGGATGGAGTCTAGCCCTTGGTGCGACTTGGGATGGTTTATTTTATTGTTACTACACTTTTATTGTCACTCCATTCGTTTGCTGCCTGCCCCCCGCCCAAAGTATTACCACCTAGATAGCCCTCATGCAGCTTTTTGCTTATCCACAAGATCATGAATGTCACCGATAGAATGTTGTTCAAGCCCTTCATCAGCCACTTGTGATGAAATTCTTTTTCATATTTTATAAAAAAAGTTTTGCCTGATTCTTTCTTTCTTTTTTTTTTTTGATAAAAATAGTAATGACAAAGATTGATGCATTACTCATAGGTAAGCAAGAAAATTTTCTATATCAGATATGATCCCTTAAAGAGAAACTGAAATAACCTGAAATTCATGATATGTGTCTGCCATACAAGAATCTACGAGTAGATGTTTAAAATCAATTGTAAAATTTTGCGCACACAAGAAAAAAATATCATAAAATATTTATTTAAATAAAAGAATTGCTCGACACACCATGTTCTTAAAGCGAATTGAGAAGTATAGAACAATTTATTTTTGCTCTCATACAGATTGTCCTTCAAATTTGTAATCATAAATTTTTTAACAACTATGAAAATATTAGTAAGATTTAAAATGAAAAACGTGGAGAGCATAAAATATGTATAATAGCAGGAGTTTTTAGCGAAGATGTCTTTAACAAAACTCACGCAGCAGTCCATAATAGTATTTGAAGTGCAATAAAATTCTTGATTTATTTCAACTATTGATGTATCAATAATGTATTGAATGCTCCCCAAATACAATCTTACAAAGATTTTCATAACTACCGAAAACTTAAGGTCACAAATTTTGTAAGACAATCTGTATGCGATTACGAATCTGTGTATAACTATAAATTTGTACAAGGATAGGAGAAATCATTTTATAGTATAGACAATTTTAATTCGTGCTACAGTCTTTCAAAATTTAAATAATATTTTACCCCATGTTTCTCCTATTCCACATTATTGTACATTGAATCCCTAGTTGCTTTAAAATCGGGCAGATTTTTGTCACGTTCAGGGAGAGATGCCAAAATCCACACTTTTTGTTTGTTATCATCTATATTTAAATAGTACTGTAAACATTAAATCATTTTGTTAAAATTTATGTAGAAAAGTTGCTACTATGCTTTCAAAACTTATAATAGTCTTCTTACTTTAATTTATAATTCAGAAAAAAAAGAACAAACGAAAGTTTTGTGCAACCCAATTTTCTTTAAATCACTAGCCAAAAAATTAATGGATGTAATTTTGCAAATTCCAGCAAAAGAGCTACAATTGGAGCATTCACACTTTTACATAAAAAGCATGCTGTAAAAAGTATTTTAAACAATCCCTACTCATAATGTATTCAGTAAAGCATAAGTCTTCATACAAAACGTAATGGTACTATGGTATTGATTCCTATTAATACAATCTCATTATAATAATCATTTGTATGGAGACTTCTGATACACCTTGTACTGTGTGCACTTGTAAAACAACAATTAATTCGATGTACTTGTACACCCTTTTCAGTATAATGCATTGTTCATTACCGATAGTGCGCGTATTAATAAGATATATAAATTAACTGCAAAAGCTTTTTCAGTAGAAATAAAAAATATTTTAGTGATTTTGTGTAAAATAGGTAATTCGGAGTAAAATCAGAAACTGGAATTCAACGACGCATTTTTAGTTGAAGAATACAATGTGCCTGGAAAGAAAAAGAAAAGAAAAGAAGCTCAATCAATCTAACTCAATAAACAGTTCAGCTCTGCGGGACTTACACACAAGAAAATGAACTTGTAAAAGAAAAACATAAAATCTGAAGTTAAAATACTCAGTTCGTTTGGATTTCGCTCTAGAACTAGCAAGGAAAAAAAAAAACATATGAATATTTTAAGGAAACAGGCGCATTTGTATTTATTTATTTTTTTATTTAAAAAAGGGCAGCCGTAGCCATCGCCCGATTTAACTATCAAAAATAGTCTCTAGATCTATGAACACGATTCGATCTACCGCCGTCTTGCTGGTAGTTAAATCGAGCGATGTCAACGGCTGCCCTTTTTATCAGCATTGGACAGTCTCGATACAGTTGTTCTTCTTTATCAATGTATTTCCATCGTATTCTCCATTTTTCAGCAGAAACCAGTGCTCTGTTAAAAATAATCCTGACAACAGTGACAGCTTGATACTTTACAAATAATTGACCCCTGGGAAATGATGTGCTAAAAAATAAAGGATTCTCGTTAACTAGGTCACCCTCAAGTATTTGTGTAGAAATCAAATTTATTCTTCATGATTGACAACAGTCAAAACGTCAGACTTTTGTGTCCTCACGGCGAGGACATCGTGCGTTAAAGAGTTAAAGAAAGATAAACCAGAATCAGACTTAGATAGTTACAGACTGATCTCTCTGACTTCTGCTTTTGCAAAGTGAATGGAAAGACTCCGTCATAAGCAGGCTACCATGAAGACGAAGAACCTTCTATACCCAGCACAAGCTGGTTTTAGGAAAAACGGATCTACTGAAGAACATGTAACTACTTTTTCACAGAGTGTCAAAGACAATCTTGTGAAGGAGTAACATCGTTATTTCAGGAGGTTTTAATTATTTCATCTTTTAAACACCAATTTCTTTTGAGTGTTTTTTGTTAAAGCCTAGGGAAGTTCTTTTAAAGTTGTTATTTTACATATAACGTCGGTTCTGAGTCTTTCTGAAAGTCTCAAATGTTTGCTTATGAATCATATCTATTGAGTCCTTTGTTTTGTATCTCAATTCACCGTTGTTTACTTTTGTATTTGACGTCTCCATTTAATACTTAGTGAATCCATGTAAAAGAAAGAAGCACAGAAAATATGCTTGCCAGGAAATACAGAAGTTCGATATAGTCTAAAGAAAATCGAATACTGAGATTCGGCATTCTTTTCATAGGTGTTGCCGTTCGTGTTTCTTTATGGAACAAAAAACGAGTTTTTTGAGAATTCTAGCAAAGAAAGAAAGTTTTGAGTTCAAAGATCAGAACAAATATTTTGAGAAAATGTTGAGTTTAGATTTGAAAGAACTTCGAACTATTCAATTCAGTAATATTAGCGAATTTTAAAGTTCGAAGCTCAAGTTTTATGTATATATGCGTATAAAATGTACTACCGTAAAGTTTTTTATGAAAGTAGCTTTATGAGATTTTATGTAAATATTTGAATGTTTTGCTGGTGGAAAAGATACGTATGATTAAAAAGCAATGTTTGATACTGTGAAAAGGTTTCTGAAGTCTGTTTTGTAAAATAGTTATCTTAAAATGGGAAAATAAAGTTAAAGAAGAAATTTTAAGATTAAAAAAGATTAAAAAATGGAGGAGATTGAAGAATACAAAATTTATTTATCTCACACACAGAATAATAATTTTAGTCTTAAAGTCTAGAGGCAAAGATTCGAATCTAGGCTCGCTGTAAGAAAGCGAAGAAGGCAAACCAAGTGTATCTTACAGGACACTCGAGCTAAGTGCATTTTATTTGCAGAAAGCTTATA
Organism: Cheiracanthium punctorium; assembly: GCA_038373885.1. NCBI lineage: Eukaryota > Metazoa > Arthropoda > Arachnida > Araneae > Cheiracanthiidae > Cheiracanthium > Cheiracanthium punctorium. Next base: position 220,441 of record JAWZYV010011708.1, on the reverse strand, counting down.
TAAATTTTAAGAACTGCTGTAGAAATTTAAAAGTTAAATTAAAACATTTTATAATTGATTCATGATTGTTAGCTGAAATCCATATAAGCATGCAAAATTTCAGCTCAGTTAGAGATTGGGAAGCCAACGAAAAATATATCCCTAGGTTTAAATCAGGTTAACTAGAACTGATAGTACTAATAAATAGACTAGAAGTTAAACTAGATTTGACGCAATGGTTAGCTAAGATGCATATTAGTATCCCAAATTTCAACTCTGTTAGAAACTGGAAAGTTAATGGAAAATTGATATTGATCAATTTTCCGTTAACTTTCCAGTTTCTAACAGAGTGTTTCAAGATTTGAAACAGGAATTTATGCAGTATTATTGTACTACATACTACAGTGTGTTCTAAAATCACTCACTTTATAATTGATTAGAACGACATAGACATAGGATTTTATTCCTTAAATAATGATCATAGACATATACAATAAATTACAAAGTTATGTAAGAAACAAAATTTCATGATAGATTAAAGTTGGAAAAAACACTCAAAATACAGGTGTTAAACGAAAAAGTAAATAAAAAACTTTGTAACAAACACACATAAGATGTAACAGGTAATTAGACAGGTAGTCTACTTACCTGTTACATCTTATGTGTGTTTTTACAAAGTTTTTTATTTAGTTTTACTGATTAAAGTTATTTAATTTAAATAAATAAAAATTTAAATTTATTTTTATTTATATTAATTCGCTTAAAAATTTGAATCAATACCATAAAATTATGTACTTTTTACGCAACTTTGTAATTTATTGTATATAATCAATATTCAAGGAATAAAAGACTAGGTCAGTGCTTTTGGGACACCCTGTACATAAAAAAAAAGAAAAACCCTCTCATGAGGGTTTTTTGATCCATGCTTTGCCCGATATACCTTTATCTATATTATTTTTAAAGAGGTACGAATTATTATTCTTCTTTATTATACATCAATAGATGTACGGAATTTTCGCAAATAAAAACGAGTAATTTCGCAAAAAAAAGATGATATGAAATTTTGAAGTTTTGCTAAAATTCCCACAAATTACTTAAGAAACATTTTTAAATTCTTAAAAGGAGGTGGATAAAGATCAGCCTTTTTTCGCTCATCATATTCATGAAAATTCAAAGTATTTATTAAACCCATATTATATTGATAATTATGTGAAGTTTAGGTATTGAAATTTACATTTATTATAAAATAGTAAAAAGACAAACATAGCAAGTCACAAAAAAGTCATCAAACTTAGCAAATTCGTTGAAATTTTGTCATGTAAGCGATTTTCTAACTTTCATTAAAAAAAATAAAATAAGCGCTTTATGAACCACTATATTTTTTGGTCTCTCAAATACTATAAAATATAGGCTTCTAAACTAGTATTAATTTGTTTTGGCCTATTGAGTGCGTTGATGTGATATGAAACAAAATAGCTTGCCCGCGAATCAGTCAGACTCATACATTTGGATACATTCTGGATGTTTTTGGATTTTATTTTTCAGAGTCTACGAGCAACAATGAAACAACTTATACACATTTATTGAAAAGATATTTATAATATTAGAGGATGCCTCAAATTTAGTGATGTTATTATGACTGATAGAGGTTTTCGAGATTGTTTGGAGATGTTAGAACAGATGGTTCTAAAATCTGCCTGCCTAAACTGCCGATCATACACTCACGAACACCTCGCTGAAACGGGAATATACTCTTTACACATCAAGAAGATTCCTCAGATGATAGAATCCTGTTGCACGACACACACGTTCAAAAGTCTATAACATATGAATAACAACAGGTATAGGTCGTAATCCAAACATTGAATGGTATTGTCAGTGCAAAGTTGGTGCCAGAGTTGTTGGCTGCTGTGCACATGTTCCATATGTATTTGGTTCTTGTGGTACTGGCACTATAATCAAGCTCAGACAAAAATACCAAATCTTGGGTATGCTGATACACTTCAAGGCGCTGTTACTGCATGGCCCAGTGACGATTCAGTAAGTGAAAGCGAGAGGGAAATGTAATTGAAGACTTTTGTTAGAAATAGTTTAGTATAGTTAATTTTTTTATTATTTTCTCTATTTAATAAAAGATTTTTTTTAAACCTAGCACTTTCATTTCGACTGAGTATCAATATTAAATACATATATGTATATAGATATATATACAGGAGAAGGGTGGACAAAATAGGGTGGTAGGCGAAACGGAAGTTTTTATTTTTCCTCTTATCAAGTGTTGCCATCGCTATGTCGTTGCTACAGATTGTGCACAACGTGTCTGTTTTTTATCTCCACGTGAGATACTGCTTGCAGAGTCACAAACAGTTACGCTGTAAAGATTTATAACTTTTTCCATTACCCTTATCTAAAGTAAGTAGATTGTTAGGATATTTTTTTGTTAGATTCGCATGCAGATAGTCTAACACAGCGTTTCTCAACCTGTGGGACGCGACCCCATGGAGCGCGCAGAGCGTTTGCAAGGGGGGCGCGAGAAAAACCAAAGAACCAAAGAGAAATTAGTGATGCATGTTTTCAAAAAAATCATCTTATTTATTTGCATTTTTACTCAAAAATATATCCATTTCCGCTTAAAATGTTCATTCAAACTTTATTGGTAACATTATTTTGTAGAAAATTCGACTAAATGTTCATTGCTAAAGATTAAAAAACTGAATGTATGCTGAAAAATGTGAGGGTGGGGGGTGCCGTAAGTTAGTCTTTGTTGTGGAGGCGCGAAGTAAAAAAGATTGAGAACCGCTGCTCTAACGTGAAAGTTTACACTAGATAAAAGTGCTGTTTCTTAAAGTAAATTGCATGAAAAAAGAAATTACATTCAATGCAATTTGTTAGTTAAGCCTAGTTAATTTAAATAGCTGCTTCTAAGGCAAAACGGTGTATCTAGAAGTGAGACTTAGTCTGAGCATGTGACGAAGAGAAAAGGGCAAAATCATCAAATGCCGGACAGTTCACAAACTAAAAGACACCACGTTGCTATTCAACCAACATGCATCAACACTTCGTAACCAATAATTTAGGTGTTAGATGCTTGCATTGTAGCAATAAACACGCAAGATCAGCACAAGGTGAAAAGTGGATGAAGTGGAATGCATGTAACAAATGGGTTCATAGTTGTGCACTGGTGTGTCGGTGGATGATGATAGAAGTTTACATAAAAACTGTGCCGTATGTGAACTGTGTACTATGCGAACTGTATTTGTACCCCATTTAGCCCTAACCCATAGAGAAATATAGAACAGTTTGCCGCTTTGGATGTATTCAGATACAGATTCCAAAATATGCTGCATATTTCAAAATTCAATAATGCAAAATAACAACTAAGATTGCAAAACTGAACTTCCTATTACTAATTTAATTTCTGTCTATTTATCACAGAGTTATTGGCCAGAATAACATTAAGTACCCCATTTTGCCCACCCTTCCTCTAATATGAGTTTACCGATCGGCGAATAAAGACCGATCTTTACCCACATTTTTTTATTTCCAATGTTACTTAAAAGCAACATTTTTGTAATTTCAACATTTCATTGTTTTAGAGTCGTCTTTCGGCCCGTAACGATGACATTATAATTAGTAAATAAACGATGTTCGTCTACGCTATTAGTAGGCTCTAAATCCTCTGTAAAGCTACTTCTGCAATGGCTGGAAAAGAGCGTTTATTCGCTCACAATGTGTCCTTAACTTTAGGATCTTTATTTCTGTTTATTGATTGTAACATTGAGTGACGAAAGTGGGCATACCCACCAATTAGCTCATTTTGAGGAAGTACTCGGAAAAATGCAATTTTTGTGAAAAGCTTTCGAGTAATATAATTTAAAATTGATCATACTTACAGCTACAGTGGGGCAAAATATACCAATGTGAAAATAGGCTCCATTTATTGTATTTAATTTAACATGTCAAAGGAAGTTCATTGAAGTTTTTCAGATGCGGTTTTTAGCATAGTGTTTAGATAGAAATATCCTGACTTTGTTGTTCAAGAGTGGCTTTCAAGCCTTCTAATTTGTTCCACAAATGGTGAGCAAACGGGTAACTTAAATTTTCTAATCCGTTAATAAATTTTAGTGAATTCAGGCATAACTCGGACATGAAGCTTATTTGAATCTTGAGTTTACTTTTGAAAGATTCTTCAACGTAATTTTCTTTCTTAAAAAAATAACCGAAAAAAAACTGTATTTTGCACCCATTTACAAAAATAAAAAGTTTTCACATAAATTCCATTCCATTCATAAATTGCTTACATTTCGCATTTATTCGCAATTTTAAGACAACTTCACATTTATTTTGTAAAAAAGAAATTCCGTGCCTCTAATTATCAATGTGTGTATAATATTTTAAGAAAATACTTCTGCCATAATTATACATTATTTTAATATTGCTAAAGTCAAATAAGTATTAAGTGACTCTATGTTAAGTTCACCACAACTTAAAGTTATGCAAAATTATTCACGGCTTTTCCTCAGGATTATTGTAAGCGGCTTAAAATATATGTAAATAAAGCGGAATGGTAACACGACTGTAAACAGAGATTAATTTCGCGCAGCTGCGCGATCAACTGAAACTCTTCAAATATTGTTTTCCTTTGTCAATTTTAAATATGTTTGATAATTTTTCATTTTGAAGATTATTTTGTTTGTTATATCTTCATTTAGAATAACATGTAAAATGAGAAAAAGGGAATGTAGATTATTACGATGAAATTTAATTTCCACTAACGTAAGTATAGTGAAGATTTTTTTCAAGGAAATTCAGACAGATATTTATTGTATGTATCAATGCAATTTCGGCACTATTTTGATGCCATGGGCTAAACTTGCATTAGAAACTCAATGCAGTCTCGACATTGAAATGACGTATGCTTTCCAGATTCTGCGATTCGATTTGTTGGGTGTAAACATAGGGCAATTCAAAGAATTCTGTCAACGAGAAAGCGTCGAAATCGACTTCGAAGGGCCAGAACATTCTGGGGCATTCCAAGACATTCTAAAACATTTATGGACATCTTAAATTAGTTTATAGAATCCTCAAATACTCTTCAAAATGATGTTTAATCACGACTCCCACGTGCTTTTCCAAGTTCCCGTTAGAGAAATATTCTACAATTTTCTCAAGCACTTTGAAGCATTCTAAAATAATCTCTATGAACATTCTAGCTAGTGTTGTGTACTTCGGCGCTCGATTCCCAGCTGTTTCAAAGATTTTCATCTAGAAATCCTTTAGTGCCATGCCGTTTGATCCACTTACCCCAATACCCCGAAACCTTTTTCATTGATGGAGTGGTGGGCTGCCAGACCCTATGACCACCATTCACTTGCACCGGTTAGTTACAAACTCTTAGCTGCACGAACGGTAAAGCAAACTTATTTTTATTATCGGAAAAAGGAGGATAAAGTAACAGACTCAAGCTTCAAATATTTTTTTCCTGCCTTCAGTAAGCTGCTTTAAAGCCTGAAGCGTACAGCAAGACTTCTTCCAACACTTATGTTATATAAGTAAAAACTGCAGAATATATATTTTGAATGACAGTTTCGTGAGAATGAATCGGCGAATCACCACTTGCAAAACAGCGGAGGAAATGCCTATGAGCAAAGGGAGTGCGTACACAATACTGCACGAAAGGTTGCCCCTGTCCGCGAAACTTTTTCACCCAGGTATACATCATCTCGTTCACCGCTGGGACACTTGTTTCAACCTACAAGGTGACTTTGTATAGTCTTCTATATATTACTACTGTATTACTTCTTTCTTCTGTATACTAATTTATATCAATACCATTAAAACATTTCTCAAACTCTCGTAGTGATACTTTCATTTCGGTGACCCTTATACTTAGTAAAAAAAGCACACGTAACTCTAAAAATGAAATGACGAAAATACCCACAATGAAGAAAAAACTTATACAGAGAGAAGAAAATTTTAAATAATAAGTAATGAATTCCATCCACAAAAATCACATTTCCAGGCTCTGTCTTTCATTCCATTTCATTATTGGGTCATTTTCAAAATTCTGTGCCATTTGCTGTCCGCTTGTAAAATATTTTTTTTTAAAGTATAAGAAAATTTAAATTTTTTTTCTTTTTATCAGACAAATTCCAGAACTGGAACAATAGATTAAAAAATTACTATTTAATAAAATAAAAAAAAAGAACTGAGTAGAAAATATACTGAAATATTGCTGCCCGAATGAAAGAGCATAAAAAGTGTTATGCAGAATTACTGACCAAAACCTAAAATTTCTGCCCTGGCATGCTTTAACATGGTGAAATGGAGTTTGAATTACATTATGAAAAGTATTTTTTTTTTTTTTTTTTTTTTTAAAGTTTTAGGAAAAATACAGGACTCGTTTTTTAAACCACAGTGTCATGGAGTTTAATACGTCAACAATGTGATACTGATGCAATCTAAACATTAACTTGAAGATTCTCTGTTGGTTGCCATCCAAGCAATTTATTTAAGCCAATCTGTAAGATTCCAGTTTCATTATTTGCTGTAGTAATTGATTTTTTATGAATTTAGTCGATGAAGTGACAGGAGTAACTGCGTTTACTCACAATTAGATTTGTAATATTTCTTTATTTATGCAAATGAAATGTTTTTTTTATTTTATTTTCTCAATGAAAATGTGTGTTTTCCATCCATTTGAAACGATGCTGTGGACAGTTTTTTTTTCTTCTTTTTTTTTAGAACATCACAACTAGCTTCATACTGTACTAATGTTTCAGGCGATTGAATGAACTATCATACTACTTCAAGTTAATCCTTTGAAACTCAAGAATTTTCACATCAATATAGAAGACCAACTGGATACACTGCCCAATGCTGAAAAGAGTGCAGCCGTTGCCATTGAACCATTTACACAGCTGGCTGAGTAGCCGCACAGCCAGCTGTGTCAAAAAGCTTGTTTAAGGCCCCAGATGGACTATCTGATTGACCTCCATGTTGTTAGAAGTTGAATGGATGGATGGAAATGACTGCACTTTTTCAATCTTGAAGCCATTTAAATACATTTTCTTTTTGCGACTAGTACTGAAAGCACTGAAATCAGGTGGTTTCATGGCGCAGCTACCGTGCATCAAAGGGTTAACCATTTAACGCGCAGTGTTCCCGCTCTGGGAGCACCAAACTCTGACGTTTTGACTGTTGCCAGTCACGAAGAATAGATTGGATTTCTATAAAAATAGTTGCGGGTGACATAGCTCCACGAGAATCCTTAGCACTTTTTAGCAAGTCATTTCCCGTAACAAAAATCGTCACGATTATTTTTAACAGCACTGACATCTGCTGAAAAATGGAAGAACGCGAGAACAGCTGGAAAGATTGCCCAATGCTGAAAAATGGGCAGCCGTTGCCATCGCCAGCAAGATGGCGGACGATCGAAACGTTCATCGCTTGTCACAGATCTAGAGACTCTTTTTTGACACAGATGGCTGTGCGGCATAGCCAGCTGCGTCAAAAAAGGGTCTCTAGATCTGTAGCACGCGATAAACGTTTCGGTCGTCCGCCATCTTGCTGGTAGTTAAGTCGAGCGATGGCAACGGCTGCCCTTTTTTCAGCATTGGGAAAGGGTTGCGCCTCAAAGGGTTAACCCATTCTGCAATCATGGCAGTGACGTTGAGATGACGTTACAATTCGTCATATCACAAATGTTACAAAAATGCACACCTTCTGCGACACTCTTCGTGTCAAACATGTGAGGTTGTAGAGTGACTTTGCTTTGTATTTGATAGTCAGTCACAATGCGATTTCACTGCGTGATAAGTAAATGTCTGAAAGTGAGGTTGCAGAGAATCCATATGACTTACGATGGCGTCCATGAAGATCATCATGTGACGTCACGAAAGCTATCTTGATGGCCATTTGTCCGTAGCCAGAAGTTCTCTGGTACGAACGTAGTCAAACAGTCACAGTGTGCCCCATAGTAGCGTTATTTGGTCAAATTATCTTATTAATTTCTAAAACAACTATAGAATTTAATCCTTCCAATTTAAACCTTTCTAATTATGTCAATATTATTTACTAAAACCTTCTGAATTCCCTATTAAAATACCCTTCTGAATTTTTCTCAAACCATAGTCTTATACTGTTTTAAATTATGTATGTACATTGTATGATCAAAAGAGTTGGGCAATTTGAATTTTAGATATTTTCTTTGAAATTGTAAAATAGTACGTGGCAAAATGCCATGTTAGTTTGGTAGTGTAAAAATAATGGTCCACAGAGTCTGTTTCACTATTTCGGCAGTGCAGAAAAGGCTACAGTGGCCAAATCACAGTCGTTTCCATAGAAACTCGGGCTACTCTGCCATCATCACGTCGCTATATCGATTATACTCATTCACTATGGCTAAAAAATTATTTTAATAAAGAATTTATTTGAAATCTATACTTAAAAATCACAATTTCTATAACAATTGACATTCTTTTTATCAATTTTCCACGCGTTTACTTTTATTAAGTTTCCAAAGAGAAATCTATTGTACTTACTGTATTTTTTGCCTAATATAAAAGTAAATTTTTATGATGTTTGACTTTCCAATTTCATAATAAAACGTTGCAAGTTTTGTCTCGTATTCCGCCTTTCTTTGTGTATATATTGATGGCACTACTACCTCGGTCTTCCTAATAATATAAAAAAAAACCAACGTTGCATCCCATTTGCATCGCAGTTGTACTTTTTCTTTATACTTTGGAGTTGACAGTGGTACAGAAGAGGCTTTTCTTTGCAAATCTAAAACAACTGCCGGTTCTTTCGCAATATTCTACTTTTACAATTTTAAGCAATACATAGTATTAAGTTTTTGTTTTACTGCACAGATGTGTACTACCATGCGATTTACTACAACTTCTTTAGAAAAGACAAAAAATTCCGAATTGTCTTTTTAAAGTTTTGAAACAAATATACAGTCTCTAGTTATATAGTTGCAGATCTTACTCCAAAAAAAGAAATTGGCTTTCAAATCCATCCTGTGAGTGATTTATTGAGCAGAGTTTCAAAGTTTCCACCGCTAAAATCCATAAAATATATCGGAATTTAAAATAACATAGAGATTTATTCAGCGGAATATTAACCAAAAGAAAAACGTGCTTGCAATTTTATTTCTAGATTCCTTTGAATTTAAGATTGTACCTAGAATTTTTAAACTGAAATACCGATGAATATTTATTTATTTGATGCAGCTTATTACATACATTATTTTACTACGTGCTTATATATTTCTTCAGCACTTTGAAGCATAAGTAAATAACTTTTTTGAAAATAGCATATATTTAATACATCACTTTTTTTTAAAGTTGAAAAAAAGTTCATAATTTATTAAACATAATGCTTTTTAATTCTTAATAAATATTTTTTATATTATCTGTGTACTATTTTTTGTTCTTAATTTCAAAACGTGATAAGTCAAACTAAAAAGTGATCAGAAGATTGCCATTTTGATGCTCTTGCAAACACTGTCCAAGAAGCCTCACTAGAACGCTTCTACAGAATTTCGAAAGAAGCCTTCGGACATTGCTTTAAATAATAGAAACAAAGCTTGATTCTCTGCGCCAAAGACAAAGGTTCCTAGTTCGTAAAAATTTGGAAAAGTTCCTGCAGTTTGTTTTTCTTTTTTCTAACGCTTTCCAACAAAGACCCATATAGAACGCATGCTGAGAGTAACGTTGTGACGACGTTACTGCCAATCTATATGCCATAAGGGGATAAAAAAAACAGGTATGATTTTATTTCTCCCATTTTTTTAATGAGCGGGCACTGGTCACAAGCCTTTGCCGCTACTAAGGCCCGAGCTACTGGCCATTTTATTCTATGCGAACCGATTGGATGGCCAGCGTTTTTCCCTGTGAAGGGACGGACAATTTAACACCCAAACCCAAGTTGGGAATCGAACCCAAGCTCAAGGCATAATAAAATATTTCTTAAACCACTACACTACACGGGTAAACACTAGGCGGCCCCTGTTTGCTCATTTATTAATTTGTCTGCCATGCCTTAGCTTCCCTAAGTAAGCATAGTTATGTTTAATTTTTATCTATAGTTACACTAGAAATAACATTTTAGTACCGTTACAACTGGCACCAAGATAGTTTACAGTTGCTGGTGAGGAAAAAAAAAGACTGACGTCGACTAGTGCCCTGTAGACAAACAAATAATGAATAAAATCAAAATATTAATGCATGAAAGTGCTTATTCATGAACTTAATTTGTAATGATTTTGTACTTCAAATGTGCCATTGCTTATACAATGAAATTCTCCAAACTGGGAGAAAAAAAGAAAAATAAACATACGGTTTCATTAAACATTCCAAAATTTAAAACGATTTCTTTCTCAGTTCGGAACGGTTTGTTTCCAAAAAGAATTTTTTATAGAATACTCCCTTTGTTCATCCAACATATTTATAAAAATAACTCACAAACGTCTTTCAACAAACATTTTTGAAAGAAAATATGATTTGACTGGATGATGATTTCAATAGCACTTTTATTTATTTTGCAGATAAGTGAACGTTTTTAATCTCAATTCATGCGAATCTCCACTAAATATTTTTTAAGCCGATTTTTTTTTGCTTTGGAGGCCTTCCAAAAATTTCTTTAGTGATAGATGTTCAAAAATACGAATAATAATACAGTCGAATCCCGTTTTGGGCGAAGTCCGTTACAGCGAAAATCTCGCTATAGCGAAGACTTTGGTATATATCGGTAATATATCGGTATAACTGGTATCCTTATAAAACGAAATAATTTCTCTGGTCCCTTGGACTTCGTTAAAATGGGATTCGACTGCATTACCTTTTGCAAAAATACAAATATTCATTTTTAATTAGGTCTAATATTTTCAAACAGTTTCGTAGAAATTTATAATGTCAGGAGGAGGAAACTGGTGGGAAAATCATGTATTTTTTTAACCCTTTAAAGCGTGGTGTCCCCGCCGTGCGGATACAAAACTCCGACGTTTTGACTGTTTACAGTCCCAATAAATAAATTGGATTTCTATAAAAATACTTTAGAGTGACATACTTACATGAGAATCCTTTACATTTTAGCACGTAATTTCCCGTAAAAATTGTCGATTATTTGTAAAGTTGTCAGGATTATTTTTAACAGAACACTGGCATATTCTGAAAAATGGAGAATACGATGGAAATACATTGATGTATAAGAGCAACTGGATAGAGACTGCCCATTGCTGAAAAAAGGGCAGTCGTTGCCATCGCTCGATTTAACTACCAGCAACATCGATTGAATCATTCATCGCGTGCCGCAGATCTAGAGACCATCTTTTGGCACAGCTGGCTATGTGCGCGCGCACCACCATATTGCTGGTAGTTAAATAAAGCAATGCAACGGCTGTCCTTTTTTACGAATTGGGAAATGGTTGCGCCTCAAAGGGTTAAAAGGTCCTAAAATCAAGCTGTTAAATTTATGTTAGTTAAACTATTGATGTATACTGCATACATTTGACTTATTTTTTTAATATACCCAAAATACTTTTTTACGGTGTCATTTTTAATAAGACAAGTTTTGATATCACCATTTTCCCTCACCATGGGGAAAAGGAGTAGCACCTAAGTGAGGGGGAGGATAGTAAAATATTAGACCCGGTTAAAAATGAAATGTACAGCCAGCTGCCGTCAAAAAAAAGGTCTCTAGATCTGTGGCACGCGATGAAGTTTCAATCGTCCGCTATCTTGCTGGTAGTTAAGTCGAGCGATGGCAACGGCTGCCCTTTTTTCAGCATTGGGAAAGGGTTGCGCCTCAAAGGGTTAAAGGATCCTATCTTAAACGAGAGCACATCAAAAATCGTGCAGAATACTCCTTGGGACATGTTGCGTGCGGCTGTAAAGAATGCTCTGCAGAGAATGCACTTCATATTGAATGTGGCCAGATTCATCGCCGGAGAACTGAATGAAGTGAAAAAAGCTTAACATTTCACTGTAATTTTCTTTTCGTTAAGATTTTTTACTTTGTACACCACATAACTACATATATCGGCGATTTTTAGATTTTTTTTTTCACGGAATCATTTCTCAAGTTATCATCAGTCTTCATACCAAGTCTGGTGCCATTTCGGCTGTTAGATCAGTTGCAGGAGCTTCTGATTTGTATCAGTTAAAGAAAATCACCCTATATTGATAAATTATGTTTCAATCATTTTGCAACTGAAACAGTACATGTATATAGGAGATTTTTTATTAAAAATTTTAAATTATCAAACTAATACATTATGAGGTGCCCATAAGGAATGCGTTAACGATAGTATTCGTACAAAGAAAAAAGCAAGAATGAAATTAACTTTTCCAAAGAACAAACTTAAAAGAAATACGAAACTTGCTACTTTTTAAAAATTAAAGCATTCGATACCTAAAATTCTATATATCGATAGGAGAGATTACTGGTAATTCCTTTAATCTGAAATGAAGCGACATTTCTTTTTGCTGTACAGTTGACAAGATTTTATCACAGAGAATACTTGTTTGAAAAATTATCCGTTTACTCGCTTGTTTGTTCTTCAAAACTTTGAATCAATAGAATAATTTTTTTTCAAGAAACATAACATTTTAAAATAAACTTATAAAGGAATCATTATTTTTTAGAAATTAGCGAACAGCGTATACGATATTTAAAATATAAAATATGTTTCCTTAAACAACAATTAAACAAATCTTACTTTTTTAAACATCGAAAGAGGGAAAAAAGTTTATTTGCCACTGTCGTTTGCAGATGTATATATTGGGTTGGCAACTAAGTAATTGCGGATTTTTTTTAGAAAATCAAAGACAATTTTTTCATGGAACTATATAACTTTATTGTGTAATGTAGTGCCCATTTTGATCAATGACTTTTTGCCATCTTTCAAGCAGCATCATAATCCCACGTTCATAAAACTTCTGGTTTTTATTAGCAAAAAACTGAATCAGGTACGATTTGACATCATCATCATTATTGAAATTTTTACCCTTCAAGGAGTTTTGTAAAGATCGAAACAAAAAGTAATCAGATGGTGCAAGGTCAGAACTATATGGTGGATGTGGCAAAACATCCAACCAAGCTCCAATAATTTTTGCTGAGTGACCAATGATGTGTGTGGCCTTGCATTGTCATGATGGAATACAACACATTTTCGATTTTTCAATTCGGGCCGCTTTTCTTCAACTGCATTGTTTAATTTCGTTAGTTGTTCAATGTAGATATCAGAATTGATCGTTCGGTTGGGTGGTAAGAATTCAAAGTAGACAATTTCTTTGTAATCCCACCAAACTGATAACAAAACCTTCTTTTGATGAATATCAGCTTTTGATGTTGTTTGAGTTGGTTCACCTGGCCTGCTCCACTATCTTTTCCGCTTGATATTGTTGTAAACAACCCATTTTTCATCGCCAGTTATCAATCGTTTTAAAAATGGATCATTTTCATTACGTTTCTTTAGCAAATCGCAGCTGTTAATGCGTTGCGTTAAATGCGTTTCTTTCAGTTCGTGAGGAACCCATGTATCGAGTTTTTGAACATAGCCAAGTTGTTTTAAGTGATTTTCAATGCATGTATGTGATACATGGAGCTTCTCTGCAATCTCACGTGTTGTACTGTGACGATCCGAATCGATTATTGCTTTGATTAGGGCGTCATCAACTTCAACTGGACGACCAGAGCGTTTTTCATCTTTGAGTGAAAAATCACCAGAACAAAATTTGGCAAACCAAATTTGACACTGCCGTTCTTTTAAGGCTTCGTCACCATAAACAGCACAAAACTTTTTATGAGCTTGCGATGCGTTTTTCCCTTTGCGGAAATAAAAGAGCAAAATATGACGAAAATGTTCCTTTTTATTTTCCATTTTTCAACGAAGGCCAAGCGAAAACTACGCAACCGATCAAAGAACTTTTTTACTGCTTGACTGCTGAATTGCCAACTATCAAATAACAAAATGTGTTTTACATTTGTAAATCGTCTGCAAACCTAAAAATTCAACTGAAGCCATCTATGAGTGAAATCCGCAATTACTTAGTTGCCAACCCACAGTTATGGATCGACAAGCATGGAATTTTACATAAGCGTGCAAAAATATATTTTTAAAAATACCTACTTAAAAAATTTTACCATCCTTTTGTTCTTGATTTTCAGGCATTGTTTCTTTTTTTTACTTTTCACAATTTTCATCTTTGGAAACGTCGCCGAATAATCAATCTGTGTGAAATATTAAAAAATACACAGGAAACTGCTACACTTTCTTTTAAATTCTAGCCACTCATCCGTTTCCTCAATTTTCAGCGATTACATTTTTTAGTCATATACTTGAAAGTGCCGCCGAAACTAAATAAACTAATGCATTTTGAAATTTTGCAAAGACATGAAAAAAAAATGATGTACAAAATATGCTAACAACTTAACAAATTCTAAAAAACCTATCCATTTCTTTACTTTTTTAACCTTTTAAGTTTAAAAGAAAGCTTTTCCTATTCCGTTAGACTGATCCGTTTAAAATTTTGCTCAGTCACCTAAAAATTTACAAGAAAATTTTAAATCATTGAAAAACTTGAAAGTTCAGTTATTTCTTGATTGTTGAGGATTTTTGTAAATTTGAGCTTTGCGAACATCTTTTAATAGACCAATTGGATTGAATCTTTGTATATATCACTGAAAAATATATATTGGTAGGGAAAGCCCTCAAACTTGTGTGAAGAACGGCTACTTCTTTTAATTCATTGGTACTAAATAAAGTGCGTTCCCCAAAGCATCCATTCACAGATAAATAGGCAATGCAAATTTTAAAATTGTTCAAAATAAGGTAGGAAAAAAAGACTACTTAAGAGGAAATTCCTCCGATTAACTTTGAAAAAGTTACACTTCCAAAAATTTGTATACGGCCCCCTTACAAAAAATTTCTCGTTAGTAACCATGCACTAATGAAGTGATTTCATTACATTATCCTTCCATCATAAAACTAGATATATTTTTAAACTCAGATGATCAGGAACTATATAAAATTGAAGTTTATTGGCAGACTGCAAAAAATATTTTTTATCTCTGTATGACCCCTGAAACTCGATTATCGGACGTGATTCCCTTCGATAGCCACTGAAAAGTGATTTAAGTCAGCATATATTTACCTTCATATATCTGACACTTAGGATACAATTCTCAAATTTTGACATCGCCTAATTAGTGTATGGGGCACATTTTACTAATTGATCTTATACAAATATTCACGAGAAGAATTTTTTTCCTAATGCAATCCTTTTTCCCACCTTATTTTAAACAGTCTCTCAGTTTACAATGCCCACTTATCTCTAACAGACAAAACATCAAAGCGTGTTACCACCTTTTTGGGACACCCTGTATACTGATGTATAACTATTTTTACCGCAGTACTTCATGTGACTCATTTTCAAATAGTTATATATTTTAACCTATATGAAGAAAAAAATATCTTATAATGTACATTACAGTGGATGTACATTTAACTGAAACTATATATATACGCTGTCTATATATAAAGAGCGTATACACACTATATGTACACACTGTATATACGAATGTCTGGTATATATCTGAGTCAGATTTTGTTATTCCGCTCACTTCCCATACTTCAATCTAGTGGAAATTTTGTATATTATGCAACTTATCAGACAGTACATGAAGTAATCATAACAATCCATACGTCAATCATGTTGGTAGTGACAATGTGGCGATGTCACATTTCGTTACGTGGGTTTAAATGCACACCATTAGTGACGTTCCTTATGGTCAAACATGTGACATTGCACAGTGACTTTGCAGAGTAATTGATAATTAGTCATAATGTGATGTCACTGTGTTATCAGTATGTGACGTTGCAGAGTGAAGTCGCAGTGTAGTTTCTTACTAAGTAATGTCCAGGGCCCGACTAAGACATTTGCGGGCCCAAGGCCAAGTACATTTTGGGGGTCCCTATATGGCTATCAGAGGTGTAGCCAGGGGGGGTACCGGGATATATCCCCCCCCAAAATTTTCGGATTAGTGATCACAAGACTAATGCCGTGCAGAAATTCCGTCTTTTTAAACACATAAAAGTTCATATCCCCCCCCTCGAAAATTTTTCCTGGTTCATATCCCCTCGAAATTTTTTCCTGGCTACGCGCCTGATGGCTATGCTTCGTCTACCCCCTAGAAGAAGTCTGTGTAGTGTATGCGTTTTAGTTAAATTTGTTTTGTGTCATTAAAACCTAACAAACAGCAGATACTTATCTATTAGCACTAAACCAGGGTTAATATACCAAGGCCAGTCACATGGTGTCTTTTTCTAATGTTTACACTATTAGATCCTATTTATAAAATATCATTTCACTGCAAGAAATTCTAAAAAAAATATTAATACCGAATATCAACCTGTGTTTGGAAGTAACTGGCGTTGCTGTCTTACCTTTGTATTATAGTAAAAAATGAACAGTAAATCTTCACAGATAATCTATAAAAGGAATTTTAATGAGGTTTGAATATGTATTTTTCTAGCGATTTTAATGTAATGCTTTATTAGTATAAAGAACAACCTTAACATATGGAATCTGATTTGGTTCATGGTATCACTTCACATTTTATCACTATTAAATATTAATTATATCCGTGCTTAAAATGTAAATTTGATTACCAGTATTGTTTGATTAAATTACATTTAGTAATATTTGAACAATTTTTAAAAATCCAGCACACTAAATTTAGAAATGAGAATAGATTTCAAACATAATCATAAACAAAAATTAATAACATACTTGTTTATCAGGCATTGATTTTAATATGTATGAATTTGACTTCTTTCAAACTAATATTTCATTACAATTAAATATTAAGTGAATATCAATACCCAATAAAACAAATTTGATTAGTGTATTACTCCTTTAAATGACATACATACATTAACATAAACAACAAAATTAAAAACTAGTAGTCTAAATTAAGAAAACAGGAATTATTTAAATCAGAAATAACCACAAACAAAATTTATTAACATTCTTGACAAACAAGACTTGATATTAACACAAATTCAAATTGTAGTTTATTACAATCCAATGGTTAAGCCAATATCTATACTTAATTAGGCAATTTTGATTGGGATTACTTGATATGACATTCAGTAGCATAACAGCAAATAAAAAAAAAAAAAAAAAAAAACCTAGTACAGTAAATGATGAAACAATATATTCAAGATGGATATAATCACGAATAAAATTTATTAATATACCTGATCAGCAAGCAATGTTTTTATACAGAATTTGACGTTACATTTCATAATATGAAGTGAATATTAAATTAAGAAACCAGAATATATTTAAGAGAGAAATAATGAAAAACAAAATTTAACATTCTTTCCTAACAAGATTCGACATGCCCATGAATTCAAATGTTTCAAGCTAATATTTCAGAACAATTCAATGTTAAGGCTATCAGTACCAATAAGGTAAATTTGAATTCAATCTCAAGTGATTATCAATAACCAATATAGTAAATTTGGTTAATATTACTTGTTTAAATGACATACCGTAACATTACAGAAAAATTAAAAGGAAAAAAACATCTAGTACTCTAAACGAAGAAATAGGAATCAACATAAGATTATATAATTAGATACGAACAAAATTTATTAACATACTTGTTTTGTTTAGTAAGCATTGATTTTAACATATACAGCATTTTACTTGTTTTAAGCTAATATTTCATAATTTCAAGTCATTACTAATGCCCAATAATGTAAGGGTATAGCTTTACTATTACTTGTTTAAATAACATTCAGTACTATAACATTAAAAAGAACAATTCAATAAATTAAGAAATAGGAATATATTTAAGACAGAAATAATATCATGAACAGAATTAACATTCTTGCTAAACTAGATTTGATTTTAACACGTATGAATTCAATTTGTTTCAAGCTCGTACTTAATTACAATTAAATGTTAAGTTAATATCAACCAATGACCAATAACTTCAATTTGATTTTTGACTAACGTTACTTGTTTAAATAGCATTCAGAAACAGACTGTGAGACAGATATAAATGAAAATTAAATAATGCATATCATTTTAAGATCTTTTTATAAATACTGATTTTGGTAACTAAACTCATTTAATCATTAAAAAAAATTAATCACTTACTAATGATAAAATTTCATACAAATGCTTTTTTTCTTGATTTTTTGGCAGCAAAATCATTAATGATATCATCAAATTCTATTTGTGAAGTGATTTCACTTTCAATACTTAAAATAGAAAAAGCTTGTAAATTTTCTTGTGATAATGAGTTTCTTGTTCGACTCTTTATTCTTTTCAAAACTGAAAAAGACCTTTCACTTGTACAGTTGCTGACAGGAATAGTTAAAAAGATTCTAAAAGCAGTTTCTACATTTGGAAAGGTGTGGGAAATTTTTAAAATCCTCATGTGCTTCAGACACTCCACAGGAGAACTTAGTTCCTTCAAAAAAGGCCTAAATTGCAGAAACTCATCTGGAAAACTTTCTTCAATGTCATCTGAATAAACGTCTTGAAAATTTTTCGCAGATGTTCTGATATCTGTTTCAGACAATGAATTATTGCTTACAAAACCAAATCTTTTTTCAAGATAAGAATATGCATTCATTCTTTTTTGAAGCTGTGACAAAAGTGCATTACAAATGACGTAATGACATTCAACTCTGAATGCATCTTTGGGAGTAAAATGCCATTCAGTTTCCGGCTTTTCATCAAGCCTTCGTGATATATATTTTTTTCTTTTGATAGAGTAAGTAGAATCATCAACAAAGGCTTTTGCTTCAATTTCATAAGTATCCAAATTTTCCCGTACTACTTTTATAAATTCAATAAGAGAATTGTATAATGGGACAACAGAAGAAATATTTAACAAACTGCTTTGAAAAGTTGTGTTGGTTTTTCAATGAGCTGAAGAATCGTATGCCATATTATCAACAATACTGCTGTCTCAAATTTCTCCATTTTATTGTGCAAACTGCGCGCTTCATTTCGAGTTGCTGCAGGCTCTGCTTCATTTGCTGCAATATCATGCAAAGCCTTTCGGACAGAAATGTATCCTTGTCGTAGGGCTTTTGTTGCGTCAGCTTCAGCAGACCATCTTGTGTCTGACAAGGATTTTAATTTTAATGCAGTTTGTGAACTCATTAGTGCCTGCATCAAAATCTGCCATCTGCGGGTGGAGGCTGAAAAAAAAAATTGTAAACATTCTGCACAAATGCGAAGAATATTACAGCCTGCTGGCATGATTCTACTGCATTCGTTCCTACAAGATTTAACGAATGATCAGAACACGGCACAAAATCTGCTAACGGGGATTTTTCTTTAATCCTGGCCTGTAATCCGGAATACTGATCTGCCATATTGCTGGCATTATCGTAGGACTGACCTCTACAGTCTAAAATATTCAAATTTACAGTATCAAAAAGATTTAAAATACAATTTGTTAAAGATAATGAGTCATGACGATTTAGAGGTCTAAATTTTATAAATCGCTCTTTCGGTTCACCTTCTTCATTAACATATCTCAAAACAACTGCCAGTTGATCAATATGTGTTATGTCTGGAGTTGAATCGACAATCAATCCAAAATATTTTGCTTTTTTAACCTCTGATAAAGTGTGACACAAGACTTTTTCATACATCAAATTTAGAAACTCTGTAACAATTGTAGAAGAGAAATAACTAACTCTTCCTGTACCAGGACTACCTTTGGTTGCTAAATGATTGGCGATAAAAGGGTCAAACTTTGCAATAAGTTCGATACAGCCTAGAAAGTTTCCATTGCTAACAAACCGCACTGTTTCATCATTTCCAAAAAGTGGAAGCCCTCTCTGTGCCAAAAATTTGACAGTTTCAACAACTCTAATGAGTACATTACGCCAATAGGTACATTCAGTCTCACGCTCTGGGATCATCTGCTTATCAATGCGACAAGAGGAAACTGCACGAAGAGATAGTGTACATACACTATCTCTGTGTATCTGAGAATTTTCGTGTTCATTGAGTCTGCTAGCGATATTCTTCCAGTCAGTTATCAACAATAGTTATTAATAGTTATCAACAATAGTTATCAACAATAGTTATCAATAGTTATCAACAATAGTTATCAATAGTTATCAACAATAGTTATCAATAGTTATCATAATAGTTATCGATTGTTTGGAAGAAAGGAAAAATGCTACAACTTCTAAAGATGAGATCGGCAAATATGAGGTGGAATTTACAAAAGAGCACACCAACGGAAGGAGGTGAAAAATCTAATTTTTGCAGAATACCTTGCCTGACCCAAAGTAAATATTTAGTGTCATGGAGCTGGGCTCAAAAGGTTAATATTTTTACTAAAGGAAACTAAGCAAATCAATAGAAGAGTACTTGACTAAACTTGATTTTCTTTACTAATAATACTAAAAATACACAGAAGCCATGATTCCTAGAGATTTCATGTGAATGAATGGTTTTCTTTAAAAGTGCATTATGAGAACTATCTGTTTTTTATCAACAATTTATCTATTTTTCATCAATACAAATCATGGTATATTTTCTATTCCTTATTTTTCTCACCCCTCTATTTTCCTTCTTGTTATTTCGATATTTTCAGGAAGTATAAACAGTTTGTATGAATGCAGACTGCATCCAATCATATCCCTTTCACAAAAGAACATCAAATAAGAAACTTTTGCAAATTATATCCACGCCACATCACGTAGAATTTTTTTCCCCTGATCAATACAAATTTATGCTCGTAACATTTTGACTAGAAAAATATTTCGTTATGCAACAAAAATTTTTGTTAGAGTAGAAAGAAATTGCATTTGGGAGGGGGGGGTAAGCAATTCCTTTTCATATCGATCACTTTGCTTTTTCTAAACACTCCCAGCTGAGCGAAAAATTTAAATCACATTTCTTTTCCTCCTTACGGGCTCAGAGGGGAAAAAATACATAACGGAAAGAAAATTTCAAAATAATAGCATATAAAGCTGTTTCTTCTACGAAACATTTTATGGCCTTTCCTATTATTCACAAGCTTTTAAATTCCGTTCCGATGTTTTGCAATTTTCTAGAAATTACGGTGAAGATGCTTTAGTCCACACTTGAAAAATAAAGGCTTTACATGAAAAGTGTTCTCGCAAAATTTCGATTTTAAACGTTTGAATGGTTCTATAATCCATAAAAATAAGATAATGATGAATATTTTGAGCTTAAGTATCTTCTAACTTATTGAGAAGAAATAACTTTCTGTGCAAATTCAATTAAAAATTTTACACATTTTTATAACGCAGTGATTTCTTTTTCTAGCATACCGTTTGATTTTTGTTCATGTAAAAGAATTCATACAATTTCTTTCAAAATGTTATTGAAATAACATGCAATTTGTTGACAGTTTAAAGTCGAATTATTGGATCAAATCTTTAATGTCTCTCCTGAAACTGTTATACGGACATTTAGAAAATGTTAATCTACGAAAATGCCTATCCGAATGTGGATAGTAAAATTCGTTCACATAAGAAATACCTTGAAATGCGGAATGTGTGAAACACAAAGAAGCGTATATGCAAAATAAACATTTCATTAACATTTGATATGGTCAGTAAACATTGTAACGACATTTTATTTGTGTTGATATGAAACAAAAATTATAGCTATGATAAGCATTACAAGTGTATTTCGTTGCGCAATTTAAGCCAAAAAGGTTCGTTCCGTTCCATTGCCAAGAGGTAACGTCACTTTAACTGGCGGATAATTGCAGCAAGGCGTTTATGCATGGACGAAATTCAACGGTTTAATGTGTCTGTAGAAATGTTTCGACATTCCTTCCGTATATAAACATTTTTACTGTTGTACATTGTAGGAATGATATTGAATCATTTTCCTTTTAAGTATTCTCTAAATATTCTCGTTACGAGAAAGATCCGGACATACTGCAGGCCACTCTGAAACAGGGCCATGTTTCGAACGTAGCTATGTTTTTGTTACCTTCGCTATATGCGAGCTTGGGTTATGTTGTTGGAAAAGATATCGCTTTCTGCCAAACAATCACTGGCTGATGGACCTGCATTCATTTCAAGAATGCGTATTGAGTCTTGCGCCTTTATTGTGCCCATACAAGAATGCAAATTACCAAATCCACTTACTTACAAGCAGCCCCACACCATCCCAGAGCTTACTTTAAGAACCATGCGCTTGCAACAAAACGGATCGCTTGCTTTACCCTTCTTCCTACTAAACTTTCTGCCAATATTTACGCGAAACCTGAAAAATAAATTAATCTGAACACTGCATCTTCTTTCACTGAATTGGAGTTCAGCCCTTGCAATACGGCGGCGTTCATTCGATTATACATGAGAATTGCTTTAAGTCTTACATTGTGTAATGTGTATTCACAGGTTATGATAGAACAACGTAGAGTTGCTTAGGAAATGGTCTTTTCAAAACTTTCTTTTTCGCAAGTGACAAGATCTGTCACTGCCAAATGACTATTTTTACGAATAAGTTGATGAAATGGGCGTACTTCCCGATCAGCCAACATTGGTTTCCGACCAGGAGCCTTTCCTGAACGACTATTTCCAGTTATAATAAATCGTTTTATAATAGTACTCAACACTTCGCTCCACTCTTTCACTGACAGCGATTGGGAATTGCTTGCCATTATATGCTGTTTCCTTCCTCTGACGTCACTGACTTAATTTTACACGAAACATCTAGATTATTCTCGTTTTTTCTAATGAACGAACTTCATTGAAAAGCGTTGAGATTAAAAATGCAAATTTCACATGAGCTTTTAATTTTTTTTAAAGTAACCTTAAAGTTTTTTTTAAGGTGTGACATTCGTACACAGTGTAGAATGACATACAGTTATGCATTTTACAACATTTAAATCAGCCCACATTTTTAAAATTACAAAAACCTTAGTGAACGAACTTCATTGACTTTAACTATGAAGTTCATACTAGCCATGTATATGAATCCCTGTATAATCGAGATCACACATATATTAGAATATTATAAGCGGTTTAGAAATATTGTAACTTATGAACAGTTGCGAATTGCAGTGCTTAATCTTCATGCACGTTGCCATTGCCTGATAGTAACGAGTGTCACCAAAGTCTTGAAACTGATTTAAAATGTACGCCAAAGATACTAAAGTAGACGGCACTGCAATGAATTGCCATATGGGGTGCAACAACAATTGCACTTCTCTGTCAGAAACAGTTTGGTTTAATATTGGCATTAGCAATGTCATACAAAATCGAGTTCCTTAAGACTATTTTTTGTCTCATTGGAAAATTATCGATAAAACAATTGCTGAAAACTATTGTGAAATGCCATAAACAAAGTTGGCCAATCGATAAAGTGATTTGTCCCGAACATTCGGTGTCTCTCGAATAAAGGTACATTGGATGTAAAAAAAAAAAAAAAGTTCGAAAATACCTACGTCAACGTGCTCCAAAATTCCAACATGTCTCTGTTCACTCTTTTGAAAAAGTTTGTAAATGACGGATCAATTATTTTGGCTGACGAAAAATATTTTAAATGTTGCTCATTATGAATTGGCAGGAAACGGTATTTTTTTTACTCGGACAACATCGAAAATACTTGCTGGCCATGCGAAATATGCGCAATAAGTCCTTAATTAAGGTTCGCCCACTTTAATAAACGATGTATTGATTTACCCTACTGACGGCCCAGCTATTAATTCCGATGTATACATTAATAAATGTCTACTGCAACTGAAACAATTCTTTGATTCCTACCACCGAAACGATAAAGTTATGCCTTGACCTGATCTAGCCAATAGTCATTAATAATAAAAAAAAGTTAGAATGGTTCACTGAAAAAATGTGTCTTTTGTGACAAAAATTGACATCCCACTAAATGCTCCGCAGGCACGTCCAATTGAAAAATTTTAAGGAGTTCTCATTCAGATTGGGCACGGCAATGCAAGTGAATGGGAAGCAAATACTGAGAAACAATTAATAAACATAATTCCTCAAAATTATAAAGAAATTGGCATATATGTCATACAAGCCATGATGAACATCAAGAAAATTTCGAAAACCGAAGGCCGTTCGTTAACATTATGCAAATACGATCTTCTAAAGATTATAAATTAAACTACATAAAGATTTTGTGAGAAATTTTTGTTCTTTTTTACCTATTCGTACAACCCAAGGTCCCTTTTGAATTTGTCTCAAAACTTTTGTGACATAGGTTATCATAAACGTAAGAGATAAAGGAAATTAACTCAACATGCAACAAATTTTTATGATAATTTTTTGTACAAATACAGAGAAACTTGAACGATCACCTCAATTAAGCGACCCCCTCCTCAAAAAACCAATTTTTAAGGCATCGATTTTTTAGTCTATCTAGGTATAATGGTAAAAGATCCTCTAGAAGAGACCACACAGCCCTCTATAAATGACCTATCGCAGTTCCCTCTCCTGAAATTTTCTTGCATTTCTCGGAAATAAAACAAACAAAAACCACATTCCAAACCAGTCGCTCTACTGCAAATTGACAGCAGGTGCAAGTGCACGTACACATTGCGTACAAATCTTGTAGGTTAGAGAAGAAACGTATGTCTAAGAAACGAGTGATTTTGTTGTGCCTTGATGCGATCGAGTCACACGAAAAAGGAAATTCGGATAGGAGGATGGCGGTTAATTTTGGTTGTGAGAAAACCGAAAAAGCAAATACGATGGCAGTTTCAGAATGCGTTAAGAGTATCGGGATACATGCTCTTTTATCAGATGTAAAAAATAGAGAGAGAAAAGAATGAAGCAATCTGAAATTTCTGAATATATTATTATAATTTAAAATTTAAAAATATGTTTGTATAATTACTTATGTATTAGTATGCAATTTCATAAACTACAAAGCAAAAAACAATGCTTTTAGCATTTTTTTTCTACCAATGTTTATACTTCTTTGAGCGACCACCTCTCTTCACGACCGATTTTTCGCGGAACGTAGGTTGGTCGTTCCTGGGAAGTTTCATTGTATTTCTACGTTAAATACATTTTTTTTTTTTGTAGAAGAAAAAAATTGCAGACGGTTTTATGTTATTATAATAAAATATTTTTATTAGATACACAATTTCATTACTCGATTAAGTTTATTTATTGCATTTGTTGTAATGAAAAACATTTCAAATGTGTACCAGTACAAATGTTTCAAATTAATTAAATTCTTAATGTTAAATGCAAAAAAGTGTCTGCCTCTTACGGACTGCTTTTATATGATTACAATAAAATATTTTATTAGATACGCATTTTATTATATAATATGTACTTTCTTTATGGCTTCGTAAATAAAAACTAAAACGAAATATGTTGTATTATAAATATTAGTTAAACAAGTATTACGTAAATCTTTCTGCGTAAAATGTATAAACAGAAAGCAGATGTTCTTAAGGAAGGAAGCTAAATCTATTTTTGAACTTAGGACACTCAGTTTCCCTTTAAAATGAAAATTTATCCTTGGTCTATAAATATTGTACTATTCCATTAAGTTATTTTGTTATGATGATAAAATATGGTCCGAGTATTTAAATGCTACACACTAAATAAGATTATATAGTAGTCTAGCTATTTTATTATGGCACTATATGTGTTCCGACTGCCTATGTACAAATATTATGGAATTTCTTAGCAGAATATAATGCTCTCAATGCACTAAAAAGTGTTAAGAGAAAACTGCAGTAACGCGTATATGACTTTAATGCAGATATATACGTATAAATATTTTGAGACATGTAGTTGTGAAAACACCCCAACACTGTCTTATTTTATATACATGCAAAAAATCCAAAATTTTTCAAACTTGAAAAGAAGTCTTTTAAGGGAATATTCTCATAATGCTGTCATATAGTACAACTGATTTCGCGTTTTTTTTTTTTTTATTACATTTTTTTCATGAAATCTACCTCATCTTGTGCTTGAAATTTGAAGTATTATTTTATGTTGCATATTTCCGTCCCTCTGTTCAGCATAACGTTCCTTCGAAAGTTGACGAAGTACATTTTCAAAAACGATATCTGCAGGTTTAAATAGGGTAACTTTAATTACAGTGCCGACAAAAAAAGAAGTTGATTTTCAATTGGACGGTAATGCAAATGACAGTTAAATTGCGCTTCCGGAAAAAAAAGAAAGAAAAACCTACAGCATGTTTTCATGGTGTGAGTGTGAATACTGATCTGCTATTGCTTTGGAAGCTCTGATGATAGACACAGAATTGTACAATAATACATTGGATGTGTTGAGTGAAAAGAAGTTTGTAACTGGTGAGAAATTGATCCATGCTCAAGAAGAGTGTATAGTAGAAAATTTCAAATCAGTTAAAGATTACTCATTTGATGACTGTGTACCAGATGGGTAAAAAAAAGAAATTCAAATAGTCATAACTATATTATTGATTATAGTTATTATATTCAAATAATCCTAACTATAATCAATTGTGAAAAGAAACTTTGAATAGTAGAAATAAAATTTAAAAAAATTTAAAAATAAGCAATAAAAAAATAATAAGTAGTAAAAATAAATAAATGAATAAATGAAAAAGTAAATGAATATTTGTTGGACTAAAACATGAATTCATTAACAGTATTGATCTATTTAAAAAAGCGAATAGCACGAGATTTGAACCTGGGACGCCAATGTTGAGGCCCACTGCTCTACCCATTTCACCACGCCTCTCATTCACATCTCCGCGTACCTTACATTTAAAGTTTCAGTGAAGTAAAGTGTAAAAGAAATATTAATATTTCTCGACTGCATTTGAGTATTGCGTCTTAGTATTTTACAAGTAGTATATTCACATGGTGTACTACCACTGTGCCAAAGATCTTTGAAATCCGTTTCCCTAAAGCCGTGCCTCCTCCTTGTTAGTTAAAAAAAGTGAAATGAAATAGCGCTGTACGGTAACATTTTGCTTTTTTGAACGTTCTATTTTTGTCGATAAAGTGCTTTCTTCTTCTTTTATTACTAGCACACCCCCCCCCAAAAAAAATAAATAAATAAATCCGTACTCGCCACTTTTACGCACCCATGTCAAGGATTAATTTATTTTTATTCCAGACATAAGGCAAATATAAAATCAATTTAAAATAATTTACAGATGCAGATTTCAGCTGATTTTTCACGTCACACTTCAAGCTTTTCCAGGTTTACACCCAAAATATGCAAACTGTTTTTGTTACAGATAAAACTTCTGTACTATACCAGGTTTTTCAGTTTTTCTTGACCACTGGCAATCCTGTATACACCAAAAAAACCTCCCAGCATTCTGAACTAATAGCATGATCATTATTCACACACACATTTCCATGAAAATACACAATACTTTTTTTCGCGCGCACAATTTAAGTGTAAACAATATTACTACCCTATGAAAATGCCTTTATTTATATCCGATGCTGTATATAACTAACCGCTACATTATGATCTATTTTTATAGCTATTTTGAAAATGCGCAGTACAGAACTATGTTTGTTTTTTAAATAATCGTACTTTTCATTTTGCGTTTTTTTTCCTTTGTAAAGTTGCATATTTTTACTACACGTTCAGATATTTTTTTTAATTTCTTTCAAGTTAATATTAAATTTTGGATATTTTAACAAAGTCGTGTGAAAATATCAGGAAATTTTTCCATCAGGCCTCTTAATATGCAAATTATCTTTATTAAAATTTATATAAATATTGCAAATAATTTTTAAAATACTTTTTGAGTGTTTTAAGTAATTTCTAGCTTTTTATGATACACTTTTAAAATAACTTTTTTTCTTCGCATGTTAGTACTGTATAAAAACCGAAAAACTAATTTGATCATTCTTTTAATAAAGAAATTACAAAATTGTTTCGAATGTAAAAGGTAACGATACTTCTGATCAGAAGAGAAATTCATGCAAACTTCATTTTGTTTAGTAAAGTCTCGTAAAATGTATAATTTGTGAAATTACTATTCTTCGACCATATTGCTTGAGGAAAAGAGGTATACTATGGAATAGTCGGAAAATATGGAATACCGACTTCGGCTCTTTTGGATGCTGCTGTCTCTCGAGAATTCTATGAATTACTCAAGAAAGATCCCTTTAGTGCAATACACTGAGAGTTGACTCCTTGTTTTTGACGTACCCACCACTACAAAACAATGTGTGTTTTGCTATTTTCAGAAATTTTTACTGATAAGTTTTAAAATATTTTAATCTACTGGTATTGGGTAAGGTGGCCCCAAATGATCCTAGAAGGCAAAATGATCTACATCTGTTTTCTTCCAGACAGGCAAGGCCTGATTTCCGAGAGGGCATTCGGGGCAAGCGCCCGGGCCCCCGACAAAAAGGGCCCCCCAAATTGTTCTTTAAGTTTAAAAGTTTGTAAGTTTTGAAAAAGATTTCGAAAGAGGGGTCCCCCAATGAAGCTTATTCAGAGCTATCTACCAGGTAACACATAAACTAGTTGTGTGAAGTCAAGAAGAAGAAATGGCTATATTTAAGTAATCCGCGTATTTACATATCTGAGTAGAATTCTTCAAACATCTGGGTTTTATCATATCTCTTATCAGGTAAGCACTAACTTTCCTATTTATTTAGAAACAAAGTCTTTCATGTTCTTTAATATGACTTGGTTTACTGAATAGAGTATGTTTGGCGTGTTCCAGTAATATGACCGAAAGTGGGCCATACTGACGGGTAAAATAATCCATCGATTGAAGAAACTCCAGTACTGGGTCCTAGTCATCATGGCAGCCCTTCAGACGTTCTCAAAATGCGTGAATCCCCATTACATTACTTAATTTATTTCACCGTTTATTTTAAACCTTAACTTTTGAAATATTCCAGTTTATTGTTCGTGACACATTTTTTTTTTCATAAAATAAATTATGCATAATATATGATTGCAAAACTTATTTTATTCCTAAATGGTCCTTCAATTGAAAATAATTGTAAATTGTTTTTCATTGACAAAATGATTACTTTTACATGTTTTATTTAGCCGATAAAACACAAATTACAATTATTTTCAAATGAAGGATCATTTTTGCCCTTGAGTGAGGGTAAAATGATCAACTGGACTCTTTTTCAAAATTGTATTTTTTTCGTTGATTAGTTCGGGTTTAAAATATTATTAAAATACTAGCTGACCCGGCAAACGTTGTTTTGCCATATAAATTATTCCTAGGATCATTTTAGTAGAAAGAAATGACTAACTTATTGTAAGTGTGTGAGGATGTGGTATATGAGTGGAAGAGGCATGGAGCGCTGTGAACCATGCTGGAATATAAAAATAACACAATACCAAACATTTATATTTTTAATTCATTGTAATTTATTCTTTACATTTATATATATTGCTAATTACAATAATTTTACTAAAAAATAATATCAATTCCTTTACGGAATAGAGTGAACAATATTTTTAGCTAACACAAACAAACTGCATGGTTTGTCCACTCGAGATCATGCCACGTATAATTGTCCGTGTGAAAAGCATGGCGTGCTCAAATCTAAGCCACAAACAAACATAGTTTGGCCTTGAGACTTATTCATAGTCATTCCATAAAAAATTTTGTCCAAAAAAAAAAAATAATAATAAAAGGATGAAAATTTGAAACATTTTCAGATTTTAAATACGCACTATAGCGCTATATATTAAAATCGTATCATAATTTATGCATCGTCCCTATTTTTCTCTCATATTCCATTAAGTTGGAAAGTGTATATTATTCATGACTGTGCTGTATTTTTTTTCTTGTTTCGTAAAACCCATCTTTGGAATCGAAATCTATCTTAAAATCGCCTACTGAAACTGTTTTACAATCTTCGCCAGGCATATTCCTCCTATAGGCATATTCCAACTATGCCGCAAAGACATGAAATGGGAATTATAATCCATGAGTGTACAGTGTTTTCCTTTCTTGTTCCACAAAGCACTTCTTCAGAATAGAAATCAATATTAAAATCGCCTAATAAAACTGTGTTACAATATACGCCAGGCGTTTTCGAACTATACTCGAAATATATTTATAATAAATTGTCACGTTTTGGCTCCCCATTTAGCGATCCATTATCAAGAATTGCAAATCCTTGTGTGACTTTCAACATTTTATTAACGCCCCCCCCCCCTCCACGTTATCTGGCAAACACATTTGAAAAGGGACTCGATGCGCTAATGCCTAGACAAAAATCCTGATTGAACTTATTAGCACTCTGGTGCTAAAAATTTTGAGGTGGACCGCCCTTGTGACTTAGAGGTATGAGACAAAATCATATTCGCAGACCTAACGAATATACATATAAAATTTCTTTAAAATCGGTTGAGCCGTTTTGGAGGAGTATGGTAACTAACACTGTGACATGAGAATTTTATTTATTAGATATACCCAATATGAGTTCAATCGAATGTACCGTTTAAACGCTAGAGCACATTCAAGAATTTCCCCCCCATAAGCCATAATGTAAAATAAATCTTTGTAGTGGCCCAGTAGAAAAACTATAAGTTCTATACACATCAAAATCAATGTCGGTCTTACGATGGTGGCTTATAACATATATGCCCAATTTGAGCTCAATCGAATGCCCCGTTTAGGAGCTATCGTGTTCACTTACACACACACACACACACACACACACACACACACACACACACACACACACACACACACATACATACATACATACATCTCGTAAAAATAGCATAAATGAATTCAGAAGACCTCAAAACGTGTTAATACATCAAAATCTCGAAGTCGAATTTTTTCATGATTACAATACTTTCCTTACAGGGTACATGTTCGGAAAGAAAAAAGGATGAAAATCTGAAACCCTTTCAGGTTTTAAATACACACTATAGTGCTATATATATTAAAATCGTATCATAAGTTATACGTTGTCCCTATTTTTCTTGCTTGTTTCGTAAAACCCATCTTTGGAATCGAAATCTATCTTAAAATCGCCTACTAAAACTATTTTACAATCTTCGCCAAGTATATTACAAATATACTTAATCGTTTTATATATTGTTTCGAATGTGCATCATAATCCATGAATGTACCGGTTTGTCTTTCTTGGGTTGATTCCTACTTTAACGCCTCGACTCTCGCCAAGGTGGCGATCATTAAACATATGCAGTTACCATGACGATTTTTTGCATTAATGTGGCAATCGTAATTTAGAAATAAAATGGCGATTTGGAACAACATGTAAGTAAAGCATGCCGTTACATTTTTATTTATTTTGAATTGCCAATTAATGTAGTTTTAATAATTAAGTGTCTTCAGATTCCTTAACTGGTGCGTTTATCGCTGGTTTGTTTACTTTAGTTTTCAATGACTAGTTTTCAATTACTTTAGTCTGAAATATCTGGTTCTTTTCGGAGCGTTGAAACGGTACTTACCGTATCGTACAATCGTATTCCAAACCATCAACAATTTCTTGTGCCCGGCATTTATCTTGGTGAAAAATTGCTTGTCTTGCCGGACCGCCGAGATAATACGTAAGTACCGTTAAAACTTGTGCATAACTCCCAGAGACCCATGACTGCAAAGCTCGCCAAAGTACGGGGATTTTTTAGGTTGGCGAGAGTGGGCATGTTAAAATAGGAATCAACTCTTTCTTGTACCATAAAAGGCATCTTTGGAATCGAAATCTATCTTAAAATCTCCTACTGAAAATGTTTTACAATCTTCGCCAGGCATATTCTTCCTGTAGGCATATTCCAACTATACCGCAAAGACATTTTAAATGCTGTTTGGGATGGGCATCCTAATCCAGGAGTGTACCGTGTTTTCCTTTCTTGTTCCACCGAGAACTTCTTCGGAATAGAAATCTATATTAAAATCGCCTAATAAAACTGTTTTACAATATACGCTAGGCGTTTTCTAACTATATGCGAAATATATTTATAATAAATTGTCGCGTTTTGGCACCACATTCAGCGATCAATTATCAAAAATTGCAAACCTTGTGCGACTTTCAACATTTTATTAACTTCTCCCCCCCCCTCTCCACATTATCTGGCAAACACATTTGAAAAGTGATTCGACACGCTAATGTCTACATAGAAATCCTTATTGAAATGAATAGCACTCGGATGCTAAACATTTTGGGGTGGACCGCCCTTATGACTTAGGGGTATGAGACATAGTTAAAAACCTATTCTATGACCTAACGAATATAAATAGAAAATTTCATTAAAATTGGTCGAGTGGTTCCGGAGGAGTTAGGTGACTAACACTGGGACAGGAGAATTATATATATTAGATGATTATGATCTAAAATATAGCGTAAAATATTGTGGCAAAGGGCCAAAGTTTTATTTAACATTTATGTTATTTTATGAAAGTTTTCATCTTAAGGGGATCATTTTGGGCCTCCTTCTCCTACATGGGTTGTGAACACTGATGCTAAGCATAATGTACGCTGCTGAATTTTAGTTTCTTATACTGTCGTTTTTTAGCATACAATATTTTATACATCAGTTTGAAGATTCATTTTCCTAGATGCATTATGGAATACTGGGTAATGGTAAATTAGATTTCATAATCTACGTAAGGGAAAAGCCTGAAATTTACAGAAAAGCTTCTTCCATCTTTATGTTTAACATGTTTTTTTGAAGTAAAACTTCTTTAAGCGCAACTAAGGAGTAACTCAGATATTTTTTTCTGACGAAAGTAACGCTCAGTAAAGGAAGTGACGTATATGTCATATACTCCACGCTGACTCTGAAAAAGAAGAACCACAGAAAAACCTACCTTTTCGACCGCACTGCTGCTTTCGCTGATTTCATCCTGTAAAAGTACGCGGAACCTGTTAGGGAAAGAAACGGCGAGAAAAACAGTCAAGTGCCGTATCTTTGAGACATCAATCTTTATTTTATATATCGATAAGCGTTGTGATTGTACATCCAACGCAATATTTTACACGTAATCCAAACCTCACAGGAGGTTCTCGATAATCCTTATTTTTAGATGAATAATATACATGGTTTTGGAAAAGCGCAAAGAAACGGACCCTGGATGCAATCAATCCCAAACAATAGACAGAGCCTGCAGTTTAAAAACACCGATACAGAATAATAATTCGAAACTTACCAGCAGATGAAATCAACGCTTAAGAACACTGTGATAGAAAAACACAAAAAAAAAATTACACTACCTGCATTCCAACCCAACAAACAGAGGAAAACATCAGTTAAAGAACACAGTTAAAGTGTAATACTAGACTATGGACATCCCCCCCATTCAAACCCAACCTCCAGACGGAACAATGGTATAAGAAAACACAATTAAAGAATAATACTACAACATGGACACTTCCTGGATTCTAAGTAATTATCATGAATGACCGATGATTCTTACTGGAGATTTTAATGTTAATTTTCGCTCTCAAGAATCTCAGCCGTTAGTTGATTTTTTAAAAGAAAAATTGATCTAACTATGAATGCTTCTCGTCTTCAATCAACAACGCGTTTCGGTACAACGATAGATGCTGTATTTTCAAGAAAATTCGCAAATTTAGAGAGTAAAATTTATGTTTCACATTATAGTTACCACAAACCTATAATTTCATACATAAAAAAATACGATGACATTCAAGTACCTGTTTCCAATGAATAATCTATATAAATAAAATTAGACTTTTGTCTGTACATTTCTTGGAATTCAAAAATTTTGCGATTTCTATCCGTTTCAAGCACCCGGGAATCCGATGCGACCCTCAAAAAAAAGTTTGTCTGTCTGTCATTCTGTTGTTCTGTCGTTCTGTCGTTCTGTCATTCTTTCATTCTGTCCGTGACGCTTTTTCTGTTTAAGCATCACGTAAAAACGGCTGAAGCGAATGATATGAAATTGGGTGTCATGATAGGTGGTCACTCAACTTAAAACATAGGCGTGGAATTTAAAAAAAATTTTGATTGGATTTTGAGATTTTGCGAAAATCGTTTCAAACTGCGTAAATTTGTGTTCAAGTATCACGTAAAAACGACTGAAGCGAATGATACGAAATTGGGTGTCATGATAGGTGGTCACTCAACTTAAAACATAGGTGTG
Source organism: Cheiracanthium punctorium (assembly GCA_038373885.1). Lineage (NCBI taxonomy): Eukaryota > Metazoa > Arthropoda > Arachnida > Araneae > Cheiracanthiidae > Cheiracanthium > Cheiracanthium punctorium. The sequence goes on along the minus strand of JAWZYV010011708.1, from coordinate 186,368 downwards.
GAATTTAAAAAAATCTTGATAGGATTTTGAGATTTTGCGAAAATCCTGTCAAACTGCGTAAATTTGTGTTCGAGCATCACGTAAAAACGACTGAAGCGAATGATACGAAATTGGGTGTCATGATAGGTGGTCACTCACCTTAAAACATAGGCGTCCAATTTTTAAAAAATCTTGATTGGATTTTGAAATTTTGCGAAAATCGTTTCAAACTGCGTAAATTTGTGTTCGAGCATCACGAAAAAACGACTGAAGCGAATGATACGAAATTGGGTGTCATGATAGGTGGTCACTCAACTTAAAACATAGGCGTGGAATTTTTAAAAAATCTCGATTGGATTTTGAGATTTTGCGAAAATCCTGTCAAACTGCGTAAATTTGTGTTCGAGCATCACGTAAAAACGACTGAAGCGAATGATACGAAATTGGGTGTCATGATAGGTGGTCACTCACCTTAAAAAATAGGCGTGGAATTTTTAAAAAATCTTGATTGGATTTTGAGATTTTGAGAAAATCCTGTCAAACTGCGTAAATTTGTGTTCGAGCATCACGTAAAAACGACTGAAGCGAATGATATGAAATTGGGTGTCATGATAGGTGGTCACGCAACTTAAAACATAGGCGTCGAATTTTTAAAAATTTTCATTAGATTTTCAGATTTTGCGAAAATCGTTTCAAACTGCGTAAATTTGTGTTCGCACATCACGTAATAACTGCAAAGGTGAAAAAATGATATTTGGTGAAATGATAGGTGGTCACTCACCTTAAACTATAAGCATCTAATTTTTAAAAAATCGATCCGATTTCGAGATTTTGCGAAAATTGTATAAAACTGAGTGAATCTTTGTTCCCGCATTACGTAATAACGACTAAAGCGAATGATATGAAATTTGGTCACATGATAGATGGTTGCTCAACATAAACTATAGGTATCCAATTTTTTAAACATTTTCATTAGATTTTGAGATTTTGTGAAAATTTTCTCAAAATACGTTTATATTTCTTCAAACATCACGTAATAACAACTAATACGAATGATACGAAATTTAGTGATATGATAGGTAGTTGCTAATCTTAATTTATAGGCGTTGAATTTTTAAAATATTTTGATTACATTTGAAGATTTTGCGAAAATCGTTTTAAAATGTTGAAATTTTGTTCCAGCATCACGAAATAAAGACTGCAGTGAATGAAACGAAATTGGGTGACATGATAGGTTGTCACTGAACTTAAATTCTAGGCTTCCAATTTTTCAAAAATGTTGATTAGATTTTGAGATTTTGAGAAAATTATTTCAAAATGCATAAATATTCGTTCGCGCATCACATAATTACGACTAAAGCGAATGAAATGATATTACTTAGTGACTCTCTTAACCTGTAATATTTTAACAATACATAAAAATTATAACTTCGCTTTCTTTACTTTGGCAACATACTCCATCCATTCTGTGTACTCCTACAATGCTGACGAAAGTTCTTGCTTTTTGGAAATTTGCATTCGCTAACCCGTCAAGGACGGGTACTTCAGCTAGTATGAATATAACATTTATATAATCCTTGTAAAGTACATGAATAATAAATATAATTAAATTATAATATGATATTTATTTTAAGTTAAAGTTTAATCATTTCAGTGATATGTGTCGTAAACGTCAAAAAAGTTTTACTTCAATCGCGCGTCAAGATTACACGCACACACTTTTTTTTTTCTTTATACGGGAAGGTTGTGGAGGAAACCTACGCTAAAAAAATTGACATGATTTCATCTCCTTTTGAAAGACGGGAAATATATTACCTCTTAACAAAAAATTAATTTTCGTGACCTTGCCCATGAGCTGGGATAAGATGACGAAGAGTGATGAGCAAGACGATGAAGAGATGACCCTATAAATCAAAATACAAAGCTTTATATTAAAATATGCATAGAAAAAATTCATCCAGACGCTTAGTTAAAAAACACAGGTAATGCTAAAAATACAATGACGGATTATACATAATGAAACAAAATCTTTTACAATCACATACTAAAATAAAAAAATATAATCAATATGCGCAAAAATTGCATTTCCAGGGTCTGTCCTATATTTCATTATAATCCCCGCGCATTGAACATGTGCTCGAGATTTGCACCTGATATCATTGCTCTGTGTAGAATGAGCGACACCATCGCCACGTTAACCACATCTCCACTTTCAGTTCAAACTTGTTCATCGGTATCCAAGCTTTTCGTAAATAAATCGCTGCACACAATTTTAAAGCAATTAGTTGAATTTTTCAGAGTAGAAAAAGTAATTTACCGATGTCGGCTAATTCCTTGCCCTGCGAAGTCCAAAATTTACTAACACAGATTAAAAAAACACATTTAAGTCACGACTGCTTACAAAACTATTTTAGCTTACATTACTTGTAGTGAACTTCATAACCGAATATTAGAGCTTTAAAAATTGCCTAGACAGGTACTGCTGTCTATTACTGAGTCAGGCAAATACCGAGTTCGCATTCCTAACCTACTTTCCCCTATTTCATGTCAGTTAGAGCACAGACAAACAGACATGATAACTTTGTTACTAAAAATGTTAAACTTCTGACAATGATTTGACCCGTTCTTTGCGTATAAACAGATTTTCATGCAATTATAAAATTCGAAATACTTCTTAATATAACTACAGATCAGTTTCAAAAGAAATGTTACTTAAGCACCATATCTGGACGTGCTTGTACAAATAAACCTTTAAAGAGATCTTCTGCCGTATAAAAAAAGACAAGCAGAAGAAAAAAGAATCCCATATATCTTTCTCGCCAAGCAACCGAACCTGCAATTCAGTCACGTTCTGCTTCCACCTCCGGTTTTAGCTGGACCACAAGTCACGTCCAGTTATTGTGCTTTTATTTACAGCAAGGAAAAGGAAGTCACTTTATTCCTATAAGATTTATTTCCTTGTAAAAACTTATTTTATAAACTACTCTTACGGTTTACCTTATTTTCCTTTGAAATATTGTATCAAAATCCTTAAGCAAACTTTTAAATTCGGATTTACTGCCTACTTAATAGTGACTACTCAGCCAAACTCAGAATCGAAAATTTCTTGGATGCAATACTAGTAGAAATCAGTTTACTGTATTTTTTCTTTTTTACGTTTTTAAGGAAAAAATCTTTTTCAGGTGAATGTATCTTTGAAAATAAAGGATTAGTGATGCTAGCGATAATGCTCATTATCAAAGAAGATATCTTTGGTTAAATGTACATTTGCAATTATTTTAACTATAACAAAATGTGAAGTAATGTTAATAATAGTCACTAACAGTAATTCTGTACCAATCCAAAAATGTAATAGTGATCAAATTTAAATCGTTTGGAAAATTTGTATTTTTGAAATTGGATGGTTTATAAGAGATGACTGTGGCGACAAATGCCTAAATCCTACTGTTTTACAATGAGGAATACTTTTTCGTTATGGTGAAAAAAATTCGGCCAGAAATTGGATATTTGGCACCAAGGTGACTTGAAATATTCCACGGTGATAAGTACTCCAATCTGCAAAAGATTGTGCATAAAAATAATGGAGAACTGTTTTAACGCCTTCGGCCCTGAATTTTGACGATAAAAAATCAATGAGTGATTAGATGTGCTGCACTATATGTAGGTATCTTAAATATGAAATATTATAACATTCAGTGAATTACCGAACTAATTAAAAATGCATTAATAATAGGACGCGGGATATAATTGAGCAAAATGAGAAAACATTTTTACAGTTATTTCGGATAAAACCTTTTGAAACAATTTCTTTGTGTGTGAAAACAGGAAAATACTTCATCCTTCTCATGCATTTTGATTGCACGCATGCATTCATTCATGCATTCATAAAGATGCATTTAACTTTTGGCATCAAGTGACATGCCATGTCCATTCTTTCTCTGCTGGAGATTTTCTGCCATCTACAGAGCAAAAAGGATAACGTTCTGCTATTCTTGAATGTATTATTAGTGGGACACTAGGTTTTGGTGTTAAAAATTTAAAAAATGAAGGAGTAGTGCAAAGATGTGTTCTAATATTGGGACGTCAGGTCCGAAGGGGTTAATAGCGACCATAATGGGAAATCACTGTGCGCATATGTAAATCATCAAGAATCACCAGAGAATGAAAAGTCGCCATTAGTGGGAAATAACACAAGCTTTGTGTTTCCCAGAAACTCGTACAGTTGAACAATTCTCTACGTTCAGTTCACCAGAATTCACTAGCTGTAATCCGATTGATAGCATTCAGTCGATCAGAGAGACCCCCTCAAGTACTGCGATTGGCATACGATAAAACTATTTCACAAGCCAAAAACTCAGTGGAATACTCGAGGAGAGCCCTTAACTACTCTACAGCATACAGCAATACAGAATTCACAAAGAGCCTTTAAAATAAAGCTTCCCAAAACGGTGAAGTAAGAAGGCTTTTGATAGTACAATACAACTCTCGCCAGAGCTATGGCTCTGTTTGTTCAGTACTTATAGATGGGACTAGTAGTAAGTGCAATTCAAGGATAGTAGCACAGGTTAAAAAGAAAGTTATGCATCTTATTGCTATGTATGATGATTACAGGCCAAATCTAGCGCAGTCAGAGAGAGAGAGAGAGAGGAGATGACTCCAAGACAATTATTCCACAGCTCGCCTTCTGATCAATGCTCGGATCCAGCGATACAAAGATAAATACAGGGAACCAACCCTTAATACTGTATGGAAATCTTCCTCGTTGCGTTTTTCCAAATGTGGAAGGAAACAGACTAAACTTGATTTGTAAAAATAGATGTAAAAAATAATTATGAAAGTCTAATGGAGAAAGTATCAGTAGCAAAAATAGAAATAGAGAAATTAAAAATAAAAAAGTGACTAAGTGCAGTTTAAACAAAATAAAAAACAATACATTTGGATAAAGGCAGTTATAATTAAGAAAAAATTTAGCTCTCTATACTACTTTCAAACTTAAAGAAAAAGAAATATGATATGAGTGTGTTTGATATAAGAATACGGTATATTATATTGAATATTCAGATTTAGTTCCATTCAAAGAACTAAAATCACTCCATGAGTTCAATTACTACATACAATAATTATAAATTCAGCCGCTTTTTATAAAAGGAACTCTCGTGTGTACTAGTTCACAGACGCTACAAAGCTCGTAAAAATTTCATTCATTTACATATTGATATTTCCCTTTTTTTAACGAAAATGAAAGAAATGTATGTATTCAGTATTTAAAAGTATTATTTTCTAGATAATCTGTAAGAAAGCACAGACGGATTCCAAATGTACTTTTTTCCTTTTGCATTCTTAGGGAAACGGCGATCCTTAGTTCATTTTTATTTGTGTGCGCATTCCGCCAAAAGACGAGGGGGGGATACGAATGAAAAATCATCCCATACACAGAAAGATGAGATAAGGTTTTATAAAGGAAAAAAAAAGAGAGATTGGAAGAAAGGATTTGTTTTAAAGTTTGCTTAGAATAAAACCAGATTTTCTGCCACCAGCTTGCTTACTCAGTGGGATTTTTAAAAAGAAATAAAAATATTGGTTGCGATAAAGAGATTGATTTTCCTTACATTGTGGTTACGTTACATTACATTCCTTGATTAAGTTATTTTAAAATGTTAAATCAGTATTTCCAAAAATATTTATTGAGCTTAAATATATTTTTCGATTTTCACTGGAACTGCTTTATGGGTTGAAAGGACTTTCATTAAATAACGCAACAAAAATAAATTTTATTTACTAATTCCAAATTATTGTAGCGTTATTGTTGCAACTCTTGAAAAATCATTCCATACACACAAAGATAAGATAAAGTTTTATCAGGTGAAAAAAAAGGGGGGGGGAGAGATAGGAAGAAAGGATTTGTTGATGTGTTTCAGCATTATAATTGCTCTTAAGCCTCGCCATTTGAGAACTGCTTTCATAGCTTTTGTGTTGAATATCACTCAACCTGTTTTTAATTGTAAGAATTATAAAGTGGTGTTATAATATATCTGATTTTGTGTATGCCCTACTCATTTTCCCGTTGCACCCAATCCTTGTCCGTTGCCATCCTTGCCATCCCCAACCCCTGTCCGTTGCCCAACATGCGATTCTCTGAAAATCACCCGCTGACATTTTTCTATAAGGCATTTGGAGAAATTTCAAACACACTATAAAATATAAAAGTTTCGTTTTCTTTTTTAAGCTATTTTCTTGGTATATTGAAAAGATGTGAGAGGAAGTGTCCTTTTCTGAAACGATCGTTACTTCTTTTGTCTTTGAAAGCCTTGCTATGGCTCAAAATACGTTTGTTAGCTATAAAACGATAAAAATAGTTGAACATTATAAAGTAAAGATATCTCTAAAGAGCAAAAAAAATATCTGAAGTAGAAAAATGCATATAAGTTATTCTTGGAGATTTTTAAAAACAAAATAACGAATAATCTTCTATTCCACAAAAGCCTTACTTCGTTCTCAAATATATGTGAGCCATGGGAGTTTGATGTGAGCCATGGGAGTATTATTGATTGACGCAATTTAAAAAAATATCATTAAGCCATAGATTTATAATAACATTAGGCACGATGTCTCTTGTGCAATATTTTTTATAGTTAACTTTTATCATTAATTAGTACTCGTAAAGCAATAACTATTTTAAAAGTAACAGAATATACCAACATTCCAATAAACATTTCTATTCAAAACATTCACAAAACTATCGACATTTTCTATATATGTATTTGACAGTTCCGTGTTCGAAGATATTTTGTACAAAGGGAAATTTTTTTAAATAATAAGAAATTTATGTTTAATAATGTCTATTTAATGTATTTAAGTGCCATAAACGTGATTTACATTTTTCTAGCGTAAGAGTAATGTTATTATGACCATAAATATTTTTTAATTCATGGTCATAATCACCCCACTAATCTAAAAACTTGGAGGCAATTATAAACATGAGTCAAACATAGTTTTAAGGGTCAATTTCACAAAGAAAAGCACATATCCTTCAATAATTTTCTAAAAATTAGAAAAAATAAGTATTTATTTATTTTTTATATATTTTTATTTAAATAAATCTGAAAATGGAAAGTCTCTTTATGATTATTTTAAAATTTTTAAACAATGAAAACTTATTGTACAGTCCAATCAACAGAGCTAGAAAATATGTTTCAAAGCATCAAAAGAATATATAAGATCAAGAAACTGTCTGTGGGATAAATTTTACATACTACATCCAAGGATCCATTGTATTACAAATCACCAGATAATTTTTTTTTTAAGTAAAGTGTGTAGCCGAATATACTTCTACATTTTATGTGTAGGCCATTAAATGCAGCATGAGTCCCTAACTAAGCAATCTTGAGAATTTCGGATGCGCGAACTTAAAAACTCAGCACGACCCCTGCCGAAGGACAGTAATAAGAATAAATGAGGCATAATTGCAGAAATATAAATTTATATTGTTGATAATTCTTTGTTTGTTTGTTAAAACATCAAGGAGCTACGTTTGCATAGTAAAAGTAAAGTGATTGTAAATATTCTTTCACGGGGAAGAAAACCATTGTACTGAGAGGCTGCATTTTACTCAACATTGTTTCATACTTTTACTATCCATAACATGTTTGTTCCCAGTGTCTATTACAAAAGCCTGAAAGGCTGTTAAGTTTTTCATTCAAAATGTAGCTGTTATTTTTTAGTTAGCAAAATTTATAATGCGTAACTATCGAAAGAAAAGAAGTTATCATAATTCCTCCACCAAAGGTCACATTTTGCAATTTTAATGAGATAATTCTGACTGCCTCTATACATTGTAAGCAAAAATATCTATAGAAATAAAACTTTAATTGGCTGTTCTCTAAAGCTCAAAGTTAGCATCTTACTTAAAAATGTCTTTTACTATTATGAAGAGTTAAAAATTAACAAATTTAAAACTGTAGAAAGTGGTAATAATTACTTCTCCTGGAATTATAGAATTTAAATACATTGCAAACAACAAATGAAGGCTGTAGATGCAAAACTCCCGCTTTCCATTTAAAATGTTAGCTTTTAGTTCTTAGAAAAATACAATAAAGACTTATTGACAAACATGATACATTGGCACATTTCTTTTTTTTTTTCGATATATTTGCTGCCATAAAAACTGCTTTCACATAGTTTCACATAAACATGTAATAATTCTGGTAAAGCTAGAATTTAACTAATATGGAAAATGAGAGATTTGCAAAAGTGGAGAATTTAAGTTTTGCATCTACACCCTTCATTATATACAAATACATGTAAAGTAATAAAAATGCTAACTTGATTTCTAAAGCTAACTTTAAAAAAATAGAATACGAAAAGAATATAACTTTTTTTAACAACAAAAAGGCATTTCTTCGCTCTCCAAATACCCCGTTAGAAGCACTCTGGTAGTACAGCTAATTTCATTCCATCCTAAATATATTTTTAAAAACAAGTTTTTTCCTTACTGCGTTTTTTTTCTGACAAATCTATATCTCATCTTTCTCATTTTTCATTCACATTATTTCACCTCCCGTCTTCTGTTGGAGTATGCGCACACAAATAAAAATAAACTATGGATCAGCCTTCTTCCTTGGCCCACAAAAATTTAAAAAAGAAGTTTTTGAAAAATCTGTAGATGATTTTTTGAAGAGTGCACGGAAGAAGTTTTTGAAATTCTGTATTCTCGTGCATTTTCTTTATTCCTATCAGAATGGGGAAAATATTTGTTTCGAAAAAAAAACGATTACCTTTTTAGCTTCCTTCAGCCTATGGTTAGTTGCATTCGACCCCCCCCCCCTTCTTTGCGTATCATGTAAAAATTACTTGTGTTCTTGTACTTCTAAAAATTAAAACTTTTTTAAAAAATTTTATTCTGTTTTCTGTTTTTTGAGTGTACTTTTTTTATTTCCCTGTTCTATTTCTGTATGATGTATATTTCTCACTCAATTAGACATTGTGGTGGTTTTAAAATTGTTGATGAATTGTTGATGAAAATTGAATAGGTGGTTTGATGAATGCTAAGGCCAAAGATGATCGTAAGGTGGGATTATGCCGCGCATAACGTACCTGGCAAGTACTCCTAGGATTACGCTGAAAAAAAGGAAAATGATTGAAATACATCTAAACACTAAACTAAAGACTATATGAACTGCAAATAAATTCCATTTATTCTTAGGCATTCCAATAATATTAATTAAAAGACGATATTGAAATAATTTTAGTATAACAAAGTATCTGGGGAGATGTGGTTATGGAGGATAAGGGGTATCCACAAAAGGTTTGAAACACCATTAGGAAATAAATAGTTTGGATATTCACCATTATGATGAGGCAGCCATCTTTACGCAGGGCACGATCGACGCGTGCACTATTGGGACCGCTTTTTTTTCTCTTAGGTCATCACCAAGCAACACTCCTTTGGCATTCTCTGCCGACACCGATTTTTTTTTTACACAACTTCATCACACTGATTCGAAGCACACTTTTTCGAAGAACTTTTTTTTAACTCTCTTCTCACACACCTTTTTTACACTGTCTTTTTTGAAGCACACTCGTCTTCTCTTCTTTTTTTTTCTCCCACGGGGCTGTTTCTTTTTTACCCCCTCTTACATCATTGGCTGGAGTTTCTGATTTGCTCGCATCGGGGAATTAATGCATCCCCTCGTCGAATCCCGGACATGTAGGTGGGACATCGGGGTAATATACCCCGCCAAATTTGCATATCATTTTCGGCCATAAATATTTTAACGTTGACAGTTCATTGTGCTATAGTGTCCAGACTGTCCATTGCCTGGCGCCTCTTGTAATTTATTGTCCACTTTTAATTTACTGTGGTCTTCCCATGGAAACAGTATCAAAATTATATTTTACTGCTCTTTTCACTCCACCACATCTCTCCCCCGTGTACATAAAAAAAACAAGAAAAAAAATATTCTATGTCCACAGTCACTAGTTCATTACACGTAGCTACACATGTGCTACGTTTTAAAATTCGGCACTTGTTCTGTATAGTCCATGCGATATAGTCCATCATACGTAGCTAATTATGTGCTACGTTCTACCGTTTAGTAGTTGGAGTTTAGTCCATACACAATAGTCCATCACGCGTAGCTACACACGGCGAAAGTCTCAGTTGTGATAAATTTGTTCTCCCGTTGTGTCTCAAGCATTTTGTGGTTTCACGTGAACATTTTCGTTTCCCTACGCGGCTTTGCTTTATAAGATTTTGTTAAATCTGGCAGTATCGATAATGTTTCCGAACCACTTTGCATTAATAACATTAATGAGTTACCTTTGTATCTTGTTTCTCAATTTCTTCAAAATAATATACTGTACACCAATGGGATTGTATACATATTATTATGTTTAATCACACATTCTATACCAACATGTACCATATTTATATTATTAGAGATGGATATATATATATATTGAGAATAACATACAATATCATGTGTGCCTATCACTTGTTACACATATATATTTATCTGCATATCATAAAAAATACTCGTTTTCCTTCCCCCTTTTTTTTAATTATTTTTTTTAATTTATTATTACCCCCTCTTACATCATTGGCTGGAGTTTCTGATTTGCTCGCATCGGGGAATTAATGCATTCCCCTCTTCGAATCCCGGACATGTAGGTGGGACATCGGGGTAATATACCCCGCCAAATTTGCATATCATTTTAGGCCATAAGTATTTTAACGTTGACAGTTCATTGTGCTATAGTGTCCAGACTGTCCATTGCCTCCCGCCTCTTGTAATTTATTGTCCACCTGTGTGGTCTTCCCATGGAAACAGTATCAAAATCATATTTTACTGCTATTTTCACTCCACCACAGACATTTTTCCAATTCTTTACCCAGGTACTTTCTAATAAAGAAAAAAAAAACACTCCTCAGAAAAGTAATGTTTAGAAGAGTAAATAATTGAAACTTATCACAATAACCCGCATTAAAAGGCAGTTATCTTCAGAACGCACGTTTCGGGAAAGAAAAAAGGTTTACTTGAAAAAGTTCCACCATTCACAAAACCAGAAATGTTCTCCAGTCTTCTGCTCTTGAGGTTGGTGGAACTTATGCAGCTGACAAACGCGGTAACCTTTTTTGTTTCATCAGAAACGAACTCGACAGATCTAGAGACCCTTTTTTGACGACAGCTGGCTGTGCCCGCGCACAGCGAGCTGCGTCAAAAAAGGGTCTCTAGATCTGCGGCATGCGATGAACGTTTCGATCGTCCGCCATCTTGCTGGTAGTTAAGTCGAGCGATGGCAACGGCTGCCCTTTTTTCAGCATTGAGCAATCTATCCAGTTGGTCTCGTCTTCTTCCATTTTTCAGCAGATGTCAGTGCTGTTAAAAATAATCGTGACAATTTTTTTACGGGAATTGACGTGCTAAAAAATAAAAGATTCTCGTGGAGCTAGGTCACCCGCAACTATATTTATAGAAATCAAATCTATTCTTCGCGACTGGCAATAGTTAAAACGTCAGAGTTTGGTGTTCCCATAGCGGGAACACTGCGCATTAAAGGATGAATTGTTGATCATAGACATATAGAATGAATTACAAAATTACGTAAGAAAAGGTACAGAATTTTATCGATTAATATTTTCAGAAGTTATGAAATCTAAATAAATACAAAATTTAAATTTTTACACACCCCACACCTACAAAAATTGTTCCAATTAATAAGATGCACACGATACATTAATTACTTGATGTACAAAATTTCAGCCGTTTATTATGAAAGGGCTCTTATACGTTTTAGTAAAGTAGGCAAGGGGCTATACAATGTCTATAATAGCTGAAGAATTATGTATTTGGGTTATTTTCAAAATTCGGTGCCATTTGCTGTCCGTGTATTTTTTTTTTTTTTTTTTTATGTTAAGAGAAAATTTAAATGGTTTTCCCTTTTATCATGGTATTTATTAGACAGTTTCCAGTACAGACACAATAGACTAAAAAGCATACTGTTTAATAAATTAGAAAAAAAAGAAATGAGTAGAGAAGACACTGAAATATAGCTGTCCGAATCAAAGAGCATAAAACGTGTTATGCAGAATTACAACCCAAAAGCTAAAATGTCTGCCCTGACATACTTTAACAATGCGAAAGTGTTTAAATTACATTATGAAAATGTTCTTTTTTTAAGGTTTTAATGAAAATACAAGACTTTTGATAATTAAATACAGCTGTCCGGGCATTGATATCATGCCTGTTACCATGCATTATTTTCAACTTTTTTACCCTTTAACACGCAGTGTTCCCGCTCTGGGAACACCAAACTCTGACATTTTGACTGTTGCCAGTCACTAAGAATAGATTTGATTTCTAATAAAATGGTTGCGGGTGACATAAACTGCTGAAAAATGGAAGAATACGAGAACAGGTGGATAGATTGCCCAATGCTGAAAAAAGGGCAGCCGTTGCCAACGCTCGACTTAACTACCAGCAAGATGGCGGATTTTTTGACGCTGCGTCAAAAAAGGGTCTCTACATCTGTGGCACGCGATGAACGTTTCGATCGTCCGCCATCTTGCTGGTAGTTAAGTCGAGCGATGGCAATGGCTGCCCTTTTTTCAGCATTGGGAAAGGGTTGCGCCTCAAAGAGTTAAACAACAAAAGTGAGATTTGAGAATGAAGAACTGCATTGAAGTGGGCGGAGCGTCAGTCCGAGTTTGACCACATGCAACTTCTCACTGTCAAGCGGATGCGCAACTTGGCTGCCCGAAAACACGGGAGACAGTCAAACAACTTACTTTGACCGAGATGTTCAGCAAGCAATGACTTTCATTTACAGTACGATAAGTACATACTGTACTAATGTACTGTACTTGTAAATGCACTTAACATGAAAAAGTGTTGCCTTTTCATTGAATTGCTCTTTTTCTTTAAAAATAATTTTTTTCTTTCATTTTCAACTTGCGTACATATAGTAATTAATTAAAATACATACTAGACCCTTTTTTCGGAAAAAATCCAACTATCCGAATTTCTGATAATCCAAATGGGGTCTGGTCCCAATTGATTCGGATAATTAGAGTTCTACTGTATTCAATCAATATTTAATTAATAAAATCCTAGGTCAGTTTTTCTGGGATATTATGCATAAGTTGTAGCCAGTCATTTCAGATAATTCATAAATAAAAATCAATCATTCTATTGACAGATTATCAGAAAGTTTAGCTACTTTGTGCAAATTAGAGACAGTTATGCTAGCAAACTCTTATGAATTTTCTAATTCTCTATTGTATAATAAAATATTTTTTTTTAATCTGTATACAAAGAGTATGTCCCACAAATGAGAAATTTTTCTTGTCCGAGTCCGAACACTATTGTGAATGGAAGAGCCAGAGTCCGTTTTGGGACCGGTCTCAGGCTCGGGATGAGACCGTCTCAGTAATACTAACGGGTGGCGACTCATCGGCCGTGACACCCGGGCTTAGCGTAATGATAACGCAAAGATTGCGAATTCACGTGATCATTCGTTTTAAATCCTTCCTCTTCAGAGGATAGTTTTATTTTTGCGTGTACTTTCCGATGGGCGTCCCAGAGCTCATCAGAAAATTATTCCCGTAGATATAGAACATCTTTCTTTTTTTTTTTTTTAGTTCTTCTCTGAAAAGAAAGCAAGTATAAGACTATTCATCGTTTCGAAAGAAATCCCTGTTGGAAACCCTCTTAGAAATCTCGAACGGATTTCAAATTGATTTTTTATGTTATCCGAAAGGAGAATGTTTGGATTTAGTTCAATTTTCCATGTGAACGTTGTCTGTCAAGAAAATAAAGTAAATGAAAAATCATCCTGTGCTCGCAAAATGCGATGCGTGATGTTAACCGAAAAAGAAATAATTTTGTTTTTAAAGTTTGTTTGACCCTTTGACACGCGTACGTGAAAATAACCACCTGATTTCACCGCTTTCTCTGCTAGTCGCAAAGAAAGAGGGTTAAATGGTCCCAACGCTGGAAAAGTGCAGCCGTTGCCATCGATTCATTTAACCCTTTGACGTGCAACCCTTTCCCAATGCTGAAAAAATGGCAGCTATTGCCATCGCTTGACTTAACTACCAGCAAGGTGGCGGACGGTCAAAAAAGGGTCTCTAGATCTGTGGCACGCGATGAACGTTTCGATCGTCCGCCATCTTGCTGGTAGTTAAGTTGAGCGATGGCAACGGTTGCCTTTTTTTCAGCATTGGGCAATCTATTCAGCTGTTCTCGCATTCTTCCATTTTTCAGCAGATGTCAGTGCTGTTAAAAAGAATCGTGACCGTCTTTTTACGAGAAATGACGTGCTTAAAAAGTAAAGGATTCTCGTGGAGCTATGTCACCCGCAACTATTTTATAGAAATCAAATCTATTCTTCGTGACTGGCAACAGTCAAAACGTCAGCGTTGTGTGTTCCCAGAGTGGGAACACTGCGCGTTAAAGGGTTAACTAGCAGCAACATAGCGGGCAACCGAATAGCCCAGCTGGTGCCACAGAGCTGAGAAGTTTACTAATACAGCTGTCTGCTGCGGCAACGGCTGCGCATTTTCATCGTAGGGCAGTCTATCCAGTTGGTCTTCTATATGGATGTCTAAATGCTTGCGCTTAGAAGGGTTAAAATGAAATGAGATTACTTACCTGATTGGTCACTTGGTGAGACTTGAGAACGCAGCGAAGTTTTGCTCTTGTATAAATATATTTCATAAGCCTTTTTAAAAGATTTATTTAAACGTAATGCCCACACAAATATATTCATTGTTTCTACCATTTTTGTCATCTAAATTTCTTTTATTAATTCAGAATGTGTAACATTTTTGTAACTATTCGCTTGAGCGTAATATTTCATGTTTATATAATTTCATACTGTAAAATGTTTTCAATAATTCTTCGTAGTTCAGAAACATCTAACTTTATTATGTATATATGTTACATGGTTTTCAACTTCATAATGTATAACAGTATTTATAGACAGATATATCTAATATTTTATGATTCAATCTACAAGTAAGGAAATCAGAAACAGTAAAGATGGAAAGTTACACAAGCAAATAGAAAAAAAAAGAAAATATATTACATTTTCAATATTACAATGGACGAAAAATTTAAACCTATTTCAGCCTGTTGAGCCCGTCATGAATCCTTCGGTCCGAACCACTGGATATATACAGGATGATTCAAAACTTTTGTGTCAGAGATGTAAAAGGTGATAGAGTAGACCTAGACCATTCAGAATCAGACAGCAATCTGGGGTCGGAAACATCGCCTTTATTTAAATGTTAATAATCACTTTGAAAGAAGTGTTGAAGTAACAGTGAACTTTCCGACCATCGTATATCAAATACTAATGCACCTTACAAAAAATACTTAACCAAAATTTGTATTACAAATTCTATTTCATTTCGTTGTTGAAAGTGTCGGAGAAAAGCTCATTGCTTATGAAACTAAGAATTTAGACAAACACTCCAAGAGTTCTCCCAAAGCGGTAACAGGTAAATGAAGACGACGTTTTCGACCCCACATTGCTATGTGATTCTAAATCGTCTTGGTCCACTCCATCATCCTTTACATTCCTGACATAAAGATTTGAATCACCCTGTATGCAGAGGTATTGCTAGGAATTTTTTCAAGGAGTAAATATATCCCTTGTTTTATTTTGAAGGATCGATTTTAATTTCGTAGAAGTAATTAAGCGATTTAAAGAGTAGAAAAAGACAAGCATAAAAGTGACCCATTAAAAAAACAAAGGTAAACTAAAGTTAATTGTTCAAAAAAATGTAGTTTAATGCTTTTTTAGCATTGGCTAAATTTATTTGAAGTACTTCTGTACACTATTAATCTCATTACAGATATGCAGTGCAATAAAAAAATAAATATATGTTATTTAAAAATGCAGAGTGTGAAGATACGCATAGTTAAAATTTTCATGCGTTTGTGAAATTGCAGAGGCATTAAAAATATCTCATATGGGTGTTTCAAACGACAGTCTTTAAGGATAGGTCAAGCATATCATAACGATTAAGAATCACATAGCAGTGTGGGATCGGAAACGTCGAATTCATGTAGCTGTTAATAATCCTTTGGAATACTAGTGAATTTTTCGACCACGGTTCGTCAAAAACTAATGGATCTTTCACAAAAACACTTGACTAAAATTGATTATTAACACGATTTATTATTAAAGCAGAGATTATAGATTGATTACATGATAGATTATTAAAGTGATTATTAACAGGTAAGTAATAACGGCATTGTGATTCTGACGGCATTAACGGCATTGTGATTCACCCTACATTGTGATTCTGATTTCTTATTATGCACTCTATCTACCGTTACAGTTTGTCAGAATTCTTTTGAAACGCCCTATATGTGTACTAACACCTGTTATTCCTCCACAGATACAACAAAGTACTTGATTTTACTGAATTAAATTTCAGCAGCAAAATAAAATGAGAGCAACAAAAAAGTAATAAAACGCTTTAAAAAATAGAGTGCGTACATGATTTAATGAAATCTCTGAGCGCCTGAAAAGTAAAATTCACTGACCTCCAGTTATCAGACTGCAGCACTCACACATCTTTTTGGTGACTCTCGTGCTCAAATGTCTGATCTCGGAAGTGAAATGAAAACAACGTCACAGTTTTTGCGTTTTTCCAGAGACACAGCCAGCTACAGAAACTTCCGTTTATCATAAGGAATGTCTTACAAAATACTCGATACAAATATTGTAAGACTATGATCCTGGTACATTTAAAGTTTCATCATTCTTTAAAAAAAGTCTATATAAAAATATCCAGCATTAAAAAAAAGTAATCATTCTTGTAGTCTTACAAATCTTTGGCGGATTTCAAATTGAATTTTTTTTTCTCCTGTATTCCAAATGAGATCGGTGATCCTTGAATTATTTTTATTTTTCAACCTATTCCAACAGAAGAGGGAGAAAATAAAGTGGATGAAAAATCCTTCTATATAGACAAAGAATGAAATCTGGATTTATCAAATATATATATATATATATATATATATATATATATAAGAATGAATACTGTAAGAATTTTTTTAAGATTGTTTAGAAAGAAGTGGGATTACATGAGAATTTTGTTATTGATTGGGATTTTCTAATATCAGACATTTTGTTTATTTTAATATTTCACAGTAATCATTCTGGCTTTTAGAAACTGGCAGACAGTATTTCAATGAAACAGCGTTTTGAAATTATTAAATTGCTTTTTAAAATATTTTGTTGTATTTCTAACGCCTTATGGCAACTGCTTAGCGTCACCAGAGCCTAAATCTAGGAAGCTATGCGTGTGCTGCTGGCAATATGAAAAGCATACAAGGCAGCACAGAAGTCCAGATGAGAGAGGTTCTTATTTTCAGAAGGTTTCACCAAAGTAGGTGCCGCCTTACTTTCCGTGTTGTTAATGGGAACCAAAGTTAGCGACTAGTCCACTGCGAGACATGCTCATATGTGTCAAATTATGAATTTTAAAACCATCTACTGTAAATTTTTCTTTCTTGTTTTATGAAACACAATAGACAAACAATGTTTGCTTATATGATTGAAATTTTTCCTCAGCTACATATCCATTTAGCTGAGCTAGTCATCAGCAGCAATACATCTATTTATTGTAAAAAAAAAGATGCATGTCTGGTCGTCTATGGCATTACGGACAGTTACATGTAGACATATCAAATTTAGTATCAAGTCACAGATCGAAAGTTATACATCTGGAACTGGTGTTTTCAAAATAATTTTGCTTGGAAAGTTTTTATTTGAAAATTTTATAAATTCTGAGTGACTTTCAGAGTAAGTCATTTTTGCAGAAAAAAAAAGTTACACTCTCGAAAAATATAAATACATTACCGAGAACAGAGCAGAAAATGTACTTTTTAATTTATTTTAAGGTATTTTCAAAGAAATATAACTTTTAGAGAAACTTTATTTTGAAAAGTCTTTTTAAATTTTTGTATTACAACATCTACGTGTCCTAAGTTTTTGAGATTTAAAACATTATAAAATGTATATTTTCAAATCTTTTAAATAGAACCAAATGAAAAAATACAAATTAGAGATTTTATAAAAGAATTTTGAGCTACAATAAAGCTTTCAGATCTTGGGTGAAAATTATCAACTCCATTACTAGATTCTGGTTTGCGCTGCTTTGACAACAACAAATTAATTGCAACAACAATTATTGAGCACATATGCCAAGAGTACCTATGTTTTCTTTAAAATAATTTCAAAAGTTGTAAGAATAGGAATTCCAAAGTGCTTTTTTAAATTCTTCTCTGATCTGATATTATCCTTCTTAGCCCTATTGTTGTACTTGGAACATTATTTTCGGATTTGTGTTCTTGGCTATGGAATACGATTATAAATGTTTAAATTTCAACTAAACGAACATGGGAGTAGACAGATATGATATCAAGATCCTTTTATTCCACTCAAAATTTACTCATTAGCTTTTATATTTTTCATATTTTCTCATCATGCAAAAATTCGAGGGGGACCAGAAAGTAATGTCGTTTTTCCATAAGTTTCATAAGTAAGTTATAAATTCACCTTCCAAAACTGTTTTACAATCTGCGCCAAGTATATTCTAACTGCACTTCACCTTTATAAATACTGTTTGGAATGTGCATCATAATCCATAAGTGTGCCGTGTTTGTCTCTCTTGTTCCATGAAACACTTTTCAGAAATGAAATCTATATTAAAATAGCTAAAACTTTTACAATCCTAATCAGGTTTATTCTGACTATACTTCTGCTTTGTAGTAAATTGTAGGGTTCGTTAACTTTTCCGTTAATTTTTGCAAGATATCGCCTTGCTAGACTTAGTTTTGGGAACTTATTTATTGACGCCAAAGTTGGGGATAAATCATCATAAATTATAAACCTTGTCGACTTTTAACCTTGCACTCTCCCCCGTCAGCGCTATCTGACAAACCTATTGAGAAATGCGACAAAACGCATCGACGCAAATCATGTCCGCAGTAATGACAAATACCGGCGTGAACGAAATAGCACACTAGTGCAAAAAAAAAAAAAAAAAAAAAAGCTTTTGCTACAATATACCAACATGTTTAGTTAATTAAGATACTCACCTGCTAGAGGACCTGAGGTTTTTCATATGTCAATATATATATATATATATATATTTCGCTTAGCCAAAACTGCTGAAGCTAATAATACGAAATTTGGCATGCACATGAGGTTTTAACATAGGTCATAAGTGCTGAGATTAGGCTGCATTTTCCAAAATTCGTAACCTATGGGAGTAGGGGCTAAAACATTCTTTTCGTCATCTAAAAAAAAAATAATAATAAAAGAGAGGAAGAGAGAGCTAGCCATAAGATTAATTCTCTCTTTAAAATACAGGACTTACGAATATCTAATATTTAATATGAGAGCATGAGTACCCAATGTTTTTTCTTATAACCCATAAATCTGGCGAATGTAACAGCTATTATAACACTGAAGTATAGTTGTTTGAACCTTGTTTAAGTGTGGGAGACTATTTCTAACACTGTGGACTGTTACAACTTTATTTGTGAGGTAAATCAGAAATGGAGACGCACAAAGTTACTTAATCATGTGATAAATCTGTTTTTGAAAAACGTAATTCAATTCAAATTTTTTACATTACCATTCCTTACAATATTGAAAATGTTCAGCACTATTTGAATGCAAGCATGAACAACATCAAACCAAATTTTCTCACACATCACAACACTGCTGGCGTTAATGGCGAGATTTCTACAGTTATGGTTTGTTTTAAATCATTTTTTAAGGACTTCTCTGGAAAATATCAATTGTTTTTATGGTTGCACTCAAAACTTTCAACATTATCAACAAACAAACATTTTCAACATTATCTGTAGAGAATGATAATGCAGAAAATTTGTATTAAACTATATTTTTCAAAATAAAATTATCGCAGATTTAAATAACTTTTGCGTCTCCATTTCTGTTTTACCTCACAAATAAAGTTGTAGCAGTGCTGGAAATTGTCTCCCTCACTTAACTCTTTAACGTGCAGTGTTCCCGCTCTGGGAACACCAAACTCTGACGTTTTGACTGTTGCCAGTCACGAAGAATAGATTTGATTTCTATAACAATAGTTGCGGGTGACATAGCTCCACGAGAATCCTTTACCACTTTAGCTCGTCATTTCCCGTAAAAAAATTGTCACGATTATTTTCAACAGCACTGACATCTGCTGAAAAATGGAAGAATGCGAGAACAGCTGGATAGATTGCCCAATGCTGAGAAAAGGGCAGCCGTTGCCATCGCTCGACTTAACTACCAGCAAGATGGCGGACGATCGAAATGTCCATCGCGTGCCACAGATCTAGAAACCCTTTTTTGACGCAGCTGGCTGTGCCGCACAGACAGCTGTCGTCAAAAAACGTTTCGATCGTCCGCCATCTTGCTGGTAGTTAAGTCGAGCGATGGCAATGGCTGCCCTTTTTTCAGCATTGGGAAAGGGTTGCGCCTCAAAGGGTTAAATTGATCACCCCGTTTATAATTAGGCGCAGCTTTTTTGCTTAAATACTTGATAAAAATGTATTAGTTTGAACTTCATGAAAAAAAATCCCCACAATACTTTTCGGTCCCCTAATGTATATAAATGTATCATATCCGGTCCGACAACTACTTTAGCGTGGCTGACCTCTTATGGTTCAACAATGGCACGTTAGTCTCTTTGTGATATCGTGACTTGACTTAATATACAGTACATATCGTCACACATTGGGTTCGAAACAGTAACTTTACATTTTAACAACTACTTCATAACTTAACAGTGATGGAAAAAAAAATTTACTTATTATTATATTTTTGCATATTTTTTTCACGGTAGATTTCGAAACTTGCACGAATATTATTTCTCAAAAATACATTCTTTTCCCAGACAGAGATGTGAAAAGATAGAACTTTTGAAAATTCTAAAAGAAATCTTCAAAGAAATCGCGAATGGATTTCAAATTGCTTTCTTTCTCTTTCATTCTGTACTGTTAAGAGAAGAACGGCGATCCCTACTTTTTATTTATTTGTATAAACATTCTACCAAAACATAAAAAATATAGACGAAACGAAATGTTATACTATATTCTGGAATATAGACTTTAAATTCGGAGTGTGTGTGTGTGGGGGAGGGGCGGTGAATGTTTATATGAAGAAATGCATTTCTTTTCGAAAGTTTATTTAGAAAATAATAGGATCATTTGTAAGTTTTTTTTTTTTACTGCTCTGTGTACACTGAGAGAACAGGATAGAATATTTTTCAAATTTTCATTAAAATGACATATTGCTTGTGCAGTGAAAACAATGCGGCAACGTAATTTCTCGGGAGCAGCGGCCTTTGTAAATGTAACTGTGGGAGCAGATAACCACCAGTCTTTTGTTAACCTTATTTTAATGGATCTTTACTGACATTGAACCATTTCTGCACTTGATGGTAAATTGTATTAAGGGAGTCCATGTGCTGCTTTTGAAGTGGGGGAAGTTCAGAAAAACTGACATTTTCATGTGCAGGCTGCTTTGCATTAGTCCGCAAGTAACATCGTCGTCACAGGGAGTCTAAATCATTTGCTGATGCGATTATCGAACGGATGAAATAGTTTCCAGCATCAACTACTTAGTAAATAATCATTGTTTTCCTATCGTAGAATTCCTTTTTTATTTGTGTCTTCTCAGGTTTTGTCGTTTAGAAGTAGACTTGATATTTCAGGTATTAGCCCCTTGAACGATTCTAGAACAAGGTCAGCACCTCCGCCAAAAATTACCTCAACAGTTAGAAACTGAACAGTCGTAGAATCGAGATTGCACGTCGCTGCGAATAGGAGCAGCTGCAGTTATAATCAATCTTAATTTTTGTGCTTTATCGGCCTTATTTATGATGTGCCTGTTGTCTAGTAAAATATTGAAGGTCGTTTCAGTAAAACGAAAAACATTTCCTCTCCTAGCTATTTTCGTGAAACATGTACTGGTGCCATAATGCTGCATAATTTTCTTTCTCAAATGGATGTCAGCATAAGACGCTTCTTCGGGACTCAGCTCAGTAAATTTTAGCTGCAGTTCTCCAATAGTACACTGGCATTCATCATTCTCCTCCGTATAATTAATTAACTTTTCCATACCATCCCCTCTCTTTTTTTCAGCAACTGACCCTTCTCTACTTGCTTAAACTTTTTCTGAGTTTGAAGTGCCTTGTTTCTGGAAGCTCGTGTAACAATACCAGTGACACTTACTATCTGGACGGATGAGGTCTATGACCTGCGAGACCTTTAGACACACCTCTTACCCCCAAGAAATTTGTCTGACAGGAGCTACAGCTGGAACATTGTCAATAATTCACCTTTTCTTTCTATCCCTAAACTTCATTTTTCTTTGCTCGGGTTTCTGTATTTAGAAACATGAATATAATTTCGACCACTTAGAAAATAATTGGAATTGATATCAAACCATAGCCAAGGTATTTTTGTAGAGATATCCTCCTGTTGTGGTGGCTTTGAGAGTATGTATCTTTTTCGACATTTTGGATTCACTTGGAGGGAGGCTTGATCCTTAAACAGATCTTTAACTCAGTCTTGTCTAATTTCATTGCAGTGAATAATGTGATTAATCCAATTTTTAGTCAGAGTAAGAAGTTCTCCGTCTTCATCAACACAGATTATCAAAATACGTTTCATGATCTTTTGCAACACGAACGCGGACGCTAACGAACTCTTGAGATGAGAATATTTCAAGGAAGAACCTTGAAACAAGAACAACTATTGAAAACGACTGCAGATATGCTTCAGAACGAAAAATGAGCCAGGAAATTAAGCTTTACTCATCACATCAGTAGCAATTTGACACGCCGCCCCTCCGGGAACGCTGGTCCGTAATGGTCTCCTAAAGGTATGCTGACTCTCGGGCAACTGTCTGTTTGTCAGGTGAGGACAGCTCGCGCCAGTGAATGCTGTGCCGAAACAGCCAGCTGTCGTCAAAAAAGGGTCTCTAGATCTGTGGCCCGCGATGAACGTTTCGATCGTCCGCCATCTTGCGGGTAGTTAAGTCGAGAGATGGCAACGGCTGCCCTTTTTCAGCATTGGGCAATCTATCCAGCTGGTCTCGCATTTTTCCATTTTTCAGCAGATGTCGGAGCTGTTAAAAAGAATCGTGCTAAAATTAAAAAGAATGACGTGCTTAAAAAGTAAAGGATTCTCGTGGAGCTATGTCACCCGCAACTATTTTTATAGAAATCAAATCTATTCTTCGTGACTGGCAACAGTCAAAACGTCAGAGTTTAGTGTTCCCAGAGCTGGAACATTGCGCGTTAAATGGTTAAAAGTTGTCCGAGGTATTCCTCCTCGTAGGCAGATGCCCCTCATGTAGGCTTCCTATAACACAAACTCAGCGCTTGGTAAGAAAAGAGAAGTATAATAACAGACAATTAATCAGTGTCGCCAAAGAGTATGATTTTTTAACTTTTTTGGTAACCAGATAAATATAAAAACCTGCTATAACGAAAAACAATTTTTCTTAATATACATTTTTCACGTCTAATGTTTTAATTAACATCTACGAATACTATCGTTTATTTCAGACGTTAAAATTAATCCAACAAAAATTGATTCTGGTGTAATTACTAATTACTTTCAACAAACAAATGAACTAGGGAATAAGTATGCTAGTTCATTAACGATTTGAAAGAGAATAATTAGTGTCCTGATGACTTATAATTTATTGAATTAATTTATTTATTCATTAGTGAATAGCGAGAAGTCCCTGAAAATATTGCAAAATTATAATGAACTGATTAACAGAAAGCCTGGAAGTAACCTTAAAAATGATGCGTAATTATTGAATATTGCAAGCTTTTACGTAAGATGATTGATTTCTTCCTTTGTCTCGATATAAGTACTTAATTTGGCGGAGCTGAAATATAAAGGAGAAAGCAAGAAAGACAAGCTTTAAAAACGAAAAGCAAAAGAGAAACGCCACGGAAAATTTTAACAATGAATAAATATGTAGTAAAAAAGGTAGGTAGGACCTTTTACACACACGTAGGACCTTTCAGGAACACTTTAATTAAAATATAAATGAAGTGAGCCCGTGCTTTACGATGTGCTCATTGATGTTAAGGCTTCATCTAAAGCTTGAATTGTAATTTATTCAATACTCTGATAACGATCATACCGTGATTTTATTGCTTTCAAAAGTACTTATCAGTGGAATTTTTAAATTTTATAATGGTATAAAAAGAAAATCATCATTTTCGAAATTATTTTTAACTTATTAACTGGGCTTTTAAAGTCTCAACCTAATTCATACGTGTAGCACACATTTTATGAAAACGATTTCAACGATATATTTTCCAGGTGTCACTTGAGACGTTTAGTAACTTTTCTACCAAATTTAATGATTGGTTACTCTACATTTGTTATTTTAAACCAATAGCATGGTTTACTTTGTGCTTTCAAAATATTTCGTGGGCTTGCTTTAAGTTGAAAGTTATAATTTCAAATTTAAATCGTCCCCTTTTCATACCACTTTAGGAATATTTTCAAGTCATCTTTTAAGGAACATTTTAAAACGACCTGTGTTAGCATTCTGAGAAACTTACATTGACATTTTTACAAAAAGCAAAACGCATTTCGCTATAGTTTAACATGCAGACTTATTTTCTGTTTTGATTTAGGTGATTAATTACGCTTATTACTGATAGTTAGTTACACAAATACATTAAAATATAACAATTTCGTTGCATGAAAACATAAAACTGAAAATGATATGCACAAACAATTTTGCATGGTACATGCTCTTGAAAACAAAAAAAAATTTACTGTTACATGCTATTGTCTAATAATTCAAAAAATATTAGAAAGAAGAGCTTAAAATAATTTTATTATTACTACAACTCATTATTGCTTTCATAATAAGGTTATTTTACATTACTTAAGAAAAGAAAACGTTTTAAACATCAATGAAGCGTTTAGGTTTATATGTAAATTAACTCTCATTTTTTGGATTCTATACACTGAATAAATAAAAAAAACGTAACTCTTAAAAAGTCTATTAACTGGTTTGGAAAATAAAATGAAAATAGTAAAAAAAAAAACGCACAAGAATACCAAAATCTGTACGCGCATTCCAAGAGATACTGAAGCTCACTCATAGTCAGCAACTATTTGTTATTAAAGCAAAGAGGACTGCTTACCTCATTAAACGCACTTGAAGTTATTCTTACATGGAGTAAAAAATAAAGCAGTTTTGTTATTTAACGGAAATTTGGCAGCTGCTATTTTAAACAACCGATTTTGCTTAATTAACAAAAATTTCTCTGATTAAAAAAAACCGTTTATTTTATTCACGGTTTGCATTTTATTTCACTATAAAATGCAAAAACAAATTTTGTGAACTTTAAAAAAATATCTGTATACATGCGTTTGTTACATAATTGTTTACTCTTATTCTAGTTTAAAACCAGTATTGTTGGGTGTTTTTAACACCTTGAAATGTACTGAAAACTGATAAGTTTCGAAATCTATTTATTTCTTATTAAAGACTGCATTTAAAAAAAACATGACAACAAATTAAAACAAATAATCATTATAGAAGTATTAAAAAGTTTCAATTATTACATTTACGTTCCACGTACACATTTTTTCCCTCGTGTTACATCAAAATTTATTCAACTCCCTTATCCAATAAAATGTAAATATTGCATTTTCTGGCTATCGGAATAGCATTTAATTTGCCGGTCGTGTTCTCTTGAGAATATATTTTGACAAACCATTGTATTATTTGCATTTCGAGCCAGAGATTTTCTTATTTGCGTCACATGTATATACAAATTTAATTTGTATTCCCTTTGTAAAACGGTGTAAGCTAAGGAAATTTTAGGATATTTGCTCGATTTTCAGTCCTCGTAAATTGTATTCTCAAAATATTTTGCATCATTCAGTGAAATAGTTCAAATAAAAATACATATTTTATTCAATATTTAACAATGTAATTTGTCATTTTAAAAATATGTCTTGTTTTCTATCTTTGAAATAGTGAAGTCTTTGAATCGAATATTTTGTTAAGGTAAATACAAACGGACATTTCATATCCGATAAACAATAGTGCTTAGTAGTAATTTGCTACATCACAAAATTATTATTTAATTTCAAAAATCATATTGTTATTTTGAGTGCGTGAAATAAATTGGGTCTAGACTTCGTTAAATCACCAGTAACCCGTTGACTGGTTTTTGAAATCTTAAGTTTTCAGTAGTTTAATACGACACTTTCAAGAATATTGCATTACTTTTGAATACTTAAATGTACGGTGTTACCAAAACCAACTGTCCATAAAACGGTGTGTTTCAAACAATTATTTTTTATTGAAAATTTTTCAACTAAGTTTAAAAGTGTTTTTCGTGTTTCATGTCTGTCTGTTTGTCAGTACTCTAACGGATGTAAAAAGAATATCGATGCTTCCAAATTTATAAGTATGTTATTGCCATGGACTGCATTGCGCGTGTTTTTTTCCCTTGTTGTAAAAACCATGTGCGGTGATCCAGTTGGTTGCGGATGATGAAAGTAATAGCTGCAAGAAATACTGCAATGTGTTCAACGCTTACTCTTCGACTACCGAGAAGAATGCTTCCCACTCGTTATACCATGTCCGATATGCTCAATATTATTCGCCTTCCTTACCTTTCCGCATGGGTTAACCTACTGATACCATTTCACAATGGGCTGGATTTGACATGGCATATGACCCACACTATGCCGATATTTCCCATTGAATCTCCATGTCCCTGAAATGTTATGTCCACAGAGAACTATTGTTCTGCGGATTTCAGTGTTGGGGTTGGTTTCAGCTAGGCCTCATTTTTTTCTAGTGTTAAGGAGCAACGATTTGCCACGAGCCGAATGGCACTGCTTCTATTGGTAACCATGTAATTTCTTTATCGTTCGTGCAAGCTTCAGACGTGTTTCGTAATGTTGCCATACTTAGAGGAAGAAATGTCGGAATTGTGAAGAGAAGAGGAGTTGCATTACATGTAAATGCTGATGAAAGGTGTTTAGAAGTTTAGCACGATTTTTTTTTTAACTAGACGTGTTTCTGTGATTCTAGAAGACGAATGGAAGATTATGTTCGCTGTCGGGCTGTCGGACGCCTTGAAGTAGGACAGCCTATCACAGATGTTGCTCTTTTCTCCAATCCGTCTTTTTTCGATTAGGGAAACAAATACAAACCAGCCAAATAATTGTCTGAAGACCTGTAGCCGGTCGTCCAAGGGTTACAACCCCATGGAAGATTGATATATAGCTGTTGTAGCCAAGCGGAATCGAAGATCGACCTCCACACATGTGACATGTATGGTTGCAGTTATACACATGACTGGTTTGTACTCCCGGGCACCATAAGTTTGTGTTCCCTTATCCGCCCAATCGAGAGGGGCACGATTAAAATGGTGCCGCCAGCCAGTAGCGGATCCAGAAATTTTTTCGGGAGGGGATACATTTTGAAAGAACCTTATTTCACCCAAACAAAATGTACAATAAAACAAAATTTTAGTCTAAAGTAATGTAAAACTTTTTGGGAGGGGCTAAGTTATAAAAAAAGATCATTTTATTTAATTAAAGTGTTTAACAAATCGGAATGTTACCCTTT
This sequence comes from Cheiracanthium punctorium, assembly GCA_038373885.1. NCBI lineage: Eukaryota > Metazoa > Arthropoda > Arachnida > Araneae > Cheiracanthiidae > Cheiracanthium > Cheiracanthium punctorium. Next base: position 158,720 of record JAWZYV010011708.1, on the reverse strand, counting down.
AGCAATCTCTTTTAGGGGGGGCTGAAGCCCCCTAGCCCCTCCCCTGGATCCGCTACTGCCGCCAGCATGTGAATTAGACTGTGTCTGATTGAGGCAACGTTATGTTTGTGGGGGGTGAAGATTGTGCACCCCTCAACATTGAATAAAAAGCTTGAGTTGAATTTTTTTAATCTTACCTTTATTTAATTCTTAGTCTGAAAATTTTTATTCTTGGCATTTCTGCCGAGGCTTCGCAAGACGTCACTTGCGTTTTGTTACTGTTTCTTTCATGCTCGTGTTTTTCATCCTTGTATCCACGAGAACTGCGAGAAAGCGCGTACCACAAGCTTATTTAAAGGAAAGGTCCGTGCTGAAATATACACTCAGTGCCATAACCCAAGATCACGCCTCCCGGGGCAACCTTAATTCTGGAACCCCTCCCTAATCAGCACGCTGCCCGAGCCAGTGTGCTGATTAGGGAGGATTATACATGTGCAGGTTTCTCCCCCTCTTCAGTTTCGGCCCTGTATATGCTGCTCTTTATCTTAGATTTTAGTGAAGTTAATCCTCCCTGATGAAATTTATGTGGAAGTATTGATTCAAATCAGTGTGATCGTAGTTATTATCAGATAGATCCGACGGCAGAAAGTGGTTTCAATTTCCTATATAAATTTTGGAATCTGACCTACATAACAACAAGTCAAGCTCATAAAAAACTCGAAATAATTGACATATATATATTACTTTTTTTTCTCGTGGAGAAATCTTATGTACTGAGTGAGGGTAGTGTAATTCGTCGAGCCCTAATTGGAGGTGCGATTTCATAAGGATGATCGAAATGATTTTCCTCCCAATTGCTTTGATTCTATCGCTTTTCATTCTTCGACTTTCGATTAAAAAATTTCTTGAATATTAAATATTTTATATTTTTAAGCAATTTTTCTTTTAAACGATTTAGGTAAAACACTGTATTCACTGAAATTTTCGAATTGGTAGAATGAATAGTTCTTTAGATGCCTTGATGTAAAGAAATTGAAGGCAATAACTGATCATTCTTTCATAAAAGAAAAGAAAAAAAAGAAAAAGAACGAAAACTGAAAGTTAAAAACATTAAAGAGAGAAAACAGAAACTGGTTTCATCTTTTTGAGAATCGGAAGAACTTTCTGGTGATGCAAAGATATAAAATGCTCAATCAACAGTTAGGAAGATACGAGCTGATTTGTGTGTGTGTGTGTGGGGGGGGAAACGCCATTTTTGGAAAGAAATATTTAATAACTAAAAAAACAGTCTCTTAAAATAAAAAGCACTTATTGTCATCAGAGTTACACGAGTACGCAAAGTTTCAGCTCGATTAGACGGGTTAAAATTCGTATGAAAATTCTGCACAGGAATGAAAAAAAAAAAAGAAAGGAAAAAAAAAAAAAGAAGAAGAAGAAGCTCGAAAAAGGCAACTTGGAACATGTTTTTAATCGATGCGTATGGTATGAATCATCTATCTTGTTTCTTACCGTATTATTTTTTACTCATATATGAACGTTTATCTGAAATTGTCTCAGATTTCCATTTTATGCATTACAGTTTAAAATTGTGTAGGAGTTAGAAATTGCAATAAAAATTATACGTTGTTTTTTCTTGAAATTACTTTCAAATGCATGAATACAAAATTAATCAAAATCTCATTTATCAGAAATAATCATTATCTTTCAAATGCTCTTTCAAATGCTCTTATTTAAAAGAAATAACTTTTTTTTTCTACAGGAATGCTCTTTATTTACTTTTTTTCCTTTAGTCTAAAAAAAATATTATACCATGCTTATCTCTTCTATTGTTAATACAATAGGATTTTTTTTTTTTTAAAGGAAAGTATCAAGATGCAAATTCAGTTTTATGCAGATTTTATTCTTTTAATGTCTTCATTCCGTTCTTGATGCAAAACTGGAAGCTGCTGGAAAAATTTCCATTACTGTAATAACTATCGAATAATGGATTTTTCTCCTGTTATTTATTTATTTATTTATTTATTTATTTTTGACAAAACTATCGCTTTTTTTTAATCTCTGGAATACTACGTAATGGAAGCTTTATATATCAGTACTGTTTTTAACTTTCTTCAACCCAGGCAAAACTTGTCTGCTGTTTTGGCTTGTATGTGTACACGTTTTAACTTTAGCACTGTGATCGAATATCACGGAATTTATACATTAATTTCTATATAATATACTACTTACCTTGGTGAAAAAGGTGTAAGATTTACAATGTTGTAAAAGGTGCACAGAAAAGAATTTTACTACTTTAAAGCCCACACGCAATCATCAAAAGTGCATCCATTTAAAAAAAAAACAAAAAAAAAACAAGAATAGTGCATGTTATTGGGACCAAAGAGGCTAATTACTTACTACTGAAAAAGCACATCGCGAATAAGAAAAATTATTGAAAGTATTTTATGATCAATGCGTTTGGAAAGATTTCTTTCGTGTTAGTGCCTCTTAAATATATTAACGATATGAAAACGCTAGTAAGAAAGAGAATGCTCAAGCAAAAGAGTAGAAATACCTTAGTTTTAAAATATTTTGAAATTGCCAAAAAGAATTTCATTTCTTTGCTGAGTGAGGTTTACAGTTCCTTGTGTTAAAATTTATGAATAAAACGTTAAATAAATTCAGTTTTTAATTTTAATATTATTTTATTTTATTCTTTTCGTGGGCACAAAGTAAAGTTGTCATCATATCTTTCAAATAAACAAGGTATTATTGAAACTCAGTAAAGTACAAAGCTCTAGAGAGTATTAGTTCAGCTATATTTGCATCAAAAAGTCATTATTTTTAATTATAATTTCCCCATTATTTAATTGTTTATTACGTTCTAATAATACAATTTTTTAAAGGTGGAAAATTGTTGTATTAGATTTGAGTTCTCAAGTGTCAACGATTTCCCGCTTACTGTTTTGTATGAATTTTAAAAAAAATTCTAAAAAGGACTTTTTGCTGCTTTTGTTCTAAGTACACACAAAGTGCTTGATCTAAAGATATCACAATTTTTAAATCGTTATGAAGCCAGTTTCGAAATAATTTTTTGCAATAGTCTCACATTTTTTTTCTATGGCACTTAATATCATGATTACTTTCAAAAATGTTATCAAACAAATGGATGCCAAATTATTAAAAATCCCATTTATGAACCAAAATCTTTTCAAATGATTTAAACTTAATATTGACAGAGTAGAGTTTTATTTTCTTTTAACTAAATGGATTTTCATCTTCCCCACACTTAAAAAAAAGCCCAGTTAAGCTCGTATCCACCTGTAAAAAAACATGCTTTACTTATTTTATTTTGCTTTTTGTTAAGAAAGAAAATTGCAATGCAGGCTTGGATTTAATGCATGTTTTGTACCTTTTAATAGCTTTATTGAGTCGCAGACGTACATGAAAAGAAAAAAAAATCAATTACTATAATAATTTGTCGAATAAAGCATTATTCAATTTATCTTTTATTGATTTAGCATTTAATTTTTTATCTTAAGAGATAATAAAAAGAAAGAAAGATTTTCAATTCGGAACCATCATTCATGAAAACCCCCTAGCAACTTTAAATTCTCGTAAAACATTTAAAGTCCAATGCAAAGAAGAAAAGGTAGGCACAGAAGAGGAATCTATATTGGTGATTAAGTTGTCATGTTAAAGTAGAAAAGAAACGTTACTAAATTATCGTACAAATTTCATTAATATATACTAATTTTATTGATTTTACCATTGATTGGATTACCATTTCTGAAATGCATCTTATACATTGAATAACAATAGACTACGATGAAATGGAAATTCAGCTTTTAATTCAGCATTAAAACAGATTCTTTGGCACGACGATGAGGAAAACGGCAAAGTCTGTGTGTTTTCTGTAGAACAGTACTTCAACTAAAAATCTCTATAATAGTGTTTCCCCCCAACATGGAGACCACGCTTCATAGGGGATCATATTGATTGTTAAAGGAGTTTGAAATTGGACTCATCCAAAGTGTTGACCCTAAATAAAGAGATGCCCATTATAAAATCTATGAAAACGAAGAATTACTTATATAGTTCTTTACAGAAAAAAATTAAAGCTAGATACTCTTCTTTAATTTAAATCATTTCATTCACATTAAAATATTTACAAAGTTTATTTAGACAAGTACTTACAAAAAAATTTTGAAAAACTTCATCTGCTCCATCTGTCTGAAGTGACTGATACCGCTTTATATGAGTTGTCAATTATCTGAAAATTTTATCGTCTGATTAAAAAAAAAAAAAAGAATTTCTAATTTGGATGAAATTCATCCCGACTTAAAATATCCAGCTAATATTAGTGGATTTGACTAATATTTTAAACACGCAGTGTCAAGAACTCGCAGAAATTCAAAAGGATGAGTCAATTAAAACTTATATAATGGCTTTGTGAGGAAACTGAAATCAAATATCCAAATGCAAATAAATCTATTATCGTTTCCATCTTCATATATTGTTGAATGAGGATTTACTGCCCCTAATGCTTCGCTACTTAAAAAAAAACAACAATTGACTGGATCTAACAAAACGGACAGATTTGAAACTGAAGTTAAGTGAGTTGGAACTACACATAAAATCTGTTTACAGAGAGCATCAAAGCAAGGATATCAGCAAATTTAAATGATTAACAATTATTAATAATTAAAGAAATATAGAAAAATCGTTCAGCAAAATTATTTTGTACTTGAATTTCAGTTTTCCTTTGTATATTTTGAAATTTACTTGCTGTATTTGATAATAATTATTTCCAAGGGATTTCTTCCTAAAGCATATCCTTCAAGTTTATTTAATGAACATTTAAATTCTTGAATATTAAAAATGATGCATATGTTGGGGGGATTATAAAATTTTTAGAGAAGATGCAGTACAGAAAAGTTCGAGAAACATTTCTCTAGAATGTTGGCAACAATTTTTCAACTGCAGAAGTTTGACACATGAAGCCAATTATAATGCTGAAGAGCACGATTAAAATTTTATTATGATTTCACATCTGAAACAAATCGGATGCATTAAGCTCATTTACTATAGAAGTTTGAAGTACATTGCATTTGAAATTGCTTAATATTCAATGATTTTTGATGTAACCATACGCCCCTCAGTGTAGGAGGATCATTATATTAATAAAGCAATTTTTCTTTTCATTATTCTTGTATGCATATTCCGATTTATCTTACCTGGTTAACCCATTTGTGCCTGGATATTTTTGCGACTTTCTTCGATTTTTACTGATAACAGAAATAATAGATAAATTTCTGACGTCAACTTCTTGAACAAGGGATGATTTCTTTTAAAATCATTATGCATAAAAATCGAAATATCAACATTCTACTTGGTCATGTTAAAATATTTTGTAGAGTTGAGGCTCGATGCTCATGAATAAAGGCTAGGAAAAATAAATAACGTTTTCGACTAATAGCGAAAATGCCGTCCCAAAAAACGGACGCTAAGCATAAATGGGTTAAGTAAAATAGGGTGCTTCCATGTTTAAGTTTAAAAGTAACTCCTTTAGCTTACAAAAAATAGTTTTTGGATTAAAAATATTTGTTTTCGGAACTGAAGGACTAGTTTCATTTTCAAACAGAAATTGAAGCAATTTTACTCTCGTAGCTGCCACGTACACTTAGGAAAAAGAAGAACATTTTTGGCACCCGGTTTTGACATAGTCTCTCCTACTACTTAAAACAGTAGTTTTCTATTGCGATGTAAGGCACGATTTCTTAATCATTTTTGATTACAAGTCTAAATTTCTGCTGCTTTATTTTAAGTAAAATTTATGAAATTTTATTAAAGGACCTCGATGTATATCATAGTGGGTTGGAAACACAGACTTTCCAGACGGGATAGACTATTTATTAAATTTTATTATTTATTATATTGCAGCATTGTTTTTAAATTTATTATACAAGGTTAGCAAGAAATACGTTGACCACTTCAGAGAGCTCTAGAATGCGTTCTATTGGTACAAATGAGATCAAATTTGAACTACGGGTAATGCAAATGATGCACTTGACATTTAATAAATAAACACTTTTAGTACAATAATCTGCCGATACGGGGCGCTGTAATACACATAAACGTATTTTATATGCTTTATAAATGTTAAATAACATATAAAACTTTAAAACTGTATATGTCCCCATCACGTTCAACAGTGTGCTCTAATTGTAGAACCATGTTTTTCACAGCTGACCGGAATGAAACTGCAGATATATCAAGAACATTGTCCTTCACAGATGCTGGCCTTTGTCGGTAGATCTTGTCCTTCAGGAAACTCCACAACCAAAAATCGCATGGGGTGACATTAGGCGAACGAGGAGCCTATGCTATTGGAAAATAACGTCTTATTACCCGTGTATCTGTGAAATGCTGTCTTACCAAGTACTGTACACGACGATCAAAGTGAAGAGGCGCATCATCTTGGATGAGGATGATGTCCTGAAGGCGTCCACGTTCTTGAAGTTGTGGGATTACAAAATTCCTCAGCATATCACGGTAGAATTGTCTTGTAACGGAGGAAGTTTGACATCCATTTGCAGGTATCTCTTGAAAGAAATACGGTCCAGCGATAAAGGTAGCTGTAAAACCACACCATACTGTTACTTTTTTAGAATGTAAGGGATGTTCCTGCATAGCGTGTGGGTTTTTCACTGCCCAAATTTGACAATTATGGGTATTAACTTGCTCATTGAGGTAGAAATGGGCTTCGTCACTCCATAGAATGCTCCATGGCCAAGAGACATCAACTACCATACGAGCAAGGAACTGAAGTGCAAAAGTTTTACGAATATCAGAGTCCGTCAGCAGTTGGTGCACAGGCTTGATATTATAGGGATAAAAATGCAAAATCCGCCGTAAAATTTTACGTACAGTGTAATACGGCATATCCACTTCGCGGAATACAGCTGGTACGCTCACTCTACCATGCGGCTACTGACTGCTGCTGGCTTCAATGACCGCTGTAGCTACATTGTCGACGCTAGAAGACGGGATTTGATTTCGTCTTCTGCCAAGTTGCCGAATTGTTTCAAAGTTTCGTATCATCTTCCGTAGAGCATATGGAGACATTGGACCTCTTCGTATCCGCTTCATATGACGGAATTTTTTAAAGCTGCAACGGAGTTCTGGAAGAACAATTTCACCACTACCGCTTTTTCTTGCAACGTAAGGCATCATGTTTAGAGAAGTAACTAATCCTCCTGCAGAATCCGCCGTCTTTTTATATAAAGAATAATGCTACTTGGCATGCGCTGTAACGCAAATGGTATGCCACATTTGCTATGCATGTAAATAAATGCCATTTGTGTTATAGCGCCATCTATTGGTGAATTTTTGTACTAAAAGATTTTATTTAATAAATGTCATGCGCATGATTTGAATTAGCTGTAGTTCAAGTTTTATCTCCAATTCGACCAATAGAATGTATTCTAAAGCCTTCTGAGGTGGGTAACTTATTTCTTGCTAATCCTGTATATTACATAAAATGTCACAAAAGCTTTGAAGTTTTTGTAAAAATGCTCACGTTGACAAGTAAAATGACATTAAGGCATTCCACAAGAAAGTAAATTATGTTATTTCATAAAAATATTGTTCAAAATTATATTATTTCTTCAAAAATAACTTTACTTCACTTAAGAATATTTCAGTTATATCTTGTACGAAATTTATATTTTGTAAGGCTTTTGTTCATGACATATTTACCGTATAAAATCTTTTATACTTTTTTAACAATAAAATCGGTTTAAATGATTTTCAAGGTAACACGCTTAAAGAAAATATTTTTGACACTTTTATGATTTAAGAATGCCCGTTATATTTCAGACGTAAATATTTTCTGCGGGAAATAGCGGCGCATTTTCAGGTATTTCTTTACTCCAAGACATCAAGGAAATGAATTCCGCTCAAATATCATAAAATATTTTTCCAGCTGTCCGTTGTGTAATAAAATGACGATAGTTTCTTTTTAGCGAATACGCCTATTTTCTTTTTTTTTCTTGTTGAAAAATACGGTGCAGAAGAATTATTTTATTACTTTTTGAACATTTATTATTTATGTTTTATATAAAAAATATAATTAATATATAAAATATACTGCAATGAAAACCAAATAATTTGATAAATTGTAAGCTCAACTGAAGTGACCTTTTTGAGTATTTCAACTGCATTAAAATAACTGTCAAGTTTAGAAAGTTTTCTCCAATACATCGTGCTAATAATTGATTATTAAAAGAATGATTTATTGTCCTGTGATTATCTACGATGGATTACCTATGATTATTACTATGATGATTATCAACTATAGATTATCTTCAATGATAGATTGACAAGCGGATGATAGATTATTCAATTTAAACATTTATTTTCAAAATTCATAAGCTAAAACAAATTAAAGAAACGCATTTTTGTTTGAGTGACTTTATTAAAGAAATTTTATTATTTGTACATTACAAAGGTGTAAGTTTGAATATAGACACTTTCACCTTTCTGAAACTCTGATGGAATTTCGATAAAAATGCAAATACATAGTTTGCTCAAACGTGTTTGTTATTGATCAACAAGAGGTTTCTACTATCACTGGCATGAAGTTCGCTTAGAGAAAAAAACGGAATTGCAAAAGGCATTATGGAGGAGGAAAGGTCTTGGTTTGGAACAGTTTTGCGACTAATCCAATACAGCGATTTACTAAAAAGATAAAAAATAAGGATTTAAAGTATAGATCCATTTTTCTTTTCTTTTTTCAGGATTTTTCGGAATAAGTTTTACTTCATCTAGAGAGAATGTATTTTTTTTTTTTTTTTCAGAATAATGTCCTGACCCTTGTTATTTTTAACATCAGTGTATATTTTAAGTAAATTATGCGTCATTGCGTGACTGAACTTCAGAGAAATGTAACTTAAATCGAGATGTTTATGCAACGCAGCTGCTTAACGTCCATCATATCGCAAGGCCATTGCTATAGTTATAATCATATTCATAGCAATAAACAGGGTGTCCCAAATAAGGCGGTAATGCACTTTAATTCCGAATCTTTTACAGATAAGTGGGCAATGTAAATTGAAAAAGTATTCAAAATAAGGTAGGAGTAAAGATTACGCTAAAAAAAAAAATAATTTTTAGGGTGGCACATTTTAAATTTGTATATGACGCCCGTACAAAAATATTCTCAATGAGTAAAATGTGTCCCGTAGACTGATGAAGAGATTTTTTTTTCAAGTAAGAACTTCAAGATTTTATCTTAAAACAATTAGGAGATATCTTTAAATATATATTGTCTGGGGCTATATATGAATTTGAATGTAATTTTTTATTGCTAGAGTGAAAATAAAATGATTTTCTATCGTAATTTCTGTACAACCCCTGAAACACGCTCATCCGACGTGATTTTTTTCCTTTCCGTAGTCATTGAAAAGTGATTTAAGTCAGCATATATTTATTTTCATATTTCTGACACTTTTTAGATCATAATATTCAAATTTTCTACACCTCATTGGTGTATTTGGTGCACTTCACTAACTGGAAATTTTTTGTACCGGGGTCGTATACAAATTAAAAAATATATAATATTTTGAATTAGTTTTCTTAGTCTTTTTCTTCCTGCCTTATTTTGAACATTTTTTTTTCAACTAACATTACCCACTTATTTCTAGTAGATAAAGAACTAAAGCGTATTACCATCTTCTTGGGAAACCATTTATGTAAGACCCGTTGATTTTTTTTAAATTTTAAATCTTAGGAAAGGACCATTGGTAATATATTTTAGAAGGGCTGCCTCACAGTGATGTCCGAATCCCCACATGTAATATCTTTATTTAGCTTCGAAAAGGACCAGTGGAGTTGGATTTTAGATGGATCCCTCAACAGCGGTGACAGGACAGATAACTCACATTTTTAAAGTTACAATCTAAATAGAAACATCATTTCTGTAATGTTACTCCCTAAAAAGCAACTGTTAATTCGTAGCTAAGTTTGAAAAAATAAAAATCACTGTGAGATTGGATGAAGGGCTTTAAAATCCGCTACAAGATGGGGATATGATTATACCTAGAAATGGGCCACATCATACTAAATTTCAAGCTGATGCACGAACTAGAACTCTTGTATAGTACTGAACATTTATCACATTCTACATAACGGTTACGGAATTGTATACAATTACCCATTGATGTGTTAAATATACAATCACTTCATAAATTCATCTAAATTTAGTGGATATTGTATACATTTATCGTAACATGCATATCCTTTTCACTTAAAAAAATATATTTGAGAATTTTTCTCAGAGCAATCGCTAGATATTTTTTACGCGTTAAAGAACATAACTAGATAAGGATGATTAGAATAATTTAGTGTAGTACCATCTTCTCACTAATATAAATGGATGCATAAGATTTTGGGAAAGTTTACATTGTGAAGTTGCATTTCCATAATTATCTAACAACTTGTCCCTACAGTCATTTTCCTATTTATTCTCAAAAGAGATTTGCATTTTCAAAGTTAAAATTTCTAGTAAGTTCGAGTTTCTTATTTAATAAGCTTCCATGATGTCTTAGGAAAATACATCATGGGATATAGGAAACTGATATTTTGCGCATTTATGTATTCTTTCATTCAATTTAATGACATTTATCACTGTGAGAGTAATTGATTTAATTTTAGGTTTATTAAAAATCTCCTTTATCAATATGAAAATGGTTCATCTCAAAAGTAAAACGTTTATATACACTTTAAAAATCCATTAGAAAATATGAAAAATTGTGCAGAAGTACGCATTTTGTACTAAAAGTGTTATATTTTAAGCAAAAACGAGGGTGTTAACAGGAAACTACATACATAAATAATAATTTATCTCTTTATCATTACAGCAGAATATCGGTTTTTCGAATTTCAAGCATTCAAAAGACAGTTTAAATGAATGAAGTTTCCTTCAATTTTAATTTAAAAAATATGTTACAGATATTTTTCTGAAGAAAGTATTTCAAAGTTACCGTTAAGGCAAAAAAAACTAGAAATGTTTTTTTAAAACATAATACACTATAATACGATAGCTCTACAAGCGGTTGTTACATCCGCGGGATAGTTGCAATCCGTAAGTCATTGCAAAATATTTGAAAATATAAGTGTTAGAATTTTCTTATTTTGAAAGAAAGCAAAATAGATTTCATTTAAAAGTACGCAGTGTTAAGCTGAAAATAGCATCAGAGCCATTTTATTAAGCTATCTTCTGAACAACAGAATATCAGAACTACCCTTATACTCTTGTTTTTCAGTGCATTAGATATACAATTTTTATTAAACAACAAAAAAGTGAAATTTTTTTATCGACATCACTCATGCCACGTGTATTTCAGACAATCGGTGTTGTGTTTTATTTTAATTATATAATTATTTCAATAGACGAAATAACCGGGTAATGCAGCGGACGATGTGACCTGCACTAAGATGTGAGTACGGGATTACTTTTTAAGACCACAGCCCAACAGATTTTATTACAGTCAGAGACCAGGATCATTCTGATATTTAATGCAAATAACAAACTGAATTTTATCATATTTGTGGATCATCATTAGCATAGTTGTTTCACTAAAGTCACTGAACTTTCAACTTTTTTAAGTGTTTAAACATAACTATAAAATAAAACTTCAATGTTTTTCGATTTTTGTTTACTTCTTCGTTTGTACAGTGTGAAGATTTTTCCTAAATAAAATGCAATAGGAAAGACATTTCTCTAATCTGTTTTATCCGAGACGGAAATAATAAACGCAGAATTTTAAACAAAAATACAAACCCTCGAGTCTTTGCAAACTGCTAAAGTAGACAGTAAGTGATAAAACAAATATAGCTGAGTAGTGCTATAAATCAAAGTTAAAAGCGACAAAGAAAGTACCAATGATATATACATATATATTTATTTATTTATATACTATATATAAATTCCGATCTGAAATATCCGTCAGATGCCTTGAATGAGTCTGCCATTTATTTTAGTTCCTGAGATCTACATTAGTTTATTACAAAATATTGAAACATTATTAGAAATGTATTTTGTTTACAAGGGCTTCGAATAAATGTTAAAGGTTATCGACGCCCAGGGACGTCAATAAAATGCATTTCCCTTCTATCGAATTCTTAAGATCCAATTCGTTATGCGTTTTCAAACTCGGAGCCACATTTCGTAAAAATCATACTACTGCCACCCATGGCTTTTCTCGCTTCAGATTTGCTGCAAAGAATTTCTCTAGCGATATAAAATATTTCTAAGCGATGTAAATTCAAGACGTTGGCGATTTTTCTTGAGGGAGCAAACATTTTAGCCTTATATTTCTTTTTTGAATAATTCCCTCACAGAGAAGCCTTGATTCACGTCGGTAAATTTATAGCTTGTTATATTTAAGAGTTCTCTTATTGCTCAGTGTTGTAAACAAATATGAAAGTTTTACTAGGGTTGCTGGGTTAGTACCAATTTTAAATAATGTATTTTTCTTCAAATATGTGTGTGTAAATTTTGTACATTTTAAAATGAACATGTTTTTGTTTTGCATACCGTACTTCACATCTACAATAATTAAAGATGTTTTAGTTATTTTTCAGAAGTATTTTAGTTGATTTACCTGAATCTTTCGTGGTGTTTCACTTGTATGTATCTGTGCGAGATAAATATTATTAAATTAAGATTTTGAGTGGAATTTTAAACTTTATAATATTTTCAGCTTTTTTTAAAGTTTAGTAAAAATCAAACAAAACTCCCAAATTTATGAAAATTTCTCATGAATATATTTAATTTTGCAAGTATTTACATGTTGTTTTACTTGAAACACTGACCTCAAAACTTAATTATTTTTAGAAAAATTATTCCTTTTTTCAAATGTTATAGTTTAAATGCACACCACAAAAGCATAACGTCTACAAGTATTAACACTTAAAATTAAAAACTTCTTTTTCTGATAAAGCTTTTATAGTTCATATAACTGCCATTACCAAGATATTCAATACTGATTTTCTCTCAAACATTTACTAAATTCATTTTTCTAACACTAAAGCTAAAATGAGCCGTTACATTTTTCAAACACAATGGCGTACATTTTCTAGGAATCGCAGAGCAGTTATTCACGACTTTACTCGCTTGAGACATTGGTGTAAAGAATTTCTCTGCGCGGTTATAAAAAGTTTCCAGACGCTGTAAATACAAGACACGGGAAATTTTTCTTCCGGGAGTAAAACATTTTAGCCTTATATTTCTTTCTGAATGATTTCCACTCGGTGAACACTCATCTCGGGTCGGTAAATTTATATTCTTTGGCTGCAAGTGCTTTTATTGCTACAATAATGGGAACCCTACCAAGAATGCTCTAAAAAATATAATATTACCGTAAATGTCAATATAATTTTTCGAAATGTATGTGCAAATTTGTTTCACTTTAAAATGCATTGGAATCGGTGCAATATTTAGCCAATAAATCTTAATACACAGAAAAAAAATGAAATGGACTGAAAAAAATTAAATAATTGCAAAATGTATCAGTAAAGTATCAACAAAATTTAGTTGACGATACTATTTAACTCCATGATTTTGTTGAATTAACGAAATTTCCGTTCATATTTTCTTGAACCGACAAAACTTCCGTTAAATCAACAGAAGGTTAAAACAGTGCAAAATAGAATCTTTCTTGAAGCGACAAAATTGTGTTGAATCCAACAAGAAGATTTCTTTCATGCTGCATTATCTCATAAAAGAAGTTCTTGTCATTCATGTAGTGAACATGACTAAAGCATTACACACTAATTTTATTATTTAAAACCGGTACGTGGTCACAGAATCAGACTTTCTGGAATGCAAATTAGCAACAGCCAGCTGAAAGAATTCGATTCACAATAAAATACTGTAGTCTATAAGATGTGTAAAAAAATATGTTTTTTAGGGTCTCTGATCTATTAATCTCTATTTAAATTCTTAGAAAATGATAAGTCTCTCCTGAATATGGGTACCGTCGGAAGATGCTGTAATAAATAATGTAAAATCAATGTTTTACTACTTCCTATACTCAACTGAGCTGATATTAAGCATTCTAATATGTGTTTTAGCTGTTAATGCAGTAATGCGCAAAATTTTGGATTCTATACTAGTTTTAGAGCTATTTTAGTCGTGCATAACCTGCTTCAACCATGTATAATTTTACAATCGGCAATTGAGGTGAAGCTTGGTTGAGGCTCTAACTGTTCATACGCCATTCTAATGGCTATTCATTATGAAATTTTAAGCAAGAAAGTCAACGTTAGTTGAATTAGCCAAACACTTCTAAGACTGTCACAAGTAAATGACCAACTGAGACTGTCCACATTCATAATCCCTTCCAGGAAACAAAACACAAATTCTAGGGACCACTATATACTGGCATTCCTGCGTGGGATAAGAACAGACTCGCAGGAAACAGTCTTCCCAAAAATAGTCTTTTTTTTATATGTTTATTTAATCTTAAATATACTCCACAGCTGCTGCAAAAGGCTTCAATGTCGGTTCTGCCGACCAAGTTGGCAGTCCTGTGGCTTCAAAATTCAAACTAGGGACTACGTATGAAATGTAATGTATTTTCAAACAGCATGAAGAAAGCAAAATATTGGAGGATGCATCTATTACGATACACGGATACACTTTCCAAAACTATGAAGGAAGAATGACAAATACCGTCCACGCATAGATTATGATGAGCTTTTCAATGTGCCGACCGAGTTGTATGGTGGTTAAAGCACCGTACTCCGCTTTCGGGTTCAACTCCCGACGGCCGGGGTTCGATCCCCGACTGGGCGTGGTTGTCATTGTGTCCGTCCCTTCATAGGAGTAACGATGGCTGCCCACTGGGTGCCCCCATAATAAAATGGCCACATTTTCGGGCAGTTGTATGGGACAATGCATAACCGGCAAGTTCCCGCACGTAGGGAAAAAAAAATAACTTTTCAATGTAATGAAGCATGAATGACAAAAAAGGGTTGAAGGATGGATTATGATGTACTTTGCAACATAATGAGGAAGAAAAAAAAAGGTTCAAGTTTGAATTACGATATATTTTCCAAGTCTATCATAATGAAGCACGAAAAAAAAAAAAAAAGAGAAGACACATGGGCTAGGATGCATTTTCAGACGTAATCAACGTGGGGGAAATAGGGACGATGGATTATGAAACATTTTTCAATACAATGAAACGAGAAAAAGAATTAGATCCGATTCAAAGATTACGAAAAATTCTTCGACATAATGAGGAAACATGAAAGACATTTAGCGACGATTCATGCACTTTCGAACATAATGAAACAAAAAAAGACAGAGCCGATAGATTGATTATAATACACTTTACAATACAATGATTGATTATAATACACTTTATAAAGCAAGAAAGACAAACATTGCCCACGCATGGATTATGATACACTGTCCAACATTAAAATGTAATTTCACATAAGTAAGAATAGAAAGAGAGGACAAAAATATCAAGTTACATAATGAAAAAAATGTGTGAATCTGAAGGTATTTCATTTAACAAAAATAAAATACAATATATATTTTAAAAGATTGAATAAAAATTTTAATAATATGTTTACCATGTAAATCTTTCTTTGGCAAAGTTATCAACTGATTGGTTTTGGAACACCTTGTTCACATTTACTTTTGCGAATTATTTTAAATTAAAAAAAAAAGTTTTCAACATGAATTTAAGTCGAGCAGTTTATTTAATATGTAGATATTTTCAGAGTTTCGGAAAATTTCAAAGAATCTTTTTTAAAGACTATCCAATAAAAATGAACGGTAGCATGCCATTGATCTAGTAAGATCAATCCTAGATGCAATTTATACGTTTTCATTTTGAAAGTGTGAATTAATGAGGTTTAACTAACTGAAAAATTTTTTTGCTAAGATAAAATGGGCCTTAGTTTCTTGCACTAAATAAGCCATTAAATTTTTTGTGTAATTATTTACTATGCATTGCTTATATTAGCTACACTGCAAAAAAAGTCTGTAAAACGTACAGAAATTACTCTTATTATTTACAGAATAAGTCTGTTCGTAAGAAAAAACAGTTTTTTTCTATTTTATCTTCATCCGCGCATGTGTACTAGACGAAGACGTCATTGCTCAACCTGCGAAGCTC
The DNA here is from genome assembly GCA_038373885.1 of Cheiracanthium punctorium. NCBI lineage: Eukaryota > Metazoa > Arthropoda > Arachnida > Araneae > Cheiracanthiidae > Cheiracanthium > Cheiracanthium punctorium. The sequence goes on along the minus strand of JAWZYV010011708.1, from coordinate 142,563 downwards.
ATTTCGCCTCCGGGGCAATTAAAACGGCAAGACATTGTACTACGTATCGTTAGCTGGAGCTGGAGAAAAGGGACGGTATATTTGGTTACAACTGCATACGTAGGTTCAGGTGAGTGTTTGATGTTATGTACGGATTTTGTTCACTGGGCGCGTTGGCTTAACCCGGCTCGTTTGGACTTAGAACATTTTTAAGTACTTTAGTGTTTGTCGATAATGTTGACGCCGCGTAATTAATTAGATTAATTAATAGACATAATTAATGTTAAATCAATAAGTAATTAGCGAGATATAAAGCAATACGTTAATTAATTAGATTGATTACTATTAATTAATTATTAATACAGTAATATTTAACTGGGAGGGAAACCCCACCACAAGAATAAAAGGAGTTACATGAAAAAATGTAAGAATTCTTATTTTATTTCCATAAAATGGACATTTAAAATAACTTAGAAAATTTTTAAGGACTATAGTGTTTGTGAATAATGTTCACGCCACATGATTAATTAGGATAATTAATTAAGCAATGTAATTAAGCAATAAGTAATTAGACAGATTAATTGATTATTAATTGATTTATTTAAGTATGTTAAAAATCCAGAAAACACCCTGAATATACATAATGTTATTAAATGGACTTGCAAAAGAGATGAATACTTAATAGTAAAAATATAATAATTTCTATCAAAAAACATTGTAGTAAATTAACTAAATATATTATTATGTTTTGTTGATCTCCAGTAGTCATTCAATAAAAACAAAATTAATGATTTAATTACAATGTATAATTAATATTTTTTTAACTAATCACCTTTTTTTAATTTGAATAAACATGAAGATATCACGTTTGAAAACTAAATGGTGACACATATTTAGTAACACTGGACACAGAAGAGGAATCTCAGTCACTGTTGTGTCTCCTCATTGTTGACTGCTAGATGCTGCGCCGCAGCGGGGCATTTACTCTTATTGTGAGTAGCAACACCGGACTCAGAAGAGGAATCTTAGTGACTGAGTCTCCTCAGTGTTGGCTGCAAGATGCTGCGCCAGAGCGGGGCATTTACTCTCATTGTAAGCAACAGTATCGGCCTTCTTTGGTAAAAAGTGGCATGTAACATTGAGGGGAGGGGGGAAATGGTTTCTTTTGTAGAAAATATTTCCAAAAAGTTTGAATTCTTTTTTTTGGGGGGGGGGCAGTTACCCCTCCGTCTTCCCTTTTAATCCGTCCTTGGCGTTCAATGATGGGAAATAGAACAGTTATGGAACTTGATTGTGAATTCGAGACTTTTTACCTACAAAAAGAAACGAAAAAAATCACCTGTGAATTTGATATATTTATTTTAGACTTACGGGTGAGGGGAGGGGGGGCGGACTTTTATGTGTAAAACTACGCATCGAAACCAATGGACCAACCAGACAAATCGGCATAATGATTTTAAGCAGTGCAGGGCATCACTTGATCTGACGTCATACTATGACGTCACCTTAGCGACTCTTTCTGCAGCTACTTGCGATTTATGTGCAAAAGTTTCTGGCAACACTGATCGGAGGTGACGCTCTGGGTCGGCTAACGAACGATACGTACCGTTCACCTCACCATGGCACAACGTTTATATCACTGGAAATCGTATACGGGCGAAGTGTGAAAGTCCCGGGTTCGGGTCCCATCGCGCGTCCGTCGACCGTTAACCGTTCAGAGTTTTCCGTGGTTTTCTCCGGAAGTTAGCGTAAATACGGATTAAGACCCCCTCGAAAGACCCCCACGGAGGGCTCCCCTCTTTCAAGGAAACCTCCCCAAAGCTCACTCACCAAATGGAACGAATTTCACACAATCTCAAGTACACACTAAAAGGAACGTACTGTGTGAAAATTAGCTGCTATCTCCTCATAGAATTTGAGAAATTAAAGGTTAAAAATTAGTTAAAATCGCACCAATTGTAACCCTTTAGCTAGTATTTGGTGACAGGGATAATTGGTCGAAAAGTTGAAACGCTCACGCGAGTATGTACTCGAAATATTTATAAATCAGTGTTTGCTATACCGTGTTATTTTTCAACGTACTGGGTTTTTAAGTAGCTTAATCTCGTTTTCTACTAGTTAAACTGAAGTCCTATAATCTTTTTATTTTAGTTCTGAAAGTCCCTGAAGAAAGTAATTTCTTTTTATTTGTATTAACACATTGCAAGCTGCAAATTCAGTTTACGCATAAGTGAGGCATTTATTTTAATTCTATTCTTTTTATCCACATGATGATACTATGGAGCAAATATACTTAATGTTGTTTTTATGCTTTAAGCGGAATTTTCTTCGAAAAATATGACATTGTCTCCATGCACAGACGAAAAAAAAAAGTCTGCAAAATCAAATTGTTGAAAGCTTGCAAAATTATCAGAAAGTAAATGCAACAGATTTGGTAGCAAATGAGCAATGCTTATTACTCGATACCCCTGAAGATCCTATATTTTCTAGTTTAGAAAACGAAAGCATTGACTTCATGTCCAGTGAGGACATCATGCAAAATAAGCAATTTATTTCTTGAAAAGATAAGGAGACTGCAGTAAAATACTGGCGGGATACAATAGTGGCAAAATCCCGCAGTTTACAGAGTGTTCAAAATTATTTTAAATTTGTTACAAATAAAAGGCAGTTATATCTGTGGGAAAAGCAAATTCAGAAGAATGGCGATTATAAATATAAACTAAATCAAATTAAAAAATATACGTTTTAACACTTCTAACACGCAAGAAAATTACAGAAAAATGTACATGATTGTGATTTACAAACTTGGGCTTCAGAAAAGGCATTCGAATTAGGACTGAAATTCCGCGCATCTAAAGGATGGCAGTACAGATTTTTAAAAAAGAATAAGATTGTGAGCAGGAAAGTTACAAAATTTGTTTTGCTGAGAAACTCTCGGTCAAAGGAAATCATTAAGAAATTAACGCAGGAGTTCGTAAATGATGTAAATGTCTTTATAAAGGATTCGTTGTTAAAAGACGATCAAATTTTTATGCTGATCGGTCAGGTTTTAATTTAGAAATCCTTCTAGACGAACCCTGGAACATAGAGAATCGAAGCAAGTAGAAAGTGAGATTCAATCACAAAATGCAGTGACACATTTCTACACTACAATTCCGATTTTAAGTAAAAACAATAGATTGTTATAGCCATTACATATTGAACATCCCGAAAAAACTGGGGAATTCGGAAGAAATTAAGTGCAGCAGTTTTCTGACATTGTGTTAATGAAACAACTTAATAATATATTTATCTCAGGGTGAAATCAAAGGGGTGGGGGAGGGAATTATAGGGTGAACCCCTCCCCTCCAAAAAAATTACCTCATAATTTTTTTAAATTATTTTTTTAATACCATTGTTTATTTCAATTCTTATTTCGCTAAAAAGCTAAGCTTCTCCTAAAAAGCTACGCTTAACCTCCTATGCATAGATTTTATGTTTAAAAAATATTTTTGGCCAATTTCCTCCCTCCCCCCCCCCTCTTCAAAACGGAACCAGTTACCGGCCTGATTTTTTTCCCACCATATGGATATCCAGTGAATCATTGCTGCAGATGAATCCTGACATGTGCTTACTTAAAATGCTTATTAAATAAGCATATTTTTGTAAAAGCATTTATAAAAGAAAATAGAAAGCGCCAAGTAGCGATAGAGGCTCTATTCTGTCGGCTCATTCTCATTTTTATTAATTAATTTTAGCTTTAATTTAGGAGATAGCAACTAATTTTTACACATTAGGTTTCTTTAAGTGTGTACTTATGACTGGATTAAATTCGTTACGTTTGGTGAATGAGCTTCGAGGAGGTTTCCTTGTTTGTGTTGTCCTTCTGACGAGGATTTATAAGCGGGCTTCAAGCCAACCACACAAATCCGATATACTTGTTCACAACAACTACGTACCGCAATTGTTCTTGGTTTTGGGGGAAATGAACAATAGCAACTTCATGTAACAAGTTAAGTACTACTCATAAACTGTTTCTCTTAAGTTATTTCCTTATTATAGTGTTTGTTTATATTCATTGCACTTGCTAATTGGTCCTAGAACTGTAGTTAGCATTTCTTATTATATAGTTATCGATATGTTAAATATTTTGGAATGAGTGTTTTTGTTCGCAATCATTTTGTTTGCAGTGCTCCAGTAAGTGAAAGAATATCGCTGAACTTAAACATCGTGGCACTGTGATAAATATATTGTTTATTTTCAGTGTTTGTACTTGAATAGTCGTCTAACACCGAACAGTTTATGATGTTTTTAGTGTGCATGTGTGCAGGCGCGTAGCCAGGAAAATTTGGGGGGGGGGTTATATGAACTGATATGTGTATAAAGAGACGGAATTTCATCACTAATCCAAAAATTTCGAGGGGGGGATATATCCCGATAACCCCCCCCCCCCGGCTACGCCCCTGCATGTGTGCTCTGGGGGATTTCACATCAAATATAAAGAACATTAAAAAAGAATTGTATCTATAAATTATTTATAATTTCCTTGTAATATTTGTTATGTAGTTTTAAATTTGTACACACTTTGCAATTCTTTTTGCATATTGCATACTATTATTTCTTAATCCTAGTAAAAATGAATCAAAGAAGTATAGTTATACACTTTTTTTTTCAAAGTTAATGAAACACTTTTAACTACAATTTTGTAAACATATAAATAAATCAAACCACATAGCAATATTTTAAAAAGTGTGAAATTTATAGGTATATAGCATATAACTGTTTTTTTTTATTAATACACAACTGGTAATTAAAATAGCAACACCAAGAAGGTGACATGCTACACACAGTGCAGCAATTTTAATGTCGAGTAGTATATCTTATCAAAGAAATATTTCTAGCTTCATAACATTGTGATTTTCTTTTTTCTACAAATTATGTCATTATCAAAAACAATAATCATTTTCTTCAGTTTTAAAAGTAATTTTTCATTTGTATGAGATAAACAGCTAGATTTTGATTTGAAGTAATTTTACATTGGGAATTTTCTAGTTTTTTGTATATTCAGGGGCGACTTGGAATTCAGGGATTTGGGAAATTTTATGTCTGGAAAAGTCAAAGAATTCTGCAAAAAATCTCTTCTAAATCAGGGAGATTTAAAACTCTTTACAATGTTTATCGTCATTTGATGCAGAATACCGTGTTTACTCGCGTAATAGTCGCACCCCCGTTTTGAAGCAGAAAAAATAGCTCTTTAGAGTTACAATATTATATAGTAGATTTTAACCGCATAATAGTCGCACCTGGACTTTCAACATGAAAAATTGGCAAAAAAGTGCGACTATTACGTGAGTAAACATGGCAGTTTTGGCTTCTGGTGATCGGAACAGCTTTAGTATTGGTCATTATTGGCAGTCTTTGTCATAACTTTGTGAAATTTTCAATGGCATTAATATTTTATTTAAGTATTATGTATTCATTTTTTAAATTCTTAAACAGGGATGTATAGATTTTTTTATAATTCTTATTCACTATATTTTAAGTTAACATTTACTCTGTGAGGGGGGTTCCACCCCCTCAAACCCCGTTTCTTTCTTTTAAATAAATACAATTTCAGTTTACTAAGAACTATAGTCGGATAAAAGAAAAAGCTATCTGCGCACATAAACCAAAACTATCTGCAAACTCATATGACGTATTTAACGTGGTGAGGGGGAGAGGGGGGGGGGTCCTGGGAGTTCGGACACCCCCCCTCCCTGAAATTTTGATTTTTGTCACTATAATGATTGTCTTTTTGTGAAAAATTCTGCCTTTTTTACGGTTTGGACTCCCCCCCCCCTCTCCCAAAATATTCCCTGAATACGTGCCTGCTCGTGATAATTGAATAGATATTGCGTATATGAACTTGTGTATATGCATTCGAAGCACACATCTGTGCAACCCGCTTGCGCTATAGTGACTAGCTGCTGCTGTTGTGAACATGTATATCGGATTTGTGTGCTTGGCTCGAAGTCCACTTGTAAATCCTCGTCCGAATGACAAAACAAGGGAGTTACCCTCTGTGGGGTCTTTGTAAGGGGTCCTAACCCGTATTTACCCTAAGTTTCGGAGAAAACCACGAAAAACACCGAACGGTTAGGTCGACGGATGTGCGATGGAACCCGAACCCGGGACCTTCACACTTCAGCCGTCTACCATTTTCAGTGATATAACCACTTTGCCATGGTGAGGCTTTGTACAAGATAAATTGTTTATTTATTTTAATGCATAAATTTTAAAACCATTTCATATCACTGTCTAGTTATAAGAGTATTTTTTTAATATTTTGCTTATTATACAGTCTTATCATCAACGTTTTAAATTTCAAAATCTCGAATCATAAGTGTAGTCAGTGGCCAATATCCTGAATCAGGAACACTAAACATAAATAGGAATTTTTTATTCAATACTTTTCGAAGTTGAAATATGTAAGAAAGTAATTAAAAATTAGCGCAAATCTGATCGCTCTGTAAGCAGTTCTTTATAAAATTTTTACATTTAGAAAGAGAGGAATGCTTAAAATTTTCATATAAGCTTTCCCTTTTTAAAAAGTTGAAAATTTGATTCTTTTTTCTTATTCATTATTTTTTCAAAAAGATTTGACGAAAATTAAGCATATTGTTAAATGTAGTAAAAATATTTTATCATGTAAATTTATTTCGAATGTTCAATAGCAATGATGCATACAGTCTTCTATTTTAAAACAAGATGGTAATTTTGACATTTTAATTTGGAAGGGCAGGCCCATGGTCAGGATTTTTATTCGGGGAGGCTCAAATATTCAAATACCATAACTTAAACATAGGTATCATGGGGTCCTATGAAAGGTGCAAGAAAGAGCCCCCCACCCTCCGACATAGGCGCGGCATAGTGATCATTTTTAAAATACACTGGAACTTTTTGTATTTTAGTACTGAAGTGTCTGAAATACTGAAATAAGCCTTCTCTAGAATAAGGGTCTTCCCTAGAATATAAGCCTTCCCTAGAATACTGGGTGGATTGTGGTAATGTGGCCCCTTGGGTGCCCCTCTCGTGCTGAGAGGACGCGGGGCTGCAGAGCCTGTTTCCCTAAATCCGCCCCTGTATAAAACATACATATTTGAACTTTCGGGGGGGGGGTGTAGCTCCTCAAGCCTCACCTTCCCTGGCTACGTGCTTGTCGAGGGGAATTACAACAAGTGCTGCTGAAAAGTAAAATTATTATGCTCCTAGCTTGTGCTAACAAATTTCAGTTTATAGATGAGTCAAAAGTAAAATGTGATTTTTTAAATGTGTTTAATTCACTGAAGTAAATTATTTTGTTTCTAGGTGTTTGCTTGGAATAAATCCTAACAGAGGATGCAAGAAGAATCCTGATGTGAAAAAAAGTGAGGCCGTTAATATGAAAATTCTCAATTTACTTAATAAAATGTCGGCATATGAGCTAATTGACCACTAACTATATATTAAGAAATACCCATGAATACTGGAGAGCAAATCTATAAAATTATAAACAATAAACTTTGTAAATATTCCTTTGTTTGTACTTTGTAAATACTTTATAAATGCTGTATTTTTTTTCTTAAAATAAATCTAATTTTTCACAATTTTTCTTGACGTATTTCTTTGATTATTAATGGATATTACAAAAATCTAAGCATAGATATATGATGCAAGAGTAATTTTAAACTCCTAAAAACTATTTCTGAAAAATAAGATGCATGTATGTATATACATTAAAACCTCTACTAACGGTCACCTCCGAAGACTGGTTATCTCTTAAAACAGACACTGTTAGAAGTTTACAGAATTGAATTGAGACTATTGAATTAACATTATTGTGAACCTCCAAAGAACGGTTGTCTCATAAAATGGTCATTATTTTATGGGACCAAACGTAGCTATTGTTCAGAGGTTTAACTCTATATATGTAGTATTTTTTGGAACGACGCCATCACTACATTAATCAATAGTTTAGAAGCAAACATATATATTATTTTAACTACAATGACACGCTACAATCACCTAAAAAATAAACCTTACATTAAATACTTCCACTAACTTCATTTACTACAAATACCCCAACCATTTATTTAGGGACAATTGACATGACAAACTGATACGCTTCCCTCCCAATAAACATAGAAATTGATGGATACTTGATAATATCAAGAAATAATTTTGAAAGCATTAAAAAATAAACTTTAAATTTTATGCTTGGAACATCTACACTCCCACCCCTGATCCATTGATTTGTGTATAAATTTTCGTGCTTTGAAATGCATTGATTCATTTGAAATCAGCTTCTTTGATTACTGTTTTACTTGATTGATAGCAATCGTTCTTATAAATCTTTCTTTTTTCAACACTAATATTTTATTTTGTACAGTTACTTAATTTTAAAGGATGCCCTTGGATGGAATTGATTGAAAATAATTAATGTCACCTATGATTTCAAAACATACTCAAGAATTTATTTTCATTAACATTTCGTAGCAGAATTTTTTTACCACTTAACAGGGCCAAGGTCGTCGAAAGAAACTAGTATATGATAAAATTACTGAATTTTTTAAGTAATTGTAAGTAAGTAAATTTTTTAAGTAATTTTAAGTAAGGTATTGAATTATTAAAAACAAAAGAAAGTTGTTATAAATACAAAATATATTTCATAAATAAACTGTTTTTTTTCTGTAAATTCCTTAAATCAAGCTGTAAAAAAATGGTTAAAGTCTGCTACATTGACAGAAATATACCGTCGACAAAACACGGGGAATCAGGAAAAATTACAGATTTCTGTAAATTAGATGGAGTATCTAAAAAAAAAAATAAAATTCGAAGACTTCTGTAAAACACACAAAATATTTCTGTAAAATTGATGAAGAATCTGTAAAAAATTACGGAAGACTTCTGTAAAACATACAAAAGATTTCTGTAAAATAAACGGAGAATCTGTAAAAAACTACAGAAGACTTCTGTAAAACACACAGACGTTTTCTGTAAAATAAACAGAGAATCTGTAAAAAACTGCAGAAGACTTCTGTAAAACACACAGACGTTTTCTGTAAAATAAACAGAGAATCTGTAAAAATTACGGAAGACTTCTGTAAAACATACAGAAGATTTCTGTAAAATAAACGGAGAATCTGTAAAAACTACAGAAGACTTCTGTAAAACACACAGAAGTTTTCTGTAAAATAAACAGAGAATCTGTAAAAAATTACAGAACATTTCTGTTAAATATACGGAAATAAACTGGCGTCCTGGCTTACAGTTTTTTTCTGTAAATTTGACACACTTTTTTTTGCAGTGCATATGGTAAGTGCAGCGATTAACATTTTTCGTATGTCCGGCACATTTTCTGCGACTACAAGTGACAAGATACTTCCCGTGTGCTCTTCATCCAGGAAAGAACTTCGAAATATTCTAAATTCTGTGAACCATCTGAATACAGTAGCAGGAGATAGAGCTTTGTTTCCAAATGCTAATTGTCAACTTTGAATACGATTCTGAACTATGTCTGTATCCCTACACCCCCTGCAAGTTTGTCAGCCTGGTAGTAAATCACCCTATATATATATATATATATATATATATATACGTATATATATAAATATAATATTAATTACTCTTAATAGTCACTAATTAATTAAATGGTCAAAAGTAAATGAAATTTAACTATCTTAATCACCAAGATAAACTGCCACACGGTAGTGAGATCGCAAGACAGTCCTTTTCCCTTCCCTACAACAGGAGACCGAGTTGTAGGGGAAAAAAAATTCATGACATCCTATAGAAATTCGGGACATTTTCATGACATTCATGACACATTGTTCAAATTCTTGACATTTTCATGACATTCATGATTTTCATGACCGGTAGACACCCTGTCAATGGACGCTTTTTAAAATGTTATTTGAAATGGCGCAGATTGAAACAGAACTACAAATAGTATAATAATTTAGGCCTCCAGGTAACGATCCACAAAAGAGTGCTTATTAAGTGCAGGGCAATGGATCAAATGATCACCAGCCATGACTTGTCCCAGATTACGCAGTTTACAGATAGGACTAGGAACCTGCTGAGGTGTTGTAAGTGCTTCAAGAGACAGTGATGGCCAGTGGCTCTGTCGCCATCTTATGTCTGGGCCATTCTGAAACAGCTGATATTTTGCCTTTCTAAGGCTTTTGAGATGTTATGCCAGCCTTTTTGGATTTCTTAGACGCACTATTTTTGATGATATGCTTTATTTCGCTAAAAAGAGACACTGGAAGGAGACGTTTGCAGAATCAAGGCAACTTTTCTTTAGACAATGAGTGTGATCTCGAAGTTGATCCCACAAATTTCAAAGAAGCTCTAGAGTCTATTAAGCATCACAGCTCTTGAAAATCTATTCAAGTACCCGGCCAGCTGAGAAAGGGCACTCCTGATTGCTAACAATTTACATTCAAATGTGGTTGCAAACATGTCAGCTGAACTTGCGCATAAAAAAAGTGAACAATGGACCCCCTACTCCAGTGGCTTTTTAAAAATCTACATGAATATTTTTATTCATTTTTATAAGTTATAGCACTTAAAGTTTAAGAAATTTTAATAAACATTTAATTGGCTAAGCTACAAATGTACAAGAGAAGAAAAAATTCTTCCAAACGTTAAATGACTTTCAAAATATAGAAAAGGTGCTTTAATAAAATAGTAAGAGTTATTCATATTGTTAAGACTCATTCAAAAGAGCAAGCTTAATCAGAATGTCTTTAAGTGTTAAAAATATTTCCAAGGACAATCTATGACAAACTTTTGTTAACGTTATACATAAAGTACAAATAATACCCCAACCCCTATTAAAGGATACGCAACAGTAAATAGAAATCATTCTATGTATTTTCTTTAACACTCTTTCAGATCTTTTTTAGCAAGTTTTCCCCTCAAATAAAATGAATTCATTATTTTTAGGTTATACTTAACATTTCAACATAAAAAAGCGTGAAACAAAAAATAGGAAAATATATTTTCTTCCAAACTACACAAAATAATTGTATTAGAAACTCTTAGTGGTCTTTGAAACTATTGAATTTCGATACACATAAGAAGAGTTACAATCGGAATATGTAACTCTCCAACATACTTTGGCGTTTAATTAAATTGTATTTTATACTATTTGAAATCCATGAAAGTACATTTATCTCTAAGAAATGAAATAGAACTCTTTTAATTAAATAGTAAAAAAAGAAATATTCTTTATCATCATTCTATTTATATTATTTTAATGATTCTTTCTTTCTTTTCTTTTTTCTATTTAAATTATAGAACCAAAAAATGTTCTCTTCAAAGTAAACAAATATCGCACACTACTTGGAAAAAATATTGCTTTAAAAATAATGCTAGCAATTTATCGTAAAACTTTAATTACTTTATGTGTTCTTTGGAAGAGCCGAATTATTATCTTAGTAAAATCACTCATCATTTAAAAAGCGGATGCAGTAAATATCATTCAAAAGGAAATAAATGCGAGGTTAAAATGCTTGCTTTTTCAAGAGAAATTATCCACACTTTGTGTTTACAGCTCTTGGAAATATTCTATGTTACCACAGAAAAAAAAAGAACTAGAAAAGTCGAACTGTTCCCAGAATTTTTAGAAGATCTTCGATTGGCTTTGAAAACCCAAGAAATTTATTTTGAAATTTGATCGTAGAACGCCATGCTTAATAATAAACTTGAAGGCCCAGCCTCTGCTTGCTAGTGCTGTTGCTAGTGCTAGTGGAATCGCTTTTGGAATCACTAAGTGATCTCTGTTCACTTTGCTGGCTCATCACACAACTTTCTGTTTTTTTGTACACTGCAAAAAAAAGTCTGTCAAATTTACAGAAAAAAACTGTCAGCCAGGACGCCAGTTTATTTCCGTATATTTAACAGAAATGTTCTGTAATTTTTTACAGATTCTCTGTTTATTTTACAGAAAACTTCTGTGTGTTTTACAGATGTCTTCTATAGTTTTTACAGATTCTCCGTTTATTTTACAGAAATCTTCTGTATGTTTTACAGAAGTCTTCCGTAATTTTTACAGATTCTCTGTTTATTTAACAGAAAACGTCTGTGTGTTTTACAGAAGTCTTCTGTAGTTTTTTACAGATTCTCTGTTTATTTTACAGAAAACGTCTGTGCTTTTTACAGAAGTCTTCTGCAGTTTTTTACAGATTCTCTGTTTATTTTACAGAAAACGTCTGTGTGTTTTACAGAAGTCTTCTGTAGTTTTTTACAGATTCTCCGTTTATTTTACAGAAATCTTCTGTATGTTTTACAGAAGTCTTCCGTAATTTTTACAGATTCTCTGTTTATTTTACAGAAAACGTCTGTGTGTTTTACAGAAGTCTTCTGCAGTTTTTTACAGATTCTCTGTTTATTTTACAGAAAACTTCTGTGTGTTTTACAGAAGTCTTCTGTAGTTTTTACAGATTCTCCGTTTATTTTACAGAAATCTTCTGTATGTTTTACAGAAGTCTTCCGTAATTTTTACAGATTCTCTGTTTATTTAACAGAAAACGTCTGTGTGTTTTACAGAAGTCTTCTGTAGTTTTTTACAGATTCTCTGTTTATTTTACAGAAAACGTCTGTGTGTTTTACAGAAGTCTTCTGCAGTTTTTTACAGATTCTCTGTTTATTTTACAGAAAACGTCTGTGTGTTTTACAGAAGTCTTCTGTAGTTTTTTACAGATTCTCCGTTTATTTTACAGAAATCTTCTGTATGTTTTACAGAAGTCTTCCGTAATTTTTTACAGATTCTTCATCAATTTTAAAGAAATATTTTGTGTGTTTTACAGAAGTCTTCGAATTTTTTTTTTTTTTAGATACTCCATCTAATTTACAGAAATCTGTAATTTTTCCTGATTCCCCGTGTTTTGTCGACGGTATATTTCTGTCAATGTAGCAGACTTTAATCATTTTTTTACAGCTTGATTTAAGGAATTTACAGATAAAAAACAGTTTATTTATGAAATATATTTTGTATTTATAACAACTTTCTTTTGTTTTTAATAATTCAATACCTTACTTAAAATTACTTAAAAAATTTACTTACTTACAATTACTTAAAAAATTCAGTAATTTTATCATATACTAGTTTCTTTCGACGACCTTGGCCCTGTTAAGTGGTAAAAAAATTCTGCTACGAAATGTTAATGAAAATAAATTCTTGAGTATGTTTTGAAATCATAGGTGACATTAATTATTTTCAATCAATTCCATCCAAGGGCATCCTTTAAAATTAAGCAACTGAACAAAATGAAATATTAGTGTTGAAAAAAGAAAGATTTATAAGAACGATTACTATCAATCAAGTAAAACAGTAATCAAAGAAGCTGATTTCAAATGAATCAATGCATTTCAAAGCACGAAAATGTATACACAAATCAATGGATCAGGGGTGGGAGTATAGATGTTCCAAGCATAAAATTTAAAGTTTATTTTTTAGTGCTTTCAAAATTATTTCTTGATATTATCAAGTATCCATCAATTTCTATGTTTATTGGGAGGGAAGCGTATCAGTTTGTCATGTCAATTGTCCCTAAATAAATGGTTGGGGTATTTGTAGTAAATGAAGTTAGTGGAAGTATTTAATCTAAGGTTTATATTTTAGGTGATTGTAGCGTGTCATTGTAGTTAAAATAATATATATGCTTGCTTCTAAACTATTGATTAATGTAGTGATGGCGTCGTTCCAAAAAATACTACATATACAGAGTTAAACCTCTGAACAATAGCTACGTTTGGTCCCATAAAATAATGACCATTTTATGAGACAACCGTTCTTTGGAGGTTCACAATAATGTTAATTCAATAGTCTCAATTCAATTCTGTAAACTTCTAACAGTGTCTGTTTTAAGAGATAACCAGTTTTCGGAGGTGAAGTGGTTATATCACTGAAAATGGTAGACGGCCGAAGTGTGAAGGTCCCGGGTTCGGGTTCCATCGCACATCCTTCGACCTAACCGTTCGGTGTTTTTCGTGGTTTTCTCCGAAACTTAGGGTAAATACGGGTTAGGACCCCTTACAAAGACCCCACAGAGGGTAACTCCCTTGTTTTGTCATTCGGACGAGGATTTACAAGTGGACTTCGAGCCAAGCACACAAATCCGATATACATGTTCACAACTGCAGCAGCTAGTCACTATAGCGCAAGCGGGTTGCACAGATGTGTGCTTCGAATGCATATACACAAGTTCATATACGCAATATCTATTGAGTTATCACGAGCAGGCACGTATTCAGGGAATATTTTGGGTGAGGGGGGGGGAGAGTCCAAACCGTAAAAAAGGCAGAATTTTTCACAAATAGACAATCATTATAGTGACAAAAATCAAAATTTCAGGGAGCGGGGGGAGTGTCCGAACTCCCAGGACCCCCCCCCCGCTCCCCCTCACCACGTTAAATACGTCACATGAGTTTGCAGATAGTTTTGGATTATGTGCGCAGATAGCTAACGGGGTTTGAGGGGGTGGAACCCCCCTCACAGAGTAAATGTTAACTTAAAATATAGTGAATAAGAATTGTAAAAAAATATATACATCCCTGTTTAAGAATTTAAAAAATGAATACATAATATTTAAATATAAAATTAATGCCATTGAAAATTTCACAAAGTTATGACAAAGACTGCCAATAATGACCAATACGAAAGCTGTTCCGATCACCAGAAGCCAAAACTGCCATGTTTACTCACGTAATAGTCGCACTTTTTTGCCAATTTTTCATGTTGAAAGTCCAGGTGCGACTATTATGCGATTAAAATCTACTATATAATATTGTAACTCTAAAGAGCTATTTTTTCTGCTTCAAAACGGGGGTGCGGCTATTACGCGAGTAAACACGGTATTCTGCATCAAATGATGATAAACATTGTAAAGAGTTTTAAATCTCCCTGATTTAGAAGAGATTTTTTTCAGAATTCTTTGACTTTTCCAGACATAAAATTTCCCAAATCCCTGAATTCCAAGTCGCCCCTGAATATACAAAAAACTAGAAAATTCCCAATGTAAAATTACTTCAAATCAAAATCTAGCTGTTTATCTCATACAAATGAAAAATTACTTTTAAAACTGAAGAAAATGATTATTGTTTTTGATAATGACATAATTTGTAGAAAAAAGAAAATCATAATGTTATGAAGCTAGAAATATTTCTTTGATAAGATATACTACTCGACATTAAAATTGCTGCACTGTGTGCAGCATGTCACCTTCTTGGTGTTGCTATTTTAATTACCAGTTGTGTATTAATAAAATAAAAAAATAAAAAAGTTATATGCTATATACCTATAAATTTCACACTTTTTAAAATATTGCTATGTGGTTTGATTTATTTATATGTTTACAAAATTGTAGTTAAAAGTGTTTCATTAACTTTGAAAAAAAAGTGTATAACTATACTTCTTTGATTCATTTTTACTAGAATTAAGAAATAATAGTATGCAATATGCAAAAAGAATTGCAAAGTGTGTACAAATTTAAAACTACATAACAAATATTACAAGGAAATTATAAATAATTTGTAGATACAATTCTTTTTTAATGTTCTTTATATTTGATGTGAAATCTCCCAGAGCACACATGCAGGGGCGTAGCCAGGGGGGGGGGATATTGGGATATATCCCCCCCTCGAAATTTTTGGATTAGCGATGAAATTCCGTCTCTTTATACACATATCAGTTCATATCCCCCCAGCAAATTTTCCTGGGTACGCGCCTGCACACATGCACACTAAAAACATCATAAACTGCTCGGTGTTAGACGACTATTCAAGTACAAACACTGAAAATAAACAATATATTTATCACAGTGCCACGATGTTTAAGTTCAGCGATATTCCTTCACTTACTGGTGCACTGCAAACAAAATGATTGCGAACAAAAACACTCATTCCAAAATATTTAACATATCGATAACTATATAATAAGAAATGCTAACTACAGTTCTAGGACCAATTAGCAAGTGCATGCAATAAATATAAACAAACACTATAATAAGGAAATAACTTATGAGAAACAGTTTATGACTAGTACTTAACTTGTTACATGAAGTTGCTACTGTTCATTTCCCCCAAAACCAAGAATAATTGCGGTACGTAGTTGTTGTTAACAAGTATATCGGATTTGTGTTGTTGTCTCGAACCCCACTTATAAATCCTCGTCAGAAGGACAACACAAACAGGGAAACCTCCCCGAAGCTCACTCACCAAACGTAACGAATTTAATCCAGTCATAAGTACACACTTAAAGAAACCTAATGTGTAAAAATTAGTTGCTATCTCCTAAATTAAAGCTAAAATTAATTAATAAAAAATGAGTATGAGCATGAGCCGACAGAATAGAGCCTGTATCGCTACTTGGCGCTTTCTATTTTCTTTTATAAATGCTTTTACAAAAATATGCTTATTTAATAAGCATTTTAAGTAAGCACATGTCAGGATTCATCTGCAGCAATGATTTACTGGATATCCCGCAGAACATATGGTCGGAAAAAAATCAGGCCGGTAACTGGTTCCGTTTTGGAGAAGGGGGGGGGGGGAGGAAATTGGCCAAAAATATTTTTTAAACATAAGATCTATGCTTAGGAGGTTAAGCGTAGCTTTTTAGAAGAAGCTTAGCTTTTTAGCGACATAAGAATTGAAATAAACAATGGTATTAAAAAAAATAATTTAAAAAAATTGTAAGGTAATTTTTTTTTGGAGGGAAGGGTTCACCCTATAATTTCCTCCCCCACCCTTTTGATTTGACCCTGAAAGAAATATATTATTGTTTCATTAACACAATGTCAGAAAACTGCTGCACTTAATTTTTTCCGAATTCCTCAGTTTTTTCGGGATGTTCAATATGTAATGGCTATAACAATCTATTGTTTTTACTTAAGTTGGTTGGTTGGTTGGTTTTTAATAGCACAAGGTCCAGAAAGGACATACTGCGCCAGACAAGGAGTTAAATACGTGTCCTGATGTATTCGGGTAATAGGTACACAAGACCTAGTAAAAGCTAAAATTCAAAATGTACTAAAGTGTACTAAAATGTAAAAGACTAAAAGGTGAAATGTAGAATTCAAAAGGGTTAAAAGTAGATAAAATGGAGAAAATTCCGCTTAAAGCATAAAAACAACATTAAGTATATTTGCTCCATAGTATCATCATGTGGATAAAAAGAATAGAATTAAAATAGATGCCTCACTTATGCGTAAACTGAATTTGCAGCTTGCAATGTGTTAATACAAATAAAAAGAAATTACTTTCTTCAGGGACATTCAGAACTAAAATAAAAAGATTATAGGACTTCAGTTTAACTAGTAGAAAACGAGATTAAGCTACTTAAAAACCCAGTACGTTGAAAAATAACACGGTATAGCAAACACTGATTTATAAATATTTCGAGTACATACTCGCGTGAAAGTTTCAACTTTTCGACCAATTATCCCTGTCACCAAATACTAGCTAAAGGGTTACAATTGGCGCGATTTCAACTAATTTTTAACCTTTAATTTCTCAAATTCTATGAGGAGATAGCAGCTAATTTTCACACAGTACGTTCCTTTTAGTGTGTACTTGAGATTGTGTGAAATTCGTTCCATTTGGTGAGTGAGCTTTGGGGAGGTTTCCTTGAAAGAGGGGAGCCCTCCGTGAGGGTCTTTCGAGGGGGTCTTAATCGGTATTTACGCTAACTTCCGGAGAAAACCACGGAAAACTCTGAACGGTTAACGGTCGACGGACGCGCGATGGGACCCGAACCCGGGACTTTCACACTTCGCCCGTATACGATTTCCAATAATATAAACGTTGTGCCATGGTGAGGAGAACGGTACGTATCGTTCGTTGGTCCGACCCAGAGCGTCACCTCCGATCAGTGTTGCCAGAAACTTTTGCACATAAATCGCAAGTAGCTGCAGAAAGAGTCGCTAAGGTGACGTCATAGTATGACGTCAGATGAAGTGATGCCCTGCACTGCTTAAAATCATTATGCCGATTTGTCTGGTTGGTCCATTGGTTTCGATGCGTAGTTTTACACATAAAAGTCCGCCCCCCCCCCTCCCCTCACCCGTAAGTCTAAAATAAATATATCAAATTCACAGGTGATTTTTTTCGTTTCTTTTTGTAGGTAAAAAGTCTCGAATTCACAATCAAGTTCCATAACTGTTCTATTTTCCATCATTGAACGCCAAGGACGGATTAAAAGGGAAGACGGAGGGGTAACTGCCCCCCCCCAAATAAAAGAATTCAAACTTTTTGGAAATATTTTCTACAAAAGAAACCATTTCCCTCCTCCCCTCAATGTTACATGCCACTTTTTACCAAAGAAGCCGATACTGTTGCTTACAATGTGAGTAAATGCCCCGCTCTGGCGCAGCTTCTTGCAGCCAACACAGAGGAGACTCAGTCACTAAGATTCCTCTTCTGAGTCCGGTGTTGCTACTCACAATAAGAGTAAATGCCCCGCTGCGGCGCAGCATCTAGCAGTCAACAATGAGGAGACACAACAGTGACTGAGACTCCTCTTCTGTGTCCAGTGTTACTAAATATGTGTCACCATTTAGTTTTCAAACGTGATATCTTCATGTTTATTCAAATTTAAAAAAGGTGATTAGTTAAAAAAATATTAATTAGACATTGTAATCAAATCATTAATTTTGTTTTTATTGAATGACTACTGGAGATCAACAAAACATAATAATATATTTAGTTAATTTACTACAATGTTTTTTGATAGAAATTATTAAATTTTTACTATTAAGTATTCATCTCTTTTGCAAGTCCATTTAATAACATTATGTATATTCAGGGTGTTTTCTGGATTTTTAACATACTTAAATAAATCAATTAATAATCAATTAATCTGTCTAATTACTTATTGCTTAATTACATTGCTTAATTAATTATCCTAATTAATTATGTGGCGTGAACATTATTCACAAACACTATAGTCCTTAAAAATTTTCTAAGTTATTTTAAATGTCCATTTTATGGAAATAAAATAAGAATTCTTACATTTTTTCATGTAACTCCTTTTATTCTTGTGGTGGGGTTTCCCTCCCAGTTAAATATTGTATTAATAATTAATTAATAGTAATCAATCTAATTAATTAACGTATTGCTTTATATCTCGCTAATTACTTATTGATTTAACATTAATTATGTCTATTAATTAATTTAATTAATTACGCGGCGTGAACATTATCGACAAACACTAAAGTACTTAAAAATGTTCTAAGTCCAAACGAGCCGGGTTAAGCCAATGCGCCCAGTGAACAAAATCCGTACATAACATCAAACACTCACCTGAACCTACGTATGCAGTTGTAACCAAATATACCGTCCCTTTTCTCCAGCTCCAGCTAACGATACGTAGTACAATGTCATTCCGTTTTAATTGCGCTGGAGGCGAAATGAGCTTCGCAGTTTGAGCAATGACGTCTTCGTCTAGTACGCATGCGCGGATGAAGATAAAATAGAAAAAAACTGTTTTTTCTTACGAACAGACTTATTCTGTAAATAATACGAGTAATTTCTGTACGTTTTACAGACTTTTTTTGCAGTGTGTATAGAAGGAACTTAACATTGAATCCGCAGCGGTGGCGTAGACAAGGGGGGGGGGTCACAACATCCCCCATGAGGAATTTTTGCCGAACAAAATGTATATTCTTCACTCCCTTATCACACACACGTATGCATATGAGTGAATTGCAGTAGTCGTAAACCCACTGTAGGTATCACAAAATTATTCAGGCATCACAAAATTATTCATAAATAACTGTATATGAAAAAATTAGTATGTCGTTGGATCACTTTAATTTAACAGAACACCAAATAAGCTGAGCGTGTCAGAATCAGAAAAAAATTCTAAAATTACTTAACGATAGTAGACACTTTCTTATTTCTAAAACTGTAACTGGTAATGAAACGTCTATACTGTTTTTTGATGTTCCGACAAGCCAAAAAATTAAAATATGGGTCTTTTAAGATTACCCAAAACCAATAATTGCTAAAAGACAACGAGCAAGGAAAGAAGTAATGTATGCCGTTTTCTTCAGAAGTCCGGATTTGTCAAATCCATCAAGCTGGAGGGACAGAAGACATTTACAGCTTACTGGTGGACTAGTAATTGTCTTACAGAAATTCTTCAAGAAGCTTATGTAAAGAGACTCATGCTTCATCATGACAATGCATCTTCTCTTAGGGAAAAATTGGCAGTGGAATTTGGTGAACAAAACCACATCAAATTGATAGAACATCTTCCCTACTCCCCTGATTTTGCTATTTGGGACTTATAACTAGTTTTCAATCTTAAAAAAAAAGCGTTGTCTCCGTTTTCATTAGTAAGATGAGATTGATGAGGCTGTAAAAGCATATTTTCGATCGATTCCAAGAAATGGATGGCCTGCCGCTTTTAAACTTCTTAAAATTCGCGTACAAATGTGCATTTATGATGGAGGGGATTATTTTTAATTACTCCTAAAATTTGTTAAGTTTAACGTTTACCATTAAACAGTATCTCAAAAATTTTAGAGTGACGCTCGTACTCATGCCAAAGTAGACTATTTCTAATGTCTAAGCTTCATATTTCTAATGTTCTAAGCACTAGAATGAATTTATTTACAGAGCAACCATACCATGTAATATTGACTTGTTAATTGGTTAATTTAATATTCATAATTCTGAATACAAGTTATTTGTCAAACAAATCTAAAAAGCTTTTTCTTGCAAGGTAAATGTTAATCTAGTGTATTTATAACATCTCTACCACCACGCCAAAAAGAAAATCTAAAAATTTGGCCAAATTTGTTTGCCAAAATGCATTTTTGGGGGTTTTAAGCAATGCTGTATACAGGGACCTTCAAACAGAATTCAGCAGCTAAAACGGGTGAACAAATTGTAACCAAATTTTGTACATAAACTATATATCAGATGCGCTCAAAGTATTTTGAAAGAAAAGTTTACAAAAATGTCCATTAGTTGGCATTTTGCATTAAAAAAACCCACTAAATTTAACAATAGAAATGGCTAATTCAAAATGTAGAAATAATTCCAACATCTATTCAATATTTTTCAAACATTAATTAATTGATTTAGGCCATTTTTGAGCTGTATTCAGCTTGCGAAGCGCCACTTAACGGACATTTTTTGAACAAAAAAATTCCTTAAGCGCACCTCATGTACAGTTTATATGCCGAATTTGGTGGCAGTCGACTTATCTGTTTCTCAGTTATAACTACGCTGTACTATTTCAAAACCCCAAATCTTCATCCTAATATATAGTTTTTATAGTCTGATCCCTGACTCACTCTCTAACAATTACGGTTCCACCACTTCAAAACAAAACTTTTACCATCATTAATATAAACAGATTAAAAAGTTATTGTCTAAAAGTGTAATAAAATTCACGCCGCTTGTACGATTCGCTTGAAATTTTTCATAATCATGCATAAATCGTAAATAATCTGCGCTCCTTTAAAAATATGAAAATCCATTCCTTCCCTCATTTTTAAGCGATTTTTCTCTCTTTTCAGCTCCATTTTATTTCCGAGAGTCAAAAAAGTGCCTAATTCGAGTGATAAAATGAGCTGTTTCAAATAAAAATGATGTCATACTATTGGGGATTCCTATTCATTTAAAATAGTTTTTCAAGATCACACAGTTTATTTTTTTTTCACAAATAAATCGTCTGCATGGATATAAGAAAGGCTGTGTACACAAAACGAAATATTTCGAAAGCGAAAAGTTACCGCACTTTTCTAGAAGAGCATGAAATTCGATTTGGGTGTATAACAAAAATTGAATATGGAGTTATTTATTTTAGGCTGATGGAGATTAAATATATTGTGCGTAGACGTATTTTCGTCGAATGTTTTTTCTAGCGCCCGTTGTAATTGCCTCCGCAACGGGCTTTGATTTCTAGTTTCGAATAGTTTGCGTAAAAACTGACCATTATGTTTCACATGTCTACGTAAGCTAATGAAGCAACGAAACTTTGAAGGTCTATTTATCGAAACTAGGATGCAGATTCCCGTTTTTGTCCAGGTAGTAGTGAGATCATGGAAATACCTTAAGTTGCATGCAGTCTATAAAGTATTCAATACTTTTATTAACTGCAAAATGATGCTCAGGAGAAAAAAAAAAGTTTTTAATTTTCAATGAACGATAAATTACGTCTAACCCATTATGATACCTTTTCAAGCACATTAGTTTTATCTTTACACATTGAATTTCATAAAGAAATATTAGCTCTGAGTGGCAAAACATTGGACCTTCATCCAATCAAATGGACAACTTCTGCCACTCAAACGCGCGCATAGATTTTGCGCATGCTGTTTGTTTACACTTCTGCCCATTCCTAATAAATTTAGCTTTACCTCAAATTGAAGAAGTCTCCAAACGCATGTTAAACTATGGTTGACCATAGACCGTAAAGTATAGCATTTTTTTGTGTAAAAGAAAAAGCATAAAAGCTTCATCAATTATATTTAATTTAAAACTTCCTTATGTAAAAATAATATTATTCAAGTCGTTTTGCTGGAAATAAATGAATGGGTCAAAACTTGTTTTCAATGGAAAAGAAGAAAAACCGACATCAAACACACCATTCAACTTTGTTGGGTAAAGTTAAAGACGCATGTAAACGCATTACTTTTAGCACATCCAATGCCATATACATTTTTCATAACTGTCAGTATGTGTATTTATATGAATAATGTCTAATGAACAAAGATATTTTTCCTCGAGCGATAACAAGTTATTTCTCCAAAATATCTATTTACATTCACAGGAAATATTTTGCGTTTCGAGGTTCAAGCGGAAACACCCGTCTAAAATATGCATCTCCCCAACGCATTAATAATTTCATGATGCTGCAAAATTATCCGTATCTAGTTGTATTCTCAAATAACGATGGAAGAAAACGATCTGCAGAACAGGAAATGACATTCTCGGGTTGTTTTCTCCTGAAATTGAGATTTATGTTGAAGATTTCTAAGTGAACCGAAAAGGATCTTTTCATTTTGGAAACTGCAGATTTTAATGATTTTGCATCTATTATCGCGGCTTATCTGCTACTGAACGAATTTAAATTCTTATCGTTAGTTTACGCTTGAGGAAATTGCGTTAAGATATTCTACAGGAAAACCCAAAATATAAATTGTACCTAAGTATATCTTGAGTTTTAATTGCTGTAGAAAAAAAAAGTTTACAAACTAATATTTGAATTTGAATTTTTTCTTTCTGCATAAATTTTATCTTTTAAAGGAACAATTTTCTTATATTTTAAATTTAAGGATTGGAAGAATTTCAATAAAATCCGTTATTTTTTATTTGTTCAGTTAATTTT
The DNA here is from genome assembly GCA_038373885.1 of Cheiracanthium punctorium. Classification (NCBI taxonomy): domain Eukaryota; kingdom Metazoa; phylum Arthropoda; class Arachnida; order Araneae; family Cheiracanthiidae; genus Cheiracanthium; species Cheiracanthium punctorium. Next base: position 119,240 of record JAWZYV010011708.1, on the reverse strand, counting down.
TTTAAGCATTGCTTTCCTCAGATATGGCATTATCGTGAAAACTGATTAGAGACCGTACGAATGTTACACGCTTTGCAATTAAGAAGGTAAATATGACAACGAGCAAAACTACAGACTATAACATACGACTCATTAATATTTGGGCTTACTATTGTAGCTGATATTTTCCAAGCCATGAGCCCGAATGGAAAGAGTCTTTTCAGGAGTTTTATGTCATACTAATTTTGAAGAAGACAAAATTTATATATTCATGAAAAAATTAATTCATTGCAATTTAATAATTTCTTATTAATATGAAAAAAATGATAAAAGTCTTATTGTAACCTTTAGACTTTGACAAATATTTTGTAATAATTGATAATAAATACTTCCAATTTTAAGAGTCTCTAACATAAGAGGGGGTGTCATATTTCGGTGCTTTACAGCTCATACAATATTCGTTAATCATTAGAGCTTTTGATTTCGTCGATACACAGAATGCTAACATGAAGTGAAAAGTAAAGATCAACGTCAAACCTTGGATTTTATTTGATTGTATGAAGGTTACTCTAATACAAATTTTACTATTTGCAGTACTTAAAAGCATTACTGGGATAAAACGAGTATTTTTTCAGCTTTGAATACGTAAATTAAACTAAAAATGTCACCCAAATTCGGATTTGTATTAAATTTATTACTTTTCTTAGATAAGGCAAACTGCACAAAGTACTCACACACAACGTAATGAGTTTATGGAAAATCATGTAGTTGAACAACATGATTAATTGTTGATCGTTCATTTCCATTAAAAGTACATCAGTGAATTATTATTCGGAATGTATCTTAAATAAGATTAGTGCTCCTTCTCTATAGAATGTAGAAGTACAAACTTATATCTGGTAACTTTTCGCCTGAAAAATTCTTTTTGTTTGCTGCAAATTCTTTTTGTTTTAACAAATAGAATTTATTCTTTCTCATATATCCTGTCCAGTCATGAGAACGACATTGTCACAAAAAAGGCAGATATATGTGTATACCATATCAGTTTTATATAGGTGGCTCCGAAAGTAGTCATGCTCCATGACAACACAAGTTAAACGCTTCAAATATGTTGAAAAAACGTTCAACAACAGCCCCAACGAAGTCATCTGCTAAAATAACAGTTGAATGAGATCCCACTGTCACAAAATCAAGGGAAAAGCTCATTTCAGGTGAATATGGTGACACCTGTTTAAAAAAAAAATTGCCTCGTCGGTTGAATCTTAAGACCTCTTACTAAAGTAACAATGAGTTACTCTGTGAGCCGAATCATGTGACATCTGACGAATAATGCGTTCTCTGAGACAATTTTCTTCTTTTATGAGTCATTCAATCATTTCAGCACATCAAAGACGTATCCGTAAGGGATGGGCCAGAGGTGTCAGTACCCCTATCGAAATCTGGAATTTTGCTGACTGAATGTGAATAATCAAGGATTTTTGTGAGATATTCTATCTTTTACAACTTTTGGCCACTCCCCGAAATGATATCATGTCTACGTGTCTTCAGCATATATTTGGTAGATTTTAAGCAATGAGATGCTAACCAAAAGAGAAATGGTAAATCATGACGATTTTTTTTCCATTTTCTTTTTAATGGATGCAAAAGTTTCACTTTCACCCTATAAATTTGCAATATGTTAAATCTTTCTTTTCCTCTGACTTTCCTAAATATGTACTTAGATTCACCAAATTCTTTTTTTAACGAAAGAGAGAGAAAAAGTTGTCAACCCTCACGACTTTTCCTTCTATTTTTTGTTCGTTAATTTATTTTTCACAAATTCAATGCAATTTCACTCAAGTTTTTCTTGATATATTAATATTTCTTTACCCTCTCTATTTTAAATGCATTGGGAAAATGCCGTTTACAATCGTAATATAACTAAATACATTTTGAGCTGGATACATGTTCACTCTGTCGTGGCTACAATGTCCTCCACGTTGAAACGATATATCTGGAGGCGCCAAACCATGGGCTGGTCTCTTATCTAAATTAGGTTAAAATTAGTCGAATCCCAGTTAAGACGGTTTTCCTCCCACTGTGGTTTAATTAAATGGAAGTCCCTCTATTCGAGCATCGACGTCCCTGGTGCCACTCTGAGGTTGGCCAAGGAATATTAGAAGCAAAAACGATGGAAGCAAATAAATATTTAGAATTCAAACCTAGAAAAGAATTTATATATAAATTTGATACACAATTGATACACACACAATTTAAATATTGATACACACAAAATTTAAACATGTCGAAGCTTGTTTAAATTGTGTGCGCACGCAAATTACAAAAAGACCATACAAACAGTTATTCAAAAAATCTTTTCTGAGGTAGTAGAAAGCATAAACTTTAAGCCAACGCATACTCTGTAATGGCTAGTAATTTTTTAAGTTATCGTTTTCATGAATGAAATCACTACAAGATTCTCCTAATAATATTGTTCTCTTAATAACAACATTCTCCTATAATAACGTACAAAATTCTCCTAATAACATAGCTGATCAACTCTACTGAAATGAATAATCAGAATGAATAATCACTATCTGTTAAGAAACGACATCAGGACTTTTCCGACAACGTACCCAATAGTTGTTACCCGGAAATTCTTCGGACAAATAAGCTACGGGGATTATGTAGTTACGAGTTTCTTGCTTGAGGCTGGTTCTCACAAAATTAAAAGAGACAATTTCTCTCGGGCATTTCTAATAAAAACGGTCTACTACTAGAGCTATTTTAAAATCTTCGAATTCTCGTGCTATGACCTTTAACCCTTTGAGGCGCAACCCTTTCCCAATGTTGAAAAAAGGGCACTGTAACGTCTTGGGTGTGGAATGGTAGCGTTGAGAATTACAGCTAAGTTCCGTTTACAGGAAATTAATTTATTTATTTACAATTTTAACATGATTAAATAGGATGTTATATACAAGTAAATCAGAGTCCCAATAGGGCTTTCAATAGAAGACCAGTCCTTTCACACGGGCAGAGCCCTTCTGTCCACAACCGGACTTACAAAAAAAAACAGTTCACAGGGCAGCGCCCTACAGTACTTCGATCGGACTTCAAAAAAATGTTGCCGGAGGCCTTCTCTCGACCTCCCCTCCCCAGCTCTTTTGCTCCGCCAACTCTCTCGGTTCTCTTCCGGTTCTCCTCTCACCCTCATCTTTCATCGATTCCTTATTGGATATCTCTACAGACGGGGGTGGATTCAAGGATTCCCAATTGGTCCGTACCTGGCGCCTGTCCATCTCCTCTAGAAGGCACCTTCAGGTCCAGCTCACGTAGACGCGATCAATTTCGGCGCTCTTTGAAGGTGCGATTGCTTTGAAACAAACTGTCTGGAAAGGCGACACCAAGTCTGTCCTTTTGTGTGGATCTGGGAATCTTACAACTCCCCCCCTTCTCCGGTGAACTTTTCGAAGGAAAAGTTAATCCTTTGGTTCAGGCAGTTGATCAATTACACTCTACTATACAATAGGCAAGGAACCGAAAAAAAAAGGAGAGAAATATATCCAGAATATATCTAACGGTTTCTTTCCCTTTCAAAATTAAATTTTAGAATATACTTAGAATATTAAGTTAGAAAATACATACATATTACCTGATTATATTTTCCTAATACAAAACACATATAATCTCAACTTTAAATTTTTACACAATGAAAATATTTACATTTTATGCTTTCACCTTTAGATACGACTTAGGCAGTCTGCATGGCAGTTATTTTTTCCAGCGCGGTGAACTACTGTAAAATCGAAAGGCTGCAATGCCAGTGACCACCTCAATAGTCTCGGCTTGTTCCCCGCGTTGCTTTTGAGCCATACTAAAGGGTTATGGTCAGTTTCTATAGTAAATTTCTGACCGTCTAAGTAATGTCTTAACTTTTTTATAGCGAATATTATCGCCGCGCATTCTTTCTCGGTCGTGCAAAATTTCTTCTCAGCCTCACTAAATTTCCTACTTAGATAGAGAACAGGATGCTCGTCTTTCCCGGTTCTCTGGGCCATGACTATCCCAATCCCTACATTAGAAGCATCTGTCTGAATGATAAACTCTTTTTTAAAATCTGGAGCGTACAACACCGGATTTTCCGTCAGCCTCTGTTTTAACTTGGAAAGGGACTTTTCCATTTCGGGAGTCCATTCTATGCTTTCTTTTTTATTTTTTCCCTTTAGTGCCCTCGTTAAAGGCTCCACTAACGTGGCATAATGCTCTATATATTTTTGATAAAACTAAGCCATACCTAAAATTTTCCTAATTTGAGTTTTATTAGTGGGAGATGGGAAATCTAGCACCGCTTGAATTTTCGCTTGTGAAGGTGTTCGACGACCGTTTCCTACTACGTGCCCTAAGTACTTTACTTCGTCTTGAGCGAATTTGCATTTCGAAGGTTTTATCGTTAATTTCGCTTCCTTCAATTTCTTTAAAACACAGTCTACGTGTTTGAGGTGATCCTCCCAATGTGCCGAAAAGATGGCGATATCGTCTAGATATGGGACACAAAACTCTTCCATTCCTCGTAATAACATATCCATAAATTTAGAGAAACGGTAAGGTGCAGAGACTAACCCAAAGGGCATAGTTACCGGTAAATACGACCCGAAGGTTGTTACGAACGCGGCTAATTTTTGAGCTCTGGGGGTTAGCGGTATTTGCCAGTATCCTTTAGTCAGATCTAAAATGGTAATGAACTTAGCTGCGGCGACTAACTCCACTCTCTCCTCTATATTTGGCAAGGGAAAGTACTCTGCCTTCGTTATCGAGTTTAATTTCCGGTAATCTATACACGGCCGCGGGTCACGCCCCGGTGTCTCTATCAACAACATTGGCGAAGTGTATTCACTCTCGCCAATTTCGATAACGTTTAGCTCTAGCATCCTCTTTATTTCTCTTTTCAGAATCTCTGTTTGCCTCGGCGATGTTCTATAAGGTTTTGATCGGACAGGCTGATCACTAATCAACTCGATATCGTGCTCAATTAAATCTGTTCTACCCGGATCATTAGAAAACAATTTCCGGTGCTTGTCTAACAGTTGTTTTAACTGAGTAATCTGCTCCTCAGTACACCGCTTATCCAAGTTATCTTCCCTCACTATCTCCTCAAAATTGTATACTTCTGGGTTCGCGTTCGGGTACGGTATCTCTAAGTCTGTCTCCTCTATTGCTCTATTTACCTTATCTTCAACCAAAACATTGATCATCTCCACCCTTTGGTGGTATGGTTTTAAGAGATTAACGTGATATATTTGCGATCTTTCTTTCTTCCCGGGTAATCTTACAATGTAATTCGTCTCCGAAATTTTACTTTCGATCGTCCCTGGGCCTACCCAATTAGCGGTCATTTTGTTTGGTTTTGAAGTGGCCAAAACTAAGACTTGTTCTCCTATTTTAAATTCCCTTTTTACGCTACTCTTATCGTGCCAGTATTTACGTTTCTCTCTGGTTTCTTCCATTCGCTCGGAGGCTAACTCCTGGCACCTTTTTAACCGATTTATTAAGTCAAACACATATTCAGTGACTAAACTCGGTTCTTCTTCTTCCGCGCTCCACTTTTCACACAATAAGGTCTCAGGGGTGCGCAGATTTTTACCAAATACTAGCTCGCTCGGAGAAAAACCCGTCGAGTCGTGCTGTGCGGTTCTCAACGCTAGTAGCGCAAAAGGCAAATTCCTCTCCCAGTCTTTTCCACTTTCTAAGCACAAAACCCTTAATAACCTCTTCACCGATCTATGCCAGCGTTCAATTGCGTTCGTCTGTGGATGGTGCACAGAGCTATGAATCACCTTAATTCCGAATCTCTCAAAGAAAGTGGAGGTGAGTACGCTAACAAAACTCGTGCCCCAATCACACTGTATTTCTTTCGGAAAACCAGTACGACTGAAAACAACCAACAGAGCATCGATGACCGATTCTGATTTAATATTTTCAAGGGGAACGCAATCTGGAAATTTTGTTGCTACACATAAAACTGATAAAAAATATTTTTTTCCCGTCTCCGATGCAGGTAGTGGTCCTACTAAATCTATGTTTAATCGGGAAAAAACTTCTGTAATTATGGGCACTAGTTGAAGAGGAGCGCGCTTTTGATCACCCGCCTTGCCGACTATTTGGCACGGCTCACACGTCCTTACAAATTCTTCTGTGTCCTTTATAATATTTGGCCAAAAGAAATACCGTAACAATTTCCCTTTTGTTTTGGTAGCGCCTAAATGCGCCCCTACTCCGTGATGACACAGCTTTAATAATTCCTCTCGATACAGTTTCGGTATGACAATCTGCTTTCTCGAATTCCCATGGTGATCAGTCACCCTACGAAAATAGCATTCATTCTCTAAGAAAAACTCTGAGTTCTCCTTTCCCACTTGCCTTTCAAAGTGTCATCTAATTTCTGATGTTCTATGAGCTGCGCCGGGCTAACTTTCGCTAATGCCAGCACCCCGTCGGGTTCCACTGGTGGTAATTCGAGGTCTGGTTCTTCCTCCCCTTTCTCTTCCTGGGTTTCTCCGAATTCTGCATTTCTTTCTTCCGTAAGGGAATTTTCTTTACCCGCTAGCTTCGTCTGACTGCGCGTCACTACGGCGTTAATTAATTCCGGGTTGTTCCGTTTCGCCTCGATTAGTTCCTGGGTTTGATTTCCTAGGATATAATGTTGCATTTCAATATCTGGGCCCACGACTGCTGCTTTGGTCGTTACTAATCCGATCTCCTCAATTTCCAATTCTACCTTCGCAACGGGTAAACATCTAAATTCGTTTTCTAGGGGCTGTTTGAGCCAAATAACCTCTCCCGTAAACTGTTCAGGACGTACAAATTCCCTGGGGGCTAAGTCTACGCTGGACCCCGAGTCTCTGAGAACTAACCGTTCTACTTCATTGATCCTAGTCGTGCTAAGATAGGGAGTAAATGATGGGCTAAATCCTTCTGCACTACCCAGATTATTCACTCTTTCCGCTTGATATTGTTTGAATTTCGGACAATTTGGGCGCAAATGCTCTAAACTCCCACAGAAAAAACAAGCGGGAGGTTTTCTTTTTTCAAAGATTTTCTCCCTCTCCCCTTGCTTCCCATCGCTATTTTTATCTCTCCAGTTTGGTACTTTAATTTCTATCGGTTTCTTATCGGGGAGAAATTTTTCTGGCTGTCTAAATTTCTCCGCCTTGTGTTCCTCATTTCCTTTTACCCACGGCTTTTTATTGGATCTCCTTGCCATTTCATATTCATCCAGTTTAGTAGCCAATTCATTCGGATCTGTGAATTTGCTCCATGAGTCCAACATGTGCTCTCTCATCTCTGGAGTCGCGCGTCTTTTTATCTGATCAGTGATCATTAAATTTTGAAGAGCTTCGAATGTTTTAATCTCCAAACCTGATAGCCATCCCTCTAAATAATTTCTGAGTTCGAATACTAAATCTTTCCACAATCCCTCTCTTTGTTTCGCATGCGAAATAAACTTAGTTCGGAAAGCCTCGGGACTTAATTTAAACCTATTCAGTAGCATGTTTCTCACATATTGAAAATCCTCTAACTTAGATTCCGGCTCCCGAATTATCATTTCTGCTATTTGCATAGGTAGAAGGGATAACAATTGCGTGACCCATTCACTTTCCTCAATATTTGCTTTTTTAGCATGTCTCTGAAACAGTGTCAGAAAAAGTGACATGTCAGAAGTTAAGGGGTCAAAACAGGGCATTAAATTTTTCAAGGAAACTTTTGGAGTTCTCTCTCCAGTAGTAGAATTTAAACTGAGGGCCTCGCTCGTCTGCGCGATTTTCAGTTTTTCAATTTCAAAATCTCTTTCCATTTGCCTCTCTTTCAACTGCCTTTCTTTTTCCAATTTTTCTTCCTCTATTTTTTCTAAACGTTCTTCCTGAATCACTTTAATCTGGCTTATAGCTATCTCTTTATTAAAATCCTCACTTTCCTCAATTTTTTTTATGATTTTAATGACCGTGTCACTTGAAGCTACCTCTACTCCAAATTCTCCCGCCAAAGTTATCAGATCGGCCTTTCTATATTGAGCTAATTCAGACATTTTTCATTTCCCCAAAATTTCACGTTAGAAACTAATATAACTGTAGGTCTCTACACGCTTCCCCAAATTTCTAGGAACTCACGAACAATCAAGAATTTACAATACTCCCCGTACTCCTTACTACAAGGTACATAAATTCTCACTTTTACCATACAATACTCCTTAATCATGCATTAAATACACTTATCACATATAATAAACAGTAACTTTCACATATCATACTATTCACTCTGCGGAAAAAATAACTGTTCTTTTCTGAATCTTTCAATTTATATTAAAAAATTTCTTTCTAAGATTACAAACTTTTGAGAGCTATATCCTTTTAAATTCCATTTAATTATTACACTTGCAATTTTTTTTATATGAATTCAAATTTTGTCTCAACCTTATATTATGAAATTCTTAACATAAAATATTGAAATTTTTAGTATTTTTCAACCAAATTGATCCTGCCGGTTTGTACAGTAGAGTAATAATATAATGCAGCTGTCTACCTTTCTGGACGACGTCTGCTTCCTCGAAATGGTATTCGAGCTTGCTTCTGGATCACGACCGGAACACTTAGTCACTGGAACGGGCGTCCTTCTCTCAGGCTGGCTGTCTATCTCTTTCATGAACGGGCGTCCTTCTGTCTCTCAGAGTGTCTATCTATCTCTTTCAGGAACGGGCGTCCTTCTTTCTCTCAGACTGGATGTCTATCTCTTTCAGGAACGGGCGTCCTTCTTTCTCTCAGACTGGATGTCTATCTCTTTCAGGAACGGGCGTCCTTCTTTCTCTCAGACTGGATGTCTATCTCTTTCAGGAACGGGCGTCCTTCTTTCTCTCAGACTGCAGACTTCTATTCTTGTCCTATAATCCACACCGTTCTGCAACCATTTTCTTAGCTGTAACGTCTTGGGTGTGGAATGGTAGCGTTGAGAATTACAGCTAAGTTCCGTTTACAGGAAATTAATTTATTTATTTACAATTTTAACATGATTAAATAGGATGTTATATACAAGTAAATCAGAGTCCCAATAGGGCTTTCAATAGAAGACCAGTCCTTTCACACGGGCAGAGCCCTTCTGTCCACAACCGGACTTACAAAAAAAACAGTTCACAGGGCAGCGCCCTACAGTCCTTCGATCGGACTTCAAAAAAATGTCGCCGGAGGCCTTCTCTCGACCTCCTCTCCCCAGCTCTTTTGCTCCGCCAACTCTCTCGGTTCTCTTCCGGTTCTCCTCTCACCCTCATCTTTCATCGATTCGTTATTGGATATCTCTACAGACGGGGGTGGATTCAAGGATTCCCAATTGGTCCGTACTTGGCGCCTGTCCATCTCCTCTAGAAGGCACCTTCAGGTCCAGCTCACGTAGACGCTGTCAATTTCGGCGCTCTTTGAAGGTGCGACTGCTTTGAAACAAACTGTCTGGAAAGGCGACACCAAGTCTGTCCTTTTGTGTGGATCTGGGAATCTTACAGCACCCGTTGCCATCGTTCGACTTAACTACCAGCAAAATAGCGGACGATCGAAGCGTTCATCGCGTGCCACAGTTCTAGAGACCCTTTTTTGACGACAGCTGGCTGTGCGCGCACAGCCAGCTGTCGTCCGCCATCTTGCCGATAGTTAAGTCGAACGATGGCAACGGATGCCCTTTTTTCAGCATTGGGCAATCTATCCAGCTGTTCTCGCCTTCTTCCATTTTTCAGAAGATGTCAGTGCTGTTAAGAAGAATCGTGACCCTTTACGGGAAATGACGTGCTAAAAAGTAAAGGATTCTCGTGGAGCTATGTCACCCGAAACTATTTTTATAGAAATCCAATCTATTCTTCGTGACTGGTAACAGTCAAAATGTCAGATTTTGGTGTTCCCAGAGCGGGAACACTGCCCGTTAAAGGGTTAACGACAAAGAAACGTAACGTACCGAACATTGTTAAAGGAAAAAGTGAATAAAATTTATAAAATGCTTGAATAGTATTCTGCGCTTAAATTTCTACTTCATTGTTCTTTTCGTTCTAAATGAAATCCAATTAAATAATTAAATCTAAACAAATATCAATATCACCTTTGAATTAAATTTACCAGTCTTCACATTTTGCTTTGTAAGAAGGAACAACGTGCTCACAATATTACATAGTACATAATTATGTATTAAGAACTTCTAGGTTTTAAATGTAGTATTTACTAACCGGTATAATATAAAAATGAAAACACAAGGCAGTAAGAGATGTGTTGTTTCCAGCACTGTGCTTGGAAATAAGGTATTTTAATAAGACAATTTTCAAATACTTTTTGGCTGCAAGTAATGCTGCAAGCAAATCGTACTATTGGTTTGGAAAATTGCATGCATTCGAGAGACTGCAACGTTTGCTTTGTCTGTTTGACAGGTTTGACGTCCGTGGTTTCTTTCGGTAGGGACTCTTTAAGGACGAGAGGTTTACCATCAAAATCAGTACACGACTGCAGTACAATACAAGTGCGTGGGAAGCCATTCTTTTTCTGCACGCTTCCGCAGATTTTAAAGCAAGTGTTAAATTACTAGCAGATTTTCATGATCCAGTGAAAATTTCCAAGTACAATGCAGCAAACAAAAGACTAGTCGCACTTAACAATTTTGATTTAAAATTTTTTTAAATAAATCGATACTTCATTCTTTTAAAAGCATACTGAATATATAGAAAATAAACTCAGCTCAGTTCGGGAAGACACTCAGTAAGAGAATTTTGCTTCTCTGGTGTGCTTCTATCAAGATCAGTTTAGCAAAATTTGTCACTGTAACAGGTAAAGTATGACCACCTACTTGATACATACTAGAACGACTGAACTCTTTTTATATAAAGGTTTTTTGTACTCTATTTTTCTTGTTATTGTACAAAGAAGATTTTACATTTCAGTGGGATCTGGGAGTAAATCTTTCTTGACACCGAAGAAGAACGACTACCGTCGTTTTAAAAATTTATGTGTGCAATTGTTCGTCTCTCTTGAAGGGCCAAATCTTCAGAAACTGTTTCAACCACACTGGGGAAGCAATAATCTTTGTTAATAAAGGTTCATACTTAATTGCTTAATTTTTTTTATCTTTATGGTCATATTTGGACATAGATATTTTCCTTCATGCTTTCCCCTCAACGTTTTAACTCATGATATAATGCACTTAACCCTTTGAAGTTCACCCATTTCTCAATGTCAAAAAGTGCAGCCGTTGCCATCGCACGATTAAATACCAGTAAGATGGCTGTCGATCTAATCGCCCAGTGCATGCTACACATCTCAAGAATATTTTTGACATAGCTGCACAGACAGCGGTACCATCTTGCTGGTAATTAAATCATGCGATTTCAACGGCTGCATTTTTTCTACACTAGGCAGTCTATCAAGATGTCCTCCTTAAGTATTTAATTGAAATGAAAATGTATTCTTCGTGAATCAAAACAGCCAAACTGCCAGAGTTGTGTCCTCACGGCGAGGACACCACGCGTTAAACGGTTAACCCTTTAACGCGCAGTGTTCCCGCTCTTGGAACAACAAACTCTGACGTTTTGACTGTTGCCAGTCATAAAGAATAGATTTGATTTCTATAAAAATAGTTGCAGATTATGAGGGAGTTGTCGAAGGTCGATCACGAAACATTCCCTTGGCCGTTTACATGACGTATAGTGTATTAAAAATATCCATGATTTACGCTGAAGACTTAGAAACCAGGAAGACGACTCGAATTCAGAAAAGCTACGTTTATTGGAGGTATCCGCAAAACAGTCTTACAGAATCACGTACAGTACTTTGCTTTAGTAGTAAATAACACCAGGGACATATCTAATCGTTCCGCCCACCAGCGTGCCGGAGTCCCATAATAAAAGAACACAACATCCTCTGACGGAGAGCTATCGAGAAGTGTTTTTAAAAACTTTTACAAAACTGGCCAGATTTTACAGGTTGGCGAGTGAAATATGAGCACCCATAAGTTACACGCCTACTGGACAGTTCACGTGACAACTGTCCAGTAGGCGTTATAAATATAAAAATTTGAAATTAACCTAACAACAGCAAATCGCCAAGGCCGCAGTGCCAGAATTTGGCGACGCCAAAACAAAAGCCTACAACCCCCGTGAGAAAGCAAAGATGGACGACCGGGAGGTACCAAGAACTTACACAGCAGATGCTAAAGCGGAATTAATTTAGAATAAAAATCTCAAACGCGAACAAAAAACAAACGTGCACTTATCAAGCAGAAAAGCAAAGCGGAGAGAGAAATTAATATGGAATACGAAATTTTGATTTTGAAAGACGAAACATGGGAACATTATTTTAAGACGCGAAAAATATGTGAACTTCGTCACACGGATGACATAGCTCCACGAGAATCCTTTACTTTTTAGCACGTCATTTCCCGTAAAAAATGGTCACCATTATTTTTAACAGCACTGACATCTGCTGAAAAATGGAAGAATGCGAGAACAGCTGGATAGATTGCCCAATGCTGAAAAAAGGGCAGCCGTTGCCATTGCTCGACTTAACTACCAGGAAGATGGCTGACGATCGAAACGTTCATCGCGTGCCACAGATCTAGAGACCCTTTTTTCACGACAGCTGGCTGTGCCCGGCACAGTCAGCTTCGTCAAAAAAGGGTCTCTAGATCTGTGGAACGCGATGAACGTTTCGATCGTCCGCCATCTTCCTGGTAGTTAAGTCGGGCGATGGCAACGAATGCCCTTTATTCAGCATTGGGAAAGGGTTGCGCCTCAAATGGTTAAATCAAGAAAAAAGACTTTTTTCTACAGCATAAACTTCAAAATTTGGTAAAGGAAAAAAACCGCAAAGGTATACTTGGAAACACCTCTACATTACTTTAGATTAATCTAATTACAAATTTTTCTCATATATTGAATTAAACCAGTGAATAGAGCAAAATAAAGAAAATTAAAAAAAGAAAAAAATCCTTCCTAAGCCACTGATGTAAAAAATTGCGATACTACCGTTAATAGGATTACTCCTGAAAATTCTTCTTCGCATTCTGCAACGACCCTATTTGCTGACAAAAGAAACGTAATACTCTTCTTCGGAAAAAAAGGAAAAAACGTGAGTGGAGCTTGTAAAATGTTCGAACACTGTTCCGTTCTTAAAAATTTCTTCCGTTTTTTTTTTAATTCGTTGCGCAATCTAATTAAATCCCAAAAGAAAATCACTTGCAGCCGCCCGGAATTTACGAGTGTTATTTGCTTTTATAAAAGAAACGTATAAAAGGAAATATATGGAGGATGTAGATGCAAAACTCACGATCTGTACTTTTCCAAAATAATATATTATCCATATTTAAATTCTAGCTTTGACAGAATTATGACAGGTTTAGGATTATGTGCAAGTAGTTGTAATGGAAACAAGTATAGATCACAAAAAATTATGCTCCTACATCATGTTTGTTAATAAGTTTTTTCCATTTTCTAAGAACTACCTTTCTAACTGGAAAATGCGCGTTTTGCATCTGAACACGTCATATGAAGGGTTATTCAGATTTTACGTCTGTCCAAAATTTTCGTTTAAGGAAGATTTTGCTCAATCGAGGCACATCGTTGGAAAGGTATGCGAAAATGTAAACTTCTGCAATACATGGCAGTTGTATGAAAAATTATTAAGTTACAAAAAATATAAGAATTATGAAAATTTTAAGTTAATATGGAAATTTATTAAGCCACGAGAACACGTAAAAAAACACAAGAGTGTTTACCAGTGGCGTAGCCAGAAATTTTTCATGGGGGGGGGGTTACGACTACCGCAACTCATATATATGTATACGTGTGTGTGATTAGAGAGTGAAGAAAATACAGTTATATGACAAAAAAATTCCTCGTGGGGGGCTATGATCCCCCTAACCATCCAATTCCTCCGTGTCTACCCCACTGGTTATTACCCTTTGGTTTTGATAGTTCAATTTTTAGTTCATTCCATTTTTCGTATATTGGTGAATGCATATTTTTCAATTGTCTAACGTTACGGTATTCGCTTGAAATATAACTATTGAACAATTTTTCTTTTAGACACTTTCTTTTATTTACACATATACCGAAATTGTACTTTACTTACATAAAAAACCTAATATATAAACTATATATTTTTAAGATGAAAAACAAATCTTCTGTAAGGAAAGGTGTCCCAAAATGATCCTCTTAAGGTTGAAACTTGTATAAAATAACATTAATGTTTAAATGAAACTTTGGGCCTTTTCCATCATATTTTGCACTATATTTTGCATCCTAAATATATTTTAATAATATTTTAAAAGCACAATGAGTTATGAAAAATAGATTTTTAGAAAGTGTCTAAAGGTTCATTTTACCCTCAACTCAAGGGCAAAATAATCCTTCATCAGAAAATAATGTTAATTTGTTTTTCATCGTCAAAATAAAAGATATAAAAGTAACTAGCCGCCAAGGCGGCCAGCTTTGCCTCCCCCCCCCATATCTTACTGTTTTGTATACTCAGGGCAGTCTTGTACAAATTATCGGACTCATTTCAATGAAAATTGTGTTTCTTTGTTTTAGCAGTTATTGTCATTAAATTTATTTAAATTAGGGTTGCTACAAATTTTGGATGTCATGGTAAAATATGATGGTGGCCATGAGGGCAAAGCCAAGTACTAACATTGCAAGATGTGTGAAAAGATATAATGGGTGACATTTCCATTCATACAATTGTTATAAAAATACTTTATTGGATGATAAAGTGCTGTACAAATTCCTACAGAAATACTTCTTAGTTGCAACTGCGGGGTTGATGTGCCAAAAGTTAGCATTACGTAAAATGCATCCTAAATATATTTTAATATATATTTTAATATATTTATATAGTACTGCGTACTATACAACCTGATGTTGTATAGTACGCAGACATGATACTTTTCAGCCTAATAGTGGAATTCCGTTTTTTCAGTATTAGATTTTATTATTCCTGGGATCGATGCAAAAATACATTAAAATTTTCGGACATGTGTATGAGGGGGTGTCTTTGCCAACTGAAAATATATTCGAACTGGGGATTTTATCATCGGACTTTTTTTCAAATATCCTCATTAGAACAATTAAAAGAACCTTACATTTTTTTTTGGTTACAATTTTTGTTTCACTTAAAAAAGGCGACAGAACTTCTGGTGCACTGTTGCAGTTAAAAACGCTTCTTATCTAGGGATGGACGCGAGACGCGAGAATTCTCGCATTGTCTCGCGAGACGAGAAGCGAGACGAGACAGGCATTTTTTTTGCGAGACGAGACGCGAGACGAGAAAGAAAATATTTTGCGGGACGCGACGCGAGACGAGACAGAGTCTTGTCTCGCGCGAGATTTCTCGCGAGAATTCTCGCATTTTTTTCCGTCTCGCATAAATACGATCTGAAAAGCGACAATTTGCCTGAAGCCTCTACCGTTTAACTTGCGTCTCCTTCGTTTTCGGTCCTGGTATACTATCAGCACTCTACAATACGCACAAACACGTAACATTTAAAATTAGAACAGACGAGAGATATACAAAACACACAAAGGAGAGGATAAAGAAAGAGGCGGAAAAAAAAAGAAAACAGAGTAGAGTTGAAAGAAAAATAATAAGTAAATAGGAAAGGCGGTACGGTATGCTCAAATCAGACCACTTTTAGACGGGGCCCGCGGCATTAAGTTTGGGCCCCCCCCCCTTACTATCCCCTTTTTTACGCATTAAGCCCCTTTACTGAGCCCCCCTTTTTTAAGCATTTTAACCCAGTTTTGACCGCTGTTGTACTCGAAAATTTCATTTCAGTTAACTGTAGTTTATGTACTTTAATCAAATCGTATTTATCACCCCAAAAAAATATCTCTAACTTGATCTAGTGATAGACAATTAGGTAATACCTATATTATAGAGGAAATTCAGTTTTTTCCCCACAATTACTATTTCAGTACATATGAATTTATAATTTAGATAATCGGGATATATATGGGCCCCCTTTTTCTTCAGGGGCACCGGACTACCGCCCCCCCTTGCCCCTGTAATAATCCGGTTTCGGGTATATCAGAGAGAGATTAGAAGTAGAACAACTTGCATTCGCATTGATGCTTAGTCTGAGTAGGTTGAAATATGGTTGAATATCCTTGTTTGAAATATCCTTGTACCGATATTATCCTCAAACTTTCCCGCACGTTGCGGCGTGCGTAGGGGGGGGGGGCGCCCACCCTGGTAACAACTTTCTAGGGGCGGTTAAATCCCTATTGTTGGCCTATTTTAAAGAGATTAAAATGACATTTTTTATTCTTATATATTAATATCGGACGGAAAGAAATGCAAGCAATTTTTTAAAAAACTATTTCTCTTTTCGTTTATATTATCATGTTTTCCCTTCCTTCGGCTTGCAAAAGTTTTATAAATTTTTTTCCTCCCCATCATTTTATCTTGCAGTTGGGTTCCTATTCTAAAATTATCTTCGCCTGTTAGATGTCTTTTCATTATTTTTAAAAATCCACACTGGATATACATTAGGGAGATTATGGTTTAATTTTTCTGTAAACAGGGCAACCATAACGACTGTAGTACTATCGCTAAAAATTATTGTCGAAAAGTACAAACGGATAGTCGTCAACAAATTTACTGTTCAGTAATTTAAAATATAAACAAAAAATAAGACGTCTATTAACCAACTGAGATACTATAATGAAATCTAAAAATGCACGCACGGTAATGTTATTGGAAATATTAGGCAAATAATTATAATTATCGTTAATATAATCTTGTTTTCATTAATATAAAAATTACACATATTTTAGAGACTTGAAATTGACGTTAAAGTAAATAGTAGAGAGTTAATAAAGACTAAAAGTGTTATGTTTATAATTTTTCAAGGGTTATCTTACAACCAACTGAACGATAAGTAATTCTAATTTGTGTTAATATATCCCGCAGTAATTTCAACAGAGGAGATTACTTGAACTTTAAAAAAAAAATCTGTTTTGTCTCATGCAGATATGATTTTAGTAAAATATTCGCTACTTCTCGTATGAAGAGCGGGTGCGCAGCTATTTTAAAACAAACGGTTGTCCATTTCATGTAGTGTCTAAGGTATTTAATGCTACAACTTGAACAGTATGCTGTAGAACTACAGTATGATGTAGAACTACAGTATGATGTAGAAATAACACATTTTGAAAGTCGGGAGTTCTCTGCAAACCGCTAAGCTTTTCACTTTTCTGATCGCGAATGACACTGACGTAGTTTTTTGAGTCATTATATTGCAATGATGCCAGGTTAATACTCATGACGCAAACATTACATCAAGAGTCAAATAATTTTGCTTTTATTTTAAATTCCACATCACTGGAATTAATTGAAATTACTCATGTTAGGAAAATTTTCGTTTACTACAGTGCGAAGAACGGGCACGCAGCAAGTAAATAAAAATAAATACTATATTTTCGGTGTGACATTATATATACGGATTAAATCTCAATTTCTTTTACTTCAAATGCCGATATATGCTGATATAGTTATTAATATATCTACTAATGTGGCTATATGTAAGTAATTGTTATTATTAATATTAATTTTCAATAAAATCCTAATAGTAAGTTAGTATAAAATGGTAACGAAATCGCAGTCCTTAATTTTGCGAGACTCGCGAGACGTCTCGCGTCTCGCGCGAGACGAGACAGCAATTTCTTTGCGAGACGCGAGACGAGACACAGTGTTTGCGAGACGAGACGAGACGCGAGGCGAGACAGAGGTTTACCACTGCGGGACGAGACGAGACTGCCCCGATTCTCGTCTCGCACGTCTCGCGTCCATCCCTATTCTTATCTTAAAACGTATCCTAATTTTCTACTAGAAATGTAGTCTTAAATTTTAGATATAATTTAAAATTAATATAAGTTGTTTTAACTGAATTCAAATGTGATTTTATGTTAACTTGAACAATCTTGAAATTGTAACTTTAAATATATTTTGTTTGAGAACCCAAGTGTGTTTTCTTATGGTGTAATTTTCTTCTATAAATATACTCAAGTTTAGTTATTAAAATTTGAAATTCATATAACTAGTTTACATAGCCAGTCTGGTATTTTGATACGTCTCAATCTTCAAATTTTATAAAGTGTTAGATTTATTTATAAAAATTTCTTAAAAGCCATGTGATTTTGGTATGTTTATAGAGTTTAGTTTCTCTAGCAACGATAACGATGAGCGTAATTTTCAGCCTTTTTTTCTGAAGAGCTGTAGCATGTCTGAGTACGGTTGCATTATTTAATACTATCCTTTTTACAAAAATATAATAGAAACAGGAAATTGCTAAAATATTCTTGGACCCACTGCCAGGAGTTTTTTTTTTTTTTTTTTTTTTTTTTTTAATATGCGATAAACGCGCTGTGAAAAGATACAAAAGATTTTACTTTTTCGCGTATGCATTGTTATTTTGTAATCTAGCAACTGCGTGATATACGTAGCCAGTAATGAATATACTTAATTCACTTGATGTATATGAACTGTTAATTTGGATTTTTGCACGTGTTACTGCTATTAAGCTTATGTCTACATCTAGTTGTTGCCGTTCCCAGCATAGAAATATCGTCGATTTTAGTACCGCATACGTTAGCGTATTGTATAAGTAGATTATGACTATACATAATAAAATAAAATAAATTTTGCAATCATATAGTATGCATGATTTATTTTATGAAAATTTTAAAATAAATAAGTGTCATAAACAATAAAATGAAAAATTTTAAAATTATAATTAAAAAATTATGGTCAATAATAAACGCAGAAATAAATAATGTAATGGGGGGGGGCACGCATTTTCAGAACGGTTGAAGGGCTGCCATGACGCCTAGGACACGGTACTGGAGTTTCTTCAGTCGAGAGATCATTTTACCCGGCAAAATGGCTTCCCGTAGTTTAGGTCATATTACTGGAACGAGCCAAGGAACATAACAAAATTAGCATGTGTGAATCACATTTAAGAACATACTCTATTCAGAAAACGAAGTCATATTTCTGCACATTAAAGACTGTATTTCTAAATAAATAGGAAAGTTAGTGCTTGCCTTATATAAGAGATATGATAAAACCTAGTTTTTTTTAAGAATTCTACTCAGATACGTAATAAGCCGATTGCGTAAATGCCGCCATTGCTTCTTGACTTGGCAGAACTAGTTTATGTGTTACCTGGTAGATAGCGCTGCCTGTCTGGAAGAAAATATATTCGGATCGTTTTGCCCGCTAGGATCATTTTGGGCCACCTTTCCCTAGATTTTAATTTGACGTTTCGCTTCAACATAATTTCTAAGTGAAATTCACCATAACTATTTTTTCTGAGGTTTAACAACATAACATAATTACGAGAAGAGCACATGACGGAAAAATAATAGTAATACTTTTATGACGATACTATTAAAAGCATTCTCAAGCAGAAATTGCTTAAAAATGATTTAATTTAATGGTAAAAATCTAGTATTACATTATCATAAGCATGCGATCTTTAATCACGTTAACTATTTTATTTCCCTCCAATACATTTCAGTTCAATATTTATGTTCTGGGGACCGTTTATTATCGGTATTCCAGTTTGCTTCCATTTTCTTAACTTTTTTAAAAGGCGTTCGTTAATGTTTGCCTCTCTGTTCTCTGCTCTCTTATCGAAGAAACATAACATCAATGAATCCTCTTAAAATGAAACGTGACTGAACTACTGAACTCGTGTGGTATAACTCAGTTTCTCGGAAAGCATTGAACGTGATTCCTATATGCTTTTTGTGTTTCCTTTCGAAAGCACATAATGGCCCGATATATTTTTACGACTCTGGGATAGATTCCTTGATGTCTTTCCTTGCGGTATCTGGGAAATCTTTTTGGAACAAGCTGTGTTGCCGCCTATAATCACCAATACTGGGTTTTTGTAGAATGATTTTTTAAAAAAGTGGCTAACCGAAAGCAGTTTCACACCTTCTCGAATAGAAATATAACTCATTGTAAGAATCTTTTAATGCAAAACTTAAAAACTACGCCATGATACATTTTACAATTTTTTAGTAACTTGCTTCATATGAACGATGTATCTCAAGGTCAAATTTTGTAATTGATTTTTATTTCACTTCCCAATCATTAATTAAGCTGAAATTTTGCAGAAATATATATCTTAGCTGAAAATGCATGAATCAATCATAAAAAGTTTCTGTTTAATCTGCATAGTATACATTTTTTTAACCCCTAAAAAAAAAGAAAGACAACAGAATGATAGCGGCTTTTATATGTAACAAACATGAATACATAGTTTAAAGCTCAGCTACGGTTACTCCTCGTGGATGCATCTGCTGTTGCCAGTAGGACAATATCGCCTCGAGAAAAACGTGTTAAGTGACAAGAAACCTTGGGAACACAGTAAGCCAACTTGACGACAGCGCCAGGAGAACGGCGGCCAATATAATCACCAAATTGTAAAAATTTCAGTTGGCAGTCAACCACATTGAAAAAAATGAATACAGCACAGTGTGGGTAAACGTAACGCCAACATGTGGTGATGTAGACTGTGCCAATTTTGCTATACAACTCGTGATTGACTTATCGACGTCATAAGGTTATTTTGTGAATGGATTTACAGCACACAATGCAATGCTGTATTATTTTATAGCACAACATATGGGTAAACGTAACGCCAACACGTTTTGATGTAGACTGTGCCCATTGCCATACAAGGTTCTTCGTGATTGGCTTATCAATGTTATTATGCCATATTTTAGGGGATTTACAACACACGGTGCTGTATTATTTTACTTAATATGTGTGGTAAAATTTCAGGTATTTCTTACAGTGTATAATTAACTTCTAATAAATTTCAAATGCAGGCTCACAAACAGGGTATGATTTGCAGAGAACTCAAACGAAGAAAATTTATTTAAGCTCAGTGGGAAATTCTGGGAAGGTCAAATAACACGTCACATGGGCACCTAACAAAGAAAAATGACAGCGAAATCAAAAGTAATATACAAAACGAAATTAAGATAGCATAACCGCAAGAAAGACGGGAAAAAAAATGGAAAAGTGTATTACTTTTAGAATAACTAAATAAAAATCCGTAAGAAAATTGATCTTGCGCGACCATACAACTTTTTGTAGGTTTGGGAGGGGGGGGGAGGCAAGTCAAATGTCGTGCACCAGAAATATACTATATTTTAGTGTTGTCCCGCAGAGGCCTAGTCACTAAATTCCGTTCCCGTAAGAACACAGAAAATGAAGCATCATCGGCTTGGCCAGTACTTGGGAGGATGAACTCCTCTCTCGGCCGCACTGCTGTGGGGCAGTGTACCCTAATGGGAGCTGGTGAACGTAAAATCTGTTGCAGCACCAGTGTCCTCCATGTTCAATCGATACCTCTGCTGGTGCGTATTTCAGGGGCTAGGTCTCTCATCTTGAATTGGTTCAAATTTAGGTATTTTACCCCGTGCTAAGTCGTTCTTCCTCCCACTGGGGCTCATTTAAATACAAGCCGCTCCTTTTCGTCCAACGCCGTCCTACATGGAGCATCTGGCACCGCTACGCATTTTCCAGAAGGCACTGGTAATAACAGCAGCAGTGTTGAATCGCTTCTAAGATATACCCGTACCTAAATCATAACAGTAATATGGTAGTTACCCAGACAGCACAGCAAATTTGCAGCAAGCTTGATTTATGAAGTCAATAAACTTGAATTAAGCTTGAAAATTTCAAGCGTGTAAGCTTAATGCAAGCTTGAATCAAGTGTTCAAGTTTACACTTGCCCAGCTTGCATTAAGCTTGACATAGCAAGCTTAATAAAATTTCTTAAATACATGGGACGCCCGTCGGCGAACTCGCCTCACATATTTTATTTTTCCACGCATTTTCCCCTCTATGCTGAAATTTCAAGTTAATTTAATCTGTTTCCATCAAGCGTCCGCGATCGAACTTGGGACCTAAGGGTTGGGAAGCCAGCGTCCTAACCAT
This sequence comes from Cheiracanthium punctorium, assembly GCA_038373885.1. Classification (NCBI taxonomy): domain Eukaryota; kingdom Metazoa; phylum Arthropoda; class Arachnida; order Araneae; family Cheiracanthiidae; genus Cheiracanthium; species Cheiracanthium punctorium. Next base: position 97,257 of record JAWZYV010011708.1, on the reverse strand, counting down.
TCCGCAAATCTGCCTCGCTCTGGCCTGACTAAAGTTTGAAGTGACTGTTATGGTTGTCACGCCGTTTTCTGGCGAGATCGATCAGTGCCCGATGCCGATCTGTTTCTTTTATTTTTCCATGAGATGAATAAAAATTAAAATAACGTTATGTGTGATTTATAGACTCTACTAATAGGGAAATACGCATAATATAAACTTAAACGCAGCACACGTTTTAAAACTTTCAATATCGCAACACTCATGTTGGGCAATACTGGCCAAAATCGAGACAAACGACTGATTTTGAAATCAATTTCGTTGTATAATTATATTTTATTTTGAAGAATTTCCATATTTGGAAATATAGAATCTTTTTTTTTTTTAATTCTATGGTGAAGTACATTTATGACTGATGATAAATTATTTGTTATGTGGATGTGGCTTTCCAAATCAAGCAGTCATCAAGTTGTATTCAAGCTTGACAGTTCAAATGATTTCTCCAGGCTTGCTGCAAGCTTAAAATGAATTGAACTGTCAAGTCTGTATTAATACGTCAAATTCAAAGAAATGTCAAGCTTGATTTAAGCTTATATGCTGTCTGGGTAGGGGTGGGGGGTGGCCCGTCCTGTCCATAGGTATGGGCGCCTATGAAATTAAATATATATGATGAACTGTATCAAACCCCACAACTTTCGTCCCTCTCTCGCCCCCCCCCCAAAAAAAATGATTATGTTTTATTTTTACATTGTTTGCAATTAATTGCCTAGTTTGTTGAAAATGAACTTTTTGTGGCTTATGGTTTTTTATATTCTTAGTTTAAGTATGAAATGCAAACATAGGGCTCAACAACAGCAGACGTTAGAGATAAGGAACACTATAAGCCTGTATTCTTCAAACCTCAAAAATTTATTAAGGACGACGTCGTCATTATTTGTACCTAAATTCGAAACTGGATGTGAAGATTTTTGAAAGAAAAGTCTCTTAGTTATTTAAACTTACTATGGAAAGTTAAAAAGAATTTATTATAAATACTTTTTTTTATGACGTTTTTAATCATCAAGTCCCATAATATGAAAATCGGATGAAATGTTGCCAGTGTCACAAGCCTTTTTTCCACTTCTGGCGGCATTGTAGCAACCCGTTTTAGTTTCTATGAAGAGGAATCTAGCAGAATGTGCCAGATTATTAAACGTAAAATTGATAGTGTGCAAACCTTTCAGGATCTTGACAGCCAATCGCTCCGCTGTACGAAATCTCTTGACATGTTCAAGAGTGTTTAAGACTCTTTAATCACCGAAACTGCTTGCCCTGTTAAGCTTCGGGTTCCAATGCGCAAGAGATTTGTCGATATGCGTTTGAACATATTTGCGCGGTTATGTTTGAGACGTCGCTGATGACGGGCTCATCTGATACTTCTCAAGAGATTACAGGGAGGCTTGATGCATTGGCTTTCAGGATTTTGCATTGAATCTGAATGAAAACTTGTGGGAATGTATGAATAGCATTTTAAAAACACATGCTTGCATGATTAGTTGAATAAAAATTTTGCAATCTCAAGCGAAGGTATTGTTGAAAAATATGTTTGAGTTTAATCTGAGCTAGCGCAACGCCAGAATTAAGCGAGCACTTAAGACCGATCCCAGGAACTTATTTAAAAAATCATCCGCCATAGCACTTTTGCGACGGTGGAAGCGACAGGTTTAATATAAACTCAAGATTAAAAGGGGGAAAAATTATGCTCATTTCCTTTCAATTATTCCACGCACATACTTTCAATGCCATAAAAGCAACGCTAATTGAAGAACTTTAAAACTGAATGATTTGTGATAAGTGAATGTTTCTGTTAAAACGAAATGTAAATGCATTTCTGTAATAAATTGAACTCGAGGGAGTTTCTTGCCACTCTGATTGTTATCATAAATTTAATTAGGATTTTTTAAAATCTTCAGACAGTCTAATCAGGGAAAAATTTTTTTAAGGTCGCTTATAAAGGCTGTAAAAAAGAACTTATCAGAAAATCTAATTTTAAACGAGTTCTGAAAAACAAACTGCTGGGAAATTAAAAATGGTACTGATGTCTGAAAGAAATGCTTTTCTTCTTCGTTGCATTTTTGATTTGTTTTAAAGAAAATTAATTATTCAATTTCACGTTTTCATTCTAACTAAGAAATATAAAGACTCATTTGTTACACTAATATTTATACGAAGCCCCATATGTTACCGAAAAAAAAAAATCCCTGTTAGTACAAAAAAGTTGTAACTTTCTTTGAAGATTGTGTTTATACTGGTATCAATGTTGGCTTAAGAAATAAATATATTGGTTTACTCTTAAAAAAGTATGGTGTATTCTTATTGATAGTAAAACCTCCAAAATATTTGCCATTGCAATATCATGATATTGGTAATTTATACCGGGTGTCCCAAAAATCACTGAAGGATTTTGAAAATCAATAAAAAAAAAGACGGAATGCGATAGATATGTATCGTTTGCGGCCTTATGCTTAGGAAATCAGGTAATTTTATCCCACCAAATTTCAAATTTAGTTAACATTTTCACCCACATGTGGTGCTGAAAACTAGGAAAAATAAAAACCTGTATAAAATTTTGCAAGGACAGTTGCAAAAAACTAAACAATGACATTTTCAATGTAACCCTCATTTGCTGCAACAATGTGGCGCAGTCTGAGGCAAAAATTTCCACATCTCCGTTAAAACATGTTGGAACTGTCTCACATGCAGTACAGATACGCTGCTTGAGCTCCACAATTGTTTGTGGCGTTTGTCTGTATACCAAATACTTGAGGTACCCCAAGGTAAAAAGTTGCAGGGCGTCAAGCCTGGCGAATGAGGCCATGCCATGCCACCTCCTGTATGCATGTCGTAATCCAAGGCAATTACCCGCTCACTGAAATGTTCGTTCAAGAAATCAAATACTGCAGACGTTCGATGTCGACGAGCACCATCTTGCATGAACCAGGAGGCATTCGAACAGTCCTCCACAGCGGTATGAATCCCCACAAATTCTTCCAGAATCCCAAGATATTGTACAGCATTTATCGGTTGCTCTCGAGAAAAATGGCCCTGTTATTCCTTTGGAAGAAACCGCAGCCCATACCATTATTTTTGGTGAATGCAGGGACGAAGGTTCAGCAATACGAGGATTTTCGCTTCCCCAAATTCGCGAATTCTGCTTGTTGACATAGCCATCGAGGTGAAAATATGCTTCGTCTGAGAACCATATGTTGCCAACATCGAGTTCACCGTCATCTACAAGTTGCAGCATAGCGTTCACGAAATTATAGCGTGCAGTAATGGCATTTGGACTGAGGGGTTGGTGAGTCTGGATTTTATACGGGAACATGAAAGGCTGTGAATTTGAAATTTGGTTGGATAAAATTCACCGAATTCCTAAGCATAAGGCCGCAAACGGTACATATCTATCGCATTACGTCTTTTTTTTTAATGACTTTCAAAATCCATCAGTCATTTTTTGGACACCCAGTATATGCCTTTATTACATTCTTAAGATCACGCATTCGTCACAATTTCGGTACGGAGGAGATGGCGGGGTTATATATTCATTGTACTACGGAGTTTCCCTCAAAAGCGAAAGCACTGTACGGAAGAATAAGTCGCTAAAACGAGTTTTACGGCATCCATCGAAAAATAAAAAATTATATTCTAACGCAAGAACTACTGCTTACGAAAAGTGGTTAACTATATTCTGGAATTGTTGGCAACTATGGTAATCATACTCACATAATTTTAAGTGAATGCAGATTTTAGGAGCAGCGGTGGTAATAATCAGAGAACGCTTCGTAGATGACGCCATTGGGCAGCATTAGTACCCAGAGAACATTTTCGGTTCAAGTAGTGACGAAAGGATTAAATTATACTTGTTTTACATCTTCAAAAAGTATATTAACTGCAGCTGGCTGTCTTCAAAATAAGCTTGATCTCGCTTTCCTGTTTTTGTGAAATATGGATCAAAGTGTTACGTGGCTAAAATATTTTGTACGGCTGGTGAAAACTTTTATTTAAATATTTCTTGAAGATAAAATGCTAATCGAAAATTCAGTCACGAGTTACTTGAAAGCATGCTGGTGGCACAGTTAAGTTAATAAAATAAGTTAATAATATGAGATTATGATTGTTAAGAAAATATTTAGTGCCTAGTAAGAGGAAAAATTTAAAAACAAAATTATAGAGAAAAATTTTAAGGACAAAATCAGACTGTGGGCCAAGTTTGACTGTGGTGTCCAAGTGTAACTTGCGTACAACATATCCTGAAAAACTTCTTAAGTTGAGAAAGCCATGATCTTGAAACATCAAACCTCTCACAGATCAACCAAAACAAAATGTACAATGAGTTCTGCCGGTATAGTCACTCACCTGAAATCACTAAACAAGCCATCGGAAACGTGCTGGAAAAAATGGAATTTGCTGAGAAAATTCTGTACTTCAAAATCGAATCAATTTTATTTGGCAGGAATATCACAATATGCAAAAGTTTAAGTAAGATAACCCAGACAAATGTGGTCTTCTGGGCTAAAAATCAAACACTAATACAATATATTTTTTAAACAACAACACAATTATTGCAATGAATTTTTTTGAAAATATTTAACTTATACTAAAAATATCATTCGTAGTTAAACAAAAATGGCACCGTGTTTTTAAATATTTTAATATGCGTAATCAAGTTTGATAAAATGTACAATGTAAATTCTCTCTTGAATCTATATAAAGTACGCAACAAAAAAGAAATGTTTTCTGTCTAGTTTAAGCACGATTCATAATACAGATTAAAAAATCATGCAAACAAAAAAATTTTATAAAACATCAAATATATGTTTTAAATTTTATACTTTTACTCATTTCTTTAAAAAGAAATAATCGAATTTTACAATATAATGGATAGCATTCATCTTCAAATTTTATCTCGCATTCCGTTTCTTAGCATTTGTTGCATACTTCATGATGCTTACCAAATGATGCATTTATATTCAAAAAATCCCATTATGGGATTTAATGCTTATCATTTTGAAGAACTTAAAGGAAGGATTGGAAGCATTACATTCTATTACTAATTTTAATGAAAATGAATTTTGAATATTTCTTTTGATGTAATACCTATGCTTCACCACGCTCGAATCAAGAACTATCAAAAAAGCGATTTTTCAAAAGTTCTTTAGCCTTGTGGCACGCAACTCACGATTCGATCCATAGCCATGTTGCTGGTAGTTAAATCGAGCTATGATGAAAGCTGCACTTTTCCAGCTTTGGACAGTATATCTATTTTTTCTTCTCTATAAAAGTGAAAATAGTTGTTCTGCAAACGGATCTATTCTTTTATATAAATTTAATCACCATTTGAAATTCCATAATCTATTTTAAGAATTCGCATAAAGTTCCGAATTTAAAAAAAAGAAATTGACATGTTTGGCTTTTCACAAATGACGTATTACAAAAAAAAAAGTTTTGCATTTCACTGTAAACTTTGCCTATTTGCGAAAAAGAGTTAAATGTAAACTAAAATGCGATTTATTTAATAGAAAAATAGATTATACATCTCAATATTCTTAAAGTGAAACCAAAATCTCGTTTGATATCGGATTGTTCAAAAGAGAGAAAAAGCAGAAATTTCCCTTGGAATTAATGTGATTTTCTAGCATCTGTTCTACGAAAACCACTTGGAGGGAATGTTTGATCTTATTAGCATGGAGAGTTGTATCTCTGAGCCATGTGAGATTTCTAATCAGTATTTATCAAATCGAGAACTGGGCGGTCTTCAATTAAATTCGAATCGGGATGAATTTGGCTCGTCCTTTTATACACAAATAATTGGTATCCTTCATGCATGCAGATTAATTGAAATCGATTTCATTCAATTACGTTCAAAATAAATTCAATATCAGTCTGGGCCTTATTACGGGCCGCACATAAATATTAAGTATAATTTGTTTTGTTTTTTACTGTGAAATATGCATTGTGGTTAACCAATTGACGGTAGTATTATTTTCAAGAAAACGGTCATAAAATTGCCTACTTTTTATTCCAGAAAATTGTATAAAAATAAGTGCATGTGCAATATATGTATTCACTTTAAGGTTTGGGGCACATTTAAAAAAAAAAGTAAGTTAAATTTCTAGGAAAAGCAAACATTTAGGATTATTGTGATTGAATGCGTGTACTATAGTAAGCAAGGAATCATTAAAAATATATGTTTTAAACACTAAAGGGGAATTTCATTAAACGTACTTCCTAAATAAATAAATATTTGTAAAGTTTCCTTTGAACATAAGTAAAAAAGTAAGCTAAGTTTGCACAATGCACATCACAAATTCGCGTATTTGAGTACTGCTCTACCATCTATTTAAAAATAAACTATATCCGAATCAAGTTAAAAATAGTCTGGTATTATCAGCTGTTGTGAAAAATGAGATATAAAAAAATCCATACATAAGAATTGAAATGCTCTTATTTTTCTGGCGCATAACATTTGAACACTATTGCCCGGATATATGACGGGCACTAGAAATAAAGGGAGAAAGCTTAGTCCGTGATTTTGACTGGAGCGAGGCTTAAAGGGTTAAGTATCTTTACTTTAAACAGACAGTTCTTAATACATGGCTTCATAAGACTAAATTATTGGGAAAAATATATTGTTTTCCCAATAATTTAGTCAATTATTAGAAAACAATACATGTTTTACACTTTAACAATATATGTCAATAATTTAGTCAATCAAGACAATTGTAATGCAAGACAATAGTACAATTAATACAAGACATTGATTTCAGAATTTTGTATGCTTTCAAAAATGGCTCAGGTCCCACCATAGCCGTGCACAGCCAGCTATCGTCAAAAAGGGGTCTCTAGATCTGTGGCACGCGATGAACGTTTCGATCATCATCTTGCTGGTCGTTAAGTCGAGCGACGGTAACGGCTGCCCTTTATTCAGCATTGTGCAATCTATCTAGCTGTTTTCGCATTCTTTCAAATCTCGCATTCTTCATATTTCAGCAGATGCCAGTGCTGTTAAAAATAATCGTGACCATTTTTTGTACGGGGAAATGACGTGCTAAAAAGTAAAGGATTCTCGTAGAGCTATGTCACCCGCAACTATTTTTTATAGAAATCCAATCTATTCTTCGTGACTGGCAACAGTCAAAACGTCAGAGTTTGGTGTTAAAGGGAATTCTGAGCGTTAAAGGGTTAATGACCAGTCTGGACCCACCGATAAAAACTAACCCGTGAAACCACAAAACCACTCCCCCACCAACACAAGGGATAGACGGGACGGAAAATTTCTCTGAGACGCGACGGGAGAGTGCATTGATTTACCACTGGAGGTCGCAACAATCGCCCACACATGAGGAACAGCCTTTATTTGCAAGTGGCCAACCTGATGTCGGTTCCTGCCTTGCCTGCGAATCCTGTCACCTAAAAGATTTCTGGGAATCCTTCATCTCCCTGGGCGCCGGCAGCAAGGCAAGGGGGGGGGCAATGCCCCCCCCCTGGATTTTTGTATGCAGTGTTTTCCCTTGCTTTTTTGCTCTTTCCAACATGGTAGCCATACGTTAAAGTAGTCTTTCCCCCCCCCCTTGGGAAATATTCTGCCGGCGCCTATGCTCATCTCGCCTCCTGACTGGAAGCTAGCTGCCCTGTGCATCCTATTTTGCAGAACTAGAGTACTGATTTGAAATATTTCATTACCTGTCATTGTCATTCGCCAATGATGAATTTCAATTTTAAGGTCAACCCTGTTTACCTGCCTGCATTCCTGTACATGTTCTATTTTTTTTTTTTCTCTGCATAGATGAATATAATTAAGTAGACTGGAGAAAAGTGTAAATAAGTATTCAACACGAACACAAAAAATTATGCTTAATTTATTTGTATTTCTTTATTCGAGAACAATAAATGCAGTTTACGCTAATGATTTATTTAATACCAAAATAAATAATGCTTATCCTGATTTTAAGCTGCAAAACCTGAATGGAAGTCGTTCGTTATTGAGCGGCCCTAATTGAATAACGCAAGATTGCAAGACGATTCTTTGGAACTACCCAATTTTCTAACTCCCAGTTCTGCGCAAATTAGTTGATAAAGCACCCTTTCTCCTTATTATTAGTAATTGTATCTCTGAACCATTCGAGATTTGTACATAGTATTAATCGAATGGAGATACTAGGTGGTTTTCAATTAGATTCGCTTCAAAACGAGCTAGATGCATTCGTTTTCGTTCGAATAATCAGGATTTCTTAAATATGCAGATTAAATAAAATAAAAATAGTTTAATCAAATTCAAAATAAATATTTAATGTACTAAAATATGGTTTGATTTAAAAGTTCTTTTTAATTATCTACACAGCAGAGTAGTGATTCTTATAAGGAATTGTGATCCTCAAACTCCAAGAAAATTTAAAACAGATTTTTTAATCCTCTAAGCGGTTGTGGCGTAAAATCCAGTCAACTTCACTCAAATTTCCACTGCAATGCATCTATAATTTAAATTATTTATAACAGTCACGTTCAGGTATCATAAAATGTGTTTTGATATTAAAGCTCGTAAGAAGTTTAGGAGCTTAATTTTTAATAATTACAAATCTTCCTATCAAAATTTCATTTTTTATAACTTTAAAGCTACATGAAAATTTTATCGTGAAAACAACATTACATTATTTGCCCCTTTCGAAGACACTCGTTTTTCAGTTTTCTAACACCAATTTCTATGCATTATCAAGGAAAATCATTTAACGATATTGCATTCTAACAAAGTATACTAAACAAAATTCGTTCATTTTTGTGTTTCAACATGGTTTTTATAAAATTAAGCGAGATTTATGTAATTGAAGAAAATTTAAGGCATGTTTTGCTATTTAATCCGTGCTGTTTCAGTTTTAATTAGAATGTCTTTTTTTACGTATGTCTATATATTATTAAGTTCTTGAAACCTTAAAGTGTTTGGGAATTGCAAGGACAAACAAAAATGAAATTCAATACATCATTCCGAATTTGTTTAAGTAATTTCCTTTAGAAAGCTTTTGGGTCATAAAAAATTCAATCTTTGCCATACATAAATTTCTTACATTTCCAAGAATTTGAATATGCATAAATCTTAATTTTCATTTGTAAAAGAATTCTAAATGTTAACAAACATGTGCTTTATCACTTTATTACTCTGTTGACATATGGATTTCAAAATTTCTTTATAAAATTACTAAATTGTATTATAATTTTCCAATCAAAACTAATGTTGTGTCTCTTTTAATGAAATTACATATTTCTCTTATTAGAGAAAGGTCAGAATTTTTGATTTGATTCTCTAGAAAAGTTGTTATTCAGAAGAAAAATCTACGAGTTCCTCTCAATGTGAATCGATATTAATTAATCCGAGTATTGTATTTATTTATTAGTTGAGAAGAGAAATTAGAAATCGCGGTTTTCAGTTACTTAGTACGAAGATGAAAAGTATTTGAAATTTCAGTTTCTATGTTTGTCAATTTCCTAACTGAAGCAAACAAACATGGATTAATTTATAAAAATTATTGTTACGTGCCTTATTGAAAAAGATGTAAGAAGGGCACCTAATATATTAAGATGCATGGATGAGACAAAAACCTTTATTTCAAATTAGACTATATTTTTACATATTTTTTAAATTCATGAAAGAATGCATTTCGCAAAAATATACAAGTGTGATTTACAGCTCTTTTACTCGGGTTGACAAAAAATTGTCTTTACTAGTATATTATGTAAATACTGTAGTACATTACTTATTTTAAACTCAGTAATGGCTTCCATAGACGCATGTTGGCTTCCATAGACGCAAACACGAGGTAGCACAGATTCGCACTTCAGTTTCCATACCATCCTTATTGCTTCTCAGTTTAAGTCTGTGAATGCTCCGCTGTAAATCAGCGTTTGCACTAAAAGAATAATTGCCATCATGTCTTCGAATGGATTAGAGGTAGTAATTTAAAACTCGTTTGCTGAGTCGATCCTTAAAAAACAAAGAAAATAAAATGTATGTCTCAGCCGAATTCACCACTTTTCGTGTATTCTACGCAATGTGAATAGTAAAGTGCTTGACCTTATTACAGTTATGAATTCTGTCCTTGAGGCATTCGGCATCTGCAATCAGTCTTTACTAATACCAGACAGTATGGGTGTTTTCAATTGCGCCTGTATCGAGGTAACAGGAACTTCCTATTCTCAAATAATAATAATCTCATTTACGAAGATTATAGTCAAATTAAACTAAAAAGTGTGCCAGGTGGGGAAGTTAATACATTTATAAATATTTAAATAATTATCCTATTGAATATATTGACAAGATGAATGGAGCGGCAGTGAACTTTCCCTTTGGCAAGAGTCGGTTCTTGGGTACCGGCTGACAACTTTTCGCTTGGCCAGCGTCTATCCTTGGGACCGACATTATCTTTATTAGTTTAAAAATAAGTGCAGTCATTGCAATGAAATTTATTGAAAGAGTCTAAAATTATACGGCTTGGATTTACATGTACTGCAAAATGTCACGACTTTCTTGGCCTAATTTCTGGTTATTTTGAATCCTAATAAGTTTGCATTTTTATTGTAACATCCTGAACAATATCTTTTGCACTATGCGTGACTCCTTTTTTGTGTGTGCGCGTGTGTGTGTGATTGATAAATAATTCTTCTTTCAGTATCGATTGGAATTTCAGCCGGCTAAACAGAAAGGACAGGAATATCGGTGTCTCGCTTAACGCGTTAATGCATAATAAGCATGCAGGGTATCTCAAAAAGATGCTAACATGTTTTAATTCTTTAATTATTAGAGTTAAGTGGTCAATGTAAATTTTAAAAGGTTCAAAATGAAATAGAAAATAAAACAAACAAACAAAAAATTCCTTAATGTTAAAAAAGTTACAGTTTTTAAATATGTATACGACCCCCGTACAAAGTATTTACAGTTAGAAAAATATGCCCCATACACTAGTAAGGTGATGGACAAAATTTGAAAATTATATACTGTGTCAGTGATATGAAGATAAACATTTGCTGACTTAAACTACTTTTCCATAGCTCTTGATTTGGAAAAAATCTCGCCACATGATTGCGTTTTAGGGGTCGTACAAAGATTACGGAAGCAAATAGTATTTTTACATTCCAGCATTAAAATTTCACACTCAAATTTCTGCATATTGCCTGAACGTCTTTGTTTAAAGATATCTCTGAGACATTTTTTGATGAAAGACTGAAATTTTATACTTTACCTTCGTAGTGTATGGAGGAATATTTTACTAACTGAGTGTGTGTGTGTGTGAATAAGGCAAACCTGCGCGAGGGGTATCTGCCAAAGATGAGGGATGCCTTGGTAGGAGGACTTTCCAAGGGGCTCTAACGCGTATTCACGTTACATCTGGAGAAAACCTACCAAAACTCCAGACCGTTAGATCGACGACCGCGCGATGGGACCCGAACCCGGGACCATCACACTTCGGCCGTCTACCATTTTCAGTGATATAACCACTGTGCCATGGTGAGGCTCATGAGGTGAGTACTAACTGAGAGAGAACATTTTTGTACTGGGGTCTTATATAAATTTAAAAGTGTAACTTTTTGAAAATTAACAAGATTTTTTTTTAATGTAGTCTTTTCCCCTACCTTATTTGAAACACTTTTTCAATTTATATTGTTCACTTATCTCTAATATATAAAGAATTAATGCGTGTTACCACCTTTTTGGGACATCCTGTATATGCTCCCATCATTAAAAATACACGACATCGATTTCTATTCTGTTTCCATGAATTAGAGGAAGAACGTATTGGAAAGTGTTTTGTAATTAATGCTTCCTGTGCGATTTATCTAGCGTGTCAGTTTTCTCTTAGCAAGAGACATTTATAAATAGGCTTACACCAGTTTTCACAGTTTTAAATACTTTGCTCTAAAGTGACTTCTCGGCGAAGACGATTCAAATTACTCAAACAGTACTGAAGAAGCCAAGGAGACAAGTAATTATGAGGCTTTAAGAATTATGAAAATCTTTAATAGCAGGAACAACTCACGGGGATAAAGTACAGATAGCTCAAGTGTGAAGGCCCAGCATTCGATCACAACGCGCAGCTGTCGATCTTATGATCTGGAGTTTTGGACGGTTTTTTCCAGATGTAACATGAATTCGTGTTAGAATCCCTTAAGTCTGTGTAGGCTGTGTAGTTGTGTAGGCTTGCCATAACACACAAAGAAACAAAATAGTTATTTTAATTACGTAAACCTTGTTGATATTAACTCTTCAGTATTTTTTAAGTCTTCATTTTGTTTCCCATTAAACTGAACTTAATGATTATCAGGAGAAAATTAATAGTACACGATTTTACACGGCAAAATTACCTGAATAAATAATTTTGAATCGTTTACACTGATAGAACATCAAATGCAATACTATAGTATTTTACACTACAAAATTACCTGAATAAATAATTTTGAGTCGTTTACACAGATATGATATCAAAACCATTTTTATAACTTATTTATTGATGATTACGCGTCAATTGACACTGAGTAAATTCTACTTAGCCATAGCGTTATGCAAATACATTAAAAACATACTTTTTAGCTGCAATCAAATTAAGTTCAAAGAGAGTGTATTTCATGAATAAATATTTAACTTCAACAATAGATCTATAGAAGGTGCTTTTCCGCATTAAATAAAACGATGTTTGCTCATATCTTAACAATACTGAAATTCAGCGAATTGGAATTATTCTCAAAAAGGATAAATAACTGAAATATCTTCTCAGAAAATTGTTTCTAAGTTCATGCTTTTAGATTAATTCAAAGGGTTTCCGTTTAATTACAACAGGTATTAAACCCTTCGTATTGAACGAAGATCTATTTGATTTTAAATTTTAGGCTTATTCTTTAGAGGACAGTGCGACTAAAGATTCAAAATAATTGTGCGAGGTATGTATTTGAAAACTTATATAAATAATTATCGTAATGTTACACTCTCAGAAAAACTTGTCATTAAACACTAATTTATCCCTCATTTTTCAACGAATAATTTCCTCACTCTATGGAAATGCAATATTACCGTGATATCTTCATCTCGAAATCTTAAGAAGACAAAAATTCCTTGAGGAATTTTCTTCAATTAACAGGCGAAAAAGAAGAAACAGGTATTCAGCAAAAATAAGAGATATTCCGACATCACTGTTGACAGAAAATTTCTGTGAACCGAAGAAATAATTTTTAAGAGTGCGTCTTTATGTACTAGTTTATTCCTCATTTATCCACGAATAATTTCCGTACTCCTTAGAAACATTATTTCCTTGGAAATTTGAATAAGAGGAAAAAATTTCGTTGAATCTGACGAAGGTTCTTAAGTTGACAAGAGAAAAAGAAACGGATAGTCATAAAAAAAACGGAAATATCCTTCAGCACTGCTGACAGTAAAATTTCTGTGAATTGAAGAATATTTTTTTGAAAGTGCATGAAAATGGTAATTTCTTTTTAACATTTTAATTAACAATGATATATGCATGTTTGAATCCTAACTAATATTATAAATGCGAAAGTGAGTTTGTTTGTTTGTTTGTTTGTTTATGACGCTTTCACGCCTAAACCGCTGAATAAATTATGATGAATTTTGGTTTTAGATATAGATGGGACCCTGGAGAAGGTTATAGGCTACTTAGAATTTTAGATTTTTAATCACTTCTTTAATTATTAATTAAAAACCGTTTTTACGTTGCCATGCTTGGCGAGTTTCGGCCGTATCAAGTGATTCATGTTTTGAGCTAAAAAGAATGCTATTACTTCAATGAAGAAGCACGTGCATCTGAAAAACATTAAATAATACGGAAATTATGCCAGTTTTATGCCAAATCTATCTATCTCTAATAATAAAAATGAATGTGCTCCAGACAAATCTACAGAAAGCAGAGCTTTGAAAATTCGAGCATGACTGGGCCCATGACTTCGTTAAAGTGTACCCGAGGCTCAGAAAATTTAAATACTTTTCTAACTATTAATTAAAAACCGTTTTATCGCCCGCACAAAATGATTCATGCTTTTGAAATAAAGCAGAAATTCTATTTGCAAAATCACATGCATTTGAAAAACATAAAAAAGTATGGAAACTATGTTGATTTTACGCCAAATTAAAAAGCATAAATAAAGAAAAGTGTACTTACGTATTAATCCGGCGGTCCGAAAAGACGAGCGATTTTTTGCCGAGATAAATGCCGGGCACATGAAATTATTAATGGTTTTGAATACGATTGGCAACAGTTTGGCAACTCATTTGACGAAAAAACAGTTTGGCGGGAATGACCGCCGGGATAATAGGTAAGTACCAAGAAAAGTCCAGATGTGTTTCTTAAAGTTCGTAAATTTCCAAATCCTACCAATAATATAAATGTGTACGTTTATGTGTTTGGATGTTTTTGACTGAATCACACAAAAATGGTTGGAAAAATTTGTAATGAAGATAGCTTATGCCCTGGATTAACATACAGGCAACCTTTCAAGCATATAGCATAAATAATTCTTTTACAAAGACACTCAAAATAAAGCTAATGCATTGCGCTCTATGGAAATTTTGTAGCAACTAAACCGATTTTAAAACTTTCTTCACTGATTGAAAGTCCTAGGCCTATAGGGTCCTAGGCGTACATGGAGAATTCCTCTGTGTGGAATTTTCTAAGGGATCCTAGCCCGTATTTTCGCGAGGTTTTTGAAAAAAACACGGAAAACTGCGAGCGGCTAGGTCGACAGGCGCGACCGGTGTTTGAACCTGGCACCTCCCGCCTTCCAGGTTTGAGAGCAGACCCTCTTAGACACTGGGTGGACCCTGAGTGTTATAGGCTACCTTTTATGCATAGATCACAAATAGTTCTTTTACAGGAATACTCATAAGAATTACATTACGCTCTATGTGTATCTCTGTAAGTACTGAATCGATTCCAAAACTTTTTTCACTGATAGTAAGCTACACTATTCTTGAGTATTATAGGCTAAAATTAATGCATGTAGCGCAAATAGTTCCTTTACAGGAACACTCAAAATAATTCTAATACATTACGCTCTATGAGTATCTCTGTAACTATAGAACCCATTCTAAAACTTTTTCGCTAATAGAAAGCTGCACTATTCCTGATTAACATAGGCTAAAATTCATGCATGTAGCATAAATATTTCTTTTACAAAACAGTTCGCAAATACTGTCGTAACTGTCTCTATTCGCCAATTGCCTGAAAAAAATCTAAATTTAGTAATTTGACATACTATGTCATTTTAAATGAAGTATACTACCATGCATTATACTTCATTTAAAATAAGTAAAAAGCAAATAATATTTAAATGCAGTTTCTTTAGTCGCAAACATATTTCTTATACACACATGCTTCGTTTCTCTCGAGCCCTAATTCTAAAGCCGACGCGGACGAAGTCGCGGGTAGCCGCTAGTATTTTTATAAAAATATCTATCCTTGAATATTTTAACGGGGATTTATTATACGCACTTTTAATACAGGTTTCGCAATTTATTTTTTTAATTAATCTATTTATCTGAGTTGAATTAAACAGCACTTTACTGGATGTTGTCGTTAAATGACGACAAACTAAGAAAGTGGTATTAAACATGAAGGCGAATAAAAGTCGTCAAAGTTCATCACAAACAAGATTTAATCAGTGAAGATCATAAAAACAAAGGACGTCGAGTGAATAGGGAGAGACTATTGGCTGACAACTGACAGCTTAACACTGACGTGTCGAATCACCATCTGTATTTTTTTTGTTTACTTTTTTGTTAAATTCATTACATATTATTCTGTAGTTTCTTAATAGAAGTGGATTTTCTGGAATAGGGGTGGCCAGGCGTTGATTATTGCACGGAAGCTTGGGGCACGTGTCCTGGGCACACATGCAGAAGTAGTCCAAAATATTGAGTTTAGAGCGATATGTAGGAGCGCAAATATTGAAAAGTGCTGTAATCAGGCCCTGGGGGTGGCCGACCTTTCGTGTATCATGCACCATTTTTTTTCCCCACAGACTATTTCAAATGCGCTTTACAACTCAGGCATCTTTTTTAATTCCTTGCAATCACGGGTAGCGTTTTAAAATACGGATGGGCTTTAGTTTATGGGCGGAGAAAAATAACAGCGTGTGAACATGAGATTGAAATTGTTGTTCTGGGGAAGAGAATTCTAGAATTAATTTTTCTGATGTTTGGTAGGGAGTGGCCAAGTTTTGATGGAGTGTAAAATATAGTGTTGCAACAAAATAAATTATAAGAAATACAATTCTTCTAAGCCCTAAACTATTTCAAAAGTCTCCAGTCACTCCTAAAACAGTATCTCGGCACGAGGATGTAATGCGCTATCATTAATCATATAATGCGTTACATTTGTCACATACGCCACGATTTGGCCACCCCTGTTCTAGAACAAACGTATGATTTATAGTCAATCAAGGTATCTTTGATCCACATTTCCTATAGTTTCATTTGCCCTTCTTATGTTTTAGTAAAATTTTCAGACCAAAGAACACAAAATAGAAGAATAAATTCAAAATTTTAGCTTAATTTAAACAACTTAGTAAAGTCTGATGATAGAAGCAAAAAATAATAAGTAATTTACCTGGTGCAAAATTACTTTGCATTCGGAGAAATTTTGAACTAGTATCAGAAATTGCGTATGAAATACCCTATTTTATTCAATCTATGAGCCAGCACAACTTTGAACCAGTTATGTTATGATTAAAACAGAGCTTGAAAACAGTATTTCAGAAAAACTGTTAAATGGCTAAATTAACTATCTACCATGTTGCTAATTTATTTTCTGAAATACAGAGTAGAAAACCAGTATCACAATCTTGTTAGCAAAGAGCAGCAGTGGACCATGACCAACTCTCTAAAACCAAATATGCGAGAAACTAAGTGGTGGCACAAGGTTACAGCCTATTGCTCAAAGTTACCCTAAATGTCTGTACTATTTTTCTATCAAAAGCCATAACGGATATAACAAATAAAGCTTTGTATTATTTTGAAACTTAAAATAAAAATTATAAGATATTGTTTTGGTTTATCGAAACATATTTATTCAGCTTTGGAATAACAATCGTATCCAGATTAGAAAAGTTTAACTACAATCAAAATCAATCGATTTTTTAATCAGTTCAAATTAAAATGAGTTTTTCGAGAATTTTTCTTTCAATGAACGATACGGTTAATTAAATACAATACAACATAATTCGATTTTGCTGAATACTAACAAGAGAGTAACTCCAAAATTTTAACTCGTAACAAAGCCTTCATAAGGTGGATTAAAATTTATTCTCAGTAGAAGAATAAAAAAGAGATAAATTGTTTCATAAGTAGCGCTTATCACTTTTGTTTCTAAATTGATTTCAATGCATTAACTTAATTAAAACAGAAATTAATTTCTTTTAATTACAGTGGCAACCGAATAAACACATATATGAATCACTAAGATTTGATCAATAATTGATCCATTTTTTTTTATTTTTTATTTTTTAGTTATTTACTTTGCAGCCGGAAATTAATTTATTCAAAACAGACATAACTTCTCTTTGAAAGAACTTTAATGAAAAGTACTTAAAGAACAAAATTGAATGTTTAAAAAAGAGAGTAAAATTGAGAAAATTTATAAAGCACTACAGTTCGAAATTAAGTAAGAACTTGAATATTTTAATATCATCCTTTTCTGTGTTATGTAAATTTTTCAGGTTGCAGATTCTTATTCACTGCTTAAAAAGAGAAAAAAAAATTGCAATCTAAGTCTGTACGGTTTTATACGTGCATAAAGCTAATTGTCTCTATTCTAATATAAGTAAGTTGTAGATAATGAGAAATGCAAGATCTATAGTAGGGACATGTTAAAATTTGCATTTACAGTATTAACTGAATTTTTACGGGCACAAAAAATTATTATATTGCGGTGAAAATGTGGTAGTTGTTTTAAGGCCGTTTAGTGACGTTAATTTATATCGAATAAAGCGAAAGAAATAAGTGGTACAGAAGTACAGTACATACCGTATTTTCTCAGAAAATATACCACACGTAAGAATGTAACACTATTAAGTTTCTTTCGCGATCACAGTGGCGGATTAATGCAAGTTTGTCGGCAGTGGGGCGGTTAGTTTGTCGGTGGGGGCGGTTAGTTAGAAGATTGAGTTATACATCCATTTTATGGAAGTAAAATAGGATCTTTTACATTAATTTCTTTTTTTCTCGGGGGGGGGCGGTCGCCCCCTCCACCCTTCCCTTTAATCCGCCCTTGCGTGATCATAAAAAACCGAATTCTCCAATTCATTTCGATATATGCTTGGTGATTGCAGAAAATGAATTTCCATTGTATCAAATAAAATAAAGATAATCTATTCTAATTTTAAAATTGTATGTAATTCCTTTATAATCTTACAATGGCGCAGACAACGATTTGGAAGAGCAGATGATTTCAGACAACGTTTTTTGTTCATGCAAGAAACGGCGTTTCACTTTTCAAGGGTTGCCCGATAGCTGGGTTGTTGTAGTCTCTCCAAGGTTGTAGTAAAGTCCAAAGTCCAAGTCCAAGGTTGTAGTAAATGTCAAAAGTCTCCAAGGCTGCCATTTTCTGCGATTTATTGCCCACTTTGGCGCCAAAAAGTAAGTCACCAAAACTTAACCCAAGATATCTTTTATATTTAGCAAGAAATTGCCAAACTACTGTTTATTTTTATGATAGTATTAATAAGTGTCTACAAAAGTGCCTATATCTGTGTAAGGCGAGTTATAGTTGGGATACGTGAAGATGTCCCATAGTGCCGTAGTAATCTGGGGGGAAAACTCTGTTCCCATCAGAACACGGCAAATGAAGCAGCAGCCGGCTTGGCCAGTGCTTGGGAGGCTAACTCCCTCTCGACTCGACTGCTGTGAGACCGTGTACGCAAATGGGAGCTGGTCCACCTAAAATCCATCGTGGCTCGAATGTCCTCAAGGTATAGCTCTACTTCTGGGGATTTCGATTTCAAGAGGTTGGTCCCTCCTCTGGTACTGGTTCAAAATTAGGGGACACAAGCAAAAGTGGGACTTCCTCCCACTGGGCTCACTAAAAATGGAAGACTACCCATCGCCTCCGGGGGCGATTGTCAGAGGACATAAGCAACAACAACAACAAATAGGCGAAAGTACAATTGGAATGTGCCCGAGCGAGGATTGTAAACGCGCATAGATTATGATATTTAATATATAGCAATTTAGAGCGTATTTAAAATATGAGAATGTTTCAAATTTTCCCTTTTTTGTTTTAGTCATCGTTAAGAAGTACTTAATGTTACCAAAACACTATCCTAAATAAATTCCTTTAACTTCCACATAAATTTTATTTTGTATTAACAATGAATAGTAAAATTATTTCAGAACTTTATCCAGCAAAATTCAGACAATACCGCAGTGTCCACAGTACTATTCATACTTTTACGAAGGTGATGAATATGAGAAACCTTTTTATTTTCTTATACAAAGTAAAGAAAGTATTGTGAGCGAAAAAAATATTTAATGGGAAAATTGATTTTGGCCATTCCTAAATTTACTTTGACAAGTTTCTGCTTGATGTCTAAACGTATATATCTATCTATGTTCATACTTCTGCTTGAATGATCTACGAAGGCTGTTCAATAAGTAATAAGACTAAAATTATAAAACAGACAGATTACCTTTTATTGACATCATTTACATGGCCGTTTTCAAAATAACTTCTGCGGCACGTAATGCATTTATCTCAACGTTCTGTCCGATTCTTAAAAACATGTAAAAGTCTGTTTTTTTAGAGCTTTTACAAAATAGCCTCCGCAGCCTTTACACATGCATTGTGCTTGCAAAATGTTAGCCTCGTAATGGTTTCTTAAGTTGAGGAAACAGCCAGAAATCGCATAGAGAGATCAGGACTGTATGGGGGGGGGGGTAAAATCTCTACGGGGTTCTGCTGCAAAACATCCAGTACGCAACGAACAGTATGTGGTCGGGCACTGTCATGGTGCAATAGGAAGCCATTTCGGAGCAATGCGATCCTCCGTGATGATAATCGCAGCTGCGTGAATCATTGTCTCTGTGAAGGTCGTCCCTCACCTACAATATCTTCCACATTTTACCTGCCTTCCTTAAAAGCTTTATTCGAGCAAAAAGTATTTGCCGTCGACATTTGCCCTCCATCGATGCTTCCATTTTGATAACTGGCCGCGTCTCGTAGGCACCCGCCATGAAATCCGCAAACACGCTTCAGTTCAATCACATGATACTCAGGAACATGAGCCTGTACACGCCATCTATCGGTAGCTTTTGTTAATACAGACAACACACTTTTTTATGCCACAGAAATTAACATTCCGGTGGTTTCGCGGCAGTATAATTAGTCTAATTACTTATTGAACAGCCTACGTATTTTGACCGACCTTATATCCATCTCGATTAGTTCTGTGGTGAAAACTGTGCGTTTGTATTAACGCATATGATTTGCATAATTCAAAAATTAAATAGTAATAATTAAAGCGCATCTATCTGCCAGTCTAAGTGATAGCTCATAGTTCAAATTCATTGGTAAAAAATATTAGTTTTGATAAGAATTTTTTTATTTCCTACCATAAGGTACATGACAATAAAACGACAACAAAAGAATATAGAATAAAAAGTACAATAGAACAAAAATAAATATCATTGACCAATACGTAGTCCAACGCGACCAATAGCTCGTTTCCGACTTACCTTGAATTGCTGTACACTGTTCTAGATAGTCTTCATCGTCCATGGTTTGACTGCAAGCCAAAGCTGTAGACCATTTAGCCGTCAAGGACGTTGCCCGGGGTGCACCACCTGGGAGGTAGGTTGATAAGAAATTTAAATCTATAAAATTTTGTATATGCATTTGCATTCGCAGAAGAAATGATATTCATACTGTAAATGAAATGAGGAAACAGTTAAGATGAAAGTTCATTATACGAAATGCTCATTGACTAAAAAAACTGTCATATTCATTTCTTTTTGTTGCTGGAAAAAAAACATATGGGGCAAAAACACTGTTGGGGGCTCAGCAACATCTCGAGGATTATTGACGCCCATTTGTTCTACGTTTCGAATTTAAAGAAAGGAGAGGCTCCCCCTTCTCTATTTTTGTGTTTATAACTTGCCTATTTGGTGTGGTCTGCCCACTCCACGCCCCTTTGCTGCGCCGGTGAGTGGAATCGAATCATTAAACTTTCGGTTGACTGCGAAATGTAATAACTACAGTTCCCTACATTTTCTATCCATAGAACTAATAAGATAAATATAAAGTCGAATGTTCCTAACTATAAAATATTCTGAAAACCTCAAATAAACGTTAAATAATACACTGCTAAGATTTTAGTTCAACGTTTCACCAAAAATCTGGTGCAAATTTAGCTGCAATCAACATTTCGAAAAAAGGAGCTGTGCATATTCTTTAAAAGGGTATATCATAAACAGCTCACTTTTATCGGAATCTTGTATTAACTCAAGAGAGATCCGATTAATAAAGTGTTTAATAAATAGTCTTTCCATCAAATAACGATACGAGAAAGCTAGTTACATAATTTGTAAGATCGTAAAGATAGAAGAGCTTTTAACTTAGAACGTACCAACAGTCTGAAAATCAGAATTCTAACCCAAGCACACAGTGAAGAATATTTTTTTCTAAACTACTCATTTATATTTTGTTCCCTCATAAGTATTAGATAACAAAACTATATGTGGCCTTGAAGGAAAAGAGCATATGTTCAACAGCGTAAAATTTGCGTGCGAAAAAAAGTTCTTTAAATAACTGACGCAAACCAAGCAGAAATTTTAAAACACATTTTACATATTTTGCAGCGGAAAATATGATTACATAATTACATCATACCGTTTTAAAATTAATGAGGTAATCCTCTAAAACACAGCACAGCAGTTAAACATTTTTGTACTATCTCTCAAAACAGATTTACACATTAATTACTTGCATTTAAAATAAATGATTCGCAGGATATACTATACAGTCTTAGAAATTTGCATAAACAAACGTGAATGCCATTAAAACTTTGTGCTACTTGTACAAAATGGTCGGAATAGGAGAATTTTTAATGAACATCAGCAGAGATAGCTTCCAAAGAGAAAAAAGTTCTCACTGGCTTGAAAAAAATAAAATACTTTAGTAGAGCTTAAAAATACCGTTTATCTTTCTCGAAAGAAATATTAAATTATGCGTTCTGAAGTTTGTAGAATTCCTTAACGAGAATTTGATGACCCTGTACAAATGACCTGCAAATGCACAACAGTGAAAAGTTTTAAAAATATTTAATCGGATTTAAATTCTTCATTCTTGGTCTTCAGATATTATCTTACTGTATAATTATTTCTCAATTTTCTTAAAATAAAGGGTAAAATAATAATATTACTTTTTTCTTAAAGACGTGATTTTGTTAAAATTTACAACGCATTTTCTAAGATGCTAGACGATTAAGAACACGATACCAAGCGCAATCTGTAAAATATTATTTTTTGGCTATTACTTTCTAAACTTTTCATTCATTAATACATGTCTGAGCTTTACGGAATAGATAGCGATGCTTAATTTCAATTTAAAGATAGCTCCTAGACATTAGTTTTCTATATATTAGTTTTTACGACCATCATATAATTTTTAAGGTATACCAATACATTATTTTAGCTTGGAAAATTCTCAATGAATTCGAATAAACTAGAATGTGTGTGATGCTATACATTTTGCCAAATGTCTGTATACTTACGGTTCTTACCTCTGAATTTTATAAGCTAAACTTGTTTGGAGGAAGTAGGTAAAGGTCATATTATTATATTTTGATAGTCTTTTTGGTGATCAAGATAAAACTTTTGTGCCTCATATTCGTGCATGACATGTACTACAACTTTAAACAAGTGACTGAAAGGAAAATGCCGAGCTATGCTATTCTCAATTCCTACGGTGTGGAAATAGCCTAAGGATCATTTTTCAGCCTATAACTTCTCTCTCACGAATATTGCAGGGGATTCTCTATCAAAACTAGACATAAAATAAAGTATAAAATGTATCTTCAGTGCATTTTCTGGTGGCATAATGAAAGGTTGCTTGTTCCTGCCTGTAATCTGCAAGACATAGAATCAGAAACAATGTCAAGTGAATGTGAAGACGCAGATCAAGAATCTGTAGAAAACATTCCTCTCATTTTCAAGATTTTTCGCCTCAGCTCTTTAATCAAAAGGAGTTGAACAATTTGGTTCGCTATCTAAAACTTTCAAAATAGCAAGCTGAGCTTTTGGGGTCGAGACTGCAACAACGAAACCTTCTAGCTCCAGGTACAAAAATTTCCTGTTTGAGATCAAAAGGTACTTCATTCGCTCAATATTTTGACATGAAGAATTAAATGTGTGTATGTAGAAATGTCAATAGTCTGCTGATGCAGCTAGATGTATAACATAACCATCAGGAATAGTCACTATTTATTGACTCTAGGAAAACCATATTGAAAGCAGTACTACTGCATAATGGCAATACTTTTCCATCTGTGCCTTTGGCTCATGCAGTAGACGTGAAAGAAACTTATGAAACTTTGGCTACTATACAGTAAAGTGTCTTATAAAGAAATCACGTGTAACTGTAAAGGAAAATGGGAAAAATACTCCACTGGTTGAGCCCAATAAAATCATTTTGCCTCTGATTCATGTCAAGTTGGGTTTTTTGAAAAACTTTGTTAAAGTTCTGGATAAATGAGGTCAGGTCTTCAATCATTTGAAAGAAAAGTTTCTCAAACTGGAAGCAAAGTTAAAATAAAGTATATTTATTGGACCAAAAATAAGAAAATTGTTCAGCGATCTATCGTGTGATATCAGACTGACAAATATCGAGTTAGCGGCTTGGTCCTCATTCAAACCAAGTGGAAAGGGCATTTTGGACAGGAAAAAAGGTGATATCTATGTTGGCATGTGTATACATATAAATAACAATGTATACAAATAAAATAATATTGAATTATGAAGTTCTTAATATGAATTTCTTGTTAGTTTCAATTCTATCAAATTTGGCCGGTATTGTTTCTGATTTTCCTGTGCCTCTTGGAAATGTGACGTGATAGACATAAATTGATTTTACAAGTGAATTCAGTTTCCCGAATTCAAGTAAATCCACCCATTTGCAAACCAGAAGCAGAAAAAAAGTTTAAATTTGTTGACTAGTGTAATTTATAGGCCTTCTTAATCAAGTCAGTAATTGTTTTCTTGGGCTGTTGGGGTGAATTTCTCACAGACATAACAAAAGTTGTCGTGGTGATTAAGACAACAAGTATGTTTACATGTTGTTATTTTTTGTAAATGTAAGTTTTAAATATATGTATAAGGCGATTTAAAAATAAAAATATCTCTCAATAGAAACACTCACTTATTAAAAAAACTCTCAATACATCCTTAGGCTGAGATGAATACGATAGTCATTGCACCATGCATGTTTCAACATTCACTATGTCTTAATGTTTATTTCGCACTACTGGATGTCCATCTAATGAATAACGCTTGCCTGTGTAACATCTGACATCAAGTAACAATTTGTTGATCTTATAGCACTCTTTTACCAAACTTTAGAAAAAAATTAAAAATTAAACATTAAAATAAAAGAACGGAAAGTAGTGAAATTAATAAATAAATAAATAAAAATCCTTAAAAACTCAAAAATCTTACGTGCTAGAGCATTTTGAAAGGTATATTTCGGAAAAGGAGATAAATTTGCTTGTTGAACGAAACAATTTCATAAATTTATGATTTGAATTATCTCAGAATAGTTCTTTGAAATTAAAGATTGATTTTGCAAGATACGAATTTTTTCAAGATATCGTAATATTTGAACGGACCATGGACAAATATTGAGGATCTTAGTTTTCAAATGCTCACTTTTAAATACAAGAATTACGTTGAAGCGTTACGTTTATATTTTTTTTAATGTATGTATATATATAATTAATAATTAAAGCATAAAGAATATTACTGCAAAAATGACATACCCCGTATGAAAAAAAGGTATATTAGCAGAATCAGAGGGCCAAACAGTATGAAAGTCAAATATTTAGATAGATAGATGTAGGTGACAGATGTATAGGTGATAGTGATAGACAGATAGGTGTTTAAAAGACCCAAATGGTCGAACATATCAACCTTTAGAAACTAAGAATACATGACATAAACATACCTCTATTTTTGTCACACGCAAAAAGGGTCCACGTTACCAAGTATCCGGGCTATGACCAGCTAATGTAAGCGAGTTGAATCCACTAGTTTAATAGATAGGTGATTGATTATAAAATGAAAATTATCTATTTATGAGTAGCACAAACTTCTCAAACAGGTAAAACACGGGAATCAAATGCAAAATAATGTCTGATACTTCTTAAAAGTGAGAAAAGATGTGTTATTTTCAGTGGAATGTTAATTTAGCAGAGTAAAACAGAGGAAACAGGAGGAAAAAAAAATATTAGAAGTCTGTATAAATGTAAACTATCTGAATTCCAAAGTAGCAATTTAAAAGGGTAAAATGTATGACAAACACCACGTAACATTACTTCAGGTTGTTCTTGATGCAAACTAAACTTTGAACTACTTATATCAAAAACTTTAAAAGAAAAAAAAAAAGCATGTGCTTCGAAAATATCTTATACTCACGTTTGACTATAAAATGTAGATCTGTGAAAAAAATTATAAACACGAAAAATAACTCTTCTTGATGAGTTGAAACAACATTTGTTTTCGAAAATACAGAAAAATAGAATGCGTTTTCGATTATTCTTTAGAACCTTTCGTAACTCTTCTAGGATGACCAATTAATCTGTAGTACAACTTATGAAAAAACATTCTGGGTGTTTTGGTGTCTCTTCTAAAAGTATTCAAAAGTTGAATTATTTTAATATGTAGCCTTAATGTTAATCTTTTTCGATATTGTTGACATTCTTCAGCAATCATTCAAAGTATGTTTTTTAACGAGTGCTAGAGATTTAAAAAAACAAACAAAGTAAAAACAGCCATTAAATGTAATTCAATTCGCAATTTTCAACTCTTCTGGATATTTAAATTCTATGATGTTCTACGACATAAAACGCGTTCCATAGAAAAATAATTTATTTAATGTGTTTTATAATTACCTGAATAATCCCGATAAAATTTTTTCGTCCTTTTTCACTGATAAAGCTCTTTCTGATACGAATCGAATTTTGCTCTTATTCGGTGCACCATTAAAAATGCATTCTGAAGTGACAACACCTGTTTCTAGGAAAATAAAATTCTAGGAAAACAGCTGAAAATGTAAAAAGAAAGTTTCAAATTGCATTTATTTTTAGGTATTTATTATTATTTTCTTTTAATTCAGGCGATGTATTTCTTGTGAAAAAGAAAATAAATTGCAAGAACTATGAACATTTAGTGTTCAGAAAGATATTCTCCTTTGGTTTTTTTTTTTTTTTTTTTAGTTTGTTTCCATCTTTTTATCGGCTTCGTATTGTTCTAGGGAAAGTGGGAACTGGCGCACCTGAGACGCAGATAAAAGTAATTACTGCGGAATGGTTTAAAATGACACAGGAAGGAATGTGTTCTCTTCAAAATGGAAATGTTTTTAAAAACTCTATTCGTGTTATGTCCTTTCTCTAGTGCATTACTTCTACAAATGCAATAAACCTATATGGCATGGTTTTAAAAAATAAGTTAAGGAACTTAGTGGACTGGTTTAATGCATTTTCCATTTTTTCTGTTATGAAGTATTTTTTCCCTCAGAACATTTTAGAAAAGTGCAAAATGTAAAACTGTTTTCATTCGCAATAAGCTTTAACACTTGTGTTAGTGAGATGTGGAGGAGTCATGTGGTTTAGTGCTCCTACATTGAATTAGAGGTTTACCGCATCTTTAAAAAGTTAGATCAGCGGATACGGATCTGAAAGCGGATAACTTGTTTTTCTTCTTCGCGAAATATGAAAACCGATCATTTCTTTTCATATCCGTGGGTACGGATATGGATCTTTTTGTTTGGAAATTATTTTGAAGAATACATCTGTGATGCAG
The DNA here is from genome assembly GCA_038373885.1 of Cheiracanthium punctorium. Classification (NCBI taxonomy): domain Eukaryota; kingdom Metazoa; phylum Arthropoda; class Arachnida; order Araneae; family Cheiracanthiidae; genus Cheiracanthium; species Cheiracanthium punctorium. The sequence continues at coordinate 70,187 of JAWZYV010011708.1, read as the reverse complement.
ATCATCACATATCTTATTTTAATTATCAGTTACTTAATTGTTAATTATTTCTAAATTTAATCCGTGTTCAAAATTTATTCTTTGCACTTTCGATTCGGATTTTCTTCGCTTCGCCTGTAAGTTTTATTTCTGCACCTGCCTTATTTAAAAGCAATCTTCCGTTTTCATCTATTTTTCCTTTTTTTATTTCACTTTTGCATTTGTAAAGCCTAGCGTTTCATTTTCGATGGTTTGTTTATGACCATATATGGAATCAAATCTATAAATAATATTGGCTTTCATTTCGGGTTACAATTTAGCTGATAGATTTTTTGTTTTATCCTGTTGGCGCGTCGGGGGATTCAAAAATAATTATATAGAAATGTATTTAACGCCTACTGGCGCCTCTTTGTTTTCGTACTTTGTTTGGCGTGCCCTTTGGCGTGTTTTGCTTCTGTTACTACTACCTTGGCTTCCGTTTTGTCGTCACATTTTTCGATTTGCTGTTGCCGTGAAAGGCTGCGTCTCTTTGGGGTCTGCCCGGCCACGGCAGCACTTTATATTTTTGATGTTTATATATATATATATATATATATATATATATATATATGTTGATATATTAAATAAAATGTAAATGCCACTTAACGATATCTTGCTCTTTTATCACGGCTTTGTCTTGAGGTAATGAGCCTGGGTAACTCTGCCTCACAACATCCTCTCGAAACGATCACTTACGAATCTGTGAAATATTCTGCAAGGATTATAACTTTCAGATCCTGTGTAATACATGGGTTAAAAAATATTTTAGTGGTTAAAAATCATATTTTTAATAACTAAATATGATTTTATGTGCATTGAATCGCTAACCAAGTAGGATTCAAAATCTAGCACTTACTGTCTTACCTTACTAAGACAGTAGTTGAAAAAGTCATGTGATTATGATACACAAATACGATTAACCATGTCAGACATTTGAAAATACTTAGAATGTCTCTCCACAAGCTATACTAGACACTGTTATAAATGACAAACCTCTGCCAGTTAAGAAATCTTCAGAACAAATTTTGTACCGAAACATGATGGTGTTGTACTGTAACATAAAAAATTATCGATAATCATGTGTGAACACCATTAGCGTTACTAAGATGAAGCAAAACCCCCATAAAACGAGTTTAGCTCCCTACAGGAAAATTACACTTTCTATAGCAAGAATTGCGAGTTGGAGCCTTTTACTGGTTGGGTGGGAGGGTGACGTTAACCACGTAGAAATATTGGAAAAGCTTACCAATAGTGAATCGATGCAAATAGATTTAAATGACTAACAGTCTAATTTAAACGGGAGATGTTTGTGGTAAACATACAAATGCAGTTAAAAGTAATTAACAATAATTGTATTGATTTTAAACAAACAAAATTATGTTCAATTAAAAAAGAGAGATTCTCCTCTAAATTGGCTTCTCCACTAACTTCTATCATTGCAAAACGCAAATTTGGGGTGCAGCATGTCATCCAAAGGCGAATCCCATGGATTCGCCTTTGAATGATTTTGGATAACCCAATGATTTTGGATCAAAATAGAATTTTCATATTCGCACTGTTATATATTTTGTGCAACACACACAAAATATGGAACTGTGTGTGTTCTATGTGTGTTTCACAAAAATATGGAACTACATAATATATTTTGACAGAACCACGTTACAGCATTTGATGTTCAAGTTGAAGCATAACTTAACGTATGTGGAATTATAATAGATAAATGTTAAACCATGATGACTCGGCTGTTCGAGCATCGTCAGGAGAAGACCCCGCTGAACACCCTAATTTTTTAGTTTCATTATTGCCATATTAAAACGTTATTAATTGACTATGTCATTTATCTCTCATCTTTCGTGTATTTCGCCTGGTAACCCTGTGGTGAAATTTTTATGATTGTAACTTATTTATAGAAAAGTACATGTGATGCCTATTCTACAGCTTACGAAATATTGTAACACTAGGTTAAAGCTGTTGTGAACTAATAGTATTTAAATTTACATGTAAAAAATACATGGGATGCATATTCTGCAGCTTACGAAATATTATAACAATAGATTAAAGCTGTTGTGAACTAATAGTATTTAAATATATGTAAAATTATGTCGCATTTTTTGGGACACATTTTTCGGACAATTTTCAATAAAGGGAGTGAGAGATAAAATGACATAGTCATTAAAAATATTAGCAAGATGTTGGTAAAAAATGATATAGTCATTAAAAACATTAGCAAGATGTTGGTAAAATATTGAACTTTTAAGTGGCAAACATGCAACAAATGGCAGTGCTTATGGAAACCATTTTCCAATAATTAACCCCTTGCAGTGGTATTAAATTTATACATATCTGGCATGCTGATTGGAATTCTTTTTGAACAAACAGTAACAGAGAAATGGGGACGCGAGGTACTAGTGGGACGACAGGTACGATTTTTCTATAATTCAAAAGCTCAAAAATTAGAAAAAAATCCATAATTTAGCTAACCACTCTTGCAACACTATGGTAACTAGTCACTGTCACACTTCATTTTGTAGGGAAGTTGCAGATATTTTTGTTTCTACTATCACTGTTGGAAAAATCAGATAAGTTTAACTTTTTTGGATTTGAGCTGTAACTATCCAATAATCAATATATTTGCTTTAAGCTTAAACTTTCTTGATTGCATGAATGTAATAATCTTTGTTCTACTGATAAATTTTGTAAAACTTTTCAATTTGTATTTAAAAAGACTTCTTGGGGGGGTAAAGTGGGACATCCTGATTGGAGTACAGTGGAACAGTGCCCCACTGCATATAAACCCATGGCTTGTGGAGGTATAGAAAGAACAATGACACGCAAAGCCGGATTTAGGGAAGGGCAACCGGGCTATAGCGCGGGCCCGCCACAAAAGACATTTTTATGTAAAATTTCCTATGAGCACCGTATAACTAAAAAGTAACGTCACGATTTTTATCTCCAAAGGTTACTAGGACGTTACTTTTTAATTATACAAAGCAACTAGTTCTTGCACACATTTCGCATAGTACTGGTGCTGAATGTGATACGTTGTGAGCAATATCGTCGTTATATTAAGTCCAATACCAGAGAAGAAATAGAGAAATAGACATTATTTTTTCAGTAAATAAAATCTAGTACCTGCGGAAATTGAACCCTGGACGACTAGGCTGTATGAACGCTGAAACCACTTCACCACACAGGTAGTCGAAAAAATTCTTTAACTTTTGTTTGAAAAATTATTAGGGGGGGGCACTTCTTTGTTGCCCCTGGGCTTCCACACCTCTAAATTTGGCGGATTGACACAATTCTCATTTCCAGCGGATTTTCGTTCATTTTATCATCGAGTTCTTATTCGATGATAAAATGAACTTTTGCAAGCATTTTGTTAGCATTTGATGTTTAATTAGATGTTGTTTTACAATTTTCAATTCATCAAACATTGTTGAGGAAAGATTTTTGCAACTTTAAATGTGCTTTAATCAATATTTACTATTTTTAAGACTTGTCATTTAAAAACTGCTTTCAAATCTTGATGACTATCTCAACCTGTATTTAACCCATTTATGCCTAGTGTCCCTTTTTGGACGCATTTTCACTATAGTCGAAACGTTATTTATTTTTCCTAGCCTTTATTCATGAGTATTAATCCTCAACTCTACGAATATTTAACATGACCAAGTAAGATGTTGATCTTTCGATTTTATGCATAATGATTTTAAAGAAATCATCCTTGTTTAAGAGTTGACATCAGAAATTTATCTATTATTTCAGTTATCAGTAAAATCGAAGAAGTCGCAAAATATCCAGGCACAAATGGGTTAACTGTAGTAATAGTAATGTGTTGCATAATACATCTGATTTAGCATGTGTCTTACTCATTTTCCCACTGTACTAATGCCTGTCCCATTGTGCCCCGCAAAGGGGTCACAATGTGACAACTTGAGTACGTTTTGAAACATAACTTTTTATCAAAATAAAATAACGATAAATTCTTTAAAAAATTACAATGAAACTAACAGCTGTCAAAATATTAATCTGTATTTAATTTATATTTTTAATTAAAAGGGTAATAATGATTATAAAACAAGGGAATATTCCCACTGTGCCCCCATCTCCCCTACATAGTATGAAAAATTTTGATGAAAGAACAAAATTTATGCTAGATTCGTTTTGTCCATTTGATAGAAGCGCCTCTCCAGATTGTGTGGTGGTTAGCGCACTACTCCCTACGGTCATGGGCCTGGGTTCGACTGCTGACTTGGGTTGTTCAATGGTCTGCTCTTTCATAGGGGCAACGTTCTACCACCTACTGGGTAATCCCATAATAAAGTAGCCAACATTTTCGGCCTTTGCAGTTGCCAATGCTCATAGCCAGCAAGCGTCCGCGATTCGAAAAATTATAACTGAACTCCGAATTAGTTCGTAAACACACAGTTTCCTCAGCACTTTGTTGTTCTATCACAGGAAGTGTAACCTCATATATCTTAAAATAGAGAATAGTATAAATTAATACAGTGAAACTTGTGAAGTTGACCACCTATCTAAGTTCACCTAATTGGCCAAGAACGGAATGGCTTAATTACTTTAACATTGAGTGAATCCTTTATAAGTTGGATACCAAGTTAACTTATACGTTGACCAGATAATCAGGCAGAATTTGAACCAAAGGATAGCTTAAAACCTTTGTAAGTTGATCACTTCCAGAATTTTTTCTATGTCTTTCTTCTAACAACTTTTATATATATTTTTTCCTATTTGTCTAAAGTCTACAAAACTTGCCGACAAAGCTAGATTAATAGCTATTTCTGTCCAGATTCTTAATGAATTATTCATCCACATTCCTTTTCTAAGTACATTTTTTTGTAACTACATTAATCCGTATACTAATGTACTGTAGTAGGTGTGTGTGTGAAGTGCAAAATCCTTAATACATATGTACACTATACAAAATGTATTAATACAGTAATAAATTGAATTTCATAACAAGATTAGCTTGTTTCTGTTCAACTTACTACTGCATGTAGTAAATATAGTTACTATACGTACTATGACAAGATCCAATAATAAAAACGTAATACAGTAATATGTACGTATAATTAATGTTTAACTAATAAGCAATATTGTTCCTACTTTGTATCATTTTGATTTTATATTTGAAATAATTTTGTAGTATACTACACATATTGCATGTGCTATGCAATGTATGAGCATGTAGATGATAAAATTCGAAAATCAAAAAGTAAATATTGTAACCTTGATAAGTTGACCACATGTCTAAGTTGACCACGAAAACGTGTAGCCACTGGGTGGTCAACTTAGCAGGTTTCACTGTATAATGAGATCAGTATGGTTCTTTGTTGTGATATCTGAGAGCAGAGCAGGCATACAACTAGAACGTTAAAAGAGCTTTGGTGGCTGAGAGTAGACATATTTCCGCAAAGGGTTAATTTTTAGCAAGTTGATAATGTGTATGCGGCAACAGCGGGAATAGAAAACGGAAATACGTAACATTTCTGTTTGTTAGCCACAAGACCCCCTAAGTTGAAGCCCAGAAGATCATGGAAACACTTCTTCAGTTTATGAAATCCCTCCACTCTTTTCCGTAATTATTTGTTAGATATACGTATATCCATGTGATTGGGAAAAGTTGAACCATGATGAAATTTCGCCCTTTTAGTAGTTTTGAAAATTCAAATGAACCAGTTGTTGAGGGCATGTTTTTATGGGTCCCACAAATGTTTAAAAGTTGAAAAAAAATGTAGAATGTGTAAATACAAGAGCGAACGATGTAAATAATTTAAATAACAAAAAGAAAAAAAGAACTAAAAATTTCTATGTACATAACTTGTGTACGTTTAGGCAATCTTAACAATGCAGACAAAAAGTGTGTTTTTAAATGAACTACAATTGCAATTCATCAACTCTGATTTCTTATTACGAGTAACATAACAATACTAATGCCTTATTAGTATGTTTCTGTATTTTTTTTTCTAATTTGTGTACAATAAAAACCTGTCAAAAATTTCCAATTAGAAGTCACCACTCTTAATCTGGTTCTGGTGTTCGACATTCTAGTAAGTGATAAATACTTCAAAAATATTCCATGATCTATTCAGTTTTTCACAAAATTTAAATTTATCTAACTCATAAAAGAAAAGTAGCTCTCTAATCGAAATCTCAATGCATAAATGTATACTAAAGCAAATAAATAAATTGCAAGCGAAGAAATAAACATAGAAAGAGCTTGGAATCTGAAAAACAGAAAATCTAGTTCGAAACTGAATATTTGAAGTTTACGCATTTTTTCAAAATTTTGTTACTGTTTATGTAATCTTGAATTCAGCCCGCTTGTTTCTGTTATTCAGTGGGACTCAGGTGCAGTTGCGTCCACTCAGGCAAAAATACATCGGGGAAAAAAATACAGGAAGCGGATAAATTTAATAAAGTAGTTCCAAAAAATTTATTGCCCAGCAGTTTAACTATGTATTATTTACATAAATAAAATAGGACTTTGTTTGTATGCTGATCGGGATTCCTATTTTTACCTTATCTGTCCGTATTACACTCTGAGCAAACCAAAACGACATTTGATCAAAAGTACTCGGTATATGACAGATTTAATTTGCACATTAGCTGGGTGAAATTTATAAAATATGGTTACAGTTGGTTACTTGACACACAATTAGACGGTACATTTTTGGTAAATTTTGCACAGTTTGAGATCTGGGGAAAATTGAGGTAAATTGCTATTTTTCACTTCGCATTCTAAATTGAATGAAATAAAACGTTTAGGTATTAAAACAGAACTTTGTTAAGCTCAAATTTTAGAAAATAAATTGTTCTAAAGTTTGCTGTGCGTGACTTATTCCTCATGGTCTAGCCGAGAGTTAGACCTAGTCTACAAGGCCAAGCATCTTCAGAAAATCATAAACAAGAACTAGGGTTTATGTCATCCCAGCCAGACCCGAACAATTCAAAAACTGATCAGGAGAGGTCTGCGTACAATTACAGTTGTACGCGTCGAAAATATCTTCAGTTCCCTGTCAAAGGAAAGGCACTTCACTGACAGGCCTGCTAATGGTGTACTGGACGACCATATCAGTTCTCATGGTAGGGATACCTCCTGGGTCTTCACCGTTATACAGGGGTGAATAGGAGGGATCTTGCATAACTGATGGCTTAATATATTTATGTTTGAATAGATCTCAAAGACCATGGAATCTAATATATAAGACCATATAGAAAGTAGATTTCATGTTACTGAGAAAGCTGTTTCAGAGTTTTAAAGCAGTAGTTCTGTCGTCAATCTTAGGTACTGAATTGCACTGAGACTGTCTGACAAGATCCAGATATCTTCAAATGAGTCTACAGTATTGTTTATTATAAGAGCTTTTAAGTTTCAATTAGATTTAACGGTTTGAGGATTTTTCGCTTGCGTATCGCAAAAGCTTGGGTGAAATTAATAAAGTTTCATTTGTAAAATTTTCTATTAGAAATATTTTTAAAATGTCATATATGAAAAAGGGAGCAAAAAATCAAGGAGGCATGTTCTCAAATTATTGCCAAATAACAACGAACTCCGGAAGTATCCCTGATTACACAATATCACTGCAATGTATCGAAATTCTCCAATTATGTTGTTGTTTTGTTGTTGTTGTTGCTAATGCCCTCTGGCAACCGCGCTGTGGTGACAGATCCCCCTATATAGGCAGGCGTTGGGCCGAACGAGCGGCTTCCATTTCAGTGAGCCCCAGTGGGAGGAAGTCCGTCTTAGCTCGGAGTCCCGTAATTTTGAACCAATTCCAGAGGAGGGACCAACCCCCTGAAATCGGCACCCCCAGAGGTATCGTTTAACAACTTGGAGGACTTTGGAGCCACGACGGATTTTACGTGCACCAGCTCCCATTAGCGTACACGGTTCCACAGCGGACGGGCCGAGAGGGGGAAGTCCCTCCCAAGCACTGGCCAAGCCGGGTGCTGCTTCACTTGCCGTGCTCTTATGGGAACGGAGTTTAGCGCCCAGTCCACTGCGGGACTAATCCAATTATCAATGTTGCAAATGAACAATTTAATATGCAATCTAACAAAGCAGTGTACTCATAACAAAATGATAATTTTAAGTATATACTCATAAAATATTAATTTTTGACCTGAAACCAAGCTAAGAGAAGCAGATAAGATAAAAATCCGTAACATTATCAATTGAACTTTTAAGCTTGCCCGGACACAACAACCGGCCAAGGACAAACAACGCAGTTCATTTTCATGTGTAGTTAATTATTATCTTTATATCTCACAAAATAGCTTCAGATATTTCAGGAATATAACATGTAATGCTTTCTGTCACAAAACGTAATTTTTAGAAACATGAATACGTTTGGTGTACATTTTATATTTTGAGGTATTGTACTAAAATGTTATAATATCTTCTTTTAAAATTTTGCAGGAAAGCAATATCTATTACTAAAGGTTATTTCAAAAGCCATATACACAAATCGCTATTGATCGTATGTTTATATGCTTGGCAATTTTACCTTACAAGAATTAAATGTAGATCCCCTCTTTCATGATAACAGATAACCTATAGCTTGCAAACTGTCTAATTCCATCTAACATGCCATTACTATTCATCTGCCGAACGGTAGGTAATGAGTTAAAATTTAGCGGACTTACATCAGAAATGTAGGATGGATGATGTAACACTTCCCAACCGTATTGGAGCAGCTATTCCGTAACGACAAGGACAACGTGCAGCCGAAAATTGTCATGGAGAAAGAGTGATCCCTCTTTGGTCTGAGAACAGTACCTCTTTTGTATTTTTTATTGAAAGGTAGTATTGAAGCAACAAAAGGCATTTAAAAAAATCACTTATTTATAATTTAACTAAAAGACAATACTTCGAAACCATGCAACTAATTTCGCAACTACACTAGAACTGCAAGTAATAATCGAATGCTGTGCATCACTAAACTGACCAGGCTTGTTCTCTAGATAAACCGTTTCCGCTTCAATTCAAGCCTAAACGAATAAAATCTAATGTAAACACCTCATGACTCCCTTGTACGTGTATTAAATCATAAATATAATTTCGGTGCACTTCATCTAAATTTATTTCATTTAAAAGAGACACAGTACTGCAAAAATACTAAGGTCTAGCAATTTCTAGACAGATTTCGGTTCAGTTTTAGACTATTTTTAGCACTCATTTTGGCGATATTTCGCTAAAAGACGCCAAACTTGAAATAGTATAAGAGATTTTGGGTTGACAGTAGACTTTTAATGAATTGAAGATATCCATAGACTTCAATGTATCGAATGCATTTTGGGTAAACCTGTAAGTAAATTACCTAGTCAAATGCAATCAGAATAAAGAAAGATAAGTCATACAGAACCCATCAATTGACCCCTTAATGTTTTATTATTTTAAATAAAACCGCCATAAAAGTGTCTGTTTTATTCCAAAAAATTCTATAAAAAAGAGTGCATATACAATATATGTATTCATTTTAAGGTATTGATACTATTTTAGCGCTAAAGGAAAAAAGAAGTCAAATTTAAGAAAAGCCAACATTCAGAGTTATTGTGACTGAATGTCTGTTTTGTAGTAACCAGGGAATCATTAAAATGTATATTTTAAACACTAAAGGTGAATTTTATTAAACTTATTTCGTAAAACAAATAAATATTTGAAAAGTTTTCTTTGAACATAAGTAAAAAAAAATCTGATGTAGACAACACATGACTTCCTTGTACGTCTATTAATACAAAAATATTTTCGGCGCACTTCACCAAACTTATTTTCTTTGAAAGAGATAAAATACTGCAGTAATACTCTAGCTTACCGATTTCTAGCCAAATATTTCCGATATCGCCAAGCTGGGTTCAGTTTGAAAGATTTGTTTTTGACACTTAATTTGGCAATATTTCGCCAAAAGACGACAGGCTTGAGATAGTTTGAGAGATTTTGGGGATATCCAAAGTAGTAATTGACCACAGACTTTCAATGAATTGAATGTATCCATACACCTTAATGTATTTAAAGTCATTTGGGTGATCCTATAAATAAACTACCTAATCGATTGCAATCAAAAAAGAGATGCACAGATAGATGTTACAATAGTTTTAAATACAAATTTTCAACATTTTACAGTTAAAAATTTTTATATGTTAAATACAAAATTATTTTGGCGCAAAATATGGCGATATTTCGTCAAAACTCGCCAAGAGCGATGACAAATTGTGACATTTTGGGCATGGACCAAACAATGACTGACAACAGACGTAATATATTGAAAATGTCCATAGACATTAATGTATTGAAAATCTTCTGGCTGTACCTGTAAATAAACTTTCCAGTAGATTGAAACGAAATATCGAGATTCACAACTAGACGTTACAACAATTTTATATACGAAATTTCAACATTCTACAATTAATAGTTTTTGAGATATGAGAGTTAAATACATACATACTTACACCAAAAGTCGCCAAGCTTGGCGACTTTTGGCGTAATTTTTAGGGAAGGCAAGTGACCGTGATCAGACCATTACTTAACTATATGTTAGGACGGTATTGTGCTTGAAAGGAATAAATGTCTCTAAAACTGCATTGACCGTAATGTGCTGAAATTCTATGAGTATTCCTGTAGAAGAACTATAAATGATACAGACACTATTTTTAATGGAGAGATTCATTTTGTATGTAACCCTTAACAACATATATCACTTTTGAGGCGTTTGAAATAGCCTAATAACTCTAAAATACGCTTTAATGAATTTCTGCCAATTGGGCGTTATCCATTTAAAATCTTAAGGGCGCCCCTGTAGATAAACTATCCAGTCGAATGGAACCGAAATGGCGGATCCACAAATAGATGTTACAACAGTCCTGAATGTAAAGTTTCAACATTTAACGACCAATAGTTTTTGAGATATGCGAGTTACATATGCACGTACGTACAGACTCCTTTGAAAATCCCCTACGGAGGGCAATCCCCCTTCGACCTAGATCCCTCGCTCAGATAATTGGCCGTAACACCACATTGACTACATATAGACGTCAGGAAAACACTGTTAAATGGACTCGCAAGCGATTACAATGGATTGTATGTGCATGCGTAGGATGAGATGCATCACAAAAATTCTTAAAAGTAAATTTAGAGGTAGTCAAAATCGGTTTTTTCGTCGAAATCTGGCTACTGAAATTTTAGGTCGAGCGTGGATTGCTCTCCTTTGGACTTTCTAAGGACGACTGTACATACATATGTATGTATGTATATGTAACTCGCATATCTCAAAAACTATTGGCCGTAGAATATTGAAACTTTATACTTAGGATTGTAGCAACATGTAGCTGTGCACCTCCCCTTTTAGTCCCATTTGACTGGATAGCTTATCTACAGGGCTTCCCAAAAAAATTCTAAATACATTACGCTCTATGGGCCGAAATTCAATAAAGCGTATTTTAGAGTATTATGCCATTTCAAGACCGACTCAGAAGTCCACATCAGATTTTTTCTAATTAATATCATTGATTCAGTAATTAACATTTAACTTAAAATGAATACTTCATATTCATTTCATTTTTCCGTCATTTATTTTAAATATATTTTCTTGTTTTTGAATCAAGGAAATTAAGTTAATCAAAGAAAAAAAAATAAAACTTAAAGCCTCAATAAAAATAGATAAATGAGCATGTGTGGCACTGGAATGTACAAGGTGTATCACAATTCTCTCCTGGGTTTGGAAGGCAAATATATAATATACATTACCAATACAGCAACAAATTTTACTTTATTGGAGAAAGACAAGTTTTATTTCCCAAAAGTCCAATATATGAGCCTATCGTTACAACGACGAATTAATGCAATTTTGACGGGGAGAAGGACAGCTAGTTTGTTGAGGGGAGCGGTTAGTTAGAAGATTGGCATATACATCCATTTTATGGAAGTAAAATAGGATCTTTTACACTAATTTCTTTTTTCTCAATTGGGGCGGTCGCCACACTGCCCCCCCTCCTATGGTCCTTCCTTGTTCCGTGGTGCTGATGATTCGACAAACTAACTGCCCTGCCCCCCATCCCCCACAAAATTCCATTATTACTTCGCTGTCACGAAAGGTTCACATTATGGACATTTGTGAAATAAAACTTGTAGCATTTCTTTCTCCAATAAATTCAACTTCTCTGCTGTATTGGTAATATATATATATTTTATGAGCCTTCCAAACCTGGGAGGGAATTGTGATACACACTGTACATGAGTTGTAGGCTTTGCTGCTCTGCCTTGATTTTGAAGTACTAGTATGAATTGTATATAAACATGTAAATATTTCAAAATCTCGTTAATTAGCTCAGAGCTCTTATAAAGTCTGTACCTGTAATACTGTGTATGGGTTTAAAAAAATCGTATATATACCCTGTCTCTCAAAGCGAAATTTTCACTTACGTGAGAAATTCTTCGATCCCCATTCTTCGTGAGGATTCTTGGAAAGCATCCCTTGTGCATAAGTCAAGACTCCACTGTAATAAAAATCCTAAAATGTTAACAATAGAAATAAGAAGCATCTGCTGTATCCTCGGAGATGGGATTACAACTAACGCAAACGTCCTCTTTGCTGTCTTTGCTACGCCGCAATCGTACAACTTTTGTGCATGAACAGAGTACGTTATTTACCAATGTACAAATACATTCACACAAGTCTATCGTACTTAACCCTTTGAAACGCAACCTTTTCCCAGGGCTCAAAAAAGGGCAGCCTGTGCAAGCATACAGCCAGCTGTGTCAAAAAAATGGTCTCTAGATCTGTAGCACGCGATGAACGATTCGATCGGCCACTATCTTGCTGGTAGTTAAATCGAGCGATGGCAACGGCTGCCCTTTTTACAGCATTGGGCAGTCTATCCCGTTGTTCTTCTATATCAATGTATTTCTATCGTATTCTCCAGTTTTGAGCAGATGCCGGTGCTGTTAAAAGTAATCCTGGCAGTTTTTGAAATAATAGACTTTTTTACGGGAAAAAAAGGGCTAATAAGTTAAGCATTCTCGCGAAACTAGGTCAACCTCACACAGTTATTTTTGTAGAAATCATATTTATTCTTCGTGGCTGATAACAGTCAAGACGTCAGAGTTTTGTGTCCTCACGGGGAGGACACCGTGCGTTAAAGGATTAATTTCAATTTTTTTTCAAAATGCATGTCATAAATGCGAAATGTATCAATGAACTGATTCCAAATTTCGAACACAGCAGCCTTTCGCCTTACTAAAAGTATGTATTAATTCAGATATATGCAGAATTTTCCCACTCAGCTCTCCTCACAAATGAAACATCTAATTAAGTGGTGTTCAGACATACTTGTCATAAGCTCATATCCTCCAACGTAACATAGAAATCCGGCGTACTTAACGATTTAACAGCTTTTGCATTATCTTCTGAGAAAACTCAGCCTTACCCAGGTTTGAAAAGCGTAACGACATTAAATTAGAATTCACGGAAGAATGATAATCACAGGTACTGTTCTGGAGAAAATTACTTTTAAAAGAACAATTTTATTGTAGATTGAAGACACTAAGTTACTTTGAAGGGTGCTAAAAGGCGTGAAATATATTTCATTGCATTTAATTAAATGTTTGTGTAGATAAAGGACGCTGATAATAATTGCTCGCGTTGTTTCTAAATTTTATTCTTTTGTGGAGTCAGTCGCAATATTTCGTTTGATGCATTAAATGAATTTGGCATTTATTGACTGTTGAGTTTGATAATAATTATACGAGTAAAATATTTGACAAGTTAAATAAATATTTGCTTGTAAATTTATCGCACTCCTATAGATTAATATCCGAGTCCAATCTTTGCTTACTAAACTTTCAATCTAATTGAAAACTTTCCCAATTCTAGAATGCACGTAATTTCTCTATTTTTTGTTGTAACTGAAATTTAACGAACAGAAAATGCATTAAGATTTAAATCACATAATAAAATTTTATTTAGCAAAATTTGCTGTGATATCATTTTCACATAATCCCAGACCTGTATTCAAATGTACTGGAAGCGTCAACAAAAATTAAAACATTTTTTTCGCCCTAAATGAAAAGGTGCTACTATTTACTTATAACATCAAATAATAGTTATGCAGAGTTAAATAGGAACCGAATAGTATTTCAACTTCCCCATTCAGTAAATGATTCAAAATATTCAAAGAAATAATTCATGTATTCATATTTAAGAAGAAAGTAAACCGAATAGAAGAAAAACAAAAATCCAAGCTGAATGTAAAGCATTGTTAGAATGTATGAACTGTGATAATGGTTAAAACAATCAAAAAATAAGACAACTATTTCTACGCAGTTTCTTGAAAAAAGAAGGGGGGAGAAGGCGAGGGATTCCCAAGTACACATTTATATTTGAATTTACTATGAGATGCCACATTATTATGAGCACTCCCTCAATACAATGTTGGACCTCCTTTAGCCCTTAATGCCGCATGAATTCTTGTCATGGAATCAATGTTACGTTGGTATTTAGTCTGAGGTATTTAAGACCATATCTAATATGACTGCATCTTTCGATCCCTTAACTGTTGAAGTTATTAGGTCCAGCTGCACCGTTCGATCGCATTCCACAATTTCTCAGTGGGAGTTGGATCTGAGGACTGTGTAGGCCAGAGAAGCAAGGTAAATTCTCTATGCTTTACAGACCACCAGAGGACAACGCCATACTTATGACAAGTAGGAGAATTTTCTTGCTGGAACTACCCATACCTGGCAGGCTACGCCATTAATTGATCCACGATTACACCGATTGATATACCATTGGGCATTCAGAAATTGTTTCACAGGAATTTCTCAACTAAAAGGACCCATGCAATGCCAAGAAAACTAACTTCAAACCATAATATTGCCTCCGACAGCTTGTAGTGTTGTAACAGTGCAGTTGAGGTCCATGATTTAGTTCTGTTCTCTCCATGTTCACTCGCTTTTATCTGCCTGGTGTACTTGAAAATATGATCCATCGTACCATATGACCCTTTTCCCGTCATCTGTGGTCCAATCATTGAGCAGTATTGGGAACTGGAGACACCTACTCTTGTTCAAGGTAGACAGAAGATGCTTTCGAATAGGTCGTCAACTTCTATAAGCTTGTTCAGAGTGAACACAGTCGTTTATATAGTAGTTCTTACTAAGATTCCCCGCTGCATAATGTACTGTTGCTCTACAATTTGACTGGACGACTGGGACAAGACTTCTTTCAGAGCGAGCATTCAGTAGCTCGTGAAGACCACAAGCCTGGCAATGAGTCCCGATTTCTGTTTCATAGTCCTCTCTCTGTAAACATTAATAACTGCTGTTCCCGAACACATCACAAGTGCATCTGTTTTGCTAATACAGGTCTTGATGCTTTTAGCATCTACCATATTCAAACTCAATTAAATCAAGTTTTTTGCACATATCTTCCCAAAACATAGTGCAATTATTGGTTCTGCATTTTCTTTTCTCAACTATGTCACTCTCCATCGGCAACAATGGGATGCCATAACTCATTTACATAAAATTGTCAGGTGGTCATAATAAAGTGGCCGCTCAATGTACAGAAGGAACACACTTTCTTGTATATCCTTGAAGAGCGCTCATAAAAGCACTCACACAGCCCTCAAAGAAAGTTACGAATATGCACAAAAATATTCCCATTTAATAATGAATTATAACTTTGCAAACGAGGGGCAGATGTATTAAATGAACTAACCCTCCACTATTCATTTAGGAGAATGGTGAACTATTTTGATTGATTTTCCAAACTTTTGTGCATTTCAGAGTATAATGCATCAGTATTATTCATAAAATAAATCATCATTTTATGAAAATGATGCATAATTCATAAAAACCGTGAAAGATGAACTCATTTCACAGCACAAGAATCTTCAATGAGGAGTTTGGATTGATTTTCTTTACCCACAACATTGAAGGGAGAAAATATTTTCCATGAATTAGCGGTAAGTAATTGTTGGCTATTCTAATATGCTTTAATAACCAACGCAGAGTTCTGACTTGCGCAGTGGAAGACTTAAAAATAATGACAAGATTTCTAGAGCAAATATTTCATTAAAGATGATTTAATGCTCCACATACACACCACACTTTGATGATTTTATACATTCTGCAGTAATACCAAAAATTTCAGTTCGCTCTTCAACATCATGCATAGGCAGCATACTTTATAAATATTCATGAAACATTAAGTAGAAAAATTTGAAATACTAAATTACCCGACCGACGGACTACAAAATAACACCTTACCTCGTCCGTCAGCCCTTCACCCGGCCTTGCCTGTACACGGACGATATTGTCAAACGACAATCTAAACAGAACAAGCAAGCATGAGCGATGTTCACTTCCCGCCGTACTTATATTCGATTTCCTAGTGCAGTAAATTTGCATAACTACGCTGCCAAATGCAAACTTGGATTGAAACAAAAATACCGGATTGGCTCAGAGCCAACACGTCATTTTGACGCACAAACCGGGAGAAAAACTAATCACCGTTAATGGCGAAAACTGCTAAAGCGATCACAGTGATCGCGTCTCCTTTATCCAAAAGACTCGCTCGTGCTTGTTTACAATTGAACACACGTTTCGAGAGTTGGAAAACACGAGCGTCGTGAAGGTTTAGGTAAAGCAAGTATTTTTCTTTTAGGAAAACTTAAATGACTTCACGACCGGCCAACAGTAATCATAACTCAAAATAATCTCATCGTCTTAAGCCCATATCACACCTTCCCGATATTCAATTCAGGCAACATTTTCGTTCGACTATTTTCCGGAACAATTAGGTGAAAAGCCTCGTATGATATGTATATTCAACATCCGTCCGGGAAAAATCGAGCATTTCTTTCAACTTGTTTAGCTTCTACCATAGAACAATCACAGGCAAGGAAATGGGGAGGCTGTAGTGATATCACATATTCGCTCATTCTCTTTTCCAGTCAAACCAGTTGAGTGAGATAGTCGATCAAGTTGAACGAAGTAGTTGATTGAATTGAAGATTGAACGTAGGAGAAGATGTGATGTGGGCTTTTTACCTGAAACATTTGAGAGTCCAGCACCTACTGGAAAGATGAGATTTACTAATGCTCACAGTCTGACAAGAAACGTTCTGTAAAACTTTCAAAAGGAATGTTTATTTGCAAGAAATAGTTCATTCAAATGTGTAAGAACTGTATTTAAACTGACCAAACTACATAAAATAATTTAAATAAAATTCTAAAATCTCTTCATTGGTGTTTCAATTTTCGAAAACAGATCAACTCATTTTACAAAACAAGAATCTTCAATGAGAAACTTGACATGCTTTGTTTTTCACACAACCATTGCTGGAATCTTCCAAGAATCATTGATAACTATTAAAACTCAAAACAACCTAATTATCTTACTTGAAGCATATGAAAGTGTAGAAACTACTGAAAAGGTGAAATTTACCTAAGCTCAAAGATTGAGAGAAAAGGTTGTGTAAAAATTTCAAAATGCTGTGTTCATTTGTAAGAAACATTTCATTAAATGGTTAACAATTCTATGTAAACAAATGGAATTACGGAATAAAAATAAAAGAAATTTACTTTTATACAGTTATGTTTCAATTTACAGAAATGGTGTTGTTCACCAAAGGTAAATATTTCATAAATATTTTGCCACTAACATGTTATTTTATATTTTAAAGAAAACATAGAAGAGCTTTCCTGTTCTATTAAATAAACGTTAAAATAGATATTTTTAGTAATTTAGGAATTGTATTTGAAATTATATTGTTGCAGGGATTTTTGAAAATGAACAATTGTATTATAGCATTTTTATTTCATAATAAAAGTATGGCTTATTAATTTTACAATCTCTTATAATCATTAAATATTACCTTTAAAGCGGTGCTAAATTATATACAAATACAGAATATGAAAATAAAGTGTTAACTAAGATGCAGTTATGCTACCTACATTATGTTATCTACAAAAATTAACCAAATGTGAATTATGTTATTTAATATTGAAAATGAGGCCGTGGATCGTTGTAGGCCCGAAAACTTTAGGCGTATGTTACATTGGAACACCATAAAAGGGTTTCAAATTTTTATTTTAACAAATATGTATGATGTTTCACTTAAGACTTCCCCTCTTATCACAAATTGTCACAATCCCCCCCCCCTCTTTCTCCGTTTCTTCAAAGAGTGACTACAACTCCTAACTTATTTAACTAATGAAATGGTATATACCAGAGGTTCCCAAACTTTTTTCGTCACAGCACGCTTGGCAGGCTAAAAGCATTTCTCAGCACCCTTCTCAGGCTGAAAACTTTGCGGTAGGTTACCTTTAAAGCAATTAGGTTAAAATGAAAAATGTTGGATGCATTTTTTATTACTTCTTTTATGTTATTTATAGGGTTATCTATCAAGAAAGTGCTCTCTTGGGAAAGGGATGTAGAATTTTGACACCCGTCTCTTATTTGAGGCAGTTCCTGTAAAATAGAGGCTATTGGATACTGAACTCTCTCGAACTTGACTGAAATATATTTATTTTCGCCCGCTTGCTCACTGGCTTGGCTAACTTTTTTGTGGGATACCGGTTCAGAGGAAATTATTTGATTATACTGCACCAAAACACTGTTCTTGATTATCTCCACGACATCCCTTTACTTGATTATCTCCACAGCATACGCTCGCGGCACCCTAGGATGCCGCGGCACACAGTTTGGGAACTGCTGATATATACACACTATGCTGCATGAATCTATATAAATAAAATTAGACTTTTGTCTGTACATTTCTTGGAATTCAAAAATTTTGCGATTTCTATCCGTTTCAAGCACCCGGGAATTCGATGCCACCCTCAAAAAAAAGTTTGTCTGTCTGTCATTCTGTCATTCTGTCATTCTGTCATTCTGTCCGTGACGCTTTTTTTGTTTAAGCATCACGTCAAAACGACTCAAGAGAATGGTATGAAATTGGGTGTCATGATAGGTGGTCACTCAACTTAAAACATAGGGGTCGAATTTTTCAAAAATCTTGATTAGATTTTCAGATTTTACGAAAATCGTTTCAAACTGCGTAAATTTGTGTTCAAGCATCACGTAAAAACGACTGAAGCGAATGATATGAAATTGGGTGTCATGATAGGTGGTAACCGAACTTAAAACATAGGCGTCGAATTTTTAAAAAATCTTCATTGGATTTTGGGATTTTGCGAAAATCGTTTCAAACTGCGTAAATTTGTGTTCAAGCATCACGTAAAAACGACTGAAGCGAATGATATGAAATTGGGTGTCATGATAGGTGGTCACTCAACTTAAAACATAGGCGTCGAATTTTTAAAAAATGTTCATTGGATTTTGAGATTTTGCGAAAATCCTTTCAAGCTGCGTAAATTTGTGTTCAAGCATCACGTAAAAACGACTGAAGCGAATCATATGAAATTGGGTGTCATGATAGGTGGTCACCGAACTTAAAACATAGGCGTCGAATTTTTAAAAAATCTTCATTGGATTTTGGGATTTTGCGAAAATCGTTTCAAACTGCGTAAATTTGTGTTCAAGCATCACGTAATAACTGCAAAGGTGAAAAAATGATATTTGGTGAAATGATAGGTGGTTACTCACCTTAAACTATAAGCATCTAATTTAAAAAAATCGATCAGATTTCGAGATTTTGCGAAAATCGTTTAAAAGAGTGAATCTTTGTTCACGCATTACGTAATAACGCCTAAAGCGAATGATATGAAATTTGGTCACATGATAAATGGCTGCTCAACAAAAACTATAGGTGTCCAATTTTTTAAACATTTTTTATGAGATTTTGTGAAAATTCTCTCAAAATACGTTTATATTTCTTCAAACATCACGTAATAACGACTAATACCAATGATACGAAATTTAGTGATAGGATAGGTAGTTGCTAATCTTAATTTATAGGCGTTGAATTTTAAAAATATTTTGATTACATTTTGAGATTTTGTGAAAATCGTTTTAAAATGCTGAAATTTTGTTCCAGCATCACGAAATAAAGACTGCAGGGAATGAAACGAAATTGGGTGACAGGATAGGTTGTCACTCAACTTAAATTCTAGGCTTCCAATTTTTCAAAAATATTGATTAGATTTTGAGATTTTGCAAAATTATTTCAATATGCGTAAATATTCGTTCGCGCGTCACATAGTTACGACTAAAGCGAATGAAATGATATTACTTAATTACTCTCTAACCTGTAATATTTTAACAATACCTAAAAATTATAAATTCGCTTTCTTTACTTTGGCAACATACTACATCCACTCTGTGTACTCCTACAATGCTGACAAAAGTTCTTGCTTTTTGGAAATTTGCATTCCCTAACCCGTCAAGGACGGGTACTTCAGCTAGTACTATCATATAGGTGACAGTAGTTTTACAGGGAAAGTTAAGTCGTGAGTACAGTAGAATCTCGAGTCATCGTTTTCCATGGGGTGCGTAGGAAAAAACGATGAATGGGGAAAACGACAAATGCGGGTTCAAGCAAAATAAGAATAAAGCAATCTTTATGCATACACGCAATGACTGTATACCAACAAATACTAATTTGTTACAAAAATGTAGACCAAGTAAATAAAATGAGAATTAAGTTATATTTATTTTAAAAAATCAGTAATTTTATGTGGAGTTTTTCATCATTGAAACAGTAAATTTTCGGGACCTTTTATGTCATTTTTTGTTTGTATAAAAAAGCTTTAAATACCGTCATTGCTTAAGGCAACTTCGTACTAGTGTAGGCTCAGCCTCATCTGTATGAACATTATCCTCTGCTTCGCAATTATTTTCATTATTTGCATCATTACACGTTTTTTCCATGCTTAGGATACCGCATGTCTCACCGTCTTGATGAATGGAAATATAATCATTAAATTCCAGGCTATACACATACTCCTCAGCACACAACCATTGTTCATCAGATCATCAATAAACCAAGAAATCATACCAAGAAGCAATTGCAGTTTGTATGTCACATGGATCCATTTTACCTTCCATTTCATTTTGCCCAGAAGAAAAATTTTACAACGATGAACGCGCGAAAGTCACTTTTTGGCGAAAGATACATGTGGGTTTCTTTAACGCTATTCAAATACAATCTGTGCAGGGACCATAGAAACAAAATTATCAATACGGGGAAACGATGAATGCGGGAACGATATTAACGCATAACGAAAAAAACGCATTTACAGAAAAATAAACTTTTTAATATTTAAGGTGGGCAGTGGTGTGTGACTGCCTAACAGGATGCCGTCCTAGACAAGGATTCCTCTACCACTTAACTAGTCAAATTTCTTTACCGTTAGAGGAGCGAAACAGAGCGCTTCGTTCTCCTGGACATGAGGACTTGTCAATAATCACTTTTTTGTGCTGAATCTTAACTCGCCAGTAAAAGGAGCTAGTCCCATTCCTGATATGTCCAAGAATGGCGCTTTCGGCTTCATGACAAACGGACTCTCGTGTTCCTTGCGCTCAAAGTGAGACACGCCACTGGAAGCTCAGAGTAAAGGGTCTTCTCTGCAAAACTTCTGCACAGTCTTTGCCCGAAAATTATTTTTCAGGCGCAACAGCTAAGTTGCTAGAAAGCTCTGTAGCAGCAGTCTGCCAACGTTGTCGTTCGCGTAATGAAAATTAGTGAGTTCTTACAGTTGTCGTCGCTTTGGGCGGCTTTCGCTGGACTTCCTGATGATGGTACCACTTGTCCTGAATTGATTCCTCAATCGGGATACCATTTCCGGAGACATTTGTAGCCATCATGCTACCTCCCCTTTTGACTACCCAACTTGAAGCCTACCAACGACTCTCGATCTCGCCGAATCATCTGAACGAGCGTGACAACTCATTTTCAATACAAGCAATCACTTTTGTTAGTTTTGACGCAATATTCACGACAATGCAGGTAAAAATCCCGGAGGTTTAAATAGTCATATTCAACGTAGTGTCACCAAGCTAACACTTAACACAGCCTCAGATATAAAATACAAAATTTATCAGTTTTATTGGACCCAGTTTTGAAATATTGCAAATAAACATGATTGTAGCCTTAATTTTGGACACGATTGTATTACGTAAACCAAATTTTAAACTCCACAGCTAATTAATTATGCTTACTAGGTTTATGATCAGCTGCATCAACACAAATTCGAAAGGTAAAAGTAGCTTTACAGGCAAAATTATGTTCTGAGTATAATTTAATGTCAGTTATGACAAACATTTAATATGAAAAATGGGCAAAAAGAAGCATTTTAAATTCATTTATTTAAATAAGTTATTATTTAATTGCAGGAAAAAAAACCACTACTAAAAACTTAATACTTCTCAAAATATTACGTAAATCAATTTTAAAGAAAATTCGCACCGCGTATTTAATATACTCACTAGATACTTACTAGAAATTAAAGTTAGTTATCAAAAAGTATTCTACCCATTTATTGCATATTATAAATTTTCATTTAAAAATTCAAACACAGGCTATAGCTTGAGTTCAGTCAGCCGTAAAGGAAAGCTATTACACTTATTTTTATGTGCATGGTTAAAATCTTTCTTGTATTTCCATTTTTCGAGGAGCCACATACATATTCATATTTAATTTGTTTTTTCAATTTCTCAAATCACATTTTCTTCGAATATTAAAATTGCTAGTGTAACAAAGTCTCAAACCTTAATTTTCATTGAATAACGATTGTTAGTGAGTAAAAAGTGCATAAGGTTTTCATTGGCATATTACATCAATATTTATGTAAGCTATCAGCAGGCCAATTGTGATAATGCGGATAATTGTAGAGTCGACAAATGTGTTCCTCTTACGGGGTTTATAGCTTTTAAGCGCATTAAAAGCTATTTTCCAATATGAGCATACGACTAAAATATACCATTAGTGCTTTTGATCCAGAATAATTTAGTGAAAACAAAATTGATACGTGTTTCTATTTATAATGGATCGAATTATTCCTAATTATCATCTAATAAACACATACTCGCAAAAAATTGTTAGTTAGCTTTGATGTTGCATATACTTATACATACATATGTTTTTCCATATACAGGGTGACCATTAGGGTTCAGTGAAAAAAACTTTTTTTTTTTTTTAATTTCAAAATCCAATAGCGAACAAAAGTTGTGTTTTGTATTGAAAAAGAAAAATGCAGAATTTCAAAATTTTTGAAATATATCTTGAGGGTCCGCTATTGTACCAAAGTATCACGAAAATTTGAAAAATTTAGTATTTTACCATTATTTATAAGATAAAAAATATGTTTTTAAATATCCAATTTCGATAAAAATTTGGGTTCAATGCTATTTAATGGCCATGCAAAATATTAGAATTGTCATAAAATATCCTGAGGCTCCACTGCAGGGAACAGTGAAGTACAAACGGACGGAAAAAATCTCTTTTCATTACAAATAATTGCTTACCTGAAAATGGTTTTAATATTAGGTTGTAACGAAAGTTTCCCGCCATCGTAAACATCGTCAGTACACAGTTCGCGTTGGCATATTTGCTCATATTTTGTCAAACGATTTTTGGGATTTGAAAGAAAAAGACTTACTTTATAACACTGTGTTATGAAATCTGTAAAAAAATATAGTTATCATTAAGTACAAGGTGTGTCAAATGGAACTATCACTCTAGAGGATTAGAACCATCATGTACTTCCAGTTGTGTTGCAAAAAATCAGCTACAGAATATCAACGAATAATAAGTACAGCTTTAAGTACTATTGTTGTATCACATGACACTGTGCAGGTTTGGTACCTACAGTTCAAAAACAGTTAACTAAGGAGTTAGAAGTTAGTTTTTCAAGCAGATTTGGCGGAAAATTTTCGTTACAACCTGATAGTTTGACAAAGTACATATAAAAGGAAAGAAAAATTGCGAACGTTTAACAGTTATTTATAGTGTCACATTTTTTTTTTTTTTACGGCATGGCATTTTGAAATTTATTTTAACTACATTATTTTGAAAATGTCAAAAAATTGCGATTGTAATTCCATCCCTTTGATTTCCACGAATTCATCATTCCTGATTTATGAAATAAATGGTGGTGAAGTAATTTGGATATGAGGGCATTTCCAATCAATCAAATCAATATAATCCTGCGCCTAGAAATTCAGCATTGGAACATTGAAATCTCTTACATTTTGGATTTTGGGTTGTTCTCGGGCTTTCAAAATTCTACGAGTTACCAGCTCTTTGATGTGTGTTCTCTTGTCTGACAGCATAGAGAAAAGAATGTTTTCAGGGTGGGTGAGAACCCATTTCGCTGAATAACAGGATCAATCACTGACGTAAGTTCTTCGCTAAGGTATTGGGACAGCTTGATCATACGCTATTAGTGGATAGCTCCACTTATGCATGATGGAGATGCCTTTATCATAAACCAAACTGGGCAATATACTTTGGTAATGCAGCATGTTATTGCTATGAGATCATGGATTTGGCTCAGCAACGTATAAGTGCAAAATTTGGTTAGCTGTGGGATAGGAACAAACTTGACAACAGGCAGTTGTTCACATTTTTCGGATTTTTTTCCCGACCGTACTAGAAAAACCTCATAGTCTAACAGTAGGCCCATCTATATGTTCTATTAAGTGCTTGAGCAGCAGCTCATTTGCATGGAATAGGCAAATTAGCCATTGCAGTGGCTTTTGAAGCTCTCTTTCCATAAGTTTGATGACACCACCTTTACGTCCGGTGTTGACTACTGTGCCATTACAGCCAACAGTAAGTAACATTTCGGTGTTAATGTTTTCTTTATAAGATGATTCATAATGGCGTCTTTAATAGCTGCTGCTGTAGCTGTACCACTTGCAAGAAAAACATGACCCAAGTATATGACATGAGGCTGATTTACTAGAGATACATGCTCTTCCATAATTGTTTATGATGATAGACTTCTCCACTTTTCTCCATAAAAAGTGTAAAATCTTTTCTACCATCGAAAAAAATACCCCAGACATACTTTCTTCATTCTCGTCTTGCAGATTTTTGCGGGTTTCCCGTCTTTCTCATGTAACCTTGCTTGCATCCATAACATTTGGCATCATCTTCAGATATTATACCCACGTCCTTCAATACCGCTGAAGTAATCATTGCTGCTAACCTGTCAGAAACCGCATAATGATCACAAACCTTTGGAAATGTAGGCAAGCTAACTCATGTTTGCGAGGTGCTGTTTTTTCCCCTGGTAGATGTAATCAAGATCAGTTACCTTATGAAAGTTATTGTCCGAAATTTCTTCATCAAAATTTTCCGCTGACTACTTATAATCGATTTTTGACCTTTTTTTTTTTCGAGACAAATTGCTTCTAAGATTTTCTTTCATTTTTCCGCATCATTCTTATAGTTTCAATCTTAATACCGCCAATAGAAATGTTTTGTTCGCCACTCTGGTCCTTCAGAAAAGCCTGTTCTTTTATGGGAACTTTACAAGAACGTTCGCATTTGCACTTATCAAATTAGCATTTGCAAGCAGCAATGTCAAACAACTTTTTACACTCAGCTAAAAAACTATTAACTTTATGCTGGACAGCCTCGCTCTGTTTTCTATTACTGCTAAACCATTTATTAAGGTTTTGATATTTATTGCGAAATGATCGAATCATTTGAAGAATTCTTTCTCTAGAAAAAATTGGAATTGAGGTACGATTCCAAATTAACTCTAATCTGTCGGCCATGATTACAGAAATTTCGCTGACTGTAGATTCCTTAGATTTCTTATCATGTTTCAAGTTATTCTCTACAAATAAATGAAACCGCATAATTTCTTTGTGTGTGGGCAACACATCACCTAACTGCTTTGGTTTTCCAAGAATCAGGTCTTCAACATCACCTCTAGTTTTCACATTCAAATTCATGCTGAAATGCAATATCAAAGCAGGAATAAAATGCTGTGTTGCCTTTTAAATAAATTCGCTTTTGGCTAAACAGCTTTTAATGTCTAGAAATAGAATTCATAAATACACAAAACGAGTTGCGAGATGATCTCACAGCAATAATTTCCTTTCAAAAGTAAATACATTGCGCGGTGAAAAATACAATCAGCGCCACCTGGTTCTGATTAAAAAGGAAAATTTCGCTCTGTTTGTTCTTATTTGTTCTTTGCACGGGACCCTCAATATATATATTTTATATATAGTTATTTGTAAACGAACAATGGAAAAGTTTTTCCTTCAAGCAATTTTTTGTTTAAAAACATGATTTTTTTTCTTTTTTTGACCTTTTTTGTTCGCTTTAGTGGACCCTCAAGATATTTCCCGGCAATTCTAAAATTGTGTACAGTCATTGAACAGCATGTAATCCAACTATTTTTTGCTATTGTGTATTATAA
The DNA here is from genome assembly GCA_038373885.1 of Cheiracanthium punctorium. Lineage (NCBI taxonomy): Eukaryota > Metazoa > Arthropoda > Arachnida > Araneae > Cheiracanthiidae > Cheiracanthium > Cheiracanthium punctorium. The sequence goes on along the minus strand of JAWZYV010011708.1, from coordinate 43,808 downwards.
ATCATAGTTTTTTGTATTTTATAAATAATATTAAAATACTCTGTTTTTTGAATTTTTGTGACATTTTGGTGCAATAGTGGACCCTCAAGATATATTTCAAAAATTTTGAAATTCTGCATTTTTCTTATTCAATACAAAACACAACTTTTGGTCGCTATTGGATTTTAAAATTTAAAAAAAAAGTTTTTTTCACTGCACCCTAGTGGCCATAATTAAACTGCAAGTGTTCAAGGGGTGCTGGAGAGAAAGCTACCAGGAATATTCCAGTGAAACTTGGTATCTACACGTTTCAGAACATGCGCAAGTCAAATATGCAATTAAAAATATCGCCATTTTCACCCGATAGATGGCGCTATAGCGTGTTTCAATGCTTATGGACGTCATATATGCAAATTTTAAGCCCAACGAACAGTGTAAAAACAAGACCACATTGAGTAATGGTCAATAGTGACTCTGAATAAGAAGGAACGTGCAATGTTAGTGTAGATATTCTATCAGAATGGTAGCAATTATTCAGCTACTCTGAAAGAATACCGGCGTATGAAACGATTAAGAAGAGGTCCAATGAGTGTCAATGAGAATAAATAATAGTTTAATTGTTTTCCAAAGCGTCTTCATGAATTGTTTAATTTGTGATCTTAATTTACGTCAATTTTTGATTACATGTTACTGTAAAAATTTAATTACTGAAGCGAATTGTATGGAATTTTGATAAACTGTAAATGATGTTTTACATTGTTTATATGCCTCTTAGAATGTCACTATGAGCTGTCTATCGATTTTGGAAGTTGCATATGCCATAAGTGAGCTTTGAAATACGGTACAGCGCCATCTATCGGGTGAAAATGACGATTTTTTTTTTCATATTTGACTTGCGCATGTTCTGAAACGTGTAGAGCACCCTTTGAACACTTGCAGTTTAATTATGGCCACCCTGTACATATATTTTTTCACAATTTTTTTTCAGAACTATCCAATACTTTCACTATTCCCCGAAAATAAACGAAAATGTGTATTATAAATTTTATGTATACTGAAACAAAATGTGAAGTGTCAAGAAAGGATTGCTAATAGAATTTCAAAATTGGATCCAGAATTAAAATGCCAATGTTTCATTTAAAAAAATTATCATGCACAATAGTAAAAAAGTCTTTATAGAAACAAAACTATACCATTCTTTTCTCGACAGTCAATTGGAGCTGGAAATATCCCATGAAAAAAATGTTTAAACATAGAAAGCAGAGACTCTTATTTACAGAATATTTAGGGGAAAATCTGACCATAATAAAATTTCTAAATGATTTTTAAAACATGCAATTAACGAGTATTTTACTACCTGAGCTAATGAATTGCATAATAAATTGCGTAAGTACCCTTGTAAATATAAAAGTAAGTATAAAGATAAATTGGTATCCAGTCAATCATAATTCATAAACCATGAACATGCTATTTTTTTATACAGAAGTTAGTTTTAAGAACTAGAACAAACTAATTTAATTTTATCTTCTAATAATTAATCGATTTAAAATTTGTTTTGTCTAGCTAACTGGTTTTAAATAAAGTATTCTCAATTCAGTTTTTAATCGAAATTGTTCACTTTAACATAGCTGGATACTTTAAAACTAAATTGTTTATTTTTTCTTAGTCCTTCACCCACCTTTTCTCGTAAAGCCAAGCTTCTTTACATAACACTGAGTAGAAACTTCACCAAACAATTAATAAAAAAATAAATAATAATAATAAAAATTTTTTACGCTACTGAAAGTAAAAAAAAGACACCATTATGCTCGCAAAAGTACTTTCACTGGAAATTAAATATCGGCGAATCATGCTGCTGTCATTTATTCTTGTAATATTTATTCTGTCTACTGTAATATGCAGCATTAATAAAAGTACCACATAACTCAATCTGTAGTACGTCTAAAATCATAAAATAAATTTTGATGCGTGTAAGTGTACTTTTATCCTTAATCTGCGTAACTAATTCAACATAGAAAAGTATAAATGACTTACGTAAATGAATTTAGATATTGTTGGATTATGAATTCACCAGTCCAACATAGAAAAGTATGCATGACTTATGTAAATTATTTAGCTTCCCAGTTGGTATATCTCTACATAATGACTTCTCAAATAGAGCGATGCAACAATGCTAATAAATAATATTGATTCAACTAACGAACTCAGCTAAGATTTTAACTTCCCTAATAAAATTCTTAAACGCGAGATTCCATAGCACCGAATTAATTGGCAATTATTTATTTTTTCTCTCTAATATGGCATCGACAATCCGAGACAATTACTTTCTTAAGTGAATGGAGACAAATAAATATGACATCCACTCTTTTAATAATTCAGCATTTTCAGATAATGATGAAGAGAAAATATTTCCACTAATTCTAGAAAGATCCACATTCTTTTAATAGATTTGTGAAGTAAGGTTAATAATGATAAAAGTATCCTGAAATTTTGCAAACGTAATACGTGTTTAATATTTCATATGGATTGCACTTATGACGACTGATATGACTGTTGAGTCTTATAAACAACTAATTAAAATGTATACTCTTCGCTCTCGAATTAACATTTTAAAAGATACATCAGACACATTCATAGAAAAAAAATTCATCCGAAGCATATATTTATATCTAACTATCTATCTATAAATATATACATATATATAAATACTACCCACCCACTAAAGTCCTCTGTCACCCCAATATTTTTTGAACTGCAGTATACTAGAAATGTTGCCATGCGCTACATAAGGAAACCGCTTGCAGCTCTACCTATAAAATTAATTTGGAGTCAGCGTTCAGAAATGGTGCGCGATATGGACAAAAAGTTGTTTACAAAACTGTTCAGCATCATCGATTTACTGTAGAAAAACAAATTTCGTACAAAAATAATGGATGTGAAAAGCATAAAATTTACATTTGTTTGATTGCATTGAACAAAACTGCATTTTCCGGAAGTGAGTCTCATCTAAATGTCATGCTCAGGCAACATGGAAGGTGACAAGCTTTGATAAGCATTCGTAATGCAATGTCAGAGCTCCTGCAATCTTGGTAGAGGGGTTGCATATACTCGCTGTTTTAAGTATCTTCACAGAAAAAAGTTCAATGAGTTCAGGTCAGGTGAATGTTGAGGACATTCTACGCAACCACCATACCCTATGACTTGATACTTGTTAAGAATATTTTAGAATTCTGAATGCCTCTAACTGGCAGACTCGCAGCATTTCTCAATTTCAAATAACTTACAGGCAGTATATCCTCTCTATGATTAGATTACTTCTTCAGTTTCTACACTACATTGATAGTCATCAAGAGGCACAACTGACATTTAATAGTATAGTACATAATGAATGAATTACATCAATAATCGACGCTTCATTTACATTCGGTGTGTTACGTTACTGTAGTGAGGGCCCTTCTTGTATTAAAGTATGAATGTGCTTGTGATTCTGACCACTCCAACAATTTGTAAATTCTAATTATCTTTCTACTACAAAATTAATGGAAACTCTAAACCGCCATTGTCCTTGGTACTGCTTTACGATGTTATCTCTAACGATACACGTTTGAAAGACACATGAGGGTAACGAAGCTAATTAAGTAATGTGTATTTGCATATAATGAATGGTGTACATTGGAAAAGGATGTACTTCATTTCCTAATTAATTTACGTTCCAATAGGCTTCGCCTAGTTATGTCTTCTGTAGCAGATCTCAGAATATCTTATAAATAAAAATGAAATTCTGTTTGTTTGTTTATTTGTTTGTTTGTCTATTTGTTTGTTTGTTTGTTTGTGGATTTGAGTTGTATACAAATCCACAAAAATGGACATATCAGCCTGAAATTTTGCACAGATATGTAAAATAATATAGAATAAATCATAGTCCACTTTAAAACTTTGAAAGTCCGACCGTTCCCAGAATTTAAGAGATTTTTTATGTTCTCCACGCAAAAAGCTTTCCGTAATTGTAACCCCTGTAGTGAAAAAAGTGTGAAATAAGGATCGTGGTTGCCATGTCTGGCGATTTTGCCGAATAAGATGTTTCAAATTCTCAAAGTAAAAATAAAAGAATAATAACGATTTTTTTTTGTTAGTTTATATTCTTAAGGTTATTTTTTTTTAATTATAATATCGTGTGCATGGGAAATCGGAGCAGGAATGAAATGTTTTATACGCAAAACAAGAAGAATTGAAGATTTCCGAGGCTAATAGGTAATTTTTTTTAGTTTGGCGAAAAAATAAAATGGCTCAAATGCCGATTTTGAGAAAGTGAGTTCTAGCGGTTTCCACAGATTTCGGCTTGGCGCAATTTATTGAGAGCTTAAGGAAATAGATTTTTGAAAACAAGTGTAAAGGTTTTATTAGAATACAGCGTTAAATTTTAATGATCCGTGAAGAAATAATGCAGTTGTTAAGGGATTTAAAGCGATCTATCTCCAGAATTCTCGCCAAATGAGTACATTGATTTAAGTTGGGGGAATTCCGCCAAATTTCAGAAAATTGAAATCTCATTTACTACATCGGAGTAATGATGAATAAAACACGTTATAGTTGATAATTTTAAAAATTTCGGCTGTATTAAGATATTTCACTTTTGAAATAAAGGCTTGCTTTACTTTTTCGCGGTCGAACCATTTTCCATATTGATTGCTGCTAAGTCAATGCTTCGAATGATTTCCTGAACAAACGCTTGCACAATGGCGTATGTTGGCACTTTGGCGAGGCTTAGATTTGAAACTGGATTTTATTTGAGACTGGGATATATAATGGCACTGGTTATAGATAAAAATGAATGTTGGTATGTGTGTATGTGGTTGAAAAACTCCAGTACCGTTGAGCACCGTTGCACCATGAAATTTGGTTCACCTAAGTCTTTTATCATGGAGAAGCTTTTTATGCTATCCGTTTTCCTCTAACTTGCCACCAGGTGGCGCAGCAGAACGTCGAATTCTATTCCGTTTAGCCGTTTACTATGCGAATATCTTCCAACCGATTTCGATGAAATTTGGTACACGCGGATATTAGAACACGGAGAATATTTTTCAGAATCCATTTTGCTGTAACTTGCCGCTAAATGGCGCTGCAACGCATCAACATCTATACCGTTCGACTGATTGGCATAAAATTTCTTACTATGCTACACATTTCAGCACGAAGTATATATTCTAACTGTGTTCCTTTTGATATTACTCACCACTAGATGGCACTGCAATGCATTATTAATTTAACTCGCCACTAGATGACGCTGCAGCAGGCCAAATTCTTGACCATTCAAACGGTCGCTATGAAAATCAGTATACATAGCTATTTGAACAATGAGAATATTTTGGCGTTATCCATTTTGCTATAACTCGCCACTTGACGGCACTGTAGCAAATCATTAATTAACCACTAGATCGCGCTGCAGTGCATCACTTCTTGACTGTGCAACTGATCGCTATGAAAATAGGTATACATAGATATTTGAACACGGGGAAGAGTTTGGCGCTATCCATTTTCCTATATAATTTCCCACTAGATGTCGCGTCAACACATGAACTTCACAGGGCTGTCCAGCCGTTCGTCCTGAAATTTCGTATTCATCGATATCTGAATGCGAAGAATATTTCCGCCGTATCCGTTTTGCTAAAACTCGCCACTAGATTGCGCTACGCCGCATGACCTTCTGCACCGTACAAACGATTGCCTTGAAATTCGGTATGCATGGTTATTGAACACAATATAAAGCGATATCCATTTTGCTATATCTCTTTATTACAATAAATAGTAATCACCACAAATCGTAATATCAAAAAGTCCATTCATTCCCGTGCGAAGAACGGGTACTTCAGCTAGTACAAAATAAAATAGATATACTAATTTTCAGCTTGAACAATAAAACCTTTATTCATTTTGTGCAGACACTATCTAGATTTTTTATCAAAGATAATGTATATTGGCTTTTACTAGTAGGAAAATAAAAACAGCTGAAACTTTTTAATCACAAATACGACTGATAGATAGTACTCCGTCTGTATATAAAACATTTTGCTTAATGCACATGAAGGTAGAATTTTCTTATTTTTAGCATTTAGCATTTATTTCTCATATGAATATTACTGTTATACAGAGCAGAAAACTTTTCTCCTTGTGTTATTCGTTTGTGGCCCACTATGAAATATTGCTGCTTAAGATTTCAGTCTCTGACCAGGAATTCAAATTACAGTCATTCACAAATTATGTTCTGTCTATGAAATCTGAAAATTTGCTCTATTCTTATAGCGATCAATGGATAATTATTTCCAGATTATGCTGCAAAATCTTTCATATAGGAAAGAACAAAATTGATCCTTGGTTCAATCATAATTCTAATATGATTTAGAATTAGAGTAGTTTGTCATATCTTTGTTATTATTAGAGTAGTTTGTCATAACTTCAAAATTTAACTTTGTTAACTCGATGGACGCGAGACGAAAAATAGGCGTCTCGCGTCTCGCAAAATAGCCTAAAAGCTTTGCCACGTCTCGCAAAATCCCTATATCGTAGTGTTAAAAATGTGTGTCTCGTCTCGCAAAAAAGTTGTAAATCTCTGTCTCGTCTCGCAAAAAATAGTCTCGCGTCCATCCCTATTTATGATGTGTTGTGAATGCTAATTTTGTATTCTTAAATCCCTCATATTATTTCAAAAAATAATTTTTTTTATGAAAATTAAACATTTTAAAAGTAAAAACACATACACACAATGAATTATACAACGGTGTAAGTAAGAGAGTTAAAATTCATCTCTTAAAGCTCTTTCAGAGTTTGTATATTAAATTAAAAATTTCACTGCACATATGAAATTTCTAAAATAGAATTTTAATGCATAACAACACATTTTGTTTTAAGGAATTTGACCTTAAGGAGTCAAAATTTGTGGATTATCAATAAATGATTACTGAATATCTATTTTGTGATAGGAGACATATCGTTAATTATTATGTGAATTGTGCAGAAAATTTGAAAGCAGCCACCACGTAATTTCAACTTCATTGATTGCAGGAGTGTAATATCGGTAATATATTCTCGTGAATGCCTGGGAAATGAGCATTTGTCAATTGCACTTGCAGCTGAAGGCGAAATATGTCTGATGGTGCATGTGTAAACCGTGGCTCTAAAGCTTGATTAATGCTGCCCACCGTACAAATAATGAGCATAATAAATGTCATTTTCCATCGGAAATGAATCCAGTACAAGTAATATCATCATCTTTTTCGGTGTACTGAATCTCAGATTTGAGCACGTTGTTTGGCAACTATGAAATTCAAGAGAATTATAGCAGTCAAGTCTGAAGAAAGCTATTAACCTAATTTTCTTTTTTTCAAACTCTCTCAATTCAAATTATTTGTACTAAATTTGATTTTCAGACTTCTGAGTAAACCTTAATTCTCTGAGTTCCATGCCGCCTGGGTGGTTCAGTGGCTAAAGAGCCATTCTATCACACATTGGTTACGAGTTCGATTCCCGCCTTTTTTTTGGTATAACCCGTCCGTCTCTTCATAGAGGTTAGAGCTGGTCACCTACTGGCAGTGTTGGGCAAATTTTAATTGTAAGGACAATTAAAGATTAACAATTGATTAATTGTGGCTGTAACAATTAAAAATTGATCAACTGTCATTATCAAAAATGGCAATTAACAGTTTTTTAATTATTAATTGTAGTAGCAGCAATTAACAATTAATTAATTGTCAATCGTCATTTGCTACAATTAACAATTAATTAAATTTCAATGGTTTTATGAATTTAAATAAAAACTAACAATTAAAATATGACTGGTGTGGATCTCTTCATTTTTAGCGACAAAAAGTAGGATATGCCCATTCTCGAGGTGCCATAAATCACTGCACTAAAATTCATTAGTCAAGTCGGTTCAGAGGATAGGCGTGAAAGGTAACAGAGACAGGCTTAATAATATAGTTTGGATTGAAACGCATATTAATGAAAAGTAAGACTAATATTTAATAATCATCAATAACTTAATTTAAACATGATTAGACAGGTAATGAGTAACAGGTTTAATTCCTTATATAGATTGCATTTTAATAAAACTCTCTTTTCGAACACACTGTCGGACAATTTGTGGCTCTTCGGCAGATTTGTCATTGTCGCAAAAGAAAAAAGGCGTTCAACTGCAGCTGATGATGGTAAAGGTGTGTTGTATTTTATAAAAACGTTTTTTATCTCAACAAAGGATATCTAATGAGGAGTTGCAAATCGTGATTTTCTTCTGCAAGTAAATGCGACATTAAAAGTTCTGCTTTAGTTATTGGTGCATCGGAGGAGCTTCGGCTTGTTTCTGTCGCTAAAAATGAGTTGGTGTTAGCGTCAAAATTAAAAAAATGCGTTCTTGGGTACTTTTTTTATTGCCACTGTTTCTACTACATATTCATTCATTTGTTTGGAAATGGTTTAGAAAACTTTTAGAATTTTTGTACTATCTGCATCTGGGGGTTACCGTTAAATCTGGGGTACGATATAATGCGGCAATATTCATATTTTTCACTTCAGGAGTGCTGGCATCAAACAGTTTTTCAAACCTTTTTTCGACAACCTCTCTGTATGCCTTGATCAAATTGCGGCAAAAAGAAAAGTTTTCTTTTCAATTTTCAGTATTTTTAAATTAGCGCCAGAAGGCAGGGCAGAACTATTCCGCAGTATAGTCTCACTTGGCATAATGTTTAGGGCTTTTGCTACTGGCGCAATACACGTCAAATACTCGTGTATGTAATCGAATTCGTTCACTTTGATAGCATTTTTTATGTTCAATGACCTATATAAAAGCAAGCTTTTTTTCCTTTAATTTTGAAAATTTGCTGTAGCGTATACAAACTATATATAAGTAAGTTAATTGTTAGTTTTAATTGTTTCATAGAATAATTAAAAAAGTTAATTGCAATTATTTTAATTGCGAATGATGATTAACATACATTAATCCAAATAATTTAATTGCAACCTGCAATTAAAAGTTTAATTGCAGTTAATTTAATTGTAATTAATTTAATCGCAATTACTATTTTAATCAACTAACGCGTCGATTAAAAAATTAATTGATTAACGCCCAACACTGCGTACTGGGTGTAGTAATAATGAAATGTCCGATTCTTCGGGCCTCAGCAGAGGCGAAAGCGTGATCAGCAAGTGTCCATCCTTGAAAAAAAAAATCTGAAATACCTTCATATTTTAAATACGCACTATACTGCAATATATTAAAGCGGATGATCGTCCCTGTTTTTCTTCCCTATTCTATTAAGTTGGAAAGTGTATCATTATTGATGAGTGTGCTATATTTTTCATCCCTTTTCTATTAAACAATTCTTTAGAATCAAAATTTATATTAAATTCGCCTTCTAAAACTGTTTTACAATCTTCACCAAGCATATTCTAGCTACACTTCACCTTTATAAATACCGTTTGGAGTGTGCATCATAATACATAAGTATGCCATGTTTATCTTTCTTTTTCGATGAAACACTTTTCAGAATTGAAATCTATATTAAAATCGATTACTAAAACTTTTACAATCCTCGTCTGGCGTATTCTAACTAAACTTCTAATTTGCTGTAAAGTGCAGGTTTTGTTAGTTTCTCGCCAAATGTGAAAGAAATCGCCAAGCTAGTTTCAGTTTTGGAGACATTTATTAGCGCCCAACTTGGCGATAAATCATCAAAAATTTCAAACCTTGGCGACTTTAAACATTTTACTCTCCAACTCTAGAGTTATTTGGCAAATCTATTGAAAACTGCAACGAAAACGTGTCGACAAATCTTGTCCACAAATTATGTTGACAGAAAATACCGGCGTGAACGATATAGTACTCTAAGTGCTTAGAAAGCTTTTGCTGCAATAGAACAACATGTTTAGTTAATTAAAATATTCACTTATTAGGGGACTCGAAAGTAATGTCGTTTTTTCGTATGTCAGTATTTGGCTTAGCCAAAAGTGCTGAAGCTAATTATACGAAATTTGGCATGAATGTCAGATTTCACACATAGGTGATAGATTAAACAACATTTTTCAAAATTCGTAACCTACAAAGGTAGGGGGCGAAATCGCTCTTTTATCACATCCCGTTACACATGTCACTGGGCGTTAAATGAAACTCTCTGCAAATCTGGACTTGAGATTGGCCTGCTTCTAGCCTTCCCACAATTTGCCACCACATTCCATCATCAGAACATTGGTAGTTACTCATTTTTACGGTTACAATTTGAAATTAACCGATTGCTGCAAAATAACACCAAGAAATTCTTCGAGGTGGGCTAGCGAACGAAATACGTCTTAACTTACGCGCGCTTATAAAGCCTGCGCGCTTATAAATTTCTCTACTGGCTCCGTCTACAGATGTACGCTTACGTATTTAACGTACAAGATTTGCATTTTTGTCTAGAAGCAATGGTTTTACATTCAGTTCAGTCCGTTTCATGAAATTCGATAAAATATGCAAATTCTCTAAATTTATTTCCCCAGTGTACATTGATATAAAAGAAAAACTGGGATTGACTGCCTAATTCTGAAAAAAGGGCAGCCGTTGTCGATGCTGTCCTTTTTTCAGCATTGGGAAATAGTTGCTCTTCAAAGGGTTAAGAGAGAAGTTGCGACATTTTCTGCTGAACCCACTCCATCATTTTGCCGGAGAACGCTCGGTTGCATACAGAGTAAGCCGTGGTTGGTTTGTTAGATCGATGGAAGTGCTGCATCATCCAGTATATAGCTTAGATTTAGCCCTTCTTGAATTTGATGTCATTCCTAAAATGAAGGAACTACTTCGCAGCATTCGCTTCAGAAGTGTTCCAGAAATGCTTATGGCAGTACACCGCTCCGTCCAAACTATCAGCACAACAGTCTTTGCCAAAGTTATTACCCGGCTCCCATATCGGTGGCGACGTGTTGTACGCAATGCTGATGACTACACTGAAGGGTAGAAAATCTTTGTAGCATGCATGTTTTTGCATCAGTTAGAAATAAATAGTTGGCACTATTAAATCTCGAGCCCTCCTATTTTTATATTTGAGGGGGGGAATGTTAAGTCAGAGCGTAGAATCAATACGTATGAATATAATGAAAATTATAAAAATACATTAATAATTAGCAGTTGTCAGAGAAGAAATTGATGAACAGCACAATAAAAAAATATTACATTCTTAGAAACATTTTTTACATCCCATTCTTAGATGGATCTATTTAGTGATATCTCATTAATAAAACTGTATCGATTGCCTTCAAAGGATGTAAACTCACAAATACTACCTGATGTTGATATATCGAAAAACAAACTAACTGGAAACGCATCAATATGAGCTTCCACGACCTTATAATGACATGTATAAATCGATATGCTTGTGCCGAACACTACTGGTCGATACTCATTTTAAAAAATATGAATTTTAGACAAACTTAGAAGTTGTATTATTATTAAATGCATTGTAATATTCTACATGAATTATTCCTGTATTTCTTCATAATATTGATTTTTACAGAAATCTAGGTGGCTGATGGATGTGCAATCAAATAAAATAATAATAGGATTAAGTCGTTATGTGTGCTTTTTACACAAAGGTTTTATTTATCTTATATTTTAACAAGAGTATTTTGAGTGTTTTTTCTGCAAAATGAATGATATTTAAAATTTAAAATGTTCTCAGCAAAATATTTTTTAGCGGAATCAAATACATCTTAATTTTACATGAAATCTAATTACTTTTTACTTCCTTCTGTGAAATAGAACAATTTTTTTTTTTAAGATTTTGCCGGAAAAATTGTTTTTGATCATATCTAAAGGCACTTACGTGAGTTCTGCATGGTATGTATTTGTGTACGATCCAATGCGACCAATTTCGACTATATTTTGACTGGTATTTTTTTGTGTTTTTTTTGTAATTTCTATATGTCCGCAGCTGGCTGTGCGGCACAGCCAGCTGCGTCTAAAAAGGGTCTCCAGATCTGTGGCACACGATGAACGTTTCGATCGTCCGCCATCTTGCTGGTAGTTAAGTCGAGCGATCGCAACGGCTGCTCTTTTTTTCATCATTGGGCAATCTATCCAGCTGTTCTCGCATTCTTCCATTTTTCAGCAGATGTCAGTGCTGTTAAAAAGAATCGTGATAATTTTTTTACGGGAAATGACGTGCTAAAAAGTAAAGGATTCTCGTGGAGCTATGTCACCCGCAACTATTTTTAAAGAAATCAAATCTATTCTTCGTGACTGGCAACAGTCAGAACGTCAGAGTTTGGTGTTCCCAGAGCGGGATCACTGCGCGTTAAAGGGTTAATGGGAAAATTAAGCCGTTTTTGTCCGCTCATAACACGTCCATTTTTGTGATATATGTACTGCTCCCACGCTTTTTAGGGTAGTGGCATACGCTGAGCATTTTTCATCGAAAAAAATAGGTGTTGCCATTAAAAAATATCGAGTTTCTGTACCTATAACTGCAGCCGTGATAACCGTGAGCGACACTTTGTTACTGTTCACAGAATCTCCAGCATCTCAATCAGTAGAACAGACTGGCCCCCTAGAAGTCCATAGATTGTCAAAGTTTTTGTATGCCCACCCTATATTTAAATCTCCATGCGCTTAAAAGGACTTACCTATCAATAAATGACCGAAATGTGGATGTGATTGTGCGACCAAACATTAATGTTTAATCAACCTTCAAAGTTATTTTTTATAATCTGCATTACTTCTTATGAGATAGAGATCGCTAGGAATGGGAGAGAAATTTGTCGATTTCCCAATGTAATAATAGCCTGGCCGGTGATAGAGGCCATCCGTGGTTTCACTGAAGTGCTGAACAAATATTTATTGGTGCATGTGGAAATGTTCCTTCGGGATATGAAACGTACATATTAATAAGCGACTGCTCGGAAATTTAACGCAGCCATGGTCAATTAATTGCATATTAAATTTACGTGTATATAAGGAGAATGGGACGCACGTAAACGTGCTCACGCACTAAGCCGTTCCATTCGCTTTTGAAATATTTAATGCCTCTTGATTTAATAACGTAACACTTGGATTAAAAATTCCTAATTCTCTGTCTCTTAACCAAATAGCATAAATGCTACCAAAATAGTCACTGCAACGTCACAGTGGTTACAGTAGTGTCACGAACTAGTCAAATTAAAACAGGTGAATGATCTATTATTTTTCTCCGGGTGGTCACGTTGAGGTTACGTTTGGGAACAGTCACCGACTGGATAGCGGTGACCTGTCACCATAGTAAAGTCACAATATGACTGCTGATTCTAGTGAATTAAGTAACCGTCTTTGTTAATTTCTATCTGGCTCTATTGCCATGCACTTTAATGAATAATTTTGATAATAACAATGTAAAAAGGCGATGAAATCACATTGCAGAAAATTTTCGACACATTTCTTTGAATTAATTTGAAAGAAAATAAGTTAATTTATGAACTTAAATGATGTACTCTTGTGTAACGTATTTGATTATCTAAAAAAATTGTACAACTGTTTTTTTATTTTAATATAAAAATAGTTACATAAATAAAAACACTCTTATCCCTACAAAATAATTTTTGAAAAAAACGCAAAAATATAATTTTTCTAAAAAATTAATTATCTACATTGACTAGAGTAATTTTTCTTTTTTCTAATGTACGCCACTAAAATTTTAATTTTCAAAATTCATTTTACATAGGTCACTCTTTAACCTGTTTCTTGTAAGTATTGCATTGCATGGTGGCTTAGACACTCGCCTTTTAATCCTCCGTTCCACGTATGGGCCAACAGGTTGGTTTTGTATGTTGCTGATGAAGATGTGTGATATCGGACATCAGCGAGAGATTGTAGCCCCAACAATTTGTTTTCTCCTGTGGTTGTCGTTGTGACACTTTTGTGTCCCAGACGTAGTTGCAATCACCTTTGCGAGCACAATGCACCGTTATTTAACGCTGCGATTACGTGGGGACTGCACTGTAATTTTACACTATAGTCACATTGGTGACTGCTACTGCAAAAGGGAGTTACATTGTGATGTCATTGCTGAAAGACATATTTCACATTACATTTTCTTCGAATTTATTGAGTGGCCATAGTAGAGTGACCATACAGTGATCATATAGTCAACACACGGGGCCCGTACGTGACCGTTTGCTGACATCACTTTAAGGGTCACGGTCCATTACGACTATCATGCATACAGTTCTACCTAAAAATGTTTCCAAAAGTAGCAATGTAAGAAGTAAAGTGGCAAAGTGGTAAGTAAAAGTAAGGCGGGTAATCGAAATGTTATTGACAGTTATTGCACAAGAGCAGTGCTCTCTAGGAATCTCTGTATCGTGTGATTTTGTATACGAAGACAAAATCTATTTATACCTATACATATCGTTGATACTTTCTATATTTTTTAATTTTTAAAGACTGTTTATTTATTTTACTTAACATTCAAAATTTTTATAAAAAACATTCTTTGTTTAGTGATTTTTTTCAGCACTATTTACTCCAAATATGAAATATCAGTGTTTTACAATGAAAATTGAACGTTTTAATCAGTACTAAATATTTTCGCTAATAAGAAGTTCAATATAACATTTCGCAGAAATTCGTAGCATCTAACATACGAACTTTACTATTCAATTTTAGGTATATTAGCTCATGTTTTCAAAGCTATTGGACGAAGTACTAAATACCTAAAATAAAAGTTACGAAGATTCTTATTTCTGGATCCCCCCCATAAAAATAGCAAGAAGACACAAAGCTCCTCTTACTTCACTTATTACTTTCTAATATGCTCATAACTTCATGAATAACTGACGAAGGACGAAGCCACTGGCACTCTGAACTCGTTCCGAATATCAAAAATTTAGTGAGAGCGTGTGAATCATTATATCTCGCAAATGACTCTATCGCTAGTTTTAAAATCCAATTATGATGGCATAAAATGAAGCTTTCAGATAATTAGGTTTGAATTATTCGATATATACTCACTTCAAACTGTTTCAAATGCATGCATTCGAAATTTAATAGCACAATGAAAGCAAGAGTGCTTAAAATTAGAAAGATTAATGTGTGAAAGGGAATTTAATTGGAAATGGGATTTTAAGGAGGTCCTTCAACCTAAAGGACATATTTTTCAAATTTTCCGCAAATTTCATAAAGTTCAGTTAGCATTCATTTTTTAATACTGCGAACCGAAAACATAGGAAGAGACTTCCAAATTTTTACAGATCTTTGTCGCTTGCGTTCAAGAAAAATCTGATATGGACACCACATGAAATATTTGCACGGCTGTTAAATCATAAATTTTTCGGTCCACTTCTTGTAAACTTATTTCATGTGAAAGAGATACAATACTTCAATAATACTTAGGCTTACCAATTTCTAATCAAATATCTGAGATATCATCTTGCTGGGTTCAGTTAAAAAGATTATTTTTGGCTCTTCATATGGCGATATACCAGCAAAACTTGTCAAATTCGATGACATTTGGTGAAACTTTGGGCATGATCCAAACAATGACTGACTATAGACATGATATGTTGAAGATGTCCATAGACATCAATTTATTGAAATTCTTTTGGGTGGCTCTGAAAATAAACTATCTAGTAGATTGTAACTAAAAATGGAGATGCAGTACTAGATGTTACAACAGTCCTAATAAAGTTTCAACATTCTACGATTAATAGTTGAAATATGCGAGTTTCGTACATACGTATGTACATGCATACGTTAGGAAAAAACTAGTCAAAATGAACTTGCGATTGGTCAAAATGCATCTTACACGCATATATGCAAGCATGCATACATGCTTACGTTAACACGTCTCACAAAACTCTTGAAAGTAAATTAAGGAAGTAAAAATGCATGTAAACATCATACCTACTAATAATTATAAAGTATTTCGTAAAGTATTACGCAATACAGTATTGTGTATAAAGTCAGCTATAATAAAGTATTGTAATTAATGCGTAAAAATAAATTATTGCGTAAATAAAATATAATATAAAGAAACCACTGCGTGAAAGCTACAGATTATTTCCAGGTCTGATAATCTGTAACGTCATAAGTATGACACAAATATGTCCTTTTCTAGATCATTTTGTTGTCGATCTCAAAAATGCACTCCTGAGTAAATTTTTATTCAAAAATTTGAGAGTGTGCCCGATGTTTCAGAAAGATGCCTCAAGTATTTCTTCTGAAATTTAAAAGAAATAAAAATTTGTAAAGTGCGTCTTTTCTCTTTCGTCTGTCACTTTCAGCAAACTCAAAGCAAAAAATCCTGCAATTAACATCCGTCAAAAGCGCTTCAACGTTGAAGTTTCACATTTTTACAAAATAACTCTACTTGACTTTTTTAATTCTTGACATTTCACCTCATCTGTAATAATACTTTACTTAGCACATTCCAAAGCTAACATCTGCTTTTTCTTTGGAAGAACGAATTTACTTAAGGCACTAAGCGCCCTTTTAAGGTCTTGAAAATGATTGATGAGATTTTGCACCTTATACGACCTTGTGTCACTTACTAAATGAGGCATCTGCAAAGCTGATATTGATTTATAGGAGAAATAACGTCTGTGCTAGAGACAAATCGTCCTTACTTCTAGGCAATTAGAAATGAAGTAAAATTATAGAGTAACTTTCCGTAATGAGTTAAAATAAAACATTAAAGAAAGACCTACCTAACCTGTATATCTGTGGATTCACTTTTTGTCTTATAATTATTTTTTGAAAACAGTTTACGATTTTGATTTATTTATGTCAGTCTTACCTTATTTGAACTGCCATAACTAATGTACTGCTTATTCGGCCTGTAGCATTGTATAAATTGATTGCCATGAAATATGTATAATACTAGCTGCGTGCCCGTTCTCCGCACGGTAGGGAACGAAACTTTTTCTTACATGTATAGTTCGAATTGATCCCAGTGATTTGGAATCTAACAATACGCAAATGATTCGACTCTTGGCGTAACGTTACTCATTAGTTATTTGTAATGTTAGTATAAGTACTGACCTGAGACCCTTGTTAATATTATGACGCAAAAAACTATGCCGGTGTCAATCGCGATTAGAAAAGAAAAGCGTGACGGTTTGCAGTGAAAATTCCTAATTTTCAAATCGTCTCATTTCTACACCATATTCTTTTTTAGATTTAATCTATGCCACTAATACTTTAAATACTACATGATGTGGAGAACCGTTTTATTTTATAATTAAATAGTTGTGTACCCGCTCGTCGCAAGGCAAGATGAGAACATTTTCCTAAAATGTGATCATGACTACCTGTAACAAAGCAGAATCTCCAAGGAAAAAAATGTTCAAGTACAGTCTTTTCTGTTGAAACTACCGCGGGATATATTAACGCGACGTAGAATTACCTACTTAATGTTTAGTTAGCTGTGCTGTAAGACGGCTGTTGAAAAACGAAGAGCACTTTTAGTTTCACGAAATATTTATTAATGCGGTATATGATGGTTTGATCAATATTGCCCTAGTATATCTACTATTATTTATACTATCTTCTACTGATACCAATACTATATGATTTCGCTTTTTCCTCTTTAATGCTAAATTTAAAGAAACGGTTTAGATATTTGCCACGAATGTAGTCTTTTATTCTTTGGTAATTCTTTGTAATTTACGCATTAGCAAAAACGATAATCATTTCACTTTATGGCTGCCATTAAAACAGCTCTCCACACATTTTTATGCAGAATTCTTGTCAGATTGGCGTATTTAGCACCGTAAAATATTTCCAGCGATTCGAAAACGTGTCCCGTTTAAAAATTATATCGAAAATAATGCTGGATAATTCCTTGTTGAAAAAAAAACAGCATTCAATTCTTTTTCTGGCAACGTAATATAAAATAGGGAATTATTTCGTGTGTGGAGTATGTTTTGTTTGTGAGCTCGTTATTCTGATTGAGTTTCGAAAGGGATTTTAAACTCGTTACATCAGAATGACGTAGATTTCACATGTGGAAACTCAGTTATTTTAAAGTCATTTTATTTATGTTTTTCAAATGGCAATTTTATTCATTGTTACTGTTTCCAAGACAACCATAGCGGAAGATATCATACCGTAATCTTGAAACAGCTGCTATGAATTCAAAATCCTTCTTTACATAAAAATTCGCAAAAAATCTCCTAATTTATATTTTTCCTCCGTTCTTCTTTTAAAAGTGATAGAATTGTATGCTCCGCCTTTTTCCGAAATATAAAAAAGTTATGACAGATAGAATGAAAGATGCAACAGTTATAAAATTATTTTACGCAAACGTCGTCAAAAGAGAATTTCTTTTAAAAATTCCCAAAAATCGGCAAAATATGTTACATAGTCAAAACAAACTGTTTTCGAAAGAAATTTTTTTCCTCTATACGATGATGCAAACATCGTTTTACTGCGAGTGCAATTACCGGCGTTATTACGTATTATGCAAGAAAAATCGCTAAAAATCGGACAAAACATAAAATAAAACATTTTCTAATTCGAATTTCGAAAAAATCGTTCCAGGACGTGTTAGGATCTGTCCTAGTGAAGCCGCATGCAAAATTCGGTAGGTCTGCGACCAACCGTCTCGGCGTATGCGATGGAGAGACGGGCGCAAAAAGATCAGTGGTCACAAACCTACCTACTTACATAGCTACATACAATGTTTACTCTCGGATTTTATTATATAAGATAAGATTTATATGTATTACTATCTGAAGTACCCGTCCTCGACGGGTTAGTGAATGAAAATTTCCAAAAAGCAAGAACTTTCGTCAGCATTGTAGGAGTACACAGAATGGATGTTGTATGTTGCCAAAGTAGAGAAAGCGAAGTTATAATTTTCATGTATTGTTAAAATATTACAGGTTAGAGAGTAACTAAGTAATATCATTTCATTCGCTTTAGTCGTAATTATGTGATGCGCGAACGAATATTTACGCATATTAAAATAATTTTCGCAAAATCTCAAAATTTAATCAACATTTTTGAAAAATTTGAAGCCTAGAATTTAAGTTGAGTGACAACGTATCATGTCACCCAAATTCGTTTCATTCCCTGCAGTCTTTATTTCGTGATGCCGGAACAAATTTTCAGCATTTTAAAACGATTTTCGAAAAATCTCAAAATGTAAGCAAAATATTTTTAAAATTCAACGCCTATAAATTAAGATTACCAACTACCTATCATATCACTCAATTTCGTATCGTTCGTATTAGTCGTTATTACGTGATGTTTGAAGAAATATAAACGTATTTTGAGAGAATTTTCACAAAATCTTAAAATCTAATAAAAATGTTTAAAAAATTGGACTCCTATAGTTTATGTTGAGCAACCATCTATCCTGTGACCAAATTTCATATCATTCGCTTCAGTCGTTATTACGTAATACGGGAACAAAGATTCACTGAGTTTTAAACGATTTTCACAAAATCTCGAAATCTGATGGATTTTTTTTAATTAGATGCTTATAGTTTAAGGTGAGTGACCACCTATCATTTCACCAAATATCATTTTTTCACCTTTGCAGTTATTACGTGATGTGCGAACACAAATTTACGCAGTTTGAAATGATTTTCGCAAAATTTCAAAATCTAATCAAGATTTTTTTTTAATTCGACGCCTATACTTTAAGTTGAGTGACCACCTATCATGTCACTCAATTTCATATCATTCGCTTCAGTCGTTTTTACGTGATGCTTGAACACAAATTTACGCAGTTTGAAAGGATTTTCGCAAAATCTCAAAATCCAATCAGAATTTTTTAAAAATTGGACGCCTATGTTTTAAGTTGAGTGACCACCTATCATGACACCCAATTTCATATCATTCGCTTCAGTCGTTTTTGCGTGATGCTTGAACACAAATTTACGCAGTTTGAAACGATTTTCGCAAAATCTGAAAATCCAATCAGAATTTTTTAAAAATTGGACGCCTATGTTTTAAGTTGAGTGACCACCTATCATGACACCCAATTTCATATCATTCGCTTCAGTCGTTTTTGCGTGATGCTTGAACAGAAATTTACGCAGTTTGAAACGATTTTCGCAAAATCTGAAAATCTAATCAAGATTTTTTAAAAATTCGACGCCTATGTTTTAAGTTGAGTGTCCACCTATCATGACACCAAATTTCATATCATTCGCTTGAGTCGTTTTTACGTGATGCTTAAACAAAAAAAGCGTCACGGACAGAATGACAGAATGACAGACAGACAAACTTTTTTTTGGTGACATCGGATTCCCGGGTGCTTGAAACGGATAGAAATCGCAAAATTTTTGAATTCCAAGAAATGTACAGACAAAAGTCTAATTTTATTTATATAGATATCGTATTATTTTATGCAGCCAGTTGAAAATGCTGAGTAGGAAACAGGTTTCTTTATTTCAGGACCGTACAAATTATTTCCATGTCTATAGACAATCTTTAAAGTGAATTTGAAAAACATTAATTATTTTCAACAAAATAAAATTGGTATATTCTATTGAGATTTATAAAAAGATGCTGCACAGCGAAGATAATGTATTAACATTTACAGTTCTTACAGTAGTACACAAATGAATTTTAAAGGAGTAGAACATACTTCTTATAACTGTTTAATAGAAAAGACATGTTACTTTTCTACATATAGAAATTTGTGCATATTCTTTTGATGTTTTTTGATGGCCAGGTCCTGATTTACGGCGGGGCATTCGGGGCACTGGCCCAGAGCCCCCACTCTTGGGAGGGGGCCCCAAAATGAAAAAAATACGCAATAATTTTTATTACATCTAACATTTCGCTCATATTTTCTGACATACTGTAAAACGTAACAAAATATAATTTTCGAACTTGACGTATTTCTCATCTAAGGGCAGTATTAGAAATTGTCCAATCACATGCAGCGTAATAGAAGGAACTGAAGGCGTGGTTCATTTAACATCCAATAATCTATCCTTGAAAACGAAAGCTCTCTTACTGAGAAGCTTAAAAAAATTCATAAACTTGGAATAGTAGACACATTTACCAATGTAGATACAGCCTTAAAGTTGTTTTTAACACTGGTATGTCTGATAGTAAACTCAATTCATTAGCTCTTTTTGGCAATAGAAGGAGATGTAACTGTTAAATTAGATTATGAGGATATCATAAGTATGTTTACTCCAAATAAAATGAGAAGAAAAAACATAAAAAATCACTGATGCTTTTTGAGTTTGATTTTTTGTCTAATTGTAGTATATTTTAATAATCATGTGTTTATTAGAATTATCAGCCTTAAGGTGTTATATTTATGCTAGATAAGTTGTTATAATTATAATTATTATCAAGAAAGTCTTAGTTTTGAAACTATATAAATTAAGGATAAATTTGATTTGTTTTCGAGTAAGCTATGTGTGGTATATTTTAATAATCATGCTTATTAGACTTATCTACCTTAAGGGGGTCCGGGGCACAAAAGTCTCGAAAAAAACACATTTTTATTTTTTTTGCTTTAAAAAGTACTACAGAATGTTTAGAATCAAATACTGCAAACCGCATGTTTCTACGATGATTATATCTGTAGATATAACAACTTTTACGTTGCAACAGCTGTGCTTATCATGCCACCTGTCTGGAATTAAAGGGCCCTCTCCGGGTGGCAGAATGTAAACAAACCGTTATAATCGCTCTATTTTTACTATATCTTTTTTTCTTCTACTTTCTTCGAAGTGAAGTGAGTGGATATTTGTTTATTAGATATTTCTAGCGATCCATGCTTGTTTTAGCGGTTCCACAGTGCTGTATTATCTTTCTAAAAGCCTTATTTGTTTTGCATTGTTAGGTTCTTGTGTTGAGTTAGTTGTTGGTGAATGTTGTTACGTTTTCTGTTTATTTTACAAAAGTTTGTTAGTGTAAATAGTTTACAAATTGTTAATAATTTAATGTTTCGGTTTGAACTTGTGTTTTGAATGAACATTCATATCTACGATAACAATGGGACGAAAAAGAAAATCGACTGCTAAAAAGTCGAACTTGATGAAACCTAAGCGTCAAAAAGTGTTATCAAGTACTTCTGATCCTGGTAAAAGTGATTTTTGCCGAACACAAGAACTTAAAAATAATATAAGTGTGCCTGCAGTTCAAAATGATGAGCCATCTCAATTTGATGCTTCCTTGTTTTCATGCAACATTATTTTAAGTCTGGGAGTGTTGCAGAATATCCTTCAAAATTGCTGTTGTGAAAAATGTAAAAGTTCAAGTCTGAATTTATGCTTGGGAAAAAAATATGGCTTGGCACATGAATTGGTTTTATCCTGCAATAACTGTGACTTTCAATTTATTACGTTCTCGTCACAACGTCTGTCAACGAAGACAACTAAATCTCCATTTAGTATCAACAGAAGAGCTGTTCAAGCAGCTACAGCATTAGGAAAGGGACATGCTGGGCTCGAATTATTTTCCACATACATGAATTTAAGTGTAATGGAATCAAAAACATTTAGCAGACACTTAAAACGTGTGGTGTGTTCTACAAAGGCTACTGCGAAAAATCACCTCAAAGAAATTCACAATAAAGTTCAGCTTGCACATATTGCTGAAAATCCACTGCTACAGTCATATAATACAGTCTTTAAGTCCATTTATCTCGGAATCAGTTTTTTTGCGATTCCTCAACTTTAAAAGGATATATCTCAAGTTCCTTATATAGTACAGGTATGAAATTTTGTACAGACTTTCTCTATTATATTTTTAATAATTTGTCTTCAGGAATTTTGATTTTGGACAAAAGGTTTGAAAATTCATGCCCTAGAGCTAAAAAACTCTTTAAAAAGAGTGATTTTTTAACTTTTATATTTATTAAAAAATATATAAACAATATTTTAAAAAATCCCGAAGACAAATTAAAATGCCATCTTTTCTGTGTCCAAAAGTGAAAGAAATATGCAAATCGAGCTATTGGTTCTGCAGTTATATCAAAAATAAAATATGTTTAAATTTTAAACTTTTTAATTTTTAAAAAATTAAATTTTAATCTTTTCAAGAGTTTTTTATATGGAAAGGTATCTTGACATAGATATATATTTCAGAAAAAAAAATTATTATAAAGTAGCTATAAATAAAAAAAATAAAATTTTGTGCCCCGGACCCCCTTAAGTTGTTAGTTGTTATCCTACTATTTATACTAAGTGAATTGGCATGATTAATATTAATCAAGTCTTATTATTAAATGCATATAAATTGATATATTACTTTGTTTTTCTTGCTTTTTTCTTACAGGTATTCTTAGTTTGACTCAAGAAAATTACAGTTTTATCGTTAAAGTCAGACACTGTACGTAGATTGCACAGACATCTGTAATATGTTTGGAGTTACAGTAAATACACTCAAAATACTGGTGTTAAAAGATAAAATAATGAAAACTTTGTAAATAAACACTCATAAAATGATACCTTTTTTGAAGGAAACGCGTTTTCGTACTGAAAATTTCAGTACCTCCTCATCCTAAAATTGTGGACCTTTAGACTGAGGATATACTGAAATTTTTAGTACGAAAACGCGTTTTCTGCAAAAAAGGTATCATTTTATGAGTGTTTATTTACAAAGTTTTCATTGTTTTATGTTTGGAGTTAGTTTAGTGGAGTTCTAAAATTAAAAAAAAATTCTTTCATCAGATTCACAAAATTCTTTGCTTATGTATACCTGTCAAAGGTATGTAAACTCATAGTAGCCTATAAAATAAAATCACTCTTGTATTCGAGGAAGGTAAGATGTATGGGGGGGCCCCCATATGAAGTTTGGGCCCGGGTCCCCCAGGGGTATAAATCGGGCCCTGTTGATGGCAGCTTGCTCTCTTTCCGAAAAGTGGAATGTAGCATTTGAAGCTTTTTTACAGTCACGTGCAAAAGTTTAAGACCAGTAGCCGTTTTCCTGTATTTTAACAGATTGCATCATTTTCGCTCGTGATTGCGTCATGTCATGCGTTGATTGCATCAGACGCTTTCTACTGCTATAAATAAACGTACCTGTCTCGTTTATCAGTAGTTCGTTATTGGATTTTGCGTACACAGTGCTGTTGTATAATTGTTGTAATGGGTAAAAAACCTTCACTTACTGTTGAAAAACGGGCAAAAATAGTGGCCCTGCATGAAGTTGGCTTTTCTGAATGTGAAATAAGTTTGAAGTTAAATGTCAGCAAGACAGGTGTGCATCAATGTATCAGTAAATTCAAAATTTCGGGAAATTATATGGATCTTAAGAGAAGCGGTCGCCCAAGAAAAACTAGTGCACGTGATGATCATGTGATAAGAAGGATGGTCACTCGATCTCCAATAACTCCTGCAATAAAATTAGAGCTTCTCTGGCTGCAAAGGATACCAACGTCAGTTCGAGTACTATTTCAAGACGTTTGACTAAAGATTTTGGTTTATTATCCTATAAACCTGCAAGGAAACCTCGACTTACTCAAAGTATGAAAAAGAAACGACTGACTTTCGCCAGACAATATCAGAATTGGACCGAACAACAGTGGAGTACAGTGTTATTTTCCGATGAGTCAAGTGTGCAGCAATTTTCTGCACGTGCTAAATGTATTCGCCGTCCATTTAGAAAAAGATATGATGACAGATATACGATTCCTACAGTGAAACACCCTCCAAGCCAGATGATATGGGGTGCAATGTCTGCGTCTGGTACTGCTGCTCTGTATTTCCTGCCACCTAAAACCACGATGAACGGCAGTCGGTACCTTAATTTGTTACGTGACAAGTTGAAGCTTCACATGAACGCTCACAGATGTTCAATTTTCATGCATGATGGGGCTCCGTGTCACAAGACAAGCATTGTTAAGGACTATCTGACGCTTACTCAAATCCAAGTGCTTGATGGGCCAGGTAACAGCGCAGATTTTAATTCCATGGAGAATCGGTGGTGTATTGTGAAGAACAAAGTCGCAGAGAAGCTACCATCCAGTAGAGATGAGACGGGCTCAGCCCGAGCCCGAAAGCCCGAGCCCGGGCCCGAACCGGGCTCGGGCTCTGTAATTCACAATTGCGTTTGGGCTCGTGAAAAATTTCTCCTTTATTGAACATACTCCTTGAAACAGATTTTAAAAAGTGATTCGTGAGGAAAATAAAAGTACAGTCAACTCCGGTTATAGTGAACGTTGGGGACCATCCAATTTCGTCCACTGTATCCGAAATTCACTAAAACCCAAGTGTCTTCATGATGGATAGAGATACTGTGTGTGAATTGGAACTAATGGTTTGCGTTCACTATAGCCGATGGTTCACTATATCCAGGTTCACTATAACCGGAATTGACTGTACTTATAAAAAATAAAATAGCGGCACTGGTGCCTACAAGGTGCGTTAAGCTCTTTGGATATTTCAGAACGGCGGCTTATATTCATTAGTTAGTCATGAGATCCGACATTATTTGATAAACATATGGATAAATAAAGAATTAGAAAGTGCATTGAGAGTTTGCAATTACATTTGTCTTTAACTTGCACAAACGTCAAAATTCATTATATTCTATCAATGAAGTAATTGGATTTTTTTTTAAATCTTTAACTGGCTCGGGCGGACTCGAGCTCCGACTTAAATAATATTGCTCGGGCTCGGGCGGGCTCAGATTAAAAGTCCTCGGGCTCGGGCGGGCTCGAACTTCAAAAAATGAGCCCGAACTCATCTCTACCATCCAGTACTACAGACATTGTTGAAGCAATAAAGAATGTCTGGTGTACAGAAATTTATCAGGGTTACTGGCAGTCTCTCGTTTAACATGCCTAAAAGGATTGCAGCAGTGATAACAAATAAAGGGGGTCCGACAAAATACTGACTATACTTCAATAACTTTGTATGTCTATTTTGTTCATTTGTAACAGATACTATTGTTGCGGAATTCCATTAAATCTTATTTTTCTATGTGTGGTCTTAAACTTTTGCGCACGACTGTACAGTGTGAAAAAAATGTGATTTATGGGTAGCGATCTAAGACTAGCCGAATATCCTAAATTTGTAAGCCTATTAAAATTTAAAAAAATTAATACAATTTAGTTGTTCATCAGAAATGGCAAATAATAGTTGATAGTTTTAAATCAACACTATTAAGTGTTTAATAAGAGCCTTTCCATAAACGCAAAAGATATTGAAACATTTCTGCATGTTTGATGTAAGGCTTTGAAAGGCCACAGATAAATATATCTGAATTTCGCCAGTTTGTGGTAGTAAGTCAGTTAGTTTCTGGATGAAACTGAACACTTACATCTGAGTCTAATTGAAACTCTCAACTGTTATTTTTAATTTTAAATGAACAACAAGGTTGCATTATTTTGTTAAACTTACTTGAATAAAAGAAGTATCGTAATCTCGAAGAAATACATCATTGAATTTTTGACGAAAATGTGATATTGATCATTCTTGAAGCCATTTTTACGAATTATTGAGTAGTGTCTGTACAACTGTACATACGTACGGTCCAATTAGAGCAACCGAAGTCCAGTTTGACTAGTTTCGGTATGATGTATGTACACTGTTAGAAAAATAGTTCAACGTTTCACCGAAATTCCGGTGCGAATTTAGCTGCAACCGATATTTTGAAAAATGTGGTGCTAGGATTCACCATTTTAGTGGTGCTTCCTCAAGCACCATTTTTGCGGTGAAACCTTGAACCAGGATCTAGGATTTTTCTCTAACCGACTATATGGTTAAAGCTTGAACCAATATACAGGATTTTTCTCTAACCAATTATATGGTTAAAGCTTGAACCAATATATAGGATTTTTCTCTAACCAATTATATGGTTAAAGCTTGAACCAATATATAGAATTTTTCTCTAACCTACTATATGGTTAAAGCTTGAACCAAGATTAGGGTTTTATATCTAACCAAATGTACGGTAAGTGATTGAACAACATCGAGGTTTTTTCTCTAACCAAATGTATGGTATAAGATTAAACCAAGATAAGAAAACTCTCTTTAATGTTTTATTTATACACCGAGGGCGGATTAAAGGGGGGCGGATAGGGCGACCCCCCCCCGCCGTGAAAAAAGAAATTAATGCAAAAGATCCTATTTTACTTCCGTAAAATGGATATATATGTCAATTTTCTAACTGCCCCCCTGACAAACTTGCATTAATCCGCCCTTGGGCGGATTAAAGGGGGGGCAGAGGGGGCGACCGCCCCCCCCCGAAAAAAAATGTAAAATATCCTATTTTACTTCCATAAAATGGATATATATGTCAATTTTCTAACTGCCCCCTGACAAACTTGCATTAATCCGCCCAAGGGCGGTTAAAGGGGGGCGAGGGGGACCGCCCCCCTCCCCGAGAAAAGAAATTAATGTAAAAGATCCTATTTTACTTCCATAAAATGGATGTATATGTCAATCTTCTGACTAACAACGCCCCCCCCCCAGACAAACTTGCAATAATCCACCACTCTTATACACTGGAAAAGATTTCAGACCCAAATAACGGTACATGTACTGGCAGCTTTGGGATGAGTACATATACCGTAAATTTCACAAATGGCATTAAGTACCATAAAATATTTTACAGATATATATATATATATATATATATATACCGTTAAAAAAGTGCATATACCATAAATTTCCTATATGGTATATGTACCGTAAAAAATTACACTACCTGTACATATACCGTATATTCAATTTCCGGTAAAAGCACCATATTTAATTTTTAAAATGGTATATAAGCTGTAAACGAAATTTATAGTACATATACCGTAAATTATTTTTAATCAGTACATATGCTGTAAATGAAATTCATAGTACACATATCGTAAATAACTTAATTAGTATATATGCTGTAAAATGTAAAGAAAATTGTATCATTGATACATATTGCCCTCCCCCCTCCTACATATTGCTACATGCAGTAGCGATTCAGGAGAGGAGCTAGGGGGTCTCAGCCCCCCAAAAATGAGATTGCTAAAGGGTAACATTCTGCTTCAGTATGCACTTTGAATATGTAAAGTGATCTTTTTCAATCACTTAGCCCCCCCCCCTGCCCCCCTAAAAAAAGTTTTTACATTGGTGTAGACTAAAATTTTGCTTTATTGTACATTTTGTTTGGGTGAAATAAGCTTCTTTCAACATTTAGCCCCTCCAAAACAGAATTTCTGGATCCGCCACTGGTTACATGGTAGCAAAAAGAAAAATAAATAAATAGCTCTTACATTAAATTCTGCTTACACACACCTAATTTTATGCTGATCTAGTCCAAAAAATAAAAAATTGTATATTACGATTCTGTTTTCTGCATGTAACTTAAGTTAGACAAGGTGGAGTTAGTACCACATGAAAAAAAGATGTGAATAAACAATTATTCTCAAAGTAGAAGTTTCTTTTTCACATACATTAAGCACTATCTCTATACTCTAAACCAAAATAATTGCGTAAAGCCTTTCAGGGTAACTTATACAAAATTTGCTAAACACTCCTGCTCAATTTGATATTTTATGCTGAAACTTACAATTTAACCTTGTGAATATATTTTACCTTACCTTTTCATTGTTGTTGAAGGATTGTTTTTAAACTTAGGAAAAATCCATCACCACCATTACCCCCTAGCTCCAAACTTTTCAAACAGGTCATGCCCGCCGACCTAACCGTTCGGAGTTTTCCCGTGGTTTTCTGCACAACTTTGTGTAAATACGGGTTAGGACCCCTTAGAAAGTTCACCACAGAAGGCAATCCCACCCCCGGCCTAGATCCCCTAGTGTAGATAATTGGCCGTAACCAACATTTCCATTTTCAAACTTTTCACGCTTAAACTGGGTGCTCCCATATGAAATGGCTAGTAGTTTGGGCCTTAGTAGTGAAAGGACTTGATCAGTAAGTACCCTCCAATTACACTATCAATAGTTTTTTCAATAAAAAGAATAATGAGAGATTTTAATGATACTCAGAGTAAAACATAATTAAAATTAAAAACCTTTATTAGCATTCTTTATTACATACAAAATAAATCTGCATTTCATGAAATAAATAAATAAATATATTTTTCCTCTCTTTTGCTATCATCTTCCATCTAATACCTATTGGTGATTCCCAGGAAGAAAGTTGATAACCAGAAACTGGGGAGAAAAAGAAAAAAAAAACCCATTTAATTTACAATATTCAGAATTCATAAAACATTAGCATCTCAGAAATAAGATAAACAAAAATAAAAAGTTGAGTAAATTCAGACTGCAGTACAATTTTAAAATGTTTGAGTCAAATGCATCTAATTTAAGTCAAATTGCAAAAACTCCAATTAGCAAGCAGACAAACTTAGTGCCCCACCCCCTCTTTACAAACAAACTAGAAATTTTAGAACATTAATCAAACTACATGAGATAATCTATTAATACCAAGCGCGCATAAGTAGTTCATAAAACTACAGAAATAAAATCTGTAATTTCCTAAAAAAAAAATAATTTCTAATAAATTAAGTCTATTTAAAGAAATTAATTTTTTTACATCCAAAAAATTATTTTAAAATTAAATGTTCTGTTAATTTGATCTATTTGATAGTAATGACGTACATTGATCCATGCTGTGTTTGTTGAAGAAAGTTTGGAAAACAAATTTCTGATTAACTCATGAGGAGCCTGCGAATATGTAATACAATTCACAGGTCAAAAATATGGTAAAGAAATCACATTTGAATTCTCACGGGCAGAAAAATTTATCATTCTCCTGCTTATGTAAAAAAGATTGTTTTCTTCACTGTCCAGTTCACAATTTTCATTATTTGTAGTGCTTCCAAATATAATACAATAAGTTTAAAATGCTGCAATGCTTTAAAATAATCTACTTACATAATACGCTAACGTATGCGGTACCAAAATCGACGATATTTGTATGCTGGGAACGGTACAACTAGATTGAAATATTAGCATAATAACAGTAACACACACGCAAAAATCCAAATTAACAGTTCAATGATGTCAAGTGAAGCAAGCATATTTGTTACTGGTTATGTATGTCACATAGTAGCTAGATTACAAAATAACAATGCATGCACAAAAAAGGAAAATCTTTTAGCTCTTTTCACAGTGTTTATCACACATCTATTTATATAATATGCTAATGTAGGTGGTACCAAAATCGACGATATTTCCATGCCTTGAACTCAGGATCTCAAATCAGTCTTCAGTACACATATGAACAAAGCAAATCTCCCTTCTGAAAGAATAGATGAAGTTTAATTAAGTTAATAATAGCATAACAAATAAAATCTTTTTGCATTTAATGATAATTTCATAGGAGAGAAGAAAATGCATGCAGTCAAATGTGAAAAACTATTCTGCAAAGTACCCTAGCAAAGAAGTCCAAACGAGACAAAATACTAAACTTTGGATTATTATTTTATTTACTTGCAAACATTCATCAGAGATAATTTTTACTAATATAAAATATTTTTTATTTTACTAAATAATGAAATGCCCATAAAGGGAATCGACTTTAATTAAATGTCACACTACTTTAAGACAGAGCACATTTAAATTACATTTCTTTGGGAACTTTTTACAGATTACATTTAAAATTACATTACAAAAAAAAAAAAAAAAAAAAAAAAAAACAGAAACAACGAAGTAATAAATATCTCCTTTCCCTGTATTAAAACAAACCAAACAGATATACAAACTGTCATACAAAGTCCTCTCTTCTAAACATACATATATTAAACGGATTTCTGTAATTTTAATTGTAAAAACCAAAAAAAAAATAAATAAATA
Source organism: Cheiracanthium punctorium (assembly GCA_038373885.1). NCBI lineage: Eukaryota > Metazoa > Arthropoda > Arachnida > Araneae > Cheiracanthiidae > Cheiracanthium > Cheiracanthium punctorium. The sequence continues at coordinate 13,113 of JAWZYV010011708.1, read as the reverse complement.
AATAAAATATACTTTTAAATTCATTCTCGTGGTATTTGTACAGCAGGAACAAAATTAATTTTTCAATAATTAATAATTATCATCCTTGTTAACATTTTAAAATGATTTAACAAAGAAATTCAAGTGCAACGATATATCAAAATTTAAGAGTCTACATTATTTTAGATATTCATAAACATGTTAATACTGAACAATTTCATTTTATATTAAACTAAGAATACTCCTATCATCTTTCAATAATATTAAAAATGAAAACAAAATGACATGTTGAAATGTGCTATTATTCCAATTATCTGCGCAAGGGATCTAGGCTCTAGGCTGAGGGGGGAGGGGATTGCCCTCCGTGGGGGACTTGGCATAGACTCGACATATAAAAACTCTTGCACTTTAAATCACACTTCTTTTTGGAAAATCGTTCCAGATTACCTTAACAATTACCAAAAAAAGTTAAACTACCACACAAGCATTTGGAAAGTTAGAGACACTCCTGGCTAAATGGACACATAGTATTCATTTTATAAACTAAAACCGTAATGAATTATGTTATTTGAAATTTATTTTGATGATATTTGTGCAACAATATATGAAAATTAATTTTTATTCAGTATGGAAAAAAGTTGTATAAAATATAATCCTGTTTTACATTTAAAAGTGGAATAACATAGAAACAGATATGCAATGCCAAAGTTATCACTCTAAATTATTATAGATATCTACAGACAATTTAAAAAAATACTCAACATTTTCACTGTTCATTGAAATAAGAATACTCAAAAAATGGAAACAAAATGAATGAAACCCAAATCGAAATCAAAGTCTATGTCATATTACCTTTAAACGAGTTTTATTTTCATGCACCTTGCATTTATAAAGAGAAATTGGTTCAAAACAATGAGTCTTCTTAAACATGTAAAAATTTTATGGTTTTCAAATGTTCGTTACTAAATTTTCGTATTTATGGGTAAACTTACTAAAGTCTTTGAAAATTGTAGGGGGGGGGGGCTGGAAGACTGCTCGGTAGCGCTCACCCCACACAGCCCGCCACCTCTGGTTATGCCCCTGGTGGGGGGAGGGTAGAGTTTTAGATGTAAAAACAGACAATAAGAGAAAACATTTAATTAAAAGTAGTAAGAAGGACTTGCATTAAAATATTAAAAGGTTAAAACTACACAAATAAAATTCCTTGTTAGCAGCTTTCGGTGACGACCACCACCTTCCTCAGCCATCGGCGTTTCTTGTTTGCACTGATCTCTTCCTCAATGCCTCGCCCCATCCCGGATCGATCTGCGCATGTGTCATGTCATTAACGGCGCCATCTGTAGTTAAGATTTGAAGTGCTTCCAATGTTAAGTGCATAGTTTTTCTTGGGCTATTTTTGAGAGAGATGTGCTGGGTTTATTGAATTTAATTTCGTTAAAGCGTTCTTTTTTTTCTTTCTTTAATTTTCCTTTTAGTCATTCCTATATAGCACCCAGATTTATTTGATTTATTAAAGGTAAAATTTATTTTATAGATTCCGGCTGATTCATTTTTATCTATTGGGTCTTGATCACTACGTATTCGTTTGACGATAGTTTGATTAGGCTTTAAAGGAATTTTGATATTTTTCTTGGTGGCTTCATTGGTTATTTTTATTGCTGCCCCTGCAGTAGGGTACAGCTTTAGTAAACAGCGGTTTCTCTTTTTGATGGCTGCTAATGTGTTCAAGTTTTTTAATTCTATTTTTAAAGAGGTTCTTGACAAGGGATTTTGGCAGCAGGGGTGCAGAAAAATGTTTAGGGCTCAATATTTCCCCAGAACACAATTTGTTCTATCTAAAATTCCCCCCAAACTGAAGCGTATTTTCATTTTAGTTTAAGTGACTATCTATAGCTAGCTTCTTATGATAACAACTGCATCTCAGCACCCTTCCCCCCCTTGGCAGATCGCCCTAGTGTAGCGTTGCCATAATCATACACAATACTATAAAAAATAAATTCTTTTTTTTTTCTTCCCTCTTTTAAAAATATACTTGGGAGAAAAATTTTCCCCGAATCTCGTTCGGGCATTCGAACATATTCTGCACCCCTGATTGGCAGTAGCCGGATATTACAAATATCCAGCAGTACATCCGGCCTAAAATTATATAGCGAAATACCGTAATTTCCGGAAGAAACGCCGCGGCGTTTACGTGTTTAAAAAGTAAAATTTTAACAGGTGCGGCGTTTCTAACGATGCGGCGCTTACGTGCCAAAAAAAAAAAATATCCATTCACATGAACAAATATTAGCTTATCACTTTGGTTCTGTACCTAGAAGATCGTCAGATTTCGAGGAACTCTCTCCTTAAATGAATTTTTCAGAACCCATCCTCTCCCCTTCCCCTTATTTTGTAAATCCACAGTGATTCTTTCGGAAAACTGTCACGCCTCCACGTATCTTGCAAATGGATACAATAGCCAAGTCGTCAACTACATTCTTTATTTCCACGGACTAAGAGTTTATAGAACGATCATCGGCAAGCGGTAGAGCGGCGAAATCATGTCAGCCTCTCAAAGGAAAATACTGCACCCCGTTATAATAATTAGCGCTCTCGCGCCCTCTGACGACGCAAAGCGTAAGCAGCTCCCTCGCCACGTGCGCACGCATGCGAAAAATAAAAAATACTCAGATTTATTATCTTGAATAACTCAAGATAATAAATCTATGATACCCCCACACCCCACATACTGATTTTGACAATGTCGCAGACTTGGATCTTGATTTAGATCAGGATATGCTAAATTTATTTAATTCTGATACGGAAGATTCAGACTTTGACGGCTTCACATAACGTAAATTTTGATTTCTCTTAGCAAAAGTAAAATTTGAAATTTTCATCTTTCATTCATTTTGTTTTTTCTTCGTTGGATCCTTTTTCGCTGTAACATAGTATCAGTGTTACGTATATATGGACTTCTTTAACGGATAATTATCAAAATTCATGAACGTAAGTACACTTTCATATTTCTTACTTAATTTATTTTTATAGTATGATTTTATTTCATTTTTTTCTCTTAAATGAAATGCCATACATCATGACACAGAGCAAAATTTTCCAACTGTGAGGTTCAAGGTCATGTGCATGCAATTTAATTTAGTGCGGCGTTTACGCCAATGCGGCGTTTCTGTACAGTTTTAATTTTTCTTGGCCTGTTTTCTTCGAGTGCGGCGTTTATGCTGATGCGGCGTTTCTTCCGGAAATTACGGTAACATAAATAAACATAATAAATGAATAAATTTTAAAACCTGCAATAATAAAAAATGCAAAAATAAAGTTTTGTGAAAATATTTTGTTTTCAATACTTTTTAGAATATATTTTTGTCATGAGAAAAAAGGGAAAAAATAAGTACTTCTATCTTTTTTTGAGATTGGAGTAAATTATTACTGGAAGAAATTAGTGTACAAAAACACTGTTTTTCAATCTTTGTAAGATTTCAGTTACCTTTTTCCCCCACTATAAATTGAATAGTGTACTTGCTGTAGTATAACCTGCTGTGAAAATGTCCCCATCTACCAGGCACGTATCCAGAAAAACAATTTTTTGGAGGTGGGGGGGGTCACTGACCCCCTGGACAGTTGAATGGAAATGTCTCTTTCAAGAACCGATCTTTTAAGATATTTATCGAACTCTTGAGGGAGAACATTCATGACATTGTTATTTGTTATGACTTTAATTGCAGTCAAACTGGTACTAAATTCATGGAAACAATCCCAAAAGGATTTGATTTTTGAATTAAATCATTTGAAACTAATGAGAAAATGTAAAGAAAAAAGGGAACAATACTGTTACCAGGGGCAGGTCACCAAGTATGAAGCTTCGCCAAACTGTGAAGAAGGGTAAACATGTTTACGATGGTGTCATGTTCTCAAGTAACCGTTATAAGGAGTTGAGGTGTAGTTGAGTTCTGTTGTTGTTTCATGATGTGATTAGAAATTATGTGATTGGTCAAAGAAATTAACTTAAAAAATTTGATTTTTGAATTAAATCATTTGAAACTAATGAGAAAATTTATCGAAAAAAGGGAGTAATACCGTTACCGGGGGCAGATCACCAAATATGAAACTTCGCCAAATTGTGAAGAAGGGTAAACATGTTTACGATGGTGTCAGGCACGTAGGCAGGAAAATTTTTCGGGGGGGGAGGATGGGGATATGAACTTATATCTGTATAAATAGACGGAATTTCATCACTAATCCAAAAATTTCGGGGGGGGAGGGGGGATATATCCCGATATCCCCCCCTGGCTACGCCCCTGGATGGTGTCATGTTCTCAAGTAACCCTTATAAGGAGTTGAGGTGTAGTTGAGTTCTGTTGTTGTTTCAGGATATGATTAGAAATTATGTAATTGGTCAAAGAAATTAACTGGGAATAAAGTTTGAAGGAATTATGTAATTGGTTGTAAGAATTTATCTGTAACCGAACCTGAAATGAACCGTTGAACATGCTTGTTTGTTGTGATTCGTTGGTGGAAAAGTGCACAGTTATTTATTATCATGTTTCAGAAGTGAAATTTCATTTTTTTCCCTATTAAATGAGGATAAGTTGTCTAAAACTGTAATGAATTTGCTTTATGTTAAGACGTGTCGTGTATGAATTATGTATGTGGTTGTATATGAAAATTTGAATATGTTTGTTGAGCAGAATATTTAATGTATCCACGGTAGGCTTAAATTTTGCTTATTTGGGCACTTTTTGATGCATCAAGGCCATTACATAAGGAATTAAATAGAAGATTTGAGGTATGTGCTTTTGTTTATTTAAATATTCATTGTATGATTTACTGTACTGGTTTACGGTTGAGATTTAATATTATTGCTTTCTATTGTATCATATTTATATAAAGGCTATCGTATGCTGTGTTAGGGGATAATACCGTAAGCGGGTGTCCATCACCAATTGAGATGCGTTGCCAAAGCTTACTATATGTAGTAAACAATCCTGGCAGCGTTGCCAATCGAGATCAGCTATTCAGCAACCTTTCTGGCGGAGTTGTGTTGTTTTATGATGTCATGAGAAACTAAGCTGTTCGAAGGAATTATGTGATTGGTTGAACGAATTTCAAGGAGTTTAACTGGCAAAATAACTGAACTTGAATTTGCCGGGAATAGAAGTCATGTCGTCTGCTGAAGTTTTGTATTTTATAATGGTTATTTTTGAAAAGTGGAATGTTTGTTTGGTTTTATAATAAATGTAGATAATTTGTGTAGAGCTGTAATGAAATCGGTTCCTTTATACGCTGAGTTGTTTCTTATTTCTTTATCAAGTGAATTTCGACAAAAATTTGAAAATGTTTGTTGCGAGTTGTGAAGAATATGTATATAGCGTGTGTTGAGGTATAGTTGTCATGCTTATTTGAATGCTTGTGATGGTTTTATTTTGTGATGAACGCACGTTGTTCATGAATAAAATTACAGGTATATGGTGCTTTTATTTATTTAAATGTTTATTCCTTGCTTTACGGTACAGCGGTGCATAGTTGAGAATATTTATGGTGTTAGGTTTTCATAATTATGTTAGGTTTTTACTATGTTATGTTATTTTTTGTGAATTGGGATTAAAAAATAAAAAAATTTAAAGGTTTTAAGAGGGATGGTTAATTTTATTTGTTATATGGGTTTGCTCATGGTTTACAGAATTCCCGTACAATTTTTAGGTTTAATATGAATAAATATGTAAGGATTTTTGAGTTGTTTGTGATCAGATTTGATTCTATTCTGATTAATAGTGTAAATGTTGTGTGTTTTGCAGGTATTAAATTGCAAAAATCATGTGGGGGAGGAAGTAGTCGGTTTATTCTGGTGGTTTTCTGTTATTTATAATGAGTGTTTTTTAACATTTTATGAAAATATTTGCAGTATATTTTTCTTGAAATCACGTGCACTATTCACGTTAAATATGATTTAATATATGTATTTTTGAGTTGTTTGTGGGAAGTTGTGTGTGTGTGGGGGGGGAGGTAGTGGGTTTATTTTATATTTTTCTATTAATTTAAAACTGTTATTTTTATTTAAATTATTACTATTAATTTAAAACTGTTTTAAGGGGAATTTTGCTGTATAATTATGTGCAGAAACATATTTTGGCATTTTGCATATGATTACGGTTATGGTTTATTTTTTGACATACCCATAGTCCAGAACTAGTGCTTTGTTTATGTGATTTTTGTTCATAATTGCATTTAAAATATGTCTAAAAATGTTTTTATGTGTTTAGATAGTGCATTATAGTTTGGGGTTCATTTTGTTAGTTATGTGTCAACGTATGTTTATGTTTTGTTTGGCGCGAAAAAAAAGTCACCAAGGTTAGCCGCTGGCGACAAAAAAAAAGTCACCAACTCAACCGACACCCGCTTACCGTATTATTCCCCTGTGTTATTTTAATTTTATGTGAATTGCTGAATAATTATTCGTGATGGAGATTTTTAGTGTTTTAAGAAAGGTGGATAATTTTATTAGATATATGGGTTTACTTACACGGATTTGCAGAAAACAGGTACAATACTTAGGTTTAATATGAATTAATGTATAAGGATTTTGGGGTTGTTTGTGGTGAGTTTTGATTTTATTCTGTTTTTAGTAATGTAACAGGGTTTCTACAGATTTCACAGCTTTTGCTTCCCTGACTTTTCCCTGACATCTCTCACGCTCTTCCCTGACTTTATCTAGCGTGCTTTCCCGAATTTTTTGTTTCTATTTGTAACATTACATCCTTTAAATAATTTTTTATATATTTTGCACCTTTTTTTTTACAAATAATAATAATAATAAAATTAATATATACAAGAATCTTATTTGACATCACTGGATTCTAACAAAAACCATGTTTGATAATAATTTAGGATAAAATTAAGCATATTTCAACTGCACAAGATATGCTCATAAAGAAAACATTTTAAAATTATTTATAAGGTTGAATGAGAAAATGAAAATAAAACAATTTCTATACTTAGGTTCAAACAGCAAATATTTCCTTGATTTTACCGCAAAATTCAATTTTTCTTGCATTTCCCTGAACTTTCTTCAATTTCTGTTTTCCCTGACTTTTTTCCCAAATCCCCGACTTCCCAGGTTTGTAGAAACCCTGTGTAAATTTTGTGTGTTTTGAAGATATTAAAATTAAATGAATCTTGGGAGGGGGGGGGGAGGTAGTCTGTTTATTTGAGTGTTTTTCTATTAATTTTAAACTGTGATTTTAACATTTTAAGGGAAATTTTGTTGTATATTTTTCTGCAGAAACATATCTTAGTATTTTGCCACTTTTGAACGTTTTATATTATTTATTTTTTAACGTACCCATAGCCCAGAGGTAGTGTTTGTTTGTAATTGGATTTAAGTATATCTACAAATGTTTTAATAAGGTGTTTAGATAAGTGTATTGTAGTTTTGGGGTTTATTTTTTTTTATATAACTACATATGTTTATGTTATGTTTGGCAAGAAAGCAAAGTCGCCAAGGTTAGACGCGACAAAAAAAAGTCGCCAACTCAACCTGCCCCTGCTTACGGTATTATTCTCCCCCCCCCCCCAAAAAAAAAGTAAATAGTAAAAGAAACAAATTTATACAATGCATGAATAACTTATCAGGCCTAAAAATATGAACATACATAATTTTTATGTAGATAAATAAGAATGAAAATTTGGGCAATGTTTTCATAATTAGAACTAATAATAACAATAAATAGATGGTACTGCATTGCATATAGATGTGTTTTCTTCTTTTTTCGTTTTATTTACACTAGTTTTCTTAGATCATTGAGCTATTACTTTTTCCGGTAAAATCATACAAGCCGGTGCGCACCCGATGTAAACCGGGGTCGCCGCGACTGAAGAAAGAGAGAGGAGAAAGCAAGAGGGGGTCTGGGTACTGGTTTTCGTGACGTCACAAGAAAGGATGGGATTTGGAACAGTTTGCATTGAGTTCAATGGAAGAAATGGAATTAATAATGCCAATAAATACGAGTAGCTTAATTTTTTATGACGCATTGAAATAGCATTTTCGTTTTACAACGCTTTGTTCTTAAATAATAGTGAATCAACAATATTTTTTGTCAGAAATTAATGAAATAAATTGGTACTGAATTTAAAGCAGTTTTAGCATTGTATGCAGTATGTTTTGCATTTCGGGCTAGCAAATACATTCTAAATAATATAATGGTTACTCAATGTTATCATTTATCTAAAAGAATATGTATATGGATTAAATTTATACGTTGTATAAGCATAAAGTCATATTTTTAAGTAAGTAAAAGTAAATATTTTTAAGTAAAAATAATAATTTTTATTAATTTTACTTAAAAACTGAAATACATTATTTAGTTTTGGTTCGTTTTAATAAGCTTTTTGAAAGAATTGATGTTAAAAATATCCAGATTCATAAATAGTCATCTTAAGCCATTTCGTGATGTCACAAGAGAGGATGGGATTTCAAAGAGTTTTGTATTGAATTCTATGGAAGAAATCTGATCAATAATGTCAATAAACACTAGTAGCACGAGGAATATAATCAGAAATTTCCACAATTAATATTTTAAAAACTTGTACAATACATACTATATATAATTATGTTATACAGACTCCTAATGTCAAATTTTATTAGAAGCAATTAAAGCACAAAAAACAATAAAATAAAAGTAAAAGCTTTTACCCAAACCTAAAAAAAATCTATAAAGTTTTTCATGAAAGCACTACAAGTGTTTGCTTTAATTTTTTCTAGATAAGACTTTCAAATATCACATTGAGACATTTGAAATATACATAATTAAATATTTTTAAAAATTAGTGAGTATAACTCTTGAATATGTAAAACTGCCTAAATGCTCTCAGGGGTTTTCATGTAAAATATATTGCAGTAATACATATACTTTTTTGTTATTGTTTTTAGCATTGCAGTAATACATTTTCTTTTTTGAGTTAATTTCCAAATCTGTGTTCATACTTAATTTCAGAATTTTCAACAAATTCCGATAAACCGTTTAGTTGAAAATATTTCTTTAATAAACACCTTCTATATTTTTGTTTTTTTGAGTATCCAGCAAATAGATTTCTCTCTCTCTCTCTTTTTTTTTTTTTTTTTTTTAAATAAATAAATCAACCATGAGATCCGCATTGAACCTTAAGGTACTTGGTATGTGCAGTGGAAGGGGATCTGCGTTTAATTTATAATTAAAGGTGAAATTTTCTTAACATAGAATTGCCATGAAACTCTTGATACATTTCTTAATTACAAAAGAATTTATATTTTCCTTTGCATTATTTTTTTCGGTTTCCTCAATATCTTTTTCCTAAACGTTTTCTCTTGTTTTAGTAGGATCAGTTCTTTCTTGTTTTTGGTAATATCGGATATATAGGCTGGTAAGCTCGAAAAAATGCACTGGATAGCATTTGGTTCTAATTTATAATGCTTTCTTTTTACAGTTAAAAGTGCCCCATCTGATTTTAAAATAGCATCGTCTTTTTAAAGATCTTCATCTCGAAAATGCTCAATACAAACATACGCATTTTTTCCTGGGGACCAATTTTTTCTTGGAATATTTTTAGTCCATTCGCTTTTTAGTCGCTTTTCTTCGTTTTTTGGGAAAAGTGAAAACTTTTACATTTTTTCCTCTTTTGTAATTAGCTTTACTTACAGCCTGGGACGCAGCAAACGGAAGCATAATGATTGCTAGAACTAAAGAACAGAAATCAATAAAACTAACGCAAAATACGGCAATTTTATATTTTTATGTACTCTATAGCTTAATAACTATTATCAAGTATGTCGTATTAAGAATAGAGATTGCTGACTTACCATTAGTATCCATAAAAGGCACAAAACATCCTAGTTTCTTCTACTTTCCGTATGATTCTAATGCTTTTAACGGAGAAAAGTCCATCCTCTCTTGTGACGTCACAACACCTCCACGCGTTCAGTACCCAGGCTCGCCTTGTAATTGTCTACTCTCCCCCTCCCTTCCCGGGGGCTCCGTGTAAACACGGTGGCTGTCGCCAACCATTTTGCACGATCAGCGAAGTATTTTAACACATTTTTTAAAAATTTACATATATTCCACTAACAAAAACATTAAAACAAAATACACCATACATATTTAACCTAAAAAACGTCAGCAAATTCAGTAACAGGCAATTTAAAATGAGCAAACAGTGGACTGTTTTTAACTAAAAAAACTACAGTGGATTAAGCAACCTAGTTGTACAGCTAACGTAAACTGGGCAAACGCTGGCCCGTTTTCAACTCAAAAAACATCGGTGGATTAAACAACCTAGCTGTACATCTCATATAAAGTCAGTATGATTAGAATAGTACATAAATAACACTTATGACAACATAAAAACATCACATATCAATGTAAAATTCACATTAAAATTCCTTAAACATCGCAAAGATTCGTGAAAAAAAAGCACTTACCTTTATTTTTTTTTAATTAACCGCTCAGAAATGTCCCTAACACACACCGGCTTATAACATAAAACCAGCATCCTTTCTTTTATTTACTTTTATATTGACACTGCATTTCTAACACACAACATTTTGACTGCTAGGTGTGCCCCCGAATATATTGAACATTTGAAATTGCAGTTTCAATTTTTCTAGAAGAATGTTAATGTTAAAGTTTATACTGAAATCTCAAGAGACGAAGCCAAAGGGGTTGTGTTTGGTCCTCCCAACAAAATATTAAATGTAAAACCTGTCTTTAAATGGGTGCTAAGCTGAATGCTTCTTTAGGTCAAACCTGTTTTTATTAAGTCATGTTTATGAGTTACTGCCAGGGGTTTAGTGGGACCAGAATGACGTTCCGGTACTTTTTTGTGAGCCAGAACGATGTTCTGGAACCCAGATAAAATTATGTTATATGATCCATGATTTTGGCGAGATTTCCCCTTGAAAATGATTTTTATTTACAGTCAACTCTGAAATCTAAAATAACTTTTAATGTAAACAGTGAAATTTATAGTTAACACTAACAGTGTACATAGATTGTGTAACAGTTATTATGTATGATTTATGTGTTAAATGCAATTTTTGTTGCTTTAATTATTCCTGTGGACAGGAAAATACTCCTTCTAAAAAGGTTAAGGAGTACTTCTACTCTTCTGCAAAAACCTTAGATTGATCACTGGTTAACATGAGCTCTGTAATATTGTCATTATAACTCAACTTTGCTTTTTTCGCCCCCTGTGCAGTAAAAATGTACTTCGTTTTGCCTATTACAGGTATTTCAAGCAACAATGATCAATAAAAATTTGAAAATATAGCACAGCTTTACAGTAGAGGATCCAGGGGAGGGGCTAGGGGGGCTTCCCCCCAAAAAAAGATTGCTAAAGGGTAACATTCTGCTTTATTATACACTTTAAGTAGATAAAATGATCTTTTTTTATAACTTAGCCCCTCCCAAAAAGTTTTACATTACTTTATACTAAAATTTTGCTTCATCGTACGTTTTGTTTGGGTGAAATAAGCTTTTTTCAAAGTTTAGCCCCTCCCAAAAATAATTTCTGGATCCGCTACTGCAGCTTTAGTATCCTTTTGGTGCACTTTTGTTTTGGCGACTTTTTCTTGCCGTGAAAAAGGAAGCCTTTATGGTAATCCTGGCCTTTGAGGATCTGAAGTTAAGACATGGTAATCCTAAAGCCGGCTTTTTATTTCTGAAAATAGCTACCTGCTAATGATGACGATGTGTTTTATGATTTTATTTTAATGGCTTTATTTTAAATTGAATTTAATTGTTTAATTATTTTTTAAATTTTAAATGGATGTTTAGGTTCACACTGACTGTTTATTTACAGTTTAGTATGAATTAACATTCTTTTGATAGTAATTTTTTTTAGGTTAATATTTTTGTTTCCTTTTTTTATTTGTTAAGGGTAGAAGCAACAAATAATTATGTCAAATTAATATTGTACACCGTGAAATAATATTAGATATTTTGCTTTTATAATTAATATAAACAAATAATACTTAATTAGTTAGATTTTAAACAAAATATTAAATTTCATATGGTATAAAACATGACAAATTAAAATATTGGAAAATTTAATATCCAAATGTTTTATTTAATATATTATTAAAATCTTTTTAAATATTTGTGAAAAGATAATTTTTGTTTACGCGCATATTTTATTTTTAAAAAATAGCAGTTAATTCATTTTGCATATTTATGAAAACTTAAAATGAGTTTGTTTTTTTTCCTGGTTACTGTTTCATATTTGACCCAGCAAGATGTGCACCTGGTCTTTCAGGCCCGGGAGATTAAAAAATGACTGTAAAAAATAAACCATCTGGTGAATATTTTTTAGATTTCGTGCAGCTGTATAAGCCTTTATTTTTCAACGAAGATTACCGTGCAGACTATTTTTGTATTTTTAAATCTGCATTGCAGACTGATGTAGATAATTCTGCTACTGAGATTATATTTAAAAAAATCAATAAACATACACCTTAATTAAAAGCATATCTAATGCCGGATATCCATATATGCCAGTCAAAAGACCTTTGCATATATCCGATATTCGGCAAATCATTATCCGGATCATCTCTAGCGTAAAACATAAAAGCAATATTTAATCACGCCATAAAATTACTCTTTTGTCTGACAACGCTTCAGCTGATTGACAATTTATGACTTGACCTTGAATATCTCAAAACTTGCCCTTTTTGTTTTCCTTGATTTTTTATATTTTAATCACCTATTACTGCTTTATAAGATTGCAAATTTTTAAACTGGCAAAGCTTTTTAAGTTATGAATTTTTAAAGAAATAACATTCGGACCTATGTGCAATGCAGTACTATCTATTTATTGTTATTTTTAGTTCTAATTATGAAAACATTGCCCAAATTTTCATACACTGTATAAATTAGTTTTGTTTCCTATTTACTTTTTTTTTTGCATACCGAATGTCATTGATTTAGTGTCTTTAGCTGAAAATGTATAAGTTCTTTCTGTAACAGGGCTTACGTGAAATTTTTTTAATATGTTGCTTCTAGGTACAGTCAGGGCACAGGGCAGACTGTCCTCCTCATGGGAGTAAATAGGCATGCAACATTGGGGAAAAGGGAGGGGTGTTTCCTATTATAGAAAATACTGTTTTCAAAC